>JAVXUP010000137.1:0-600000 GCA_033070095.1 Escallonia herrerae
ATATATATATATATATATATATATATATATATATATATATATATATATATATATATATATATAGGGGACCGATCCACACCCACCGGTGGAGAAATAACAATTTCTCCACCGAACCGCAGGTAAGAGCAGCGGTTGGGCCACGTGGCGCAAAAAGGCGAAAAAGGTGTACGGCCACTGCATTAATGGCGAAAAAGGCACGAGAAATGGCACGAGAAATGGTGAGAAAATGGCGAGAGAGAAAAAGGACACCAACCGCATGCACAACCAGCGGTTGGCATTAATATGCCTGCCACGTGCCGTCCCCCACCCCTGCCACGTGGCCCAACCCCATGGCCCCTGCCACGTGGCGTCCCCTCCCCCTGCCACGTGGCCCACCAGCATGGACAACCGGCGGTATTGGCGATGGCCCTGCCACGTGGCATCCCCTCCCCCTGCCACGTGGCCCAACCGCTGTGGTACCAGCGGTTGGTCTCCCTCCCCTGCCACGTGGCCCAACCGCTGGTACCACCCGCGGTTGGTCCCCTCCCCTGCCACGTGGCGTCCCCTCCCCCTGCCACGTGGCCCAACCGCTGGTACCACCCGCGCGGTTACGTCCCCTCCCCCTGCCACGTGGCCCAACCGCTCCTACCACCCGCGGTTGGTCCCCTCCCTCTGCCACGTGGCGTCCCCTCCCCTCATCCGCAGGGCCCAACCGCTCCTACAACCCGCGGTTGGTCCCTCCCCCCTCCCCTGGTGGCGCCCCCCCCGCGTGATGCCCCACCTGGTGTCCTTCCCCACGATGCCACGTGTCGTCCTTCCCTCCCCCATGATGCCCCAACGTGGTGTCCTTCTGCCGAAATTTTTTTTTTGCAGCAGCCTTTGACCGCATAAACACCCACCCTTCCTCACTTTTTTCTGTCTTTTTTCTTCTCTCTTCCTCGCTTCTCTCTTTATAATCCCCTCCCCCGAACCCTTCTTCTGCACTCTGTCATCTTTTACCAACTTCCTTCGTACTTCATATCTCACCTACATAATCTCCATAACAATACAAATCAAAAAATTTTACGCTAGAAGATCGGTGGATAACCGCTAGAAGATCGGTAGTTTTTTCTTTAAATACATCAAGTCACAACAAGTAAGTATTTTGAATTTCCTTATAATTCAATGTTAGGTTTATACAAATCAGCGTATTACATTTATAGATTCCAAAACAGCGATTTTTTAGGGTGCCAAATATAGACAGTTTTTCACGAATTTATAAAAAATAGCTAGAGCTAGATTTTGCCAAAATGCAAAAAAGAGACCCTAGTTATTCTTAAAGGATCTGTCTCAGGTAAAAATTTCAGATTTTTCCAAAGACTGGAAAGGGGTTAACTGATACGGGGAACCTTGTAACTCTGCAGTGTATTTTAAAATATCAAGCTAGCGCGATTTCGCGCGAAACTTTTATGAGAATCCTAGGATGTTGGGAAGTTCCATTCCCCAGGAATTCGGGCCATTCCGAAGCCGTTACCTATTTTTTTGGCCGAACGGCCCTTTAAGCGCTTGATCCGGACACCGGTTCGCGATTTTTGGGCGAAACCTCCGTAAAATACTTTTTATGTCAAGAATGAATTCAGGAAGCCTCAAGTAGCATTTCGAAGCACTTTTGATATTTTTTGATGCCAGGGGGCATTTCGGTAATTCGCCGCCCCGAGAGGGGTATTTCGGTAATTTTACAGTGCTAAGTTTTTTGACGGACTTTTTAGTCCAGAAATATAATTACAAAACCTGAAATGTTGTTTTGAAGCTGACGTGGCGCGCGTAGGGGTGTTTTGGTAATTTTCCCGCGCCAAGGGGTGTTTTGGTAATTTTCCCGTGCCAAGTTTTTCAAACGACTTTTTAGTCCAGAAATGTAAGTAAACCACCTGAAATGTTGTTTTGAAGCTGGTTCGGGGGCGTTGGGGTGATAGTGAACGCTCAGGGGCATTTCGGTAATTTGCCGCTGATCGGGGGCTATTTTGCTAGGAAGGATCCAGCTTAAAATTCATACCTTAAAATAACTTTTAGTTCAGGAAAGGGTGTGAGACACCCGAAAACTTATTTTGTTCCAGATGTTCTGAACCTTGTGACGCACCGGCGATGACTGCCAGGGGATATTTTGCATAAGTAGCGGGTGTTTTGGTAACCCCCCTTTAAAATTTTTCCTGATATATTTGGTATATAATTGACGTAATACATTTAAAAACTTGACTTTAAAGCGGTTTTGAGGTGTTGGAGGTGTAGGGGCCATCGGGCTATATATTGCTATATAACCACGTTGGCGCTAAATTCAGTGGGAACTAGCGTAATTAAGCGTTCGGAGTGGTGGGAATTGAGGATTTGTTTTAATACATTGAAATAATGACTATTGCTAATGTGTTGGTAAGCTAGGTTAAAGATCCAGTTATAGTTTTGGAATGTAAATATTATGGATATTATGGACGCTAAGTTGGTTTATAATTATATTTTGTTCTTAAAGGTATGAATTTCAGCTCTGGACCTCATGATACATCAATCCTATACGATGACGATGACCACGTCGCGAGGCACGTATTTGACGGTGTCGATAGGGGTGTTTTGGAAACAATTCAAAGCACAAGGCACCTTGAAGAGTGGGTACTAAACGAGGAACAAATACAGCTATTACACCGTCAAAATTTAACCCTGTTCACCGATCCCGGGAAATGGTCTCGACACGACGATTGCCTTATATCCGCTCTAGTTGAACGATGGAGGAGCGAGACGAACTCATTTCACTTCCGGTTTGGTGAAATGACTGTTACGTTAGAGGACGTCGGATTTATACTTGGAATCCCATGTCACGGCAGACCCGTTACTTTGAACGTGCCGTCTGCATCCATAGCGAATATGGCTATGCAGTATTTTCCGGGAATTCCAAGGGCAGCGCTTACAACAAACGGCGTCAAGCTTAAATGGCTGAGAGAGCAGTACGGCGTGCTACCGGATGAATACACTCCTCAAGATTTCGTGACGTATACGAAGGCATTCCTTCTGTATATTATTGGAGCTATATTACTTCCGACGCATTCGAAAAACACGGTGCATCCGAAGTATATGGTGTTCTTGGAGGATCTTGAGGAGGTATACTCCTATTCGTGGGGTTCAGCTGTCCTTGCGCACCTATATCGAGCACTGCATAAGGCTACGAGAAACGGTGCCAAGTCCATTGCCGCCTGCCTGACTCTATTACAGGTATGAGCATTTATTTTCTTGGTAGGATCCTTAGTCAATATATTCGGGATTAATTACTAATTCCATATAATGTTTGCATTCACAGGTTTGGTCTTACGAGAGGCTACCCATGGGTCGTCCACAACCGTTGGTAGATTCCGATGAGACGTGGCCTAGGGTGTGGGCCTGGGGGCCTACGACCAACCGGAGGAGGAGACGGGTAGACCCTCACCACCATCTAAAGTTCTATCGGGGGAACTAGAGATACTAGATGCATCCCAGGTGACGTGGCAGCCATATGGCAAGGTGATGCATCTGTTGGATGAGTGGTGTTGGCAACTTCCGGTGTCGTACGTGCTGGCAGGTTTGGTTCGGGTGCCGCTCATTCACTTCGAAGAATGTGAGTTTCAGATGCCCGATCGAGCTATGAAGCAAGCTGGCTGTCCACAAGGGATACCAAAACCCGCTGTAGACATGCGGCCATACAGGGGTGGTCGAGGGCCGAACTTCGAGGTGGCTGATGCCTTGATTTTGTTGGGTGACGAGGTGCACCAGTGGAATACCTGGCAGGAAACGTATGATAGCCTTGTATCGCTGAAGCACGACGGCATTAGTACTGAGGAATACTTACAGTGGTTTCTCAGGGTGACGCGCACGAGGGTGAATCGCCCTTCCCAGGTGAAGAAGACATCGTACGCGCCACGTGAGGTCTATGACCAGTTCTGGGCATTGGCCATTGTAAGTCATGCTAGTGTTGTTTGATAATTTATTTGCGCACCTTATCGACCATTTGTCAAATATGATTAGCCATATTTTCTATGCATGTTTTTTAGGTTGACCAGGGCATTGAGGTGTTCAAGCAGCTGGAGTCGTTTGACTGGTTTGTCGCGCAGGCTCCTGACAATCTTAAGAGGTCCATTGAGAAGTACAAGACTGAAGTTCAAAACTTTAGTCTTGCGTACCGGGGTTACGAAGGGGAGCCGTCTAGTCGCCCTCGTCCTGAAGCGTACGACTATCAGCCCCAGAGTCAGGTGTGGGAGTCGTCTGGTCGCCCTCTTCCTGACGCGTACAACTATCAGCCCCAGAGTCAGGTGTGGGAGCCGTCTGGTCGCCCTCCTCCTGACGCGTACGACTATCAGCCCCAGAGTCAGGTATGGGAGCCATATAGTCGCTTGCCTCCAAACGCATACGACTCTCAGTGCCAGAGTCAGGTTCCCCAAGTAGGAATCCAGGCCTCGCGCCCAAGCTTTCGGTCGGACAAAGGACAAGCGACGAAGCCATTGAGGTCGGACAAGATGGCTTGGATCGACCGGCACTACTTCGGGCATGAGCCTGTCAATTCAGCAGACTTTCCCCTTGCGACATTCCTAGGTCATGAGGATATCAGAACGTTGGCGCCGGAGACAGATCTTTCAAATTTTGTCATGAACGCTTACATAGAACTGCTCCGGATTAGAGAGCAACGTTTTAACCGTTCTGAATATTTGAAGCTTAACATGTATCCCACTCATTTTGTGGAATTAACGGTGAGAGAATTCACAGAATGGAGGCGAGGGGGCGGCAGGAGTAAGTGGAAACCAGGTCGAAACGTGTTAGGCATGATGAACGCAGACTATCAATGTCCCGCTGCTGATGCGAACCTTATCATGATACCCTGTCATCATGCAAACCACTGGTTCCTATTAGTTCTCCATCCAGCGTTCAGAACGGTTCACATATACGATAGCCTAAGGGAGGACGAGCCTGGACAGCTGCTGGCACAGATGTACAACGAGTACATCACTTTAGTGGTTAGTATTTATTTTTTGACCTTGGCTCATAGTATATTGTTCTTGTCTCATAGGCTTGATTCTCGTTTTTATTGTTGGATGCAGACTACTGTCCTCTCGCTAGCATGCGGACGGCCACAGGGTGACCCTTGGACGGTCGTGATGATAAAGGACCGACCAAAGCAATATAACGGTCACGATTGCGGGATTTACGTCCTCAAGTACATGGACTACATTGCTCGCTCGGAAGTGCTCAAACACTCCTCGTGGACTAGGAAGGATGCCTTGACGTTTAGGTATAGGATAGCCTGGGAGCTGAAAAAGAATGAAGCTAGACGCCTTCATTACCATTATCCTGACGTGCGTGGCTAGCTGCTGTGATGTTACAAAAAACTGTACCAAAAAGAAATGTACATAATTTTTCGCATGCTATGAATTTGGCGCTAAAATGTGCGCGAATATACCTTTCATATGACGGCATTCGAAAAAAAGTGACAAAAAAAATTACAACTTTTTTCGGAAGCTATCAAATGGGGCCTAAAGTGTGCCCGAATAGGCCCTTCCTAGGAAAACTCAAAAATTAATGTGTCTCGTTTTTCGCCGAAAGTCTTACAAATGGGCTAACTAGCGTGCCTGAAGTGCAATGAGCGGAAAAAAAGTGACAAAAAAAATTACAACTTTTTTCGGAAGCTATCAAATGGGGCCTAAAGTGTGCCCGAATAGGCCCTTCCTAGGAAAACTCAAAAATTAATGTGTCTCGTTTTTCGCCGAAAGTCTTACAAATGGGCTAACTAGCGTGCCTGAAGTGCAATGAGCGGAAAAAAAGTGACAAAAAAAATTACAACTTTTTTCGGAAGCTATCAAATGGGGCCTAAAGTGTGCCCGAATAGGCCCTTCCTAGGAAAACTCAAAAATTAATGTGTCTCGTTTTTCGCCGAAAGTCTTACAAATGGGCTAACTAGCGTGCCTGAAGTGCAATGAGCGGAAAAAAAGTGACAAAAAAAATTACAACTTTTTTCGGAAGCTATCAAATGGGGCCTAAAGTGTGCCCGAAAACGGAGTTACCAAAACTATCAATAATCCACAAACCAAATCACAAATTAAAGATTGCACAAACCAAATCACAAATTTAAACATTATATAAGTTCAATTTATACAACTGAAACATTAACCCTAACACTCTTCCTCATCATCGTCCTCCTCGACCATACTGCCAGGTTCGATACCTAACACTTTATAATGGTTTCTCTTGTCATGATCAGTCATCTTGTTACACAACGCACACTTTCGTAATTTTTTTTGACCCGTTGCTTCTTCAATCGGATTCTTCATGCGTATTGCTCGTTTTCGCCCTTTTGTTTGAGAAATAATTGGATCAAAAATATCGTCCTCCTCACCTTGTAGGTCAGTACCGTCAATGACTGGCTGTTTGGCTCGATTGAATCTACCGCCTGGAGTTGTCCGAGTAGTCGGAGTGTCCACAGTTTCTGGTAATGCCATCCTAAACTGTGCATGCTTAGCCTTATCCCGTGCGGCTGCTTCAACTTGATACCTGTACCCATCAAATGTCGACGCTGCATCCATTGATAAACCGTGCATGATGTTACAAAGGTGATTATATCGCAGCGTCTCAGATTGCTCGAAATCAACTGAAACATTGGGCACGTAAGGAATGTGACCGTGGACTCTGTTGGCTTCCTTCGTCCACCGTTCCAAGATATACGGTGGAGGGATTTCACTAGCATTCTTGGCGCTCAAAACCCTCAACGCGTGTCGACAAAGTATACCTTTATGCTCAAACAGTTGACAGTTGCAATTAACCAACCCGGTGTCCTTACAAACTGCTACGGTAAAATGTCGTCTGGTCCTCGGAGCCGACGAAGAGCACGGATTGGCGAAGTTCGTCACATTTGTCAAAGCATAAACCTTGATATCTCTGGTGGAATACTCGTGCAACTTTGTCATGCCATATTGATTCGACTTTAGTAGTTCCTCTTGAAACTGTCGAAACATTTCCTTGGTATAGACTTGAGCCGCATGAGCCTCTAAAGGTGAATAAAGTAGTATAGCTCTTTCTTTGCAAACTGTAGCCGCGTCGGCTTCTCTCTCACGGTACAATTGCCTGTCAACGGCTTTCTGCATCTCTAGTACGAACTCCGCTATACTTGAAGACTGGCCTACGTACCCATCAAAGAATGAATTCATAGCTTCGCTTCTCGAGGTCGTAGTCATTCCGGCTGCAAAAAACTTCTTGGTGTAGGCACCGACCCACTGTGTCTTGATCTCATACAACGATTGTAACCATTCGTGATTGTGCAAATAGTAAGTATCCATTAACGTGGCCCACCTCTCCTCGAACACGTCTACCGTCAACGATTTCTTCACACATGTATTAAAGTCAGTCTTGAATGACGGATGGTTTGCATATACATGGTGAAGCCGTTCGGGATATTTGTTGCTTATGTGCCATGTGCACAGGCCATGGTGAGTATCTGGAAGGACCTTAGCGATTGCATTTTTCATTGCCAGATCTTGGTCGGTGATGATGGTCTTTGGAGGAATATGATACATTGCTTGAAGCCACGTTTCAAATAACCACGTAAATGACTCCTCCGTCTCATCCCTAAGCAGGGCAAAGCCAAACGAGATTGACTGATAGTGGTGGTTCACCCCGGTGAACGGAGCAAAAGGCATAGAGTACTTATTGGTGCGGTATGTGGTGTCAAACGTCACAACATCCCCAAAATTTTGGTAAGCAGCTCTAGAACGGGGGTCCGCCCAAAATATAGTACTAATGCGGTTCTCATCATCCAGTTGGAGACTGTAAAAAAATCCAGAATTCTCACTCTGAAGGGACCTGAAGAGATCAAGTGTAGTTTGAGAATCACTCTTACCGAAAGACTCTCTCCTCTGAGCACGAAGTTCATTTCGAAGGTCTACTTCGTTGAAACTCAACTTGTCAATCCCCCCAACCTGGCTTGAGAAAACCCCCATCATCTTAGAAGGTGGAATTTTAGCCTCGGCCATTGTAAAAATTAGTTGTCTGTGTGCCGCGCTTATTTCTCGGTGTTGATGAATTTGACCAATCTTACTGGGGGTCATCAACTGATGATTATGGCTCAACTCCACTCCTGTGACAACCCAATGGTTTTCATTTTTTCGGTGTACTGCATACACATGGGCCTTGCAGCCGGTACCCGGAAATGTGTCCCGTTTTCTTTGTCTTGTTGTCCCTTCGTCACTGATCCGAACGACCGGAGTTACATGCGGTGCTCCTCTATGACACTCAAATAGTCTTGCACAAATTTGATCTGTATTCGCCCGTTTTCTAGTCGTCTTAGTTCTAATACCGAAACCTATCGTTTTCGAATATGCTCTATAGTATGCTTCAACTTCGTCCAGTGCTTGAAAAACTTGACCAACGTAAGGTGGATCAGAACCTTCACAAAAATTATTTCCTCCAGTTGCATCCATATTTATACTGTAATCTAAAAAATAAAAATTATATCATTCTCAACAAGTCATAGATTTAAATAAAAGAAGAATAAAATTTATTTAAACCACCGTCTTTCGGGAAATTTGGTATAATGTAAAATTAGCAAAATAGCCCCCGATGAGCGGCAAATTACCGAAATGCCTCTGGGGGTTCATTATCACCCTAACGCCCCAAATCAGCTTCAAAACAACCTTTCAGGTGCTTTGCTTACATTTCTGGACTAAGAAATCCTTTGAAAAACTTAACGCTGCAAATTTACGAAAATACCCCTATCGGGGATGCGAATTACCAAAATGCCCCCTGACAAAAAAAATCTGAAAAGTGCTTTGAAATGGGATTTTAAGCTTCCTGAATTCACTCTTTAAAATAACTTTTCAGGTGTCTCACACCCTTTCCTGAACTAAAAGTTATTTTAAGCACAAATTTGTGTAATGTAAAATTAGCAAAATAGCCCCCGGGGGTTCATTGTCACCCTAACGCCCATCAAACCAGCTTCAAAACAACCTTTCAGGTGTTTTACTTACATTTCTGGACCGAAAAACTTTTTTTCGGGAAAATTACCAAAACACCCCTCGCGGGGGGGCAAATTACCAAAATGCCCCTGGCTTCAGAAAATATCAAAATTGCTTTAAAAAGCTATTTTAAGCTTCCTGAGTTCATTCTTGATCTAAAACGTATTTTACGGATTTTTCGCCTAAAAATCCCGAACCGGTGTCCGGATCGAGCGCTTAAAAGCCCGTTCGGCCAAAAAATTAGCTAACGGCTTCGGAATGGCCCGAATTCCTGGGGAATGGAACTTCCCAACACCCTAGGGTTCTCATAAAAGTTTCGCACGAAATCGCGCTGTCTTGATATTTTAAATTACACTGCAAAGTTACAAGGTTGCGCGTATCAGTTAACCCCTTTCTAGTCTTTGCAAAAATCTGAAATTTTTACCTGATACAGATCTTTTGAAAATAACTAGGGTCTCTGTTTTGTATTTTGGCAAAATCTAGCTCTAGCTATTTTTTATAAATTCGTGAAAAAACTGTCTAATTAAGTTTTCACCTTTAGCGACAATTACGCCCCGCAATCAGCTGCAAAACAACATTTCAGGCGTTTTACTTACACTTCTGGACTTAAAAGTCCGTTGAAAAACTTTTTCGGGAAAATTACCAAAATACCCCCTGGCTTCAGAAAATATCAAAAGTGCTTTAAAATGCTATTTTAAGCTTCCTGAGTTCATTCTTGATCTAAAAAGTATTTTACGGATTTTTCGCCTAAAAATCTCGAACCGGTGTCCGGATCGAGCGCTTAAAAGCCCGTTCGGCCAAAAAATTAGCTAACGGCTTCGGAATGGCCCGAATTCCTGGGGAATGGAACTTCCCAACACCCTAGGGTTTTCATAAAAGTTTCGCGCGAAATCGCGCTGGCTTGATATTTTAAATTACACTGCAAAGTTACAAGGTTGCGTGTATCAGTTAACCCCTTTCCAGTCTTTGGAAAAATCTGAAATTTTTACCTGATACAGATCTTTTGAAAATAACTAGGGTCTCTGTTTCGTATTTTGGCAAAATCTAGCTCTAGCTATTTTTTATAAATTCGTGAAAAATTCTATTTCTGACGCCCTAAAAAATCGCTATTTTGGAATTTTTCGAATGTAATACCCCGATTTGTCAAAACGTAATTTTGACGCCCTAAACACGAATTTTAGACTATTGTAAGAACAATTTAAGCGTAACACAATTTAAACAATCAATTGGTATGAACAAATTGAAAAATACTTACTTGTTTTAACTTGATATATTTCAAGAAAAATCCACCGATCTTCTAGCGGTTATCCACCGATCTTCTAGCGTAAATTTTTTTTGTTTGTATGTAGGTGAGATAGGGAGAATGAGGAGGGTGGAAAAAATGATTCGGGGAGGAGGGATTTTATAGAGAGAAAAGTGAGAGAGGAAGAGAAGAACCGTGAGTGAACAGCAGGGAGGGGGAGGGGGGAATGACACGTGGGGGTGGGGGGTAGGGTGGTAATGACACGTGGGGGAAGAGGGGGTTCACGGGTGGGGGAAGGGGGTTCACGGGTGGGGGAAAAGGACATAGGGTGGGGGCCACGGGGTGGGGGGCAAGGGGGGTGACGCGTGGGGGGGCAAGGGGGTGGGGTCACGGAAGGCAATAATGCCAACCGCATGTAGGAGTTGCGGTTGGGCATTATTGCCACCATTTTCTCACGAGTTTTTCATTTTCTCGTGATATTTTCGTGAATTTCTCATAGTATTTTCGTCCTTTTTCGTCCCTTTTTGCGCCACGTGGCCAACCGCTGCTCTTACCTGCGGTTCGGTGGAGAAATTGTTATTTCTCCACCGGTAGATGTGGATTATATATATATATATATATATATATATATATATATATATATATATATATATATATATATATATATACATATACATATATATACACACACACACATATATACATACATATACATATCTACACACACACACACACATATATATATATATATATATATATATAGGGCCGATCCCTATCGATCGGTGGAGAATGCTTATTTCTCTAACCGTCATCCGATCGTCCGTGTGTGACGCAGTCGCACTTTGCAAACTGGACAGCCACGACTCTAGTGTTCCACCGTCGCCTGCATCTTATTCGATTGATGGCTCTATTTGTTGGTGGCAGGGTGGATGTGGACGGACGATGGAGATATTAGTGCGCCGTTTGGTCGAGGTAGTGAGTGGATGGTTTGGTGATGGCGAGGTGGAAGTGGTTTGTGACCGTGAGGAGGCCGATCACTGACGGTGGGTGGGAAGCAGCGACAGCAGCGCAAAGTCAGCAGAAGAAAAAATGGTTGCTTCTAGGGTTTGTTAATTTATGGGCAACTATATATATATATATATATATATATATATATATATATATATATATATATATATATATATGTTAGATGGACGGCCGAGATTGGCTGTTAAGTTATGATTTAGGGTTTATATACCGGAGCGGGTACGGGTCGGATACCGGGACGGGTTAAACAGAAAACCATATCCGACCCTAACCCGCTGCGGATTTATAAAAAAAATTACCATACCCGCCCCGTAACCCGGTCAAAGTCAAAATAACCCGCTCCTAACGGGGGGGGGGGGGGGGGGCAGTTATCCGCGGGTCGGATTTAAATTGCCATCCCTAAACTCCACCATCATCCAAGCCTGAATCCACCGTTATCCGCCAAACTCGCCTTGCTGTCGACCGCTGCCAAAATCCCCACAACCGCCACTCGCCTTGCCGTCGACCGCCGCTCACCCTAACTGAAGCTAGCTTTCTGGACACTGCCCCATCTCATGCTGCGTTGCCTTTTGTCGACACTGACATCGCCCAATGCCGAGGTCTGCCCCTCACGGACCACCATCATCCTGCACTTTTATTTCTATTTTCAGATCCATTTAAGCTTTTTTCTAATTGATGATAGGTTCCTTTTTTTCAATTGATTAAAGGTTCCAATTTATTAAAGTTTTTTTTTCCAATTGATGAAAGGTTCCTTCAAGTTTTTTATTGGCAGAATTAGGTTTTTGAGTCCTATTGGCGACGGACACGGTGGGCTGTTGATGGAGTTTGAGGATTGATCCAAAACACTAACTAATTCTATTGATTGAAAAAGAAAATTAGAAGAATTTGGGGGATTAGAGTTAAGTGAAGAACAAAATTAGAAGAATTTGGGGGGTTATTAGGCAATGGACACGGTGGGCTATTGATGGTGTTTAGTATGTTATATTTTGCAGTGGCGTTTGGCTATGGTGAGTTAGTGGTGTGCTGGGTGGTGGCCTTAGAGCAATGGTGGTGTACTGGGTGGGTGGTAAACGTGGTGTTTGACCAAGGTGAAGTGGGTGGGTGGTGGACGTGGTTGTCTGGATGTAGAGAAGATATAGAACACAGAACAGAAGAGAGAAAGGGTTGTAAAGGAAACAAAAGAAAGGATACAGAATGGTAGAATTGGATTTAAGACTGACCGCTCCTCTTTGGGGTGGTTAGACGTGAAGCATATTAAAAAAAAAATAGATCTCAGTCGTCCACGATCACACGTGGATGGCAGGATAGCAGTAGGAGAAATAAGCATTTCTCCACTAGTATATAGGGATTGACTCTACACGCACACGCGCGCGCGCGCACACGGAGCTGATCCGTTGACCGCGCGGGTAACTTGGGCTGATGGCCCAGATATTTTTTTTAAAAAAAGAAAAAGTCCGCCTCACTGCGTGGCGGATGATCTTTTTTACCAAAATACCCCGCCATGTCCGTCCGCTACATAGAGCATCGGATAACTTTTTGACCCTGAAACATGTTAGTCAAAATGTCGTTCGCCGCACAATATGGTAGATGACTTTTAGCTGACATGTGTCACATCTTGTCCCCCCACTCCGTCCGCAGATAGTGTGGTGGACGACAATAATTTGTCCTTATCCACACCTTCCGCTACATTATGTAGCGGACGGCCTATATAAAAACAACAAACCCCTAATTTCAAAAGTCTTCTCCCTTCTGTCTTCTTCCCTATCTTTCCAGCAGCATTGACAAGTAGATCTATGCAATTTCTTTTCAAGAAGTCCTTCAATCGTCTAATTAATCATGTAAGTTCACAAATCAATCATTTACTTGTGTATAATTTAGAGTTTGTGAGTATTGCGCATAATTTTGATTATATATTATGCATGTGCTAGCGTTGACAATTTCTAGATTCTGTGTGTGCGCGCGCGCGCGCGCGCGTGCTAGCGTTGATAATTTGTTAGCGTTTTATAAACACTTCCAAACTTGATGTTAATCAAAATGTCGTTTGCCGCACAGTATGGTAGATGACTTTTAGCTGACATGTGTCACATCTTGTCCCCCCCACTCCGTTCGCAGATAGTGTGGTGGACGACAATAATGTGTCCTTATCCACACCTTCCGCTACATTATGTAGTGGACGGCCTATATAAAAATAACAAATCCCTAATTTCAAAAGTCTTCTGTCTTCTTCCCTATCTTCCCAGCGGCGTTGACAAGTAAATCTGTGCAATTTCTTTTCAAAAAGTCCTTTAATCGTCTAATTAATCACGTAAATTCACAAATCAATCATTTACTTGTGTATAATCTAGAGTTTGTGAGTATTGCGCATAATTTTGATTATATATTATGCAAGTGCTAGCTTTGACAATTTCTAGATTCTGTGTGTATGCACGCGCGCGTGTGCTAGCGTTGATAATTTGTCAGCGTTTGATAAAAACTTCCAAATTCGACGTTTTTTCATAATTTCGATCACAAAAAATGGCCTTTAACCATGGACCAGAAGATTCCTCCATATTATACGACCAAGAAAATTATATTAGTACATCCATCTGAAATGGACAAGTAAGATACTTATTTTTTTTATTTTCTTATTCTCACGAACATTATTTTGCTTAAAATAGTCATTGTTAATTCGTAGGAAAGAGCACAACTCATCATAGTAGAAGTAATCGAACAATTCAAAAATTGGCGATTGAACAAACTCCAGAGAAAATTGCTACGTGGAATTGGTTTTGGGGTTTTTACTCATGGGATATCTTTCAGCAACTTGATCAGAACTTAATAGGTACCCTTGTTGAATGGTTGAGAAGTGAAATGAATGCGTTTCACTTCCCTTTTGGAGAGATGACATATAACCTTAGAAGATGTAGGGTACATCTTAGCGTTACCGATGACGGGACGGCCGATAATTGCTTCTGGGTCTTTCGCAACAAATAAGAGAGCTGCTAGGGACTTCTTTACTTCGATACCCGAGTATGAATTTAGCAGTGGTGGGACAAAGTTAAGGTGATTAGAAAACTTCGGAGTTTTGCCAGAAAATTACACGGAGAAGATGCTTGTGCTACACGCAAAGGCATTCCTGCTATGAGTGATGGAGGTAATTCTATTCCCAACGACGTCGAAAAATACGGTTCAAACCAAATATTTTGCGTTGTTGGTGACCTACAAGAGGTTAGGGAGTATGCCTAGAGTGCAACAACTCTTGCATACTTGTATCGAGCATTGCATAAGGTAACGAGGCACGACTCCAAAGCTATATGTGCATGTCTCTCATTATTGTAAGTATATCATATAACTCTTAATTTGTAATTACATTTTCGATATTCTTTTATTAGTCAGTGCAAAATAAATTTTGATGATACACCTCTAATTTGTGTTTGTTCTCAGATGTGATCTTATGAACACATTACTGTCGGTGCACCCAATCGTCGGAAGGGAACCAATAATGTGTGGCCTCGGTTGTGCGTTCGGGAGTATAGCTGGAGGAAGAGCCATTACCCGAGGAGAGATAATTCTCATCACAACATTATGTTCTATCGGGAGAGTTTGACTCTCTATCTTCGGGCCAAATACGTTGGGCGCCATACAATGTACTTTTTGTCTTTTAAGTATTCCTCCGTATAATGTAATTGCGTGTTTCTCGTATGGGCCTTCGAGGTTGAGATTTTCTCTTCTTATGAGTTCTATAGCCACTATGGGGGGTGTCTTGGTTCTGAGAGCATCCTTTAATAGACTCATGTATATTAGTATGAAACTGAGGTTGCTTCCTATGAGATCTAGGCTTATTCTCTAAAGCACTCATGAAACTATCATAAAACACAAGGTCACGATGTGCTGGCTTGCTTGATTTAAAATAGCTTGAGTATATGTGTGATGCAATTTTACATGTATTTAAGTAGCTATCATTTAAAGGCTGAGCCGTTTTTATCTTTGTCCAAGTAGTTGTTATCTTTATTTCTATGATAAAAAAGGCTGGGGATTGTAGAGGTATTATAATAAAATTAAAATTACTTACATTATCTAGTCAGTCTTAAGTGATATTTGCTGTACCATAATTGGATTGTTACAAGTATTAACAAAATTATTATGATTTATATCCCTTTATTAATTTGGACGTGTGTAATGCAAATATAGTTAGACCACTATTTTTCGAGAAAGTAAGTTCGTATATTACAAGCATCTTTATTTCTAACAGATATATAGAAATTACTTGGTGTCTTTGCCGGTTGACCTTTTTTCGATGCATCTATTTTATTTTCAAACCCAAGCTTCATTTAATAGATAAAAGTGTAAAAGTCGATGGGTTCATAGGACGTGCTTTTTGAAGATAATGAGAGCAATTAGTATGTTTTGTTTGGCAAAAAAAGAGTATTGGGTGATTTTTTTTTTTTTATAACTTTTTTCTACTGGTGTGAACTTAGAAAAGTTGGACAACAAGAGTAAAGATGTTGTATCTTAGAGACGTCGCATTGCACTGATATAATTAGTAACGGTACGAAGTGTCTCAAAGAAAGTGAACTAGTTAAAGATAATTCATTTGACAATAACAATGTCGTGTTATTAAAAAATGTGGAAGTAAATGCGTTAATCATGCAGTACTGCTATGAAAATTCAGTTTCGTGAAGGGCAATGTTTGCTAATTCTACTCAGGGAATCGGCAAAAGTTTAGGACAAGGTGGGAGACCCATAGATTTGGTAAGGGTCGCATCGACTACTTCCTAATACTAATAGATAACCAAAAAAAATAAAAAATGGGGCGTGGTGGTGCTTGTTTTTTATTGGTTGTTTTCTTTTGGTTTTATCTGGTCTTAGTTAGTATATATCTAATTTTCGTAGGTTGATCTTTATCCTATTTTTAGGTGATTTTATTTTGTTTTTTAGCTGGTTAGAATTTATTCATTATAATAAATTTAAAAAATAGAAATTAAAATTAAATATCAACAAAACTATATAGATATTTATGTGTATCTACCTGTAGGGTGTCCTAGCTTTTATAATTTGATTTATTTATCACTTTTGTTGTTGGCTTGTCTATGGGATGAAAATGTCATCGGTCAATTGTTTCTTGCCTTCTGGATATAGCATAACTTTTATCTTGTTAAGGTTCTTAATGTTTTCCAAAAAAAAAAAAAAAACCGTCTCATAAAGTTGAGGTTCTAAACAAGGTGCGCTTCCAAGGGTGGGACACCTGGGTGGGGCTAAATCAACACACTTCATTTTTTTTTTAACTAAGTCCACACTTGTAAATACCAGCTAAAAGGGAGTGAATTTACTACGAAGCCTGAAAATTTCGTACAACAACAACAAATCTTACAAGAGCTTTAATATGAGGTGACAGAAGAAAATGTATGTCGTATATATGGTTAATGGTGGAGTAGCAAAGTGACTCAAGGCGAGGTCGCAAGGAAGATCGATAACATATTTTCAATTTCAATACTTTGTTTTCTGTAACAAGTTAATTGGTGTATCCAACGTCAAATTGAAAAGAACGAAGCCCACCGATTTCAGTACATACGCAATTAGCCACAATGCAAGCTACTACTATGTAATACTGGGTATAAAGGATTAGTCTACCCTAGTTATTCTCTGTAACCTTTACAATGCAACTGTCAATTTAAGGACAGTGATCAACTTTGGAGATCGATCTTTTCTCCACAACACGGAAGAAGACAAGTTCAGCAAAATGTTCTGAAATGCGCTTATATGAAGTTTAATCATCCAAAATAATTACCCCATCACCAGGTTTTTCAGGTCTTCCATCAGCTGGGGGATTCACACGAGTATCAGCATCATGCTGTGCCTCTGCCATTTCTACGTCGAGATTTGACATACTAGGTTCTGCTTGACGCGAACATGTATCTGTGACCATAGTCTCACATACTGAATTGCTCTTTTCTGATTCGGGTTTTGCTTCTGTTTGAGGCCCGGGCTCTGTTGACGAAAAATTCATTTCGGTTGCCACTTCATCTTTAGTGCTATGGTCATCCACTTCACTTGGTGCAGAATCCTTAGATTGTTGATCTGCTTTCAATGTCGGCTGTCCTGTGCCTGGAAGATTTGGTCCTCTTACCTCTGATTGTGGTTTCCCCGCTTTCAATGTTGGGCATCCTAAATCAGCATAATTCTGCACTGAGAGAATTTGGCCTATGTCTCGATAAATTGCTTCCAGAGGAAAGAGATTCTTCCTTAACTTGTGATCTGCCGGTTTCTTTGCCAAGTATGCCTCGGCGAAATTGTTGACGTTTTCAGCAAGAACCTTGACCATCTGCAGATAATGTGACAAAGTGACTTGGTACAAACATTGCTCATGAATGGTTTCATTTTCTGGGGGTTCGACATTGCAGCAAAAAGGAAGAAGTCTCAGCCTGTAGGGTTATAGGTTCATAGCCATTAACGCTGTAGATGCATACCTCATTATAAAGTCGAGCCATATCCAAGCGATCCTGTTTCTCATCACAGGTGGCTGTTACTGTTTCTTCTAACGCTGCATAAACAAAACCTAGGTCAGACACTAGCAAATAGTAAATGTTTTCTTTAATAACTCCGAAACATCTTTTTAAGCAATGAACACGAGAGAGAAAAAAGGCGATATGCAGCAGCAATTCTAAAAGTATCAAGAACAACAGAGTTTGAGCTGAAAGAGCATAAATCTTTGTCACGTAAGAAATGACCATTTATCATTTACCCTGGATGTTCCAAGTCTACTAACTAATCAAACTTGAAGGGCTTGCTAATCATGCCAAGCTTGATCTTAATATCAATGAAGACGTTGCTTCTTCAGCTATTAGAGGTCTAAGCATTTGCTTCACCTTGGCAATGCATGTAACACTTTTTTGCTAAAACTGCTTACTTCATATATCAAGTACATGTATATGCTGAAAGACAATAGCACAGACAACTATCAATTGATGCTTTCAGAACAGAGAATGAAAACTTCAGTGGTCAAGATCAAATTGATTCAAGAGGGAAATTTTGACTAAATGACACATTAAGGCTGGGTTCTTTGGAACAAAAATACTAAGTAACGAGGTACACTTACAAATTACTTGCATTTGAGGTAAATGATCAATCATTTGCGAGTAAATCTCCGGAAAGCTCGGGCATGGTTTATCTGCAACCTTTGATTCAGTTGTCTCCATTTCATCGCCGGGAGTCTCATTGGATTTCTCGTCACCCTGTAATAACAATTGGCAAAAGCAAATCATTGCTTCAAACAAGGTGGAGTACATTATTGGGCAACGGGAGAGCTAATATAGGTCCATCTTTCGTCTGCATTAGCCTTTCTTACGAAATGTGATCACCCTGTGTAGTGATCTTAAGTCCACTTTCCAAGTGTTTGACAAAGGATGGAGCTCCCAGGAATCCAATATCAACAACAAGAAAAGGGATGAGGGATGTCAGATCTGCCATTTTTTGGACCTTTGCATGGCATATAATTAAAAAAGAGGCAAACGTTTTCATATTTGCTACAGAGTCGGCATAAAATCAAAGCACATCCATAACCGTCTGATTGATGAATCCATTTACGATGTATATGCTCTCTCACGGTAAAGTATTGGGAAATACAAATTTTCTTTTGAAAAGTTTCTTCCTTAACAATGGTGGCAAAACAAATTACATTCGGAGTGTGGGTATCATGTTGACAAATGATAGTTACAAACAATACCAGACCAGAGTCAAACTTGAGTGGCTGCGCCTGAATGCTCCGCAAACTTGCACGACATTTTCAATTGAGACAACGTTTCACAAGTAATTTGATCAGGATGACTTGTGGATTCTAAATCCGAAGTTAGAGCACAAAAGATATGCAGAAGGAAGCAGGAAGTACCATTGGCTAACCATCTGGCCTAAATGCTTAAGATTCTAAGAAGTGGCTCCAAGAATGCATCATCACTTCCCCTTATGTGTGAGCCCTCAATTACAAGTGGAAACAAACAAAAGGTGCATCCCAGAGTACAGTACAACCAGGAGAAAAACATAAAAGGGGTATTAAGAATCAGGGAAGATTTGAACCCTAGACCCCTTGCAAAACTAGTGCTCTAATACCGTGTTTAAGTAACCATTAAGATCACTCTCAAAATTTAGGCTGTTAGGGAATGGGTGAATGAAGTTATCATGCTTCAGCAAGAGGCAAAAGCTGCGACGTATCCCCCAGCAAAGGAAATCCATCAGAAGAACTTGAGGGGGTCAGAACCATGTCTATGCAGGATATCTTATACTCCCTCCGTCCCACATAATTTGATTAACTTTTTTTGCACACAGATTAAGGATTTAAGTGATATATTGTGTTTTTCTCATTCTACCCTTGAGAGATAGGAGGGAAAGAAAGTGGGTCAGGAGAGAAAATGGGTTAGTGGTGTGTTAATTGTCAAGAGAGAAATGAATAAAAAAGTGTAAGAAAGTGGGCCAAGAGAGAAAATAAGTTGATGGAGAGTCAAATGTGTGGAGAGAAGTAGCATATAAAAAGGGTAAATATGTAAAAGTGCCTACAAAATCTTCTTAATTTGAAAAATGAGCAATTTAATATGATCAATTTATGTAGGATGGAGGGAGTACTACATATAAAAGCACAAATGGGGTTAAATGGCTAAACTTTTTTCCTTCAGATACCCTTTTTCTAATTTAAAAGTTTGTTAAATTGAGGGTGTTTTTGACCTCAAGTATAATAATAAGGGATAATTAGTTAATCACCCCCTGTACTTTATGCGATGTGTGATTCCCTCCCCCCCCCACCCCCCCCCCCCCCCCACTCCACCCCACACACACAGAGAAGTTAAGAATGTTGGACGGATCCATTATCAATAGCGTGAAATAACCAAAATACCCTTGTTTCCTTACACTATTTAAGTTTAATACCATTCTTCTAACTCCTCTCTCCCCTCTTCCAACTCCTTTCTCTCCCCACCACCACACACGCTACATACACCCACACACAAGGTTCCCTCCCTCCCCACCACTACACACACATGCACACAAACGTACGCCCCCCCCCCCCCCCCTCTCTCTCTCTTTAACCCACACACAAACATGCAGCCACGAGCACACACACACACACAGTGCTCTCGCAACACACTCCATGAACACCCAACACACACGCACACAGACATTCAAAAAACCCCACATACATACACACACAGTGCTCTCGCAAACGAGCGCACACCACTCACAGTGAACACATACCTACACGAACTTACACACACCCTTAAACCCACACACACAGTGCTCTCTCTCTCTCTCTCACACACACACACACACACTCACTCTCTCTCTCCACGCACACCCAACACAGTCAAAACGCATTTTGAAAACAACACACACCCCACCCTTTCCCCTCCCCCCACACAAATACACATCCACAAACTCTCTCACACACACAGCCGAGCATACCCAACACAGACATACTGAGCACACTGCACACACACCGAACACACACACAGAGCACAGTGCACATCTTTCTGGTGAGTAATCTGTGTCATCGAGAGAATTGAGGCCTCTAGCTAAGATGTGTGGTTTGCGTTTGTGGAATCAAATAAAGAGCAAGATTTTTCTAGTTTTCGGGTATCAAATCAGAACTTTGAATTACAGTGAAGCAAGTACTATGGTCATTAAAGCTTGTTATGAGATTTTAACAACACGAAAGTTTCATCTTTGTAAAGGGCCATTACACTATGTGCACGCGCGCGACACACAGTGTAATGACGAGTTGGAAAGAAGGGAGAGGGGAGCTGGCGTGATGGGGGAAGTGTGCGTGCAGAATTTGGGAGTAAGGGGCTGGGGGACTGGGCTGACATTTTTTTTTTCCTATTTTTTGGGTTGGGGGGGGGGGGGTGGGGGGGTGTTGCGTGTGTAGAGTTGCAAGGAGAGGTGGGGGTCAAACATGGGGAGTGAAGAAGAGGGAAAAAGGGGCAAAATTTCCATTTTTTTAAAAAAAATTGTTAGTCAACGCTTGTGTTGACCACGCGCTATTAAATTTAACAGTTTCTGCTAAAGGTGCTCAATTTCGGTAAGTGTGGGGGTGTTCAATGCTTAATTTTGATTTTTTTTTTTTGAAGGCTCTTTCCTTAAAATACCCTTTTCAAACATAAGAATTTGTTCAGCTAAAGAGTCCTTAACTTTAGTTAGAAATTCCTATTAAAAAAAACTACTAGATCTTTTTCCACAATACTCCATTTTCTGCTTCAAAGTTGATAAAACAACAGCTAGCAAAAACTCACCTATTCTGAGGTACACAACTACAGTAATCTTTAACCCTAAGCTAAGCCCAAAACATCAGTAAAAAATTTCAATCCTTTTTTCCTTATCTTGAATAGATATTTTGTACAGACAACTTGCAGAGAACCGAATTATCGAACTTTTAAGGACAACATCTTGCATTCAAAACCAAGTTACCCTGGGTTTAGGATTGTAGATGAGTTCTGATTGCTTCTTACTAGCAAATTTCTTCAAGAATTTTCTTTTACTATAGTTCAACACCTAATTATTAATACAAAATTTACAGGTGCAATAACTTAATAAACTACAAAAACTTAAGGAGACAGTAGCAGATATCACCTTCCAAATAAACAACCACCAGAAACACATCCGTCACAAGCTTAGACCATAAAAAGCAAAGTTTTTGTAACAATCAATCATGTTACCAAAATTCGTTTCCTCACATGTCTATATATCTAAAACTTATCAGCAAGTTTGGCTAGTATGAAACTAAACTTCACACCTAACCAAGGAGCCAGGAGACCGATGGAAAAGAGAAAAAAGCGAGTCCTAACCACCAGCCAGCTGCGCACCTATCTTTTCTTTCAAGGTGAGAAGGAGCAGCTATAATAATACCTATAATCTATGACAACATATATGGCAATAGCTCCAAAATAGCTTGGAACCTGAGATTTTTGTTCATATTCCTCATATCTATGAACAACTTCGACTAATTTAATACTAGATATACCTACAAACCTATTAAAAGATGTACGAAAATTACAAACTTAGCTTAGAATCTGAAATGTTTGCTCAGATTATGTCCGATATCCATTATTATTTCTTTCTCTTGTAATTATGTATCCATGATCTATTTAACCCACCCACCTCCACCCCCCACCAAACAAAAACAAATATTTCCAATGGCACTGATATTTGACAAGAGTAGAAATTTCAAATATTTGCCACATTTGGTTTATAAACAGAAAATGTAGCTCACTACTACAAGCTCTGAATTTAGCAAGGCCATGTAGTACCTGCCAACTTAGTGAATTTTTCTGCCTCGGTCACAAGCTTTAGGAAAGCTTTATCCTGGACTTTGAGGTTCAGAGAGAGAGTCGTACTCGGGTAATGTTCTTTTATAATGGTGATCAAAAGAGGTCTTTTATAATGGTGATCAAAAGAGGCTGAGGAAAGAAAAGAGATAATAAAAAATGGCGAAAGTGTGTCGCATCTAACAAGTGCTGCCTTAGGATAACATCAGCAAGATTGAGAAAAAGGCTAAAGTGTCTAGCTAACAGATGTTGCTGTTAGAATGAATTAGCAAAATCAACGAGGAGATTGAAGAAAGATGGATAAAAATTCTGAAGTGTGCCTCTCTAATTAATGTGCCATATAGACAAGCAAGAGTGACGAGGCCATCCCCGATTCATTTTGGATAACTGATTGTTACAACCCTGGAAGCAATTTAATAAGGTTCTGGCCACAAAGAACAGATCCTGCAGCATACACCTCTCATCATGTTCTTTTTCTTCTTTTACTTCGTTTTATTTGCCTTTCCCATGCAATCCTGACAACCAAAAAGCTCCTTTCTCTGATGTGCCCTCTGACTTAGAATGCGTGTGTTGAAGAGATATTGCCTTGCATAAATTATATGTGACATACTAAGAACGAAAGTAGCAAGAATCTGGAACCATCATCTCCCGTAGAAGAACAAGCCAGCAACTCCAACATCGAACACTCATCCCTATGGATTGAACTATATAACATTCTGTATATAGTGAGCTTCTTCCCATGCTAGAACCTACAAGATCAATGTCTTCCTTCCCCATGTTCGTCGTCTCAAGCCAAGGAGGCATCTTGGCAGGCGCGTGTGAGTAGGTAGGCTAATGTTTGGAACTGATTCCAAAAGAACCTACTTCACCAAGTAGTACTAACAATGAGATAGGTCAAAGGCACCAAATTTAGGAACTATGTGGTGTGGTATGTGTTGATGCTAAAACATTGTTTAAGGGTCCAACTTATATGGATCAATGTTGTTTTACAATCGAAATAATAATGCCCTAATAGAATCTAGCTCGTAATGATCAATTTCATGTCTTACCGCACAAAAGCTTCCTTGGTGTGGTCAAGGGCTTCCAACCCAAGCATCAATGATGCATATCTCTGTGTTGTTGTTTTGTCGTATTGTTCTTTTCAGTATTAAAGTAACAATTAATTAGGTTCATAAACTAAATCTTTCACATGCATCAATTAACTAGGTTTAGTAAACTCAAACATTGAATATCTTAAGAAAACAAAAGTGAAAATGGCGAAACATCCCGAATACTTACATAAAACACTCCAATATACATCTGCATGATTGCAAGATGGTCTAGAAAAAGTTAGGATGAAGGGAAAACGGGTTTTAACCAGCAATAAATGGTGAGAATTTTAAAACGAGGGAGGTTATATATTCTCTGAATTGTGCATTATATGTAGTTTTCCTTTTATTCAAAAGTTTGAAAGCTCACGTAAAAAAGTTAATATGTAAATTAATATCAAGAATACAAATGCACTATTAAACTTGATTCAAAATTTCAAATCCTGAGGTGGAAGTAGAGATGAAATTTAAATGTGACGTGGATGATGATTACTGGTGCTAATCGTAGAACCGTTTTACAATAAGTAGCATGAAATCCTACAAGGGGGCAAGCGTGCAACATCAACTTTTGTTGTGGACAAATCGTTTAGATATTCAAAATTTTTAATTCCATGTGATATAGACAAGTAGTTTGACTCATGCTGGTAAATGGCTCACACACTACAGAGTAATGAAAATAAGAGGTGAGTTATTAACTAACAAAGCGACAATATTTCGAGTTATTGAATCGGTATTTTATGGGCAAAGCACATGAATTTTACTAGTATACCCAAAAAACACCAAGGGCAATCAACAAACGATCAGCAGAGTAAGTGAACCATGGTAAATTCTCACCAAAGCAAGGGATAAAAGGCTCTAAAACACGATATGAAGTCTGTGTAAGGGAAGTTGCATCCCCCAATGTACAAGTAGAAAGGAGATAGTATGAGTGCCGGAGTAAACATACACGAATTAATATGTATGGCGAAGTACGTGACGTAAACAAATCGAAATTGTGGATGAAATTATTTTGACAAGCTCTCGGGATACATCATAAGTTAGTAAAGCATTGCTTAGTGGAAGTATATTGTAATAAAAGCATATTTAAGGAGTATATGACATGCGAAGTATAAAAGACGGTCTTATTTATGACATAAGCATCACTGACACTGAAGCTACACATTATTATTGCATTGGAGGAAATTATGATATAACTTAGTGAGGGGAGTGAGTTCATGATCAATATAATCGCAAAATAGCTTAAACATGTGAATGGACTTACAAAGAACTCTTTTTGATATTCTGCATTAAGTGCTTTCTCCAAAAGAAGTACCCGCCTCTTGATAAATTCAACCTGTCTCCTCTGCATCTCTCTAAAATGGTTTAAGACCGAAGAGTCTTGGTATAACTGTGATCGGTCTGCCACTCCTTGTGCAGCATTAGCTCCCAAATCATTCCCACTAACAGTTCCCTTCACCTGGTTCCCAGTTGTCTGGGGTCCACCAACATCTGCACCATCATTTGCTTGAGAACCTCCAGGGGGAGCAATTTTTGTTTGAGAAACTCCAGAAGCAACAATTTGTGCTTGAGAACCTCCAGGGACAGTAACTTGTGCTTGAGAACCTCCTGGGGCAGGAAGGTTTATAAATGGCAGATTCAGCTCTTGACAAATGACCTCCTGAACCCGCAAATCCTTGTCGTCAACAATAGCTTGCCATCTTCCGTAACCATGCCTTCAAATTGAAGAAGACCAAATGGTGAACTTCAGACAACTTCCCCACACAATAAACGTGAAAATTTAGCAAGCAAGTCCTTTGTAGTTTTCAAATAAGACCCAGCATGAACATCATGGTAAGCAAAAATCAGAGTGACATAACTACACATTCAATAAATTGACAGATGACAAACCATGCCTTAAACCTTAGCTTCCAATGTTCTCATTTGTTTCTACTTCTGTCAGCCATTGCTATATTTCCTATAAGGGCCTTTACAACGACTTTATCTATCCTTGGGTAAAGTCCAATTCTTTCTTATTTTAGTAAGTAAGAAAGAAAGAATCACTTGGGCACTTGAAAAATCAACAGTTCGTTTAGTGCTTGTAAAAGCAATGTCAGTTAACACATTTAATTTAAATTGGTACAGAGAGGGAGGGAGGGAGGGAGGGAGGGAGGGAAGGGGGGGGAGAGAGAGAGAGATGGCATGAAGAAAACAGCACAAAAAGAAAATAGCCTACAACTCTACGCTCTTATTTTGCACTGAAACTTCTAATAAAAATGAAGGCAGAAGGTCAACATACTTTAATACAGCCCGCAGTAACAACAAATCATGATGGTCCTTCCAAAATCTTCCGCCTTTCAATCCTGGGAAGCGAGATATAATGTTGTCCTCAAAAAGGGGAGCGCCAACTTTTTCTGATGACAGCTTCACCTGCCATTGCATAAATTTTTTCTTCCATAACCTCAAAGACTCAGATCTGAGCTAAGACAACAAAATGTTATGTACTAAGCAGAAAAAAAGTTCAGTAAGCAGAATGCCTTGAAAAAGAGAGAAAAAAAAATTGTCAGCTTGGTATCTGCAAATAAACGAGAAGTGCTGTAAAATTAACTATTCTAAACGATAAGTCAGCTTACCAAGTCATATGATTAGTATTGCCATCTATCCAAATCCAAACATGTTGTCCAAAGACAAACAAATATTAGTAGCATCGATACCCGTCAAATTTATAACAGCATAAGCTCTCCTCCCTACATGAATGGCACTACAGAGTGGATACAAGCACGGACGACCGAGATTCACTTTTTAAGGTGAGTACTGCTTTTTTGTTCCCCGACAGCTAGGAAGCACCGACACCTCATATAGGTCGAGGCATGGTGTCCAACACCTATCGACACCTTGATACTTTACCGAAACCTTCGGACACGTGTCAGACACATCTAACCGGTGTCCGAATCTTTTTATTTATTTTTTAATTTCTGGACACCGTAATCGGACACCTCTTGAAGAAATCTCCACTCATATGGGGCCAAAAAATATTATTTCAAACTTATTTCAGAGAAAAATCTAGGTTCTTTTAGAAATGACCTTTTAGGCCAAACCCTATTTAGATAGACCCAGCAAAAGTTACTTTACTTTTATCTTTCTCATCTCTTACTCTTTTCCTTCTTTTTATTACCTAAAGCATCCAAGCTTCCCAGTCTAGAGCAAGATAAGTCAACATCTCCAACCTCATTTACAAACCCATCTGGCTATATAAAACCTCTCTTTCATTCCTTTGCCTATGTCTTTTTCCTTGTCTCTTGTTACTGTTGAGACTCTAATCTTGGTACTCTTAAGACATTCAACTGCTTTCTTGTTAGAGACTTTTTTTGGTTACTGTTGAGACTATTTCATGTTATAGGCTTTCTTTCTTATCCATTTTGAACGAAATTCAGTTGCTCCAATTGATGTTTATTTTGTTATACACACACACACAAAGACACAGAGAGATATAAAATAAAAACATATTAAAAAATTCAGTGGCGTCCAAAATCAGTTTTTTTTGGAAATTGCGGTGTCCGGTGGCCAGGTCGATGTCAGTATCGGACAAGGTGTCCGTGTCCTTGCTACCTAGCCCAACAGTTCCAAGAACTTCATTTGTTCTTCATCCCAGAGATGGTTTGTCCTGACCTGAGTGGAACAACATGCCCAATTGATTTTTTTGACACTTGCCGAAGTCTAACATAGCTTCAAGCAGAGTATCGTGGAAATTTAAAGAAGAAAAAGAACCAAGCACATGCTTACTGGCTTAACTTGATTTTCAGTTCAACTGGATTTTCAAAATCCAAGGTCACATAAGAAAGTTAGTCCAGGTACCTATTGTAAGTCATGCTTTATTTCTGCTTGCAAATGTATATATATTGTTACTTGTTTCTATTTCAGGTTAGTGTCATACGGAAAAATTCGCATAACACCTAAACACTTTTTTGGTAGAAAGAACATCTAAACACGTCAACAAATTCTTATTTCCAGAAAAAATGCTTGCTTTGTGAACAGAATTTTTTTCCAGAAATAAAAAGCTTACTTTGTCTCTTATAAGAAGTAAGACCGCAATCCTCACAAGTACATCCTGTATTCTAAGACCTTCTTTCGGAACACCGTCTGCGACCAGGATACATAAACTTATTAGCGGCCACCACAGAAAGGAATATCACCAACAGAGGATCAATTAAGACAAATATTCACCTGAAAAGGTTGTGGCATCAGTAATATCTTCTGCTATGTGAGACAAGAAAAGGGTCCCATAACTGGATCAGAAAAACATGAGTCACAATGCGCAACAGTAAATGAAAATTTTTAACCAAGCTAGATCTGCAGTCCAGATATAGTTCAGTTTAGTATGGTAAACTGGTAGACTTTGACGATTCATCATAACATGATCATATAATCCTATATTTGTTCTTTCTTTTGAGTTAGGGCCATATGTGATGAAAAGCCAAACACATTTAACTTCGCTATAAAAGATGCAACTTTGGCTAAAGCATATTAAGTTGCAGATAATGGAAACAAACACACTAAAAGGGCACTAGTTATGCACGTCAATGCACTCCATATTGCAAATATATGTGGTTATTGATATATTCTCAGTTATCCATACACATTATTTGATAAGGCTTCATGAGTCAATATTGACTCGGACAAGCAGTTCCACCTATGGCCAGTAGGCAAACAGACGTGGATGATACCAATGCAAAGTGGACACAAAAAAGATTACTAACATTAAGCAGAAAGATGGATCCAAACTCGCCTCGTACTAAGCCGCGCCATAACTATACACCTCAAACATGACGACATAGACCACTCTCATTATTCTCATCTTTCAGAAGAGGTAGGAAGGGAAAAAAAAGGAGGAAGGATTTAGAGTAAATGCTTGGGAATAAAGGTAATGTTTGGGTTAGTTACTGCTTGCATATCTCTAATCTCGGAGGCTCAATAAACATGAATGCTTATGGGGATTAGCTTCAATTGTGCTGCTATTGTGGGTATCAGAACCTTCTTTATTTCAAGGATTTGAAATAACCCTTTGATCCCACCAACTAAGAGCTTTAAGCCCACAACTGATGCGCTACCATGAACATAAACTTTTCTTACAACCTCCTATGAGTTTGATACCCATACTTGGTGTTACTGGAGACCTAAACAATAATTTTAGAAAGGGATGATATCCCTAAACCCCTTCAATTTAGGGGTTAATTACAGTCAATCCCATTGACTTCTAAAATGTTAACTGCCAGCTAGAAACTAAAAAGTTTAAAACAGATATGTCCCTCCGTTATAACATCTGTACTACGTATATTTCTTGCTTACATCAGCATACCATAATTTTTTAATTCCGATACAGGATTGAGTTGGTTCTTGCCTTCTTGCAGTGAGTTAACTCAATGCTCCTACAGCCCACCATTTGTAACTTTCAAGGATGCCTACTTCACCAAGAATCTCTCGACAATCCCCACAAGTTGTACCATGTTTAACCCTCTTGAAATTATAGCAATTATAAACCCATTTCCCAAAAAGAACTTCTCCAATTGAAAGTCAATATCTGTCCAGAAAAGAAACCCATAAAATCAAATCTCACCTCAAACTTTGACAAACCCAAAACCACCTCCATCACACACACAGACACAATACACACTCAGAAACTCTCAAATCTGGATCAATTAGGGTCTCCATGAGAGGGTCGACATTTGTTAAGGTGGTTTACAAGAGCATACTGACGAAGCTGCCATACACAAACACACATGCATACACACACTTACACACAAATACGTATACATTAAACGTGCAACTTGGGTGGGTTGGGCCAAACCAATTAAACCCATGTGCTTTTTAAACCCAACCCACTGTAACCCAAGAAAATATTGAATGGGTTGGTTGGTTAGTAAGTTAAGATCTGAATAAGTTGATGAAAACAGAGTAGAAACCTTTTTTTTTTTTAATTTAAACCAAAAATAAAGTGGTCACGGCCAACGATGACTCCTGGAGGTGGCAACCGGCTGCGGCTAGCAACCAACGCCGTCTGCAGCTGGCAATGTCCAGTGTTGACACCGGTAGTGGCGAACAGCAGACGACGGCGGTGGTGGTGGTTGTCGGTATAGGGTCAGTGTAGTGGTCGGCAGTGCCGTGCCTACCTTGTGCTTAGCAGTAGCAAGCAGCATCCTTCAGTGGCGGGCCAGTATGGTTGTCGGCGATGGCAAGGGGGAGGTGTTATTGGCAGCTGTCACGCCAGCTGGTGGTGAGGCGGCCGTGGTGCGGTGGCTGGCAAACGGCGGTGGAGGTGGTGAAGGTCGGTGGTGGCTGCCAGCTACTGTCAGCATCGTCGTAGGTGGCAGCTGTTGACGGTGCACCAACAGGTGGCGGTTGCTTATAGTGGTTTTTATATTAAGTGAGTTGATAACCTGTTTTTATATGAACCCAACCTACCGTAACCCATTGTTTCAATGGGTGCATTGGGTTGGTTAAAACCCAACATTTTCTTGGCTAAGGTAATGTTAAACCCATCAAAACCCCCCCCAACTTGCATCCCCAGTGTGCATGCATGTATCCACACACGCACACACAAAAACACACAGATATATATAGATATGTATATATCAATCTGCTTGTATCAATTTAAAAACAAATAAAAACATATATACCCACATGCTATATTGTAAAGGGGGTTGATCCAGACATAGCGCCAGATCAATCGCGTTTTATCTAGCTGTTCTGGGGCCGTGAACGTTAAGACGTTGACGGTCCAGATCGACTTTGTTTTTTTCATTTTTTGCCTCTACAATGGGCCGTCTGTACAAATTTAACTAGGTACCTTTAGAAGAAAATAAAGTTTACTGTGGTAAGGAGCGGAAAAAAAACTACTTCATCGGAATAAATCTTGGGCAACCCACCAGAAATGACCACCACCCAGCAAACCAACAACGTCCCACCACTACCACCAATCGAAACCACTCTGCAACACCACCACACCATTGACGACATAACAACCCGCCATCACTCCATCAAACCCAGAACCTGCCACCGCGACCCGTTAACCCACCACCGTCAAAAACAACGTAGCCCAACCTCCATCAGCCACCGCACCACTCCATTAAGCACCTGCTTACACTCCACCCATCCCCCCTCACACCCCTGCAAACTAGCACACACACATACTGTCGCCCCCCAATCACCCCCATCTCAAGTCATTAGGTTTCTTGGTGATGATGATGCCAATTGGAAGTGGGTCGGTGGTGGCAGTTGGCATAGATCTGTGCGGCGACACAATGGTGGTGGAAGTGGGTATGGTTGGATTTATGGTGGGGATGCTAGTGGTGGAAACCGATCATGGTGGTCATGAAAAGCGAATGAGGAAGCCGGTTGTGATTAACGTGGATAGGTGCACATCTACGACCAAGGGTAGGTCACGTGGTCGGTTATTGTGGTATTGTTAATGGTGGCTATGGCAGTGGTGATGGCGTAAGGGTCGGGGTGGGAACGAGATGCGAGGGTGGGTGGGGGTTTGTTGTTGTGGGGGGCGGGGGGTATAGTGGCGAATGAGCTCCAAAAATGGTGATCATGATGGTAGGGAAAAATAAATGGGGACAACAGTGGTGGTTATGGTGGCAATAGCCAGATCTACAACGAGGGTGGGTAGCACAGGTGCAGTCGGTCATGGTTGAGGTTGTGGTAATGTTAAAGGCATATATAGTGCTGCTGGTTAAGTTGGTGGTGGTGTGCTTGTGGCGGCGACGGGGAGATGTAAGGTGAATAAAGGGGGGGGGGGGGGGGGGGCTTTTTCTCTCTACCAAAGCCTGTTGCTGGGGCTTTGGAGAAGGGGAAAAAGTCAATCTGGATTGTCCGCATTGTCATGTGGACGGCCCAGATCAGCCAGATAAAATGCCTTTTGACAAGCACTTGATATGTATCAGCCCTATATAGTGCATATATACAATAAATCCTTTGCATCTACGAATCCGGATGACTCGATGAAGATTTGCTATGTCGTTACGTGGTCGATGGTGGCTGAAAAAGGGGGTCGATTGTGCAATTGTGGCGGTCGTAATTAAAAATAGTGACAAGGAAGAAGAAGAGAGGAAGAGGAAAAAGAAATGAAATTGAGAGAGAGAGAGAGAGAGAGAGAGGGAACACAAATGGGGTATAGACCAGAGAGAGACGGAAAATTCTGTACAAGCAGAGGGTTAGACAAGTCAATTTGTGGGTGGATATCGCTCAAATTACCTTAATGTCAGGGGTTTAGAGATATTAACACTATTAGAACTAAAACACTGCCATCTCATGGAATGAAGTTTGCAGTGATGATTGCATTCATCATAGTCACTATGCAATTAATTTTCAAATTATAATGTTTAGAAACAGTTTAAACGTCCTGAAGATGATAAAACATTCATAGTTCATCAATTTTGATACGACAAATACTTAACAGTAAGCATGAAGACTAGGGATGGTATGCCTAGGAGAGAGCGTACCAGTTTGCAATTCCAGATTTTGGTGTTGTTTTCTGTTTCTATTTTCTGTTGACATCGGTTCTTTTTGGTGGTCAGATTATTAAGTTAATCCATAGTTTTAAAGTGACATATAGCAAAGAAAACAGAAAGGAACAGGGGAAAAAAAAAGAATAGGCTCTTATTCTACTTCGTAAAGTGAAACCTTGAAAAGGGACGAAACTAAACCTCATTCTCAGAGGAAAGTGTTTCACACAGAAAACTGCAATGTGTGAATCTTCAGAAGAGAATGTACAATGGCCCTCCTTTACGTCAAAAAATTGTCCTAGTCGACAACACTAGTTTTACTCTACAAATTATGAACTCAGCAAAACACTCCAGCAAGAAAAGAAGAATTTAAGCTAAAAAAACTAGATGTCCTATTCATGCAACAATATGTTTACCCCATAAGCATAACCAGACACCTTAATCATAAAGCAAAACTAGTAGCTGCAGTTAAGCTGCACAGAGCCTCGAAAGAGCTCTAGTTTCTTTACAGGGTACAATCAGAATCAGCAAGTCCCCAATCTTCATCCTCCTATGGTCGTTTTTCAGCTGTGCTCTGTGGAAAAAAATTAGCTAACAAACCCTGGACGGCAAGAAAAGGGCGCATAAAGTTGAAACCTTTCAATTATAACATTGCAACTATAAATACAACTGCGACTGGATTCACAGGATTGATACAGATGAACCCAAAATGCCAGATTTGATTATCCATCAGTACAGTGAACATTGAAAGCAAGTGGATATTCTTGCAAGTCTTAAGCACGGGCAAATAATTCAGCTAGGAACAACCATGGCTCTAGGAATTAACTTCCTCGATTTGCTTGTCCAGAAAACAATGATACGTACAGTTTTAGAAACCTTCTCTTACTAGGAGAGTCCAGAAGATGACATAACAATAGAGAATTATATAGAAACTTACTCTTTAATTTCTTCAAAAGATTTCTGCTTCAAACGTGGTGTGAACTCTGCCCAATCAAACTCCCCAACCCCAAATCTGTAAGGCATCTAGATTGTTAGATACTTCAGAAAATGCAATTCATCAAAAACTAAGAACATAACTTTGGAGATGGCAGAATTTGAAATTCTGTTCTTGCTAAGATATTATTGCCTCATTTGCTACTTAGCAAAATCCACAATTGACTGTCTGTACACGACCGCACCCACAGCTGAGGCATGCAGAGACCAAAGTTTAACCCAATAAGAAAAGAATAAATGAGGTATAAAAGAACCAACCTCATCAAAATTTGTACAAATGCTGCCCTTTGATTTTGACTAAAGCCCAGTACTCTGAACGATCTCCCTTCTCCTTCCATCAGCGGAAGTGGCTCAGAACTGTCAACTAATGAAAGAGAGGAAATAGCGGTTATCAAGCATCATCGTCATATTATTCTGTAAAGCTAATTAAGAAGATAACAGTGCGCAGACTATACCACGGGGTTTCTTTCTGGAGGGCCTTCTCACAGGTGGAGCTTCAGCTGAAGCTGTCTCACCATCAGTCAACTCAGCTTCATAGTTGTCATCTTCACCATCAGAGCTTACATCTTCCAAACCAGCAAGGTCATCCTCTTCAACTGACACCATCTACACAAGCCCCAACTGGGAAAAATAAGTAAACACAAGACACTGACATAGGTTGCAGCTCAAAATGGCCCAGCAGAAGAACAAGTACACTTAAATAGGAAGCAAATGAAAAACTACTACAGCATTCATCAAATATTATAAAATTTAAGTGTAAGGTTTTTTACACATCAATTTGGCCATTACTCTTCTTTTACAGTGCTGAAAAATGTCAAGTTTAATGCTACTGCATGGAGCATATACTGGTGCCATGAGGACATCAATTACAATATCTGACAATCAAGTTAATTATGCAAGAAAAAGGAGAAAACTAGGAAAATTATGCAGATGTGAAATATTCTCTTCCCTAAGGGAAAATAGGAATGAAAAGACACTCCAATGTTCGGCTTTATTATCATAAAAATACAAATTGCAGCACACTATGTATATCAATTGAGATACAAACATAAAGCACCTTCTATTGTAAGTAATATAACACACCTGTTTACGACTTCTCTTCCCCTTGCCCATAGCATTGAACTCCTCAATCTTATGCACTTCATATCTGTCTTTCAATAACTCTTCCCAGTAACTTGCTCTTTCTGGATTATTTACGGTAGTTTTATTCTCCATCGGAGGAACTTGTGCTTCCTCTTCCACACCCGCTTCCACTTCATCAATGTATTCAAAATTTGCTACCTAAGACATGCAAATCACATAAGAAACCAGAGATGGGGGGGTTGCAGCTGGGTTTGCCACCACCACGTTTTGAGATCTAAGCAATGTCACTAAATAAGCCATGACATGACAGTCAAATGGATATAAACCTCAAAATATCATCAGACACAGAGAGTATGGAACTTTGCACTTCCATGTCCAGGTGACAGATGCCATTCGTCATTGTGTGCCCCATACATCAAATGGGCCAAAAAAATCCTTTGTAAGAGCAGCATAAAAAATTTATTTGTTTCAGCAAGAAAATACTAAACCCCTATACCACCAAAGGAGGTCATAGAATATTATTTTAGTTGAATATGTGAACCATTGCTCCTTCATTTTCTATCTATGCAATTCCCCGTTGGTACCAAAGGGGAATTGCATAGATAGAAAGAGCTACGTTGTCCCTCATGTGGTCCCTTTCAGAAAGGAATCAAAAAGATTTTGATTGAGCAGAGCTTTCCATTCAACGCAATTGGTAGATATTGGTGATTCGAGTTTTCTGGAATAACGATGGCTTTTGTGGCTATGCTGATGGCGGTGATTAGGGTTTCAGTGTGCACCCAGGCTAAAGCTAATGTTTTTGCATTTGCTTGGAGTCTCTCTTATGGCTACTTTTGTATGCATCTAGTGTACATGAATTCCTGGTTTGGTCAGCACAAAAATAAGACTAGTTGAATACAAATCCAAAACAGTAAACGGAGAAAGGAATAAATTTTGCAGTAAGAGATCAAAGGTTCTTCAAGAGCATCTGAAAAGGAAGTAAGAAAACAACCTACATAGCATAAATGCTGACGTCATGATGCTGTCATGCTCAAGAAAATATATCAGGGGGGCTAAGGAACACATTTTGAGAAGAACAAGAACAAGTTGATCAAAGTGCATATCATGCCGATACTTCCAAGAAGAAGTATGAAGTGCCGCATGAAGGTTAAGGGTGGGAAGGAGGGAATTTTGTGTGTGGGGGGTTGGAAAGAAAGGGGGGGGGGGGGGGAGAAATGTAAACTAAAGGAAAGAACCAAGCAGTATGTAAATAGTGATATCAAGTATTTATGAAACAGATCAAGTATGCTGCTCATGAAGGACAAGAAGACCATCATCCAAATTCACACCAAGAAGAATTAAAGTCGCAATCAAACCAATATGTAGACAAGAGCAAAAGTAAATGAACCTTAAATGCCTTCAAGAATCCATCTTCTTCTTCATCCTCCAATGTCGCCTCCTCAACTCCAACTTGGTCACGGTCAAGTAATCTAATATAAGAGGACCATCAGATGATGCAGAAAGAACATTCAAAGTCACCAGAGATGAAGAGCGCAAAAGAAAGGAATGTGCACAAAAGTAAAAGCCAATGAATCTTGAGAAGACAGTTGAATCTCAGAAAAGCTGGAAAGTAATACAGAGAACCAAGATTACCTATCTATTGCAGCATCATCATAATGTATTTGTCGCGATTTTCCAGCCTCGTCATTCTCGTCTGCAAATAATTCTTTTGAGCCATACCTTATGATATCATCCAATTCTTCCTGCATTTAAATCAAAATCGTCTAGAAGATTCGCTATATTTTATTGCTTTTGGAACCAGTGATTACTATGTTTTCTATCTTTTAGCACCAAAATATTAAGGATTATAGATACAGGAAAGTAAATTCTTAAAATATACACGGACTTGCACCACAAGTACATCAATGCTGTGTCTCTGCATTATATCACTCATCTCTTTGCGTTCTTCTTCCATTTTAATTTAATGACCATTGGCAAAACAAAGAATTGCTTGATGTGGGGCCTCCTTGACATGGCTGTGAAGTGTTGAGACATGAACAGATATAAAGAGATAGAAGAGACTGGGTTTCAAGAGATGCTTCGGTTAACTCCAAAATCCTAGTGCCTGAAGCATATATGGGTTTGATGGCAGCTCATCCTTCGAACATTCCTCTTATAACCTGCATTTTTCTATAAATTCTCAACCAAGTTACCTAAGTAAGGATATTTTTTTCCGAAAGTGATTTTTCAAAGTTTCAAAATCAGTGTTTGAGCTTTCTGGATTGACAATTTCCCTTACGGTCGGTTTCGAACCAATTCTTTTAGGATTTGGATTTCAACTTTGGAATTGGATTAGGAATTCCATTCACTTTTTTTTGTTTGGAACAAAAAGGAATTCAAATCACATAATTCCTATTTTGTCTTCGGAGAACAAAGGAAATGAAAAGGTAAAAAAAATTTGGACAATTATATCCTTGACTTACGATGAAAAACGAACTACGGTCAGTGGTTTCAAGTGTGCTAGTGCCACTACATGGTGGTGGTGGTGGCGGCGGCACCAGATGGGGGTAGTAACATCAACGGTGGAAGTGGTGAAGTGGTCAAGTGATGATAATGATGGCAGTGGTGGTGGTGGTGGTGTTGAGGTATAAACGGTGGTAGAGAAGTGACGCCGGTGGTAGTAGTGGTGGCAGTGGTGGCGATGGTGGTGCTAGTAGTGGCAGCGAGGGCGATGGTAATGGTGATAGTGGTGGTGGTGGTGGTAGTGGGTGGCAATAGCGATGAAAGTGGCGTCGGTGGTGGTAATGGTGGCGAGGACGGTGGTAGCGGTGGCAGTAGTGGCGGCGGCGGTGGTGGCGGCGGCAGTAGTGGTGGCATAGCGGTGGTGGCGGCAGTGCTAGCAGCTGTGGTAGTACTGGCAGTAGTGGCGATGATAGTGGTGGCAGTAGTGGCGGTGGAGGCGATGGTAGTGGTGGCGGCAGTGGTAGTGGTGGCGGCGACAGTCGTGGTGGTGATGGTGGTGGCAGTAGTGGTGGTGGTGGTAGTGGTCGTGGTGATAGTCGTCGTCATCGTCGTGGCAGTGGCGGTGATGGCAGCGATGGTGGCAGTAGTGGTGGCGACGGTGGCAGTGGAGGTGGCAGTAATGGGGGCAGTGGCAGTATTGGTGGCGGCGGTGATGGTGATGGCACTAGTGGTGGCACTAGTGGTGGCGAAGGTGGTAATGGTGGCGGGGGTGAGGGTGACGGCGGCGGCGGTGGCAGCAGTGGTGGCTGCGGTGGTGATAAAAGTGGTGTGATGGTAGCAGCAATGAAGACAGTTGTGGTACATTCATTTTTGGAAAGATCCTGAAAATGGTAAGATAGGTAAATAATTACTTTTAATTCAATTAAATCAAAATCCCATGAAATCCGACCATTTTTCATCGGACTTCACACTAAAGAAACAAATCCAGCCAAATCCAATGAAATTCAATTCCAATTCAGTTACAACAAAATTTTAGGATTTGAAATGAAATCCCATCAATTCCATGGTTCCAAACACACTCTTAGTTCTCTTAGATTGATAAATACCATAGAAGGTATTTTGGTACTTTTTCCTATTGTATTTTACAAGTATACACACTTGTATGAAAGTACACCAAGGGACAACTGACTATTGCACCTTTCTAGGAGGAAATTTGGTATTATGGAGAAGTAGTAGACTCTGTTACCAGATCGGCAGAACCAGAGTATAGGTCCATGGTAAATACTTCAAGTAAACTCATGTAGTTGAAGTATCTTTTGCAAGAACTTGGTTTTACAATACATGATGATGACCAAGAAGCAATTTATCAAGTATTCTACAAGCGCACCAAACATATTGAAATTTTCTGTCAATTTGTGATAGAAATCTTATTGAGTAGAATATTTCACAACTTGCACTGCATCTCGTACGGGAGTTGTATCTTGTTTATTTAAGGATTAGCAGCGTCGAACTGAGTGATTATGTAACAAGCCTGGACCGGCTTGATTATGATAATTGGAAACACCTCTCAATCCTTTTAGTATTATATGTCGAATGGAGTGTACCATTCATTACTCAACTATAACTAGTATAAACTATTGGATTTAGCTCGAAGATTTAGAAATCACGTGAGAAAGCGGGTAAAAAGGAGTGTACTATTCGTTACTCAGCTATAACTGGTATAAATTATTGGATTTATCTCAAAGATTTAGAAATCACGTGAGAAAGCGGGCAAAAAGGAAATATTAAGTAGCAAAACAGATACTGCCGATTGTAGGTGTGATATTGAAGTTAACATTCTTGATGATGAGGGTCAAGTGTTTCAGATGCTTCATACTCTGTCGAATCTCATGGTTCTAGGGGCAAAATGTTTTCAAATAACGTGGAGGAGAATGCTATGTCCTTGGAATATAACAGTTCTGTCCATATGAGCATACCTCTATCTAATTATTTCAAAATCTATTGCCAAGGAAGCACTGTGGCTGATTCCTATCTAACATAAGTCGCGACGTCGGAGTTGCAACGTAAATAATCTGACTAGCAGTTACAATAAGAACAATGAAAAGACAAGGAAGGCAAAGGTGATTATTAGAAGTTTCATAGCAACTCTAGAAAGACTAACTGAAATTTACGTGAAAACCTAAAGCTATTCCCTTCACGTGATTAAGTAACAAACTTGATCAGTCTTTGTAAAAGAATAACCTCCTTAAAGGAAGGATAAAAAGGAGATTCAAATTTAGTAGAGAGAGAAGCATTTAGTAGAGAGAGAGAGAGTTATGGGTAGGAGAGGGGGTGTTGGTGGGGGGGGGTTTAAGGGGGGGGGGGAACCGACTGTGTGTTGTGAGCGTCGTGTGTCTCTCTGTACGTGTCATGTGCGAGTGTCTGTCTGTGGGTGGGTGGGTGGGAGGGGGTGGAGGGATGTTGAGTGAGTGATGCGGTGGTGTGCATGGGAGTGGGTGGAGAATTGGGGGGTGGGAGGTGGGCGTGACTGTGGTGCCGAGCTATGGGAAATGGGGGGGTTTTTTTTCGCCACGGAACTTCTTTTTTTTTTTAATTATTAAGGTGGAGTAAGGGTATATGGGTATCTTCATGCAAACCACCTATTGCAGGGACGATTTGGCGAACTTGAAAAAAAAAAAACGATCTCTTGTGGATGGCCATGAATCAGCTAGATAGAATACAATTTATCTACCGTTATACGTGGATATACATGTGTGTCTGTGTGTATATAGAGCTTAGTTGCAGGAAACTCCTAATATGGTGATGTTTCTCTCTCGGAAACTCGCTTTTGCGATCCCAAATTAGGAGCTCCATGGAATCTCGTCCCAAGCTAAGATGGAAACTCGATCCCGCTAGCTGGATAGAGATGCATGGAACAAGTGATAGAATACATAAAAATCAAGCTCTTTTCAACTCAATTCCTTGTTTCTCTCTTCCTTCAAGTCCTTAAAGTCTCATTGTCTGTTGTTGCTATCTATGTAAACTATGCTAAACAAATGATAATACTCTTTACGCATTTATTTATTCAAGCCGCTCTCAACCTCATATTCTTCTTGGTGCTTACACTTCCCGCCCCCGCTTTGTGCAACTAAGGTGTAGAGGGCTCATAGCCTGATACAAATATAATGCTAGAAAACTAGCATTTTATCCAGCTGATCTGGATCTGTCCACACCACAACGCGGGCAGTCCACATCAACTCTTTTTAAGAAAAAGTTCGCCAAGCTGCCCCTCTTTTGGGGGTTTGTTGAAAATAACCCAAATAACCTTTTTGGAAAAGAAATAAAAAATGGTGGCCTAACAACCGCCATTCTTTGATGAAACTCTGTCAAATTTGCTACAACAAGAAGTCGCTGGCTATGGAGTTTAGTATATTTTACTAGCAGCAGCACAAAATCAATTGAACCCCTCCGCCGACGTCACTTTTTCGTTGTCAAAATTGATGAATCCCACTGTAAATTCCAATTTGCTCTCTGTGGGTATCAGTGGTGGTGGTGGGGTGATCGGACGAAGGATGCTGGTCTAGCTCTAGCTATCGGGATCTGGATTGAGCAATAGGTGATAATGTGGTGATTGTGGTTGTGGTCATTGGTGGTGGATGGTAAATACGTGGTGTGGGTGAGGTGGTGGTAGGTGGCCTAGAAGGCACCGACACCTCATATGGGTCGAGGTATGGTGTCCAACACCTCCGGACATGTATCCGACACTTCTCAGCAGTGTCCAAATTTTTTGTTATTTATTTTGATTGCCAGACGCTGAGTTGGACACCACTTGAATAAGTGTCGACACGTGTAAGGCTAAAATACAATATTTCAAACTTATTCCAGGGTCCGTGTGTAATACATGACAAATTTGGAGATTTTTTAGAAAAAAACTTTTAAGCAAAACCCTAATCAGATCAACCCAAGAAAAAGTACTCCTTCTTTTTGTCTCATCTCTTTCTTTTTTCCTTCTCTTTTGTTACCTAAGTATCCAAGCTTACCAGTCTAAAGGAAGATAGGTCAACATTTCTATCTCATTTACAGACCCATTAGGTTATATAAGGTCTCTTCTTCATGCCTTTGGTCCCATGTCTTTTTCCATTCTTTGTTGTTACTGTTGAGACATTCAGCTGCTTTTTTGTTACCGACCTCATTTCTTGTTATTTTTAGATTATTTTATGCTACCGTCTTTCTTTCTTATCCATTTTGAAAGAAATTCAGCTGCTCTAATTGATATTTGTTTTCATCATACTTGTTGCATGTACATATATAAATATATTAAAGAATTTAGTGGTGTCCTGTGGTGTCCAAAGTCCAGTTTTTTAGAAATTGCAGTGTCCGGTGTCCCGGTAGAGTCGGTGTCGTAAGCGGTGTCTGTGTGCGTGCTACCTAGTAGACGGCTGATGGTAGTGGCGTCAGGTTGCAAGATCGACCGAGAGGGACGGAGTCTTCCTAGCTCTTGAACTCTGCTGAAAAAGAAATCAGAATATGGAATTGAACAAGACAAAATTTTGGGGGCCATTTGCTTGATAGGAGGGACCACCCAACTTATGGTCTGTTGGGCAAAATTGTTACGACAACAAGGCTTGATCTCGGTTGTTTGCTTCAAAGATCAGCTAGGCAAATGGCCATAGATCAGCTAGATAAAATGCTAATTTTATAGAGCAATATTTGGATCAGCCCCATATAAGAACCCAAATTGGGGATTAATAGGCACCTATAAGAACCAAAATTGGGAGCGGCTTGGGTAAATAAATAAATGGTAAGCCAAAAAAAAAAAAAAAGAAGAATGCATATTCTCAACCAATATGCGCCTTCTTTTCATTTCATGAAACTGCATCTTCTTTGCTGCTACTAGCCAGCTGTTTCCCACAAAGCTAGTTTTTGCCAAAGAAACAAATAATTATACATGCGGATGAGTGCACTTCCAGTTACATTAACAGCTTGCTATAGGTCCACCACCCACGTACGTGATATATAATGAGATGTGATATATAATGAGAGAGAGAGTCCGAAAGGTTGTGATATTGATGCGTGATAGAAAGTGAGGCGTAAACTTTGAACTAAAAGTGAGAAAAATAGTCGTATTCTTCGTGTGCCTCTCAACAGTTTCTACATTCGTGCTATGCAACACCAAAGAGAAGAACCACAAACAGCTGAATCAGAGATTCGTTGGCTTAAGACACTGACCCATGCCGGGTCGAGCTCCCATCCTACTTTGCATCACGCACCCATGAAGCCCCCATTGGGAGGGCTAAGTTTACAAATCTCAGAATCATCACCATATGGCGAGAATCCTGCAACTAAGGTTCAAAATCTCATATTTTCTCACTGAGTTGCTTTACAACTATAAACATTGAGAATTCCATTTGTTTTATTTAAGATTGTTTTCAGAAATACTAACTGAAGAAATCTACCATGTACTACCTTAACAAAAGCTGTTTCTATTAAGAAATATATGTATTCATAACTTCGAGATGAAAATCGATACCTGGTTAATGTTTTGTGCTTTGAGCCTCCCAACGACAAGATGCTCTAGAACCATCTTTTTTTTAGTCATCTGCATCATCCTTTCCTCAATTGTTCCTCGTGTAATGAGTCTAAAAATCATTACCTGCAGAACGACAAGAAATTATTCCAACTATAAACCGAGACCATACATTTAGGAATGTGGTTTGCCTCCACAGTAATGAAAATGGAGTACAACCTTATTCGTTTGTCCAAGTCGATGAGCTCTGGCCATTGCTTGTAAATCCGCATGGGGATTCCAATCACTGCAAAATCGGCATTAAATCAACAAAGTAATAAACAGTACAAAAGGGACACAAACCGAGAGTCTTCCTACCACAGGAACATTTACAACTTCCAAAAAATTCACTCTCAAGATAACATACTAAGGCTCTGTTTGTCATAGCTGTCACTTTTTTTATAAGCAGCTTATCAAGTAAAAGCCTGTTGGTATATAGCATTTGGCACAACTTACAGAATCAGATTTCTTAAATTTAAAATGACAAAAATACCCAACGGGCTTTTACTCGGTATGTATGCATAATGTTCTTATTCACAGATTTCGATGACCCAAATTATATCTAAACTACGTTCTTTATGTGTCTCAAATGTAAGAGAACTTTCAATTTCGAGTTGAACACAACTTGTCTCATCTAAATCCAAGATGGGATAAAGTGGAAAAAGTGCAAAGAAGTCGAGAAAATGAAGAAGAAAGAGAACGTATCAACACGTGACACGTGGCAAAGTGAATGGATAAGGGGGTATTCTGAAATTTAGAATGCATAAGCTGGAAAAGCACCTCTTGAGGTACTTATGGATTATATCTTACTCTGGCTTTGGGAGGGTTGTACGCCACTATAGCTTATGGCTCAAAAAGCCACTAACAGACGCACGTTTGAGCTTTTTCTTAAGCTATAAGCTTAAGCAATAAGCTGACTAAAATAAGCTGCGACAAACAGAGTCTAAATGTTAAGTATTAGTAGAAAACTAATATGTCATGACTAAACCTAAACCCAACCTAGGATACCAGAGCAGAGGGAAGGCGTAAGAGGAGTGGTAACTGTAATGTTATGAAAGCCAAAAGTAGTCAATAATTAGAATATGGTGCATATACATTACATTAGCTGGTTAAACCTCCTGTACTAGTGATGCTCCTGCTAAAAAACCTCGCACATTCTCCAGTTTCTGAACCTAGAATATAGGAAGTTTATGCTTGTGAATATAAAGGAACTAATAACCTCCTAGACATGTCGTACAACGCATTAGTGCATCTGCAAAGTAGAACTCGCTATCTATGTTCTCGAAATTTTTACAAAAATTTGGGAACCGGTCTGGCAGACTAAAAAAAATGCAAAATTTGGCAATACTAGATGTCGGCAGGCAATTCCACAATAGTAAGGAGACAAAACCGGTGACTCGGTTGCCACCTCAAGCATTCCGATCGTACACAAGATTTAACGATTGGCTCGCCATGAGTAACATGAATGGCAGTGTCTTGTAATTCTACTTGCACTTGTATCAGGACCTAATAGAGAACTATCTCCGTAACAGAATCTCATGCTCGTATTACCGATTCTTAGCATCAGAGGTACTATTTGTGTAATTCTCCAATATATTACCGATGATTCCAACTTTCTGCAGCACTTATAAGACAACAGATTCATCGGTCACTGGATGCGTGCAGAATATTTTGTTAGCCCAGGAATTAATGCGGAATTCTCATAGGAGTGGGTTCCAGCCTAAGTGTGCTATGAAGGTTGAGGCTTACTTATCTTATAGTTTAGGGCCTTTATCTGTCTTACAACTCTATTGTACCGCAATTGGCGCATTGAGAGATAAACCGGTGGCCATTTCCATTGTGCAAGCAAGATTGGTTGGCTTAGCCCACTTTTCTGTAGGTTATATATTCACTTATGCGGCTTTCTTGATTGCCTCTACATTGGGCAGACTTCAACCTAGTAAGCAATCTCCGAAAAGGGTCGGTATCTTATCGAACCGATGACCGAATGGATTGGAGATTTGGAAAGCCAGGAAAAGGTGGCATTTCCGGGCCAGGGCACCCTTATCCTGCATAGCTAGCTTTCTTGATCCTTGTTTGTATGGAACTATGAGTTTATCTTTCCTACTTTCCGACTTTCCGATAGTCTCAAATGCGTCTCGTGACATGAAGAAAACAGGAAGTCCCAAACTGGGATTCATGCAAGTCAAACAGAATAGCCCAATAGAGAGTGATGTTTAACTAATTCCTCGACAACAAGGAGCACTAACTTAAACAGCACACTAAGACAGAGAAGATTGCTGAAACTATGCTCTGAAAGAGAATAGGCCTTAAGCTAGGAGGAAAGACAAACTGAAGCATTAAAAGGATGCGAAAGGGAACTCACATATCTTATTTGACAAGATATTCCCCTGTTAATTTAAATTTCCACATCCCTGACCATTCTAAGTTGTTTTCCTATTACATGCAGAAGGTCCCTATTGATACTAAGAGCCCGTTTGGGATTGATTATAAAAAGCAAATTCAAAAAGTGTCTGGATAAAAAACGCTTAAATCAGTTTCATTATGGCAAAATGACCATAGAGGACACTAAATGAATATTTTTTTCCTAATATTCATTTAGCGAAGCAATGTTAACACAACTTTTTTTTGTAAACTACTATGATATACACATACATATGGGGGAAGCTATTTTTCACCCACCTACAAAAGTTGCTACTTTTTAAAATAAAAACACCCGCAATCTCACATTAGTGCTCACAGTACAATAACTTCCCCAGATTAGTTAAAAGGCTACGGATGTCCTTTTGTCAGAAATGTGGGGATAGTTTGGTGAATTAGAAGGTCAGACCTGATTATAAGAAAAGTGATTTTCATACTCCAAACTTTCAAGATTATGGATTTAATCAGTTTTTAGCCTTTTAAGGCAGATTAAATCTCATATCTTTTTTGCCAAACACCCGCATATCTGACTTAATCTAGATTAAATCAGGTCTGACCATTCCAAAATCAATCCCAAACACCCTCCAATGAGCTTCTTAACACCTGTGCTACCATATAAGAAGTTCGCATCTAGTAGTGCTAGTAACATCTTAGGAAGCAGACAAATAAAACAAAAAGGATTCATCGGCCACACCACTTTACCTGTCGTATATGATCACTGTGTCAGCAGTTGCAAGGTTTATACCAAGACCCCCAGCTCTGGTAGATAGAAGAAAACAAAACCTTGAAGAATTCTTTGCATTAAACCTATCTATTCGAATTTGTCTTTCAGCTCCACCAACTTTTCCATCAATCCGTTCATATTGCCATTTCTGGAAAAAGAACGTTGTAAGAAACACTACATCAGAACTGCCACTAAAATAGTAAAGCAGTTATCAGGCATACCCTGTAGTTGCAATAATCCTCTAATAAATCCAGCATATGTTGAAACTGTGAATAGATTAACACTCTATGCCCTTGCTCTTTCAGCTTCAGCATCATTTTGTCCAAAAGATGCAACTTTCCAGAAGATTCTAGCAGCTGTCTGCAAGGAGAAATGGAAATGGACAAGAAGAAATAAGAAGAAAAACAGTGAACAGAATTCAAAAAGAGTAGATCACACAACTGCATAAGTGGAACATTTCATATACTCCATATCAACAGTCAATATTTACCCAAAAAAATAAAAAGTCACCAGAATCATCTGCTACTAAAGGAATATCCAATAAAAACAGTTCCCAGTCCCTACCCACAACAATTATAATTTATAAAAGCCAAATATACTGCAGACAAAATCCCGCATCTCATAACATCAACATGGCAAACTTAAAGGAAAAACTTCGTAAGATTACTTGGTAAACTCATTTGTATCTTCTGGTTCAACTCCTTCTAACATAAATGGGTGACAACAAAGCTTGCGCAATTCCATAACCACGTTGATAAGAGAAATCTGGTTTCACACGTTCCATAAAATTTAGATGTTAGATGGTAATAATATGACAAGAAACTTCGTCATGGAAGCACGTGCATTTACCTGGGCACCACCACGGCGAGTTAATAGCTGGTAATTACGAGTTAGAATGGCTTTGTAGTATTCCTTCTGTTTACTACTCAACTCCACACGTAAAATGAGTTCCTTTTTAGGAGGTAGCTCCTTCATGACATCTTTCTTTACCCCTGCAATTTTGAGCCCTTTTCAGCAAATATTGATGATAAAAGGTATATATGACCAGTGTATTACTTTTTATGCTAGCAGAAATCATGACAGCAAGCCAGATTTTGACTGCTTTTCTTAAGTAATTTGCTATAAACTGGAACATATAAGCTACAACAAAGAGGTAGATAGCCTACTGGTATAAATAGAAAACTTTTTTCCTGATTTTTCTATGCAAGAGCTGGGTAAAATAAGAGCCAGCGAGGAAAGCATTTGTACCATAATCGTCTGCCTATAAGCACTAACATGTTCTTCAAACAAGACAGTGTATAAAAACTAACCCCTCGTCCGTCTCCTTTATATATGGAAACACAAGAGTACCTATAGTGTTCCGGCCAGCCCTTCAGTTTCCAGATTTAACTTTCTCTCAACATTTTTTTAATTAAGTAGTAAAACTATTAAAAGAAGCTGCCCATAGAGGTGCAAAACTTATGTACGTGGTAGTATAAAAAGGAACTAATTGCACCAAAGTAAGACTGTCCCAAAGGGCAATCAAAATTCCCAACAAGGATGGCCAGTACTCTTCTAAACAAAGAAACAAAAGATTCAACATTCACATTTCTCAACATTCAAAAGCAAAATTGGAGCTTGGTACCTAAGCGGCACCCGGCATGCCCAATGAGACTTAGCTCTGCAAATGGCAAACCACAGGGGTCCCCAGCACTGGAAACTATCCGTAAATCTGTTTAACATCTAATATAGTACCCAAAAGCACACAAGAAATGGGTTGGCCAGGAATGGAAGGAGCCTTCCAAGAAGAATAAGTAGCCTCTTTTATTTCCAAATCTGCAGCAAGTAAATTGGCTTATTCAAGACAATCTCATTCTTTTACCATTGGGTTTAGAACCAACACAGTTAAGAAAATGTGAAATCATCTGCTCCCCCATAAGAGCATTTGTTTCCAGGTGTGAAGCAGAGTAACTGGGTATTAAATAAGACAACCTTTTTTCCTTTAAATCTCAACGTTGTTAAAACTCAATTATTGTGCCACTAATCCACATTGTGCAAGCTGTGTTGCATGGACTTGGCAAAAGGTTCCTGTACAGGTATGTATCCAGGAGTCGGGCTCGGCTTCAGATACAGGTACATGGCCAAAAAGTGCCCAAAATTTAGATACAATTACAGAGACTCGGCTGCACCACTTTGAAATTCGATACAGATACAATTGTATGTGCTTCTATATATAAATTGTAGATTTGAATGAAGTTAACTCTGTCTTGATCCAACAGCTTGACCAAGGGTTAACCTAAAACGATCTCTTTTACGGATTGAAGGAGTTCCACCCTAAGTAGAAGTCTTGTTAATCATCCCCAAAGACCTTAAATTGGTTTGGCTGACATGACTCTCCCTCCCACATACACATACTGATTGGTCAATGTGAAGGCAGACCAAGTCACCATAAAATCAGTAAACCTTCATATATCGTTACCATTAGAGAAACGACTGTCCACTACCCCTCGAGAAGTGTGATCTAGATCAGTCTGCATTTAATATTTTCACATTTTTACTATTGGGGGCATTGACAAAATCTCTTATATCACCTCCACTTTATTCATTGATAATTGCAGTCTTACGGTCAAGAACGAGTATAACACAACAACCACGCCCGTAGCTCCTAGGCCGGACACATATGATTAGACTTGACAACTTCCATTATTATATTACAGTTGGTAATAAGGTAAAATGCAAGACAAATTATACTTACACGACAACCATTAATATATGAGATTCGCTCCAGTACGTGGTACGGGTAGGGGTAGGCCTGGCAAACAGGTCAAACCCCAGGGTACAGGTATTACCCGGTCGGCTATGGGGAAAACTTACCCGGTTATTTTTATACCCGTACCCTTTTCCTATACAGTATCATACGCTTGCAGTTCAAGTAAACCCACAGGTAAACAAGTTAATTTGCAGACATTTTTTCTTTTTAACAAACATTCATTTGGCCATTTTTCCTGAATCTCTTCTCTTTTCTTCCCCTTTTTTCCCAAACTGCAATCATCAATTTCTATACCTCCATCTAGATACAGATCCAATATACAACAATCACCTCAAAATTCCATCCAATAAGCGCATGAATCTAAAAAATTCCATAAAATCAACTCAAAATTAATTTCCTAGGTGTCTCTAAAGTAGGAAAATTCATTCAGAATATTGAGTAAACAGCTGAACGAGTTAACAAAGTAAAACAACAGTTTTGTCAAGATCAGGCCTTATCAAGAACAAGAGTGACGATGAAATCACCGAAACTCTGTTCTTGAGAACACCTAACCTCAACTCTTGAGCGACGATCATAGTATATCTGGTCAAGTCGATGAGTGGGCGGTGCCTTTGCGGTCGGTGACAGTGGAAGCCAACAGTGGCGTTGCCGTGATGGAGTGACGGGACAGTGGAGGCGGAGCTGTGAGGGAAGGTGGAAATTGAGCTGTGGCGGATCTGTGAGCAACTAAGCGTGAGAGGGACATGTCGCCGTTGAGTGGACTTGACATGAAGTAGTGTGCTCGTGACATTGAAGGATCTGTGATTGTTAGTGAGAGCGAGAGACTGAGAGATAGAAAGAGGGACGGCGGAAGTGAGAAGATGAGAAGTCTTAACCTAGAATCATTTCTATACTACATATAACCGGGTAAACCCAGGTAACCCGTACCCTACACAAGCCGAACCAGGATTTATGGGTCTGTTTGGTACGGGTAAAAAATGAATGGGTTTCTATATTTATCTCCTGTACCAGGATATTTTCAGCGGGTTGGGTCAACCTGCCGGTACGGGCATTATTTTGCCAGTTCTAGGTAGAGGTACATGGGAAGTCGATTTATTAGTATGTGACACGTGGGAGTATGCCTAGTCGGATTGCATTTTGAGGTCAAACTACGGCAGGATCGCTAAAACAGTACGCTATCAAAGACAAATCAGTACATACGTCCAATACGTGGCTAAGAAAATAAGATGGAGAAAAATAGTAAACAAACAGGAGGAGGAAGTATTATATGCTATGAACAGATATTTGCTTGTAATACTTAACCACAACTCCCTCCATCCTAAAATAAGTGCTCCCATTTCCATTTTAGGATGTCCAAAAATAAGTGTTCAATTCCTTTTTAAGTTAAAAAGCCTGCCTGAAATTGCATAAATACCCTTGCTACTAACTAGTGAGAACAAATGGGTTAACACGCATTAAAGCTCCACCACCGTCCCCTTGCAATGGTCAACCCAGAAGAGGTAGACAGAGAAGCAGCAGCACAGGTAGAGCGAGGGATTGAGAGACCAAGAAGAAGAATAGGAGAACGTCACCACCACTCTTGTTTTAGTGATACCCTTACCACCGACAACACCACCCCTACGATCCCAGGCGCATTTCCAGTAGAACGCCAACCCCTCGGATCAAAACATAACATGAAACTCTGCATTTCGCTGGCAAGGAGCATTTATTCTCTGCAACAGCCAAAAAAACAAACAGCAGATCTGATAAAAAGAAACAAAACCCAAATTTGGCGTCGCTGAGCCTACGACTAAGCCTGAGGTGTTGCTGGGCGTAGGGCAGGTGTTCAATGATGCGAAGCAGGCATTCGACTAGGCAGAGCCTAGGCGTTGCAAGTCACTGCCGCTTTAGCGATTCGATGCTGGTTTTTTAATTACTTTCATTTGTTGATTTGAGTCGATTTGGGTTTATGAAAACTATTAGCCAATGGAATTGACCCGGGAAAAAAAGCTGCAAATCTGTTTTGTGAGGTGTTAAATGTGCACCTTTTGGGTTCAATTGGTTGATAAGAGGGACTGACGAGCTACCCCATTGTCAAATTTGCACCTTAACTCTTGTGTGAGAGAAAGACAGAGAGAGAGAGAGAGAGAACACTAGGAAGAACAGGTACCAATGGTGTACAGAGAGAGGAGAGACAAAAAAAAAAAAAAAGGCAGTGGCGGTGGCGGTGGTGGTGGAGTAACTGGTGACTTTTGGGTAGGCGAAAATATGGAGCAAAGACAATTGAGAGGGTAGAAAAGGAAAAACACATATATGTCTAAGCTCATTAATATCCATGCAAAGTCAAAACTATCACTTATGTTGGGACGGAGAAAAATTAATTATCTTTTATTGTGAAACCTGATTCAAAAGCTTCTTCTACCTCTCACACGTAAAATGCACTTTCTGCTCCCTCTCGCGCTCTCTCTCTCTCAAAATTTTATGTCATGTTGGAGAAGGTAAAATCTTTGGAAAAAGGAAACTTTCAATTTCATCTCCAGCTATCCCTAAACTTTCCTTTTTTTTTCCTGAAGTCAAACAGTCGCCCACGTACTGACTAACTCTGAAGATCCTCTTAGTAGACCCCAACCCTGGTACATATGGAGGCAGTTTGCTGGTTTTGGAGTACCAGTGTGCGAGTTGACCGCATTTAAGGACGCAAGTCCCAGTTCGCTATATGCAAGGGTTTCTAGCAAATTAGGTAACACTGAGACGACCAGCCTAAATAATGCAAGATTAGATGGAAGATGAATATTTTGCCATAACCCAGTTGACTTAAACAAAAAATGTTGGAAGTATAAAGGAAAACGCAAACCAAAAGTAAGGAGACAAGTTTCAGAATAATTACTTCTTAGAAGATGGGGAGCCAACATCTTGTGAAGCCTCGAAATCTGCTCCTCTTGATTGATGTCCTTGAACTCCTCCTGAAATTCCTCTAAACTTCCAAACTGCAAGTAATAACAAGAAAGTACTGAGAGGATGATCACAACACATTTCTGCAATTCTAGTTACACATTTCGACTTTACAACTATCAAGCTACATTGGCACTAACCTTGCCGGCATCAAGGAAGTGCATAAGCATGAAAAGTTCATCCAAATTGTTCTGAAATGCACGTAAAGAATTACAATGAGAAATTATAGATTGTCCAAATGTTGGAAACTAGATTGGCTGTAGATTCTTTCACAACACGAGAAAAAAATATCAATTGTTTGCACAAGAATAATGTAGTAAATGAAGCCACGGTGAAGCAAGTAGGTAACGATAACAACATTATACGGATGATAAAAAAAAAGGATACGTAACAACTGACTGATAATTTAGACCATAACATCATCAGAAAATCAAAAGTATTGATAAAAAAAAAAAGGCAAATCCAAGGGACAGTGATGCAGCCTCAAAGAGGTTGATGAGAGCTCAAACTCTTGCATCGAAAAAATAAGATAGCAAACGCATTCCATATTTGCTTTGACACATAGTATAAATTACGTTCAACCATCAAGAAAGAAGCAAGCCTTTCAACCGGACTGCATTATCCCTCTTGCTGTTTTTTTTTCAAACACTAACATGCTTAAATCATTCGATAAATGCCTTCAAGAAAATTAGTGCATGAACTCAGCTAGGATACACGGGATGTGACGTTCAGAACGGGCATTTATCAGGGACCAGAACTGAAGTTCCTTTCTCTCAGGCGCCTTAAATAAAAGAATTGGTCTAGAAGGAAATGCTAATTTGGGTGAACCTATCTATGGGAATCTTTTCATACGTCTGTGAGTGGTACGACAGGAAGTCTTCAATCAGCTCAAAGACATTATACCAAAAACTAGCCACTATTTCATTAACTTGAGTATAGCAGCTACAGGAAGAAAAAATTCTGAATGGATGCACTCTGCTTCAATCTCTTGCTTGCTAGAGATAGATTCAAACAAACAAATAAGAAGAAAGAAAGAAAGGCTGAAGAAAAAATTCTGAATGGATGCGCTCTGCTTCAATCTTGCTTGCTAGAGATAGATTCAAACAAACAAATAAGAAGAAAGAAAGGCTCAGCGGACTAACTTCTCCTGATTGACCACTTTAGTGTGCTATGACTACGAGGAAGCGAAGGATAAATAAGTTCCATAAATCCAATTACAACATCATAAGAGGCCCCTGCTTGAGTTAAGCACCTACGCTCTGTAACGAGTCACTTTATTTCTTTGTCAACTGGAAGTCATACAACAGCTGGGAAATGGGGCTATAGTCCCTTTCTTTCAGGTGATGTACAAACCTCTTTCTCTTCAGCCCATTGCATAGGTGACTGACCTTCGTACTGTTTTCAAGTGTATATAACTATAATTTTGTTCTGACCCTTTATTGGGCAAGTAAGTATTTATTACAAAGTTGGCACACCCAAGCATACACGCAAATCTTTACAAATTTAATGCTAACGATAGCATGCATAGATATTTCGCATTCAGAAATTTATTTCAGCTAAAACATCTAAATATAATGCAATTTAACGACAAATCAGTCAAACCTGAAGAGGAGTCCCTGTTAAAAGCACACGGTGTCTGCTAGAGTACTGCGTCAGTGAAAGAAACAACTTTGAATCCTTATTCTTAAGGCGGTGACCTTCATCAACAATCTACAAGGAGATGTAGCATTTTAGGAAGCAAATTATAGCTGTGAACAACAATGTAGACAAAGAATCGAAGAATATTACCATGCATTGCCACTTTATAGGTTTCAGTGAGGCACTATCTAGGTTAATCATTTCGTATGATGTTAGAAGCACATCAAATTTTATCCTTTCTTGCTTGCTCTCACCAACAATGTGACTGGATTTCTTTTTCTTGTTCTTTGTATAACTTTTGGGAAAGTAAAATTCATAGTCACGAATAACAGCACGGGCTTGGGAAGACCCGACATACATAACCTGCATAAATTAACTATTTACTCAGGATCACATACATAAATCTCACATTGCAGTATATGGGGATTCTTGGACAAAGTATTCGCCAAAAAGAAAGGTACATACGACGTTCATCTGGGGTGCCCATGTGGCAAACTCACGTTCCCAATTTCGCAATGTGGAAAGCGGCGCCACTACTAGATGTGGAAATATATTCTCTTCAAACAGTGATGCTAGAAACGCAATACTCTGTATTGTTTTGCCTACACCAGATCAAATATTCAACATTACATAAATCAGGAAGACCTAAAAATGCCAGTTCAAAAAAGGGGTATAAGAAAATGACAAAATAAACCTACCAAGGCCCATCTCATCTGCAAGTATCACGTGGGTTTGTTTGGGCCAAGAGAAGCGTAAAAAGTTCAATCCCTCAAGCTGATAAGGATGCAAAGAACCTTCAACAAACCAAAATCCACTATGCAGTCAAGGTCTCACAATGACGTCAAAACCCTGGACTATACACAACTTTGCCGAGAACACCTATCTGAAAAATAAGACATACCTCCAGTAAGAAACTCCGGACTCTTTTCATACTGTTGAAAGTCCTTCTGTTTCTTTTTTAATTCTGTCGGATCTCGAAGGCTGCTTTTCTGTTTAGCTAGCTTGCCACTTCTAGACTGAATCCGGTTATACTTCTCAATTTCTGGTTGAAATGATGAAATATCTGACTCAAACTCCCAGTAGCACTCGTCATAGGGAAGCTCCTTCCACTTCACAAAATATTCCTTCTCCTCATCTTCCCCCCTGCAAAATTCCACAAACGGCGTTGCAGCTCTCAGATCAACATTTTCCTGTAAGATTGTCTTCTTTTCATTTTTTGATAAGGCTGCATACTTGGAAAAACATCATAGCCCAAGAAAAAGCTGGAAACCGTTGCTTACATGGGCGTTAAAATTCCTTCGCACCCTTATAACTTAATTAGAACCCAAATCACCTAAAAGAATTACTTGCACAGACCATAAATAAATATGCTATTCTAGTAAGAGTTGTAGTTCCTTTATTGATTAAACATAATTGAAAAAAAAACCTGTGAAAAATATAAAATTACGAAACAGGAGAGACCTTGTTTTACCCGTCACATTCTATAAATGTCACTAAAAAACCTCTACCATAGCTTCATAACAACAAAGTCTCAATCCCCTGTAGTGCCATACACCAGTGGAATTTAGCCTCCCAATTGTTATACCCAGAAAAAAAACCATTCAACCTCTTGTATTCCAATTTATCCATTCTATAAGTCCATAGTTTTACTCTTCCAAGCAATTCAACAGCCAAATTTTGATCAAAACCACATCACTATAACAAAATACTCTACTAGACACTATAACGCTGCCAAATGGATTTATCCACATATAACTCAAAAGTCAACCTGCCCTGTGCATTATGTTCTAGTCTGAGACAGACCAGTGCCAGTTAGCGCACACTATTCATAGGTTAGATCTGTATCGGGTCTACCCCTCTCAGCAGTCTTCATGAACCTATAAATTCACTTCAAGCAAAAGCAAGCATGCATGCTTCCATGCGCCAGATTAAGCACTCGGGTAGCACTAGATAGTCTCTCGCACATTGCCAAGTCAACTAACCTTCTTAACTTTTATTGCTAGCTCAACATTCACAAGCAATCAAACTCTTTGATTCATCTTACTGCCACTATATAAAGGATGGCTTTATTATAATACCACGACGAACTTCATAGCACTAACTGAAGGATTTGTAGTCACTTTATGTAGACCCTGAAGAGATGATTGTCTCACAAAATGTCCAGAGACAAGATAACAGGATAAGCCCTCAAATCGGCCATCTTACTTAACATCAGACTGCAATGTCCATCACTTTGATGACCTTTTGACTATAGCAAGGAATGACTCGGTAGTTTCTTTGATAAGAATGGGAAATCCATGTTCCCAATATCTTCATGAAGCCTCCCAATCGAAATGGTCATAAGAGTTCCAACCCAACTCATAAACCGCTGCAATGACTTGAGGCGCAGCATGCAGCAGGAAGGAAGACAGATTGTGCCTGATTAGGAAGAGTTATGGTTTAAGGAGGGATCAAGAGTTTGGCTATTCACGCAACAAGCAAAAGATACAACCACTGGAACACCAAGGAAAACCACCATACAAGAAAGCGACCACCACACCACAAGTTTCTTGCCGTCGTCATGCAGAAAAAATATTTGGACCCTGGGTTGTGTTATTCCCGAGGACAAGATGGTCTCCAAATCTCCGGGTATATTGCAAACGCTATTAGGGTTCTCACTTAATCTAAGTAGCATATTATCTATAAACTTAATGGGCTGCGGCAACCATCATCTGATCACGAAGTGGGACTTGATTCAAACTAAACCCAGGAAACTGCAAGGAGAAGAGCGAACCTCAGATCCAAGCCTTGCGACCCAGAAAATGAAACCTGACGTATGAACTTAGATTTCAGACATGAAGCATCAATATTTGAAAGGCTAATATGAAATAGGTTGAGTTTTGCTTTCTGCACTTCAATAAACGGAAGACAGCTGTAAATATCAACCAAAATAGCACCTCAAATCATATTTCCCTTCCCCTCTCAACTTCAAAGCCTTTAACCCTACCTTAATCAAGTACAAAACTCTCTTCATCTTGCTCCTCTATAGAATTTCCATTAAAGACATCAATCATCATTTATAGAAAGCAACAGCAAAACATGCACTCAAGCATCTTTCAAGCTCAAAGGTCTCCATCAATTACATGCAGCCCTAGCAGCATTTACTACATGGGGCCCGTCAATGGAGATTGAAGAAGCCAGACAGTGGCAAATGCCCTCAGCAAAGTGGCAAGCTTAAGGGTGTTAGCTACCCCTTCGGTTGTGTTACTACGAAACAAGTAAACGACAACGTTGAATGCCCTCTGGCAGGGATAAAGTGCCACGCTCCACCTCCTTTTGACTTACCTCAGTTGCCTGGCCCCTCTTCTTCCCTCCAATAACTTTCCGTCCATTTGCATCTGTATCAGATTTATTTCTGAAAGATGCACTGTCCATTTCTGCCCTTCCCCATCATGATAAAATAAAAGTAATTCCTATGAACATCGTCTACAACCATGTGAAAATATAGGAATGACAGCAAGCCTTCCAAATTCAATCTACCATGTCACTTTTCAACCTAAAGCTGCCATCTCTTGAAATTCAAGTGGAGCAAATAAGGTACAAGCCTAAACTGCCTATCAGCTCACCTGTATTAAAATCAAAGTTACCAACACAAAAGTTGGCTGCAAGTCGATGCCCGGGCATCAATGTTCAGCATAGTCAACAAACTATCACCTCTCCCTCTAGGATGCTATGCATCCTTTCAATTCCAGATTCAATGGTATCAACCTGAAGTTTACAACACTTTTCACACCAACTACTATGTTTTCTGTTTTAAAATCTGACCATAATAGATAAAATCATACAGGGATACATTTAAAGCACTAGTACTGAAAGACAAATGTACTGGACTTATTGAAGAATACATCAAAAGTTGAACCTGCAAGCAAGGATCCGATCAACAGTGGTCCATTCTGGTCGGATAGCCACAAAGTCATCTTCAGTGTTATTTGCGGACGACATCTGACGCTGGAAATTATTAACTTTCGTCCTTAAACGAGGATGTGCCTTATACGCTTTTACAAACTCCTTCTCTGGCACCCTGGGATGATATATAGCAGGTGAGGTGACCCCATTCAGCGCCTCAATAAACTCAAAAATACAAACATGAAAATCACGAACAAAAGCAAGCCAAGCTACCCTAAAAAAGACATACTTTACCCTGGTACCAAAATGACAACTGGAAATAATAAAAACCACTTTACATTGTCGGCAACTTCATGGATATGCATTTAGTCAAGAAACCAAAGGTTCCAAAATAGCTTGGTTAAGAAAAGACAAATATGAAACAATTACCAATCGACCTACCATGTGCAATGAAGATAAGATAATCCTTTCCACTTAACAAGATACTGCTTCACAAAAATTTGCTTTGAACCCAGCTTAGAGGCATCACTTTCATCAGCAGCAGTAGGGCGCATCTCGCAGTCCAATATTTTGTCGATATCATTCAATGGGCTAACCTGTGAGTTTATATCAATTTGAGATCAGTTGTGCATAAAAGCACATGTAGTTCAACAATTGTAGCTACTTTTCATAATGTGATACAGAAGCTTACACACTCGGGGCAGCTCCATCTGGTAGGTAAAGGAGCTTTCAGTGGTGGGAGTAAACACTTGGGGTGGTAAGCATAAGTACACGTTTCACAGCATAACAAATTTCCACTTCCACCACAGGCTTGACACGCATCATCTTTCTATTCACAGTGTTAAACAGCACGATAAGACTTCATATTCCTTTAGTATGCAACTTATGAACAAAAAAGATGACAAGAAAACTCAAGCATAAGTGCCACCAAATTAGTTGTCCGAACATTCAAATCAAACGCAGAAGTATCCAACTTGCCAAAACAGGTTCCTGTTAGCCTGAAGTTGACCATGTATGTTGCCTGCTAACTCAGCAAAAGAAACCATGACCTAACTCGTATGATTAACACATCATCTCAAATAGCCTCGTACCAACAACTTGAGGCCCGTTAGTGTAACAGAAATCTATCATATTGACTCAGTGTCAACCAAATGTTTAGAAATCATGCCTATTAGACTCAAATACTTTTTCGTAACTGTTGCTATAGCCTCTGGATACTGAAGCTAGTAACTACATTCCAATAATCTGAGTCCTTTATATGCTATGCTCTATTAATTGCAACTTTTAAAGCCACTTGTAATGACATACCATATCATGAAAATAGTGACGTGCAGCAGTTTCCTATGGCATTAAATTCAAGATCCAAAAAGGAGGCGTTCTCAACTGATATGAAGCCATTTCACCTTCCTGTAGTCAGTTAAGGTACAGTCACATGGTTCATTCTACTATTACGGTCAGAAACAGGCTCTCAGAATCAGTTTCTCAGTCAAAAAAGAAACCTGATTCTAGGCTAATTTTCTGACGGAAGTCAATTTCAAACTGCAATTTCAGGTCCTTTGAAAAAAAATAGACTTTAGATTCAGTTTCTCAGTCAAAAAAGAAAAATGATTCTAGGCTAATTTTCTGACGGAACTCAGAATAACCTGCAATTTGAGGTCTTTTCAACAGAGTGATTCTTGTTTATTCTTGGACTTTATTTTCACTCTCCTCATGGAGTCTCATTTCCTGCTTTCTCATATTTTTAGTCCCTCTAAGTCATTTTCCCCCACATCATCCAGTCTATTGCCTTTCTATGATGACTGTGCTGACATGGAAAGTGGGTCTATGAAAAAAAAAATCGTCTGGAAACGAGCTGGTTTTCCCAGGCCACGCCTGTTTTGACATCATAGCTAGGTTCCACTAAGTTCAAACTTGAATGCCTAGGCTACCTTTCCTGTCATAGAGTTTCTACGGGATGCTTCAGTTCTTGGTCCAAGACATTTAGATACCCAAAGAGTATATTATGACAGTAAATGCAGATCAATGGCTGAAATAAGAAGCCCCTCAACCCTCTCCAATAGAGGCCGCCTCTACCAACCCATCCGCGTCTAATAACCTACCAAAATCGATGCATTGTAAATAGATCGTTGAATATGACTGCCATATCAGTTAGTACCACAAAGCAAATAGACCTTATTTGCACAAACAAGAACACAGAGCCAAAGTAGAACTAGCAGCCAAAAAGTCCAAGTCTAGAAGTAAAGAAGAAGAACATACTGCATCACTTCTGACTATCTTTTCAAACTTCTGCTGATTATTGCCAGATTTCCCACGCAAGAGATCAGCATCATCATCTGAATCGTCTAAATTATAAACAGGTCTTCTATCTGATCTAACGCGAAGCCTCTCAACCAAACTAGTCATATTCTGCAACAAAGCAACAAACTTACTAATTTAGATAAGTATTTAATGAACTCTAACAAAACAGAGAAGGACTTTTCAAGAAGTCCAGTAGGCAGAAGTAACCCAGCTAGACAGAAGCAAAAAAATAAATTACAATCATAATAGAGCACAAATTGCAGTCATAATTACTTAAAAGACAACTGAAAGAGTTTTTATAAGTCATGTGATGTGATTTCAACGGAAGACAAACAAAGAAAACGCATATTAACATTAGAAAGATAGATAGTTTAAAACTTGCATTGACACCACGTATGACCATAGCAACTGTAGGTACTGACCATGTTCATCCGTCAAACAAAAATGATAAGTGCACCGTGAAAGGTCGTGATTTATGTTACAGAATATAGTTAGTCCAACAAAACAAGCTTACCCCCCAAAGCAGATTTTTAATAATTTTCCATGCATACATCGCCATTATCTAATAGCATGACTAAGTCTGCATTATGCACACGTGGCAGTGAGCGAGGGAAGGGGGAAGGAGTGAGAGAGAGAGAGCTAACAGCACATATGGTATAAACACTGTAATAAGATGCAGAACACTTCGTACTTGGAATGAAAAGTCCTACAACATAAGGTACAAATTGACAAGAAATATCGCCTTAAAAATCTATCTGAGACAATGCTTCAACGTGGAGTAAGAAATCCAAGATGCACCGAAGTCAGGTGGAAATGGCAAGAATGCTAAATATCTGAAATCAAGTGAAATTAACAAGAACGATACACATCCTACTTCATAGCACATGTTCATTCTTTCGGTACAACGCAAGGTAATACTCCCTCTCTTCCATAATGTTTCAGCCGTTTGACTTACTGCAACTTTCTAGAATAGATTTCCAACATCGAAGTATCAGCTTAACGAATTGCTTTTTTGCCCTAGCGCTGACGTGTCAAACAATAGTTATTTTAGTTGTGAATTATATTCAAGTTCAAAGGAAAGTTTCAAGATTCAACATATATCCTAGATATTTGCATAAAGTCAAATGAATTGGAGGAAAAATACTGATCGCGCTCTGTCTTATACACACACACACACACACAAACACACAAACACACTTGCACTACATTACTTATTAGTGATCTAAGTAGCACGGACACAGACACCGCGTCCGACACCGACCAGGACACCGGACACCGCAATTTCCAAAAAACCAGATTTTTCACACTGCAGGCCACTGCTGAATTTTTTTTTATATGTTTATTATGTGTGTGTGTGTGTAGTCATTAAATATCAAATACATTCTACATCTAAAATCGTAAACAATAATCAATATCCACAAAACAAGCAACTCAAATGAAAGTCATACTTAAGATTTAAATGCAATATAGTACAAAAAAAACATGGTACATAACATAACAAAGTACTTCACTACTCAACTCTTACTATGTCATGCAAACAGGTAACAGAAACAGGAAAGCGCCCGCTTCTTCACCGCCCAAACAGAAACAGGGAACTCTTGCAAAGTCATAAGAAACTACTTAACTCTTACAAAGTCACATAACCATTATCTCTTTCCTTCGACCAAGGGCTCAATCTACATCAATTGTGTCATCTTCGAATGTAGCGAAACGAAAGAGAGATGAGAGAGAAAGACGAAGATACCTGTTGCTGGAATCCGGCGACGGCGGCGAGATACGAAGCCGAGATCTCTCCGGCGACCAGTTTGGGTGGGTCGTCTGCTTCGTTCTCTTCCCTTGACGCCGTGAGAAGAAGACAGACAAAGGTAACGAACGGGTCGATCTAATTAGGCTTCCTTAAAGTTTATTTCTAAAAGAGCTCCAAAATTGCCAAAACCCCCAAAATAAGTTTAAAATTTTGTACTTTGGCCTGTACGTTTTGACACTTTTTCATGAGACGCATGAATGTGTATGATTTCTAGAATATCCACTAACTCTCTGCACTTGCATCTCGTACATAAGAGATAATTCTAGAAACTTAGAAGAGAATTTTAGAAAGATAGAAAGACTTGTAAATATCTAGTTTAGATTGTATATAGTTCTAGAGACGGAATATAGACCGTAGGATAAAATGTATCGCCAACGTCCGTTGAGGAGGAGTAGTACAAAATACTAAGGCCTCATTTGGCCAAAACATTGAGTGATCCAAGCATTGTAGCATTCTCCAAGCAATATAGTGAATATTAGTATCTCAAACTCTCGTTTTTCTTTGTTCATTTGCTCTTAACATCGCCCAGCCGGAGGGATAGGTTGACTTAGCGTGCAAGCGGAGACTTGATTTAGCTAAATGTCACACGGTCGACTTAGAGAAGCCTTTAGTGTGACAGATAGTATTTCGAAATTGAAAAAATTCGAACACCGATGAGAAGTGTCTGGGTGTCAGTAGGTATTGGACACCGTACCTCGCCCCATACGAGGCGTTGGTGTTTCCTAGTTAGTGATTAAGCAAATTCCTAGAAGAAAAAAAAAGCATCGGCCCTACCCAGTGCCCTAGACCTATTCTTTAACTTGTCAAACAACTCATATACTAGAAACTCGCAAAAAGTCAAATGAAACGAACAGAATGCTGTGCTCTATCTCTCTAACACACACGTCTTAATCACATGGTTTCTTACGGACTAAGCACATTATCAGATCAAAATTGAACGCAAGATATACCGCTAGAATGTCGGAGGTTGCCGCTGCAAATGACAATTAGGTATGTATCTATATGCCTTGGAGGTTTAGGATTCTAACTATTGGCAGCGGCGACATGTGGCGGAAGGAGCAAGGAGAGGACCTAATGGGGGTGGCATCCGGTGGCGTGACGAATTTTGGAGGCGATGCTCGTAGAAATGTGGGGGAATGACCAAAATCTTGTCCAGATGATGAAAGAAAATTTACTACGTACTAGAAGTTCCGGTGAGGAGCGAGAAAGGAGAGTATGAATGTCTTTAGACAACCAAAATGGGACTCGCTTCATTTCCTGTCTCTCTCAATAAAAAGTGTAATTGTACGCTCCTTTCCCATTTTCTTTTTTTTCTTTTTCGGGTAAATACGGATGATATAAATTTTTCAATAAAGAATATCCGCGGAATATATGATATTTGTCAAAAAATTTACGCCCATCAAGGAAAGATATACAACCTTCGGCACTATTAAAGACCACTTTTTACTCTAAAATTTTGAGCATGTAACTTGTTTATTAGCAATTGCATCGTGGATGTCAAAAGGCGAGCCAAACCTTAACCACGATTAATTGTTATATATTAAGATATGTATTGGCACCCAAGTCCTTGACCTCCATTCTTGTCGCCTTTTTCAGCACCATTTTCGTGATTGTGAAAGTTGTACGGCGCAAGCAGTTGCATTACATGTTTGCATGTAGACTTTTCTTTTGGCTAACTTAGGGCTGCTCATAAAATTAATATTTAAGTACTGAAAACTTAAGCATTATATACGTAAAATTGAGAACTTTAAGTAACTTAATTTTCACCACCAAAAAATGAGGTAATCTGTTTGATCAAGCCAAAACCAAATATCTGAAAAATATTGTATTATGTACAAATTTATCTATTTAACCAGAATTTTACATATATGTTTCTTCATTGCAAAAATTGTGTTGGTTTATGGGTGTAGGTGGTGGCAGAAAAGCTGTTTTATGATGTGGGGGTGATGGTACATGAACATGTTGTGTTGGAAGTTATAGTGGTAGCAACAAGTGACGGTCATGGTGACGGCTGTATTGTGATGGATGTGGAGATGGTTTTAGCAGATTTGTAAGAGGTAGTATTGATGGCGGTTATGGCTTTGTGGAGATGGTAGCGTTCTCACGCTAGTTATGGTGTTTGTGGTGGCTATGGTAATGTGGTGGTGATAGTGTGGCGATAGTTAGGCTATGGTAATTATGGTGGTAGTGGCAAAAGGAACATAGTGGTTATGATGGTAGCTCTAAAGCGATGGTGTTGTCAGCAAACTGATTGTGGCGGATCATGGTAGTAATTATTCTTTTAAGTAAAATTTTGATTCACTTAAAGTTAAGTGATAAGTATCAAATACATACACCCCGACTTAAAATTTAGGTCTATTTTTTACAGGAATTAATTCTTTAAGTATTACAAGGTTAAGTATTATTAAACACACTTAATTACAAATTATTAAAGATTGATTGTTTTAAGTACTTAATTGTGTTATCAAACACACCTTTAGTTTGTGTTAGAAGTGCATGTACTTTCTAATTTTTGATAAATCTAATCCTCGTAAGTTCGTATATCTGGGTCAACATTTACTATATATCTAAGCATATCCACTAATAGTATAGATATACTAAGTTAAATGAACTTTACATATTTGACCTATATAATTACTTTCTTTTTTAGGATATAATACATCTCGTAAACTTGTTATTTACCTTATAATAAAATTCTCAATAATTATGTATGGCTTTATTGAAATGCTCTAGCATTAATTAATACTTCGTAAAACATCATTCTTCGTAGTTTTTTTTTTTTTTTGTATGCGGGCGCGCGCGTGACGACCTAAGTTCTGATTTTATCACAAGGCAATGTCTCCCTCAGTGAAACTAGTCAAGTAGATACTTACGAGAATCTTGATTGAATTTTCTAAGGTTAAGGTAGCGTTTGAAATCACTCCCTGTTTTGGTTTTCTGTTTCCAAAAAAATAAAAATCGAAACCAGTTTAGTTTTTATTATTTAAAAAATAAATGGGTGTTTGATTACCCAGTTTTCATTTTGAGTTTTTTCTTTGGTAATGATTTGTGGTGGCGGTGGTGGGGCGTGGCAATGGCCACCGGCTGTAGCTACCAGCCGCTGACAGTCGCCAGCAGAGGTTGTCGGCCGTCGACAGTTGCCAACGGAGGCTATCGGCAGGCGATGGGCGGTGGCTGCTGGTGATGGGAGGGTGGTGGTGGTCTCAAAATAAAAACCCAAAACTCCTAAATGAAAGTTTTTAAAAATAGCCCTATTTAAAAATTGGCTTCGAAACTGAAAGGAAAAAAGAAACGAAAACTGTGTACCAAAAGCATGTTTTTTTTTTCTCCGATTTATAAAATTGAAGAAAAAACAGAAAAAGAAAAGGTTACCAAACAGAGCCTAAGTTTTTAATACCGGTGTATCTGGACTTAATGAAATTGGTCAAATAGGTACTATGAGACCCTTGACAAATGAAGCCCTTTAGGTTTGGGCTTGGATCTCTTGCTTATTTATGCCACTTTGTACCCACTTTCAATTACCTTTCTTGCACTAGACCTTTGTGGAAGGACTCTAATTCATTAGATCTCGTTCACTAACTTTAGAGGAAGGTCATTTAACCACAATATCATGGTCAGATCTCTAATGTTATGACTCAGGTGATTCTATGATTGTGAAACTAGTTGCTGGCTAAAATTTGAATATGCTGGAAATACTTTTTCACGCTAGCAAGCTTGCAGAGGTAGGCATTGCATGGTCTTTATTCTCATGACGATGATGACCACTGGGAGTTTGGTATTGCAGAAGCCTTTTTAGAAATTTCGGGTTTGATTCTCTACATCTGCACAAAAAAATTGAAATAAAGAGTAATTCTTGTCCCAAGACACTTACAACAGAAGAAGATGATCATATTACAAAATTGTGGTTTATTAGTCAAAATGTGCTTGAGGTTTCCAATCTCTAACCCTTCTCGTCAAACAATATTGGCTTTATTTCCATACTATCCCGAAGGCATGCCAACTTTTGCTCCTAATGTCAAGCCTTTAGGTTTGAATTTTTAGTTTTTTTAAAATATCTTTTACAGATGTTCTTGGAAATCAAAGAAGCAAGCAAGACTACACTTAAGCTAAGCATGCAAATTTGACATTTTATGTTAGCACAAACTTGTATGTTGATTCACAAGTCTTAAGGTCCCTATAATCCAACATTCGACCTTGGGAGATAATAGTAATATGCAAGTACTTATTGTTACTTAGGTCAGACTAATCCAATTTCTTCAAGATCTTCTATTATGAAAAATAGTTTCCTATTCTAGAGCGATGCAAGGGCTTGTACTACCATATGTTGCTTTGAATACAGGTGGCAAAATGGGTCCTAATTCCCCAACCCTAGTCACCCCATCCCCATCTGCCCCATCTATAGATTGCCTAGGCTTTTTCCAAATGTGCACCCCCTCACGCCCAACTCCATCCTATCCCATTTACATCTAACATGTCCCCTTTAATAGATCAATTTATTTAGTTCCCAATTCTTTTTGTTTTGTACTAGTCACATGTTTTTCAGAAAAAAAAAGCCGGAGGTGGCTGGCAGAGTTGGATAAAGGCAACGGGGGCGATGGCTAACGGTAGCAAGGGGAACACTAAATTACCAAACAAGATTTCATAAGTATATATGACTATAAAAAAGGCCGGAGGTGGCTGGCAGAGTTGGATAGAGGTCGCGATGGGCGATGTAATATCCCAAAAATTTCTTTTCCTTATGCGAAATTAGAATTTTTGAATAAATAAGTTTGTGGTCTTTTGATAATGTTGAAAAAATGGTTTGGGTTTGTTTCTCAAATTTTTCTGTCGAATGAAAAGAGGTTTCATTCGAATCAAAATGAAAAAAAAATGGTATTTGGTGTTTCTGAAGTTTTTGGTCCACTTAAAAGTTTCAAGTCGAATGAAAATAGTTTGGCTTCAAATGAAAATGGGTTTTGCTTCGAATAAAAAGATTTTGTGTGAAAATGAGCTACTGAAGTTTTTAGTCGACTGAAAACTAAGAAAAAATAAAAATAAATTTGAAGAGTAACTTTTAGTCGACTGAATAGTACTTTTAGTCGTATTAAAAAAAAATTCGGTCGAATTGAAAGTGTTTTCATTAAAGGTATTTTCGGTCGACGTAAGGGTGTTTTCGATCGACTTAAAGGTGATTTTCGGTCGAATAAAACCTCAAGATTTTGGGAAAGGCATTTTCACGGCTGAAGGATTGAGTCGACCGAAAACTATTTTCGGTCGAATGCAAACTTGATTTTGGTCTTATATAAATAGTATTTTATTTCATTCCTAGCTCTTTTGGGTTTCCTTGTTTCTTTTCTTCTCCTTTTGTGCAAGAGAGCGAGAGATAGAGAAGAAGGTTTGGAAGCTCTAAGGAGGAGCTTAAGGATTTGTGGCTCTCAAAAGGCTTAAGGATTTGTGGCTCTCAAAAGGCTTGATTAAGGTAAGGGTTTAATCTTCGAAGTTCAAATCAACGATGGATCAATCGCTCATGTACGTCTTTAGATTCTTTTGAAATCCGAATTTCTTCGAATAGAGATAAATAATTCTTTCTCTCCCTTTTGTTTTGAACTTTGTTAAGAATGATTTGTGGTCAATGTTATGATTTGGAAAATTCAAATTTTTGTCGAATTTGTTTGACCTCCAAATTTTGACATATCGATATCGTTCGTTTCAGTGATTTATGATCGTCATTATTTCGTGAACTCCACTTGTTGTTTGACAAGTCCGTTATTTGATAATGTTATTTTGAAGCCTTTGAATATGGTTTGACATGTCCGATATTTGATAACGGTTATTCTAAAATTTTTGTTTTGGATAATTTTATGAGTCATGTCACAGTGTATGTGACTTATTTCCGACTTACCCACGTGGAGTGAAACATAGGCTAGCTCAGGGGAGTTAAACTACAGATCGAGATCTTACTTTCGGAACCAGCCTCATATGTCAGGAATGACGTATGTGACCACTTTCTAAATGGCTCTATAGTGTCTGTTTCCGTACTCAAATATATTTTGACATTTGATATTTCATCTAATAGTGTCTGTTTCCTTACTCAGATATATTTTGACATTTGGTCTGACAGTGTCTGTTTCCATACTCAAATATATTTTGACATTTGATATTTGATCCGATAGTATCTGTCTCCGTACTCAGATATATTTTGACATTGGATATTTGGTCTGACCCCTGTTCAGTCGAAATTGGTGTGCCTTTGAAATATTGTCTTTCAGATATGATTTCACATTTGAAATTTGATTTGATATCCGTTCCGTTAAAACTTTTGTGTATTCAGAAATGTTTTAACATTCGAAATCTGGTTTGATTATCCATTCCGTTGGAAAAATATTATACTTCTGAAATTTCATTTCTTAGATGTTTTTGTTTCCGCTGATTGGTCCTCTGAGCGACCTTACTAGGCATTTGGCTCATTCCCTTATTATTTTTGCTTTCAGGTGATTAGTAGGTGAGATTTTGGATTTGAAGGGTTAGATGTGTGACCAAGAGTTAACTGCCTTATTTTAGAGTTAGTATTGACATTTAAGTGTATTTAATTTAATTAAGACAAGTTGGTATTACTTAGGTTTTGTTTTGGAACTCCGTGTTGGAAAAAAATTTGGATTGTATAAAAGTTTTAGGCCTCTATGTCAGATACTGATACATTTTGGAAATTATTAGTGCATGCTCTGATTTACCGTTTGGGAGACTTCTGATAATTATAAGGCTTTTTTTATTTCCGCTTATTCGGAGTTAATGCTCTGTATATAAATTCGGGGCGTTACAGAATGGTATCAGAGCTTACGTCTGAGATTCTGTAGACAAGAGCCTAAGATATATGTGATTTGGATTAGACCTTGAGAAGGTGGAATAAGTTTGGGAAATTTATTTCCTATTAGATTATAAGATTGAAATTTGACATTACTAGATCATAATGCCCCTTTTATTCAGTTGCTTTGATATGCTTTTGCAAGCATCTAAGTGTTGAACCTAGAAATTTAAATGTGTCTATGTGTAGATATCTTTATGGAACCCGGTGGTGACCCTTATGGTTTATAATCCTTGCCCTATCAGTATTGATTTCAGATGTTCAAGAGTTGACATAATTTTTCTGGATATGAATCACTTTGATGTTATTTTAGAGGTATGGATTGATTATATTCTAATAATGCTAAGATGGATTGCTTTAGAAAAGATGATGATTTTGATCTTCTGACGAAAAACTCTAAAAATTAGAAGTTATATGTAAAGTCTGTGACTGAGATATATAAATGATGTGGTAGTCAAAGGCGTAAACGTTAGTGGATGCACAATGTATGTGAAATTAAGAATAGTATGTTTTTCTCTATTATAAATTCGATAATAATTTGGACCGATTTTGTTTTGAGGCATCAGAGTGCACTGCGGAAGTGTGGCGGTCTTTTGATAAGATGTGTAAATGCTTGTTGATCTTGGTTATCCAGTTTGGATAGGTCGAAGTATTATTCTTCAAAGGTTATTTGAGGGTTTTGGTGTCAGACACAAATTAGATAGGGAAAATATTGATCATTAGGTGATCTCAAGGGTTGGTTATTGAATTACTTAGACATTTTGTGAGTTTTATTTAGTTAAGCCTTAGATTTTGAGTTTGTGATCTTTTGTAGTTGAAAAGCATGGGCAAGAAGTTGAGCTCGATGTTGCCTTAAAAAACTGTGTGTTTGCAGTAATAAAGTGTTTTTTTTTTGGAATATAGAATCTTGGGATGTTCGATGTTGATGATTTGATCATGGATGATCATATTTGAAAGTCTAACAGCGTGGGTAAAGCATTTGGGCGGAAGGCGTACCAATAATTTAGTAACTTTAGTTATAAGTTACCATCAGTTGTTAGTGAAATGTTATTAAGAGCATATTGATATGGCTCTATTGTGATTTTGTACGAACGTAAATTTTGATTTGAAGATTTTGGAGTATAAATCCTAGTGATTAGTATGAAGATTGATTATTACTTTTGATGTACGATTGAATTTAAGCGTGTCAGTGTTAGGCATTGTACCAAGGCTATGGTTTGATGTGTTATCATAATGGTGCAACGGGAGCTTGTTGGTATTGTATTAGTTTCAGATCATTTGAATTTTGATTGGAGTAACTTGATTCAGCGTGTTTCATTTGTTAGCCAAGTAAAAATACTTTGAGGAGTAATTTGAATATATTTTGGAGTGGTGATGACAATAATAGTTAAAACTCAAGTTTGAATTTCGTAAAACACGTCAGATGGGATGTGAAATTGCTTAATTGGGACACCTCAGGCTTGAAGTTAAGCGTATTATCCGGATTTTGTAAGTATATGATTTGTTATATTATCAGAGTACAGCAATGGAAGCGTTACGTTACGTATAGGGGATTGATTTCATTTGTTGAAATTTTGAATGCCGTAATTGTAGCTCATTCCATTTTGTAGGCTAGTTAAGCCATGTATGTTTCGAAGTCAGAATTTCAGTTAATAGCATGAGGAATGTATTGACTCGTGTTGGAAAGCAAGAAGTTAGTTGATGATTAAGGAATGTTTTAAATTTCGAGGACGGAATTTTTTTAAGGAGGGGAGAATGTAATACCCCGAAAATTTTCTTTTCCTTGTGCGAAATTAGTATTCTTGAATAAATAAGTTTGTGGTCTTTTTGATAATATTGAGAAAATGGTTTGGGTTGTTTCTCAAATTTTCGGTCGAATGAAAAGAGGTTTCATTCGAATCAAAATGAAGAGAAATGGTGTTTTGGAGTTTCTGAAGATTTCGGTCGAATCAAAATGAAAAGAGGTTTCATTCGAATCAAAATGAAGAGAAATTTTCGGTTGAATGAAAACAAGTTGGTATTACTTAGGTTTTGTTTTGGAACTCCGTGTTGGAGGCAATTTTGGATTGTATAAAAGCTTTGGGCCCCTATGTCAGATATTGATGCATTTTGGGGATTATTAGTGCATGCTCTGATTTACCGTTTGGAAGACTTCTGATAATTATAAGTTTTTTTTATTTCCGCTTATTCGGCATTAACGCTTTGTATATAAATTCGGGGCGTTACAGGCGATGGTTGACAGTAGCAATGGGAACACCAAATTACCAAACAAGATTTCGTAAGTATATGTGACTATAAAAATAAGCTTTTCTACACCAAGGCATAAGAAACCTCTATTTTGTCTCAATTTTGCCTTCCTTTTCCTTATTTCTTGGAGGAGAAGATGTAAGTACACCCTTACCCACACACCAATGCAAGTATCAAAATCCAGTCGATGAGCATTCTATTTCTGCATGCATCATCAATTACTTGGATGTCCACAACCAATTCAAATCGCTCGTGCTAGATCAATGATACCATTAAAATCGAGCAATCCAAAGCCAAGTAAAAAAGTCATGAAGATCTTGATACTTCATAACTAATGAAAAAAAAGGCTACCTCGGTGCACATAAGCCCCTACAATTCAGAATGCTACAAACTCAATACTCTAGTTTGTTCTGCTGAATCTTTATAAGTTGACTTTTTACAAATTTCTAAGATAAATTTATAGTAAGTTTGGGATTGCTTTTCAAATGAAATTATAGATTAAGTTATAATCACTTCTCAAAATCATCTTTAAGTTGTTTTTAGCCAATTAGCTTTAAGCTATGAATGAAAATAACAAAAAAGTTAAGTGTTTTCATTACATTAAAAGATGTTAACAGTCTTTGTAATTAGTAAGAATGTTCTGGTACTTTACTTGGTCAAACATGATAATGAAAAAATGATTAATTCATCATCCTCATTTTCTTTGATTATAATTCAATAAGGTTTTTTTAACTTTTAAAGCTGATTTAATCACTTCTGTATCTTTATCAAACGCTCAACAACTCAAGGTCTGTTTGAAATCACTTACAGTTTTGATTTTTAATTTTAAAAAAAATAAAAACCAAAATCAGTTTAGTTTTTATTTTTTACAAAAATAAATGAGTGTTTGATTACGCGTTTTTATTTTGAGTTTTTTTTTGGTGTTTGGTTAACCCTTTTTTTTTAGTTTTTCTTTGGTGCTGGTGGTGATAGCGGTGACGGTGGGGGCGGTGGGGGGGGGGGGTTGGCGTGTGACAGGGGTGCTAGTGGTGGGTGGCGGTGGCAGGTGACGGTGCCAGCAGCAAGTGGCGGTGGTAGTGGTGGTGGGTGGCGGTGGCAGTGCCGGGTGGCAATGCCGGCAATGGCCGGTAACGATGGTGGCCAGTGGCGGTAAGGGTGGTAGTGGTCTTAAAACAAAAATAAAAATTGAAAACCCAAAACTCCAAAATGAAGTTTTAAAAAAAGCTCTATTTTAAAATTTGGTTTACTGAAGAAAACAAAAAACAAAAACTGTGTACCAAACTGAAAACTTAAGTGATTTCAAATGCTACCTTATTTAATTAGGTTTAATCATATCATGATCAATTTTCAATAAGGCTCTTAGCACATGACTGTTTGACTTCTCTCCTCAATTTTATAATTGCTTGATTTATCAAAAGACACTTATTTGATTATGATAGTAACTTGACTTAAATTTAATATTTGTATGTACGAAAAACTATCTTAAAAGTTCACCAAAAGTCAAAGGAAAAAATCTAGGGGGATAAAAGTACTATATCAACATAAAATACACAAGATTTTAGGTATATGAACAAAATATTATACATGCAAAATCTCAACCTTCCCATGTATCGGTTCACCAGCAAAACACTTGGCTTCTTATGATACCAAGTTGCATGCAACACAAATTAGTGAATTTACAAGTTTGTGCCAGAATAAAATCCCGCACTTGCTTGTTGCATTTTTAAGAGTAGTCTAGCTTTGTAACGACGTCCATAGCCTCACTATAGGGCAATGCTTCCCTTAAAAGGACTAGCCAAGTAGGTACTTACGAGTTCATATGCAGGGTCTTATAAGGCAAATCACAAATCATGTCACATCCGATGTGAGATATTACAATCTTCTCACCTTATATCTTAGCGTCCTCACTAAGACTCAATTGCACATGACCCAGAATCTTCATCTCTAGCCGAAGTGAGATATACCCGACTCACCTTTCGTTACCCCAACTATCCTCTTAATGTGGGATATACCTGGGCTTGCCTTCTTTTCTCCCAACCATCAGTAACCCGACTGGAAAGCCCAGCCCAATCTTTCGAGGCTCGACTCTAATACCATCTGTTACGATCCGATCCACAGCTCCACCATAGTGCATTTCCTCCCTCAAAAGGGTTAGCCAAATAGGTTCTAATACATTCACGGGCAGAGTCTTATTAGGGTAACCACAAATCATCTGACATTTGATGTGGAATATCACAATACATCCAATAAATTTGGAATGATATAAAGAAGATTAGCATGGCCCCTGTGCAAGGATGACACTCACAAATCAAGAAATGGTCCAAAATTTTAAAATTGTGATATCCCATATTGGATATGGGATAATTTGTGATTGGCCTTATAAGACCCTGTCCATGAACTCATAAGTACCTGCTTGGCTAGCCCTTTCGAAGGAAGTAATGCTTTTATGGTGGGGCTGTAAACTCAGTCGTTACAAATAGTATTAGAATTGATTTTTGAAAGCTCAGGCTGGCTATGCAGTTGGGTTACTGATGGTTGGAAAACAAAGGCAAGTCCGGGTATATCCCACATCGAGAGGATGGTTGGGGCAATGAAGGGTGAGCGGGATAATATTTCACATTGGCTAAAGAGGAAGATTTTGGGTTATGTGTGACGAGTCTTAATGAGGACGCTAAGGCATAAGGTGGAGAGGTTGTGATATACCACATCAGATGTGGGATGATTTTTGATTGACCTTATAAGACCATACTTATGAATTATCGGTACCTACTTGGCAAGCCCTTTTGAGGGAGGTATTGTTCTGTGGTGGGGCTGCAGACCGGGTCATTACACGGTTGCTTCTTTGATTTCGAAAAATATTTTTAGAAGGTAAAAAAGTAACTAAAAATTCACCTAAAGGCTCGATGTCAAGAAGAAAACTTGGCATGCCTCCTATTTGGCATACTACGAAATCAAAACCAAGACAGTTCAGCGAGGAAGTTTAAGGGGTGGAAACCTTATGCACACGTTTTGACTTATAAGCCACTGTTTTGGAAAGATGTCATCCTCTTATGTTGTTAATGTCCTAGTGGCTCTAGTCGTTTAATCGCTTGGTCAATTAAGCACTCAAGAGCGACAAGCAATATGGTAGGTTTTTCATGAGGTGGTTATCAATGGGAAAGACAAAAAGTGTGTTCGCTTTTTACTCAAACATTTCTTTGCCCGTTGCAATCTACTTTACATCCTTTATAAGTTCTAAAAAATGGTTATAATGTCTTCTTGTGCATAATTTGATTTGTCATAAATCAAACTCATCTTATGTCTAGAGTAGTGTCAAGTTTACAGGCTGAGGTACTCTTCTGGTTTTTCTGTTAGAATTTGGGCCTAAAATGGTTTCTTCTATCATTTGTGCAGTAAGGGCGTTTTCTTCTAGTAGGTTTAAGAGTTGGGGAAATGACCCTCCTTATGTATTTTCGGTTTGGGGGTCAACACCCTTGGGTATTAATTTTGACAACTGACACATCTTATCTATCAATTTGGTGCAAGTGAGTACAATTATTTTGGATAACTAATTGTTGAATTGGCATTCCAAAAATTCCCAATCCTTATCTCTCTTCCTCTAATTTTCATTACCAACTCAAGCACCACCACAAAAGTCGCTGCCGCCGCAACACCCACAACCACCCCCAACTCAAGCACTACCACTGCCAACCTCAGTTGGATTTTTATAGGTTTTTTTTTTTTTACATTTCACGAATATGCTTTGGCATTTTAGTGAGTGTTAGGGATACTTTCAAAGTTTCATATCAAAATTTAGTCGGGTGTAATTATTGGTAGATGAGAGGAGGCACCTATCAAAATTAATACCAGAAAGGTCATTCAACAAACTCGAAATACATGAAAGGGTCATTTGTCATTTCCCCTTAAGAGTTACTAGGTTTCAAGTGAGGATGTCGTATTAGGCATTCATCAACATTTTTACCTTGAACATGTTACCATTTTATCTCTGGAATTTGGTTTTGAGGGTAGGAAATAGACTTATCTTCTTGTTTCCTTCTTAATGAAAGTTCTTGAACTTTGCCAAAAAATAATGGTAGTACTAAAGCTTGTTTATACATGTATTGAATGAAATTATACATATAATTTTCACACTATATGATATGCACATTGCTTTGAAGATAAGTACGTGGTTATACAATAGTTGACACAGATTTCTTTTCAAAACTTACATATGGAGTTGATATTAGTAACCCAATAAGCGAGAATTTTAGATTACAAATAAAATAAAAAGCAAAAAGTTTGAGTTTTCCTTTCCTACAAAAGCCATGATGTGTTTGCTTTAATATATTTTTTTTCATTTTCTTTTCAATTCTTCTTTTATACGTCTTGTTTCTTTTTTCTTTGGCAACCCAACCTAAAACAACCCAGAAAGACCACCACCACTACCAATTACACTACCCTAAGACAAATCTAACTGCAATCTGAATGAGTAATGGAGACAGAAGGAGTAATGTCTTCGAATATGTTTCCAAGAAAGTTTGTAGGGGTGGACTTGTTTCAATAATTAGGCTCAAAGTGAGAACGCTTAGCAAAATACATATTTTTAAAGAGGCTGCAAAACATACATTTTTCTTATATTTCAATACTAAACAAAAAATAAAAACTTAAATGACGGAAAACGCCACCCCAATCTAACTATTGCTACTTATCTTTTTTGTGTAAGCTATAATGAGTTTGACTTAAGATCTATTCCGTCTATTTTTTTAAGTCCTTTTATTTGCCAATGCCTCTACAAGATGCTTTATGCGCCGGAAAATTTTGTGCTATCTATAGTAACATTGTAGTAGCGATGAATGTTTACGTCTTTTTAACGTGTAAGAAATAAAAGGCTCGAAGAAGTGCAATATCAAAGGAGCTGTCGGACAGGGTTTCGTGATTCTTAAATTACACCCTAACTTGAAGAAAAGTTTGTTGCTGGATTCCAATAATTTTTATTATCTCAGGCTTGTTGATCCTCAAGTGAGAACTGTAATATTGTATTCGACATCCTTATACATCATTTATATGCTCCATTAAGGTTACTAAAAATCGTTTTTCAACTATTTCTTACGCAATTATGTTGACTCTGTATTTATCTTTCGAAAGTTGGTTTGAAAAACAGAGGTGTTTTACTCCTTAGGATAAATTCGTGAACAGTCTAGAAAAATATCAACGACAACAAACTGAACTTAATTTGACTGTTGAATCCAAAACCTTTCAAGAATAAATACTCACTCACAAAGTATATATCAAATTGAAAAAGATGTAAAATGACGCTTGAAGAAACACTTACCGATAAAGGCGAGTTGTCATCCTTCATAGTAGATATAGATCCTTCCCTTTTTGCAAAATGTTATGGCTACCTACGCTTCAAGAGTCAATAATTGCTTACTAAAAAAGGCTCGTACTAACTGGACGTGCCATGAAAAGCTCTTTGATCGTCCATGAGAGAGCATATCCAGTTGTGACGAAAGAACTTGAACAATTGACATGCAAAATCTAAGTGTTAGATTTCATCCAAAGCAATATTGTATCTTTGAAAGCAGTGCAATGAAGCAAATGTGTTGGCCTTCAAGTTAGAAATGTAAGTAGACACACGCCCACACATCACCAAAAATCATACCCCACACACACACTCCCCCTCTACATCATCTTTTGTTGATGCTCGTATATCCACTTAGCATTTTTGGCTCCTTGTTGTGGTATTTGCCATTTGTTGATTTGATTCGAGTAGTTCTCTTTTTGCTGTTAAATTCTAAATATTATATTATGGGGAATTTGCAAATCATAAGATAAATTAAGCCTTTCCTTACCAAATAATATTTATGCGAAATGTATGTTTAGTTTTGAAACACCACATATAAAGTATAAAATAACGTATTTTATTGATTTCAAATTTATTGAACAATTTTTAAACAGTTAGTCGCATTGCCAAAGAATCATGACTGGTGGTTGTACTGTCTAATACAATAACGATATATTGTATTGCCTAAAGCCTTATCGATGCTCTGAAAAAAAAAATGGCAGTCTTTCTAAATTGGCAATCTTACATGTCACTATAACAGCCTCTATGAGTTGACTAAAAGAAGACGAACGAGAAAAACTATATTATAGTTTATATGTGTGATTTATTTTCACTATCAATGTTAAATAATGAGAGAAGAAAATCATTGACAATAACCTTTTATTTTGCTCTTGTCGAAGATCAAATGGCATTACGTCAAGGATCAAGTCGATTAATTCCGCTCTCACAAGAACTCCATCTTTGTTCTTCTGAAATCCTAGTGCCAAGAAAATGACTACAAAGAGCCACCTAACAAATACTGGCTTGACAACGAAACGAATGCTCCGAACCATTTTGTAGAAGGATCCAAGACAGGAAAAGAAAATAGCGAAAATAGCATAAACAACAATAGATCTAAAGCGCTAGAAAATAGATTTAGTATAGTGGGGTGTCAATCACAAAGATAATCGATGGTAAAGATAACAAGGAACCATGATCAAGGTAAACGAGATGAGACATTGACGAAAAGACAGAATTGGATCTAATCTAGAGTCACCAAAGCAATATACGTGACAATGCACCATCCACAACATCGAAGGACAAAACGTGAGACGGCGCTAGGGTTATGGAATGGTCGGGTTAGGTTAATGAATGAGCTATATTTATAGTATCACCGCGAAAAAAATGCTTGTCTATGCAGTTTTTGATACTAATTGCATATTCTAAAGATAAAATAAAATTTGATGAGTGTGGTAAGATCTTAGTATTTCCTTTCATGCAAATACAATATCTATATTCGCTAATACTACTCATTTAAAAAGCTGTTTTAACAATCCAGAAAAAAAAAGATAGTCCTCTGTATACAATAACATAAATACATAATAGGATTATAACATGACTATTTGTGAACCGACATGCAAAAATATTTTAATTTAAGAATGAAGCATTTAAGTTGAGATTTTTGTATTATCTGATGTGTCCTATATTTTTCTCTCAAATGTAATTCTTGCTTCCTATGTCAGGTCTATATACTTTTACTCTCAAGTGTAATTCTTGCTTCCAATGTTTCATCTTAGTGTCTCAACATGTCTTCAACAAAATTTATCTTTTTAAACAAGAATTGGTTAATCATTGAAAGAGAATAGAGCAAAAATGCATGATGATTAAACTCTTATATTATTGTCGTATCTTTTCACAGATTTGTTAGTGACATATAAGTAAACAAAATATGCTTTGACAAAGAGAGTATTGCTAAAGTAGAATGGAATCTTCATTTACAATTTTTCTAGAAGCGTTATATACTGAGAAAAATTATGTATTAACAACGTGCTCTCATGATGACCATTATTTTTTTTGTGTTACTTCTTGTGGGAGGAAAATTGTTTTCTTAGTTTTTCTTTTAGAAAATTTGAGAAATTTATACCATTAAGGAAAAGGAAAGAGGATACATAGATTAATTTCGAAAACTTACAGAACCAGAAATAAAAAGGTGACAGCTCCAACCACATAGGCCAAAAAAACTATTTCAAAAAGCCGACTAGTTAAAGCAACAAAAATGAAGAGGGAGAGTTCATAAGGAATTACCAACGTTTTCTTAGTATGTTATTGTCACGTATGCTTGTAGTGTCCCCTGCTTACTCTCTCTCCAATATGCTTTAGTCTCATCTTCATAATTGGTCAAAAGATGAATTCAATGATTTGCCAGATTAAGGTTCCACTTCTCATTTGAACTGCACATCTCTAATATTACAAAGAAAAAAAAAGCTTACATCCTTATACCGTTACGCTTTCTTTGGATACCAAGATTGACATAATTGCATGACAAAGCGAGACAGGGTGATGTTACGACTACTAGAATGATGGTCAATCAACCACCTTTATAGTGCAAATGAGATAAATATTTCCGGTGTTTAACCAACTTATTTTTGAAAATTTCTTGACCAATTTATATTCGTTCTCCGCAATCGAAACCTCTCTATCTATCTCTCTCTCTCTCTCTCTCTCTCTCTCGTGCTCAAGCGTCTTACCACTTTAGAAAAAAGTTTTTTTTCTCTTGAGATTTGAACGATGTTGATGAAGTTGGCACCTTACTTCATACAGATTGGTCAGCCTTCATTAAAGAAAAATACTTTAACTAACAATAAATTCTAATTTTTTCTTCTGCGACCCGTAATCTAGCACAAATTACAAGCAATGCCGGTCTCTTTTATATCTCTTGACAAGTGATTTGTTTAATGGGACCATGAGGACCAGTATATGGTTTTATTACATACTTAAGTAAATTATTATATGAGTAGTAAGATTAATCAATAGTGTATACTAATCGTAAGCATTAACACTTAATTTTGACTATAATAGAGATGACTATGACCAAGAGTAGTAATTTTTGTGTGAAGTCGTTAACCAGTGTCAAGTCATTTTAGGCATAATTATCACTAGCTAGGAAATCTTATACATTTCAGAGGCATTCTTTCTCTATAACATTCAAAACGTTACCTGAGATTATCCAAATTTATTCAACTAGTTATTGATTCTTATACGTCAAATCCCAAAGTAGACTACAACAAAATTTAGCAAAAGGGGCGCTTGTTACGGGGTGTTTTTTTGTTAGCCAAACTCTTTGTACACTTTGTTAGCATTTAGCTTTAATTTTGGCGTGTTTTTGCAAAAGTGCCAAAATTGGATCAGTATTTTGTGGATGCACCATTTTTATTCTTATACATTAACTCTTAGACACATGCACGGGCGAGAATGCGCTGACACTACACCATATGTAATGTCATAGTCTCTCAGCATAATGAATTGTTGGCCACCCCATAGTGTTGCAAAGTCAGCAAAAATGGATTACAAAAATTTTTGCTCTTGTTAGCATATGTTAGTAAGAAAAGTCATTTTATATGCATGTCGTGTATCTTGTTTTCAAAATCCCAAAAAGAGCTGTAACAGGCAACGTTTAAAAGAAAAGAAAGTGAACTGTTGCTACTAGAATCTTGATCGGGAACTACAACTAGAGATTTGACCAACAAGACAGAACACAGAGCGACCGCTGAGTGGGGTTCTGGCGGAGGAACTCTGTGATAATTAAATTAGAGCACAACTAACAGGGTAGGACCTTGAAGAAACCAATACAACACAGTGTATATATGTGTGTATTTGTTTGCGTACTTGGGAGTAGTCCTCTTTATATAGTCGTAGGAAAAAGGCCCTAATAGGACTAGAAGTCTTGACGATTGGGCCTTGGCCAAACCTGTTAGGATCCCATTAGGATTCTTAAGGATCACGCCACAATCCTTCCTGATTGCATTAGGATCTTTTTAGAATCCTAATTCCATCAATATGGTAGCCACCAGATCCGAGATTAACCATGTTGGCCATGAGTCAAACCTGCCATGTGTCACTATCTGATTGGAAGAGTATTTTTAGCAATACCATAATGCCTCGTGCTTTTGTCAGCGGCTATAAAGTGGGCAAAAACACAACCAACTATTCAGAAGCAACTTAATCAGAGTGCCACCCTTGGAAGATGTTCGGACTTTCTGCTCTGACTATTTGCTTGGTCTATTCGAGCTTAGCTGCTTTGAACCCATTCTCCTCGGATTGCTTCATTTGAGCAGAAGGAAAACAATCTTGACACTCTATTTTGGTAGAGTGCTCAGACGACCATCTGCTTGGGCAGAGGCTTGATTTCTTTGAGCTTTGTTCGAGCACAAAAGAGCCAAAGTTAGCTTTCTACTCGGGCAAAGTGCTCGGACAACCTTCTGCTTAGACAAGGCTTGGTTTCTTTGTGCTTTGTTCGAGCACAGAGGAGACGGAGTTAGCTCTCTGCTCGGGCAAAGAGCTCAGACTGCCTTCTACTCGAGCAGAGGCTTAGTCTCTACGTGCTTCATTCGAGCAGAAAGGAGACGAAGTTAGCTCTCTGCTAGGGCAGAGAGCTCAGACTGCCTTCTGCTCGGGCAGAGGCTTGGTTTCTTTGTGCTTTGACCAGCACAAAGGAGATGAAGTTAGCTCTCTGCTTGGCCATGCCTTCTGCTCGGGCAGAGGCTTGGTTTCCTTGTGCTTTGTCTGAGCACAAAGGAGATGAAGTTAGCTCTCTGCTTGGATAGAGAGCTCAGACTGCCTTCTGCTTAGGTAGAGGCTTGGTGTGCTTCGTTCGAGCACAAAGGAGACAAAGTGAGCTCTCTACTTAGGCAGAGAGCTCAGACAGCCTTCTGCTCGGGCAAAGGCTTTGGCCCTTGGGGACTTCTATGGTTTCCACGTGTCACCTAGTCCAATTTGCAATCAATGATCTTGCCGATAAATTTGAATGTCCACGCTATGAGATTGGGACACGTAAGGGAAAACGAACCGTCATGCCTTTCAAGGAGTTATTACTGGGAAATTCTCTATAAAAGAGCAAGTCCCTTTCATTTTTCACTCTGTTATAAATCCATCAAGTGCTTTGCTCTCCATCAAGTAAGTTCTTCTTCCATTATGTTTTAGTTCAACATTTCATTTTAGTAACTTCAAGTCTTGTAAGTAGAAGAACGTCTGAATTGTTTGGTAATATAAGCTCTTTTGAAGAGCCTATCCAAAGTAGCTCATCTTCGTCCTCTAGGCGAGTTCTGACGTCTCAAAGCGAGGCTGGTCCTTTTAACCCACAATCTTTTCAACCTTTACCCCCTACAAATGAGTTAAAAGAGACTAGAGACAAGGCAAAGGATAAAGAGAATCCTTAGGCTTGGTTTACTGTCGATGAGAAATGGTACAAAATGACTAAGAGATAGAAGCATTTTTTCAAGAATACCCTTTACCAAGGGAATGGATTGCTCGGATCCCAGAGTTGTAAGAGCCTGCAAACTACGGATTGATTGAGAGGCATGCATTTTTTAAGGGCAATTGAGGTTGGGCTATAGACTTCCGTTGTACCCGTTTGCCGTTGCTATGTTCGACCATTACAAGGTGGTGCCTGGCCAGCTTGTACCTAATGGCTGAAGGAAGTTGGTAGGCCTTATCTACTTGGTCGAGACTTTAGGTTACAAGGCAGATCCTGCAGACTTCATGAAAGTCTTCTTTGCGCTATGCTTTATGAAGGGTGTAGCGACTCATCCAGATTGGCAACCTCTAGTGTTGCTGCACGAATCGTCCAAGATAATGATGAGATAGGGACTCATTCTTTTCCTGCACCACATTAAGCAAGCTCGTTATTTTTGGAAGAGATCCGAGAGCTGGAAAAATGGATCTCGACTACAACGAGTTAAACCAGGTGTGCATAGCCTTTCACAAACTAGTCAGGAAGGCCCAACAAATAACAAAATTCGAGACTTGGAGTAGTAGCATATTTGTTTCAATTTGGTAAACATGCACTCCAAGGTCTCCACTTCCATCATAAAGATCGGATTGAGGCATTAGAAGTTGGGTGGCAGCTTAGCTCTCTCGATTGCCTCGAATAATGGATATCCATAATCTTCCCTTGGGGATGAGGCTTGGAGACGATCTTCCAAGAATTCCATTTTGGGAATGCCATTCGGATGTTGTTTGTCAGTGAGGTCGTCCTTGGGGATGCTTTGCTCTAGGCTGGTATTGCCTTCAAGGGTAACTAACTTGCTCGGGGAAAAATTGGTGCTATCTTCAACAAAAGGATCCGACGATAGCGTGAACCACTCCTACTAGTATGTTCCCCGCTCTTCTCCTTTGATTGATATGTTAAGTCAGCTTCAAACTTGTATCTGCGATCGTAACTAGATTAGAGCAGAGTACGAGATGGAGATCATTAGGATCAAGATTGGGCCGATTGGTGGAGGCCAAAGCCACCGCCACATCAAGAGTCTTCTGGAGCGTGTTCACAATATCCTTCAGTTCATGGATTTCCCTTATGAGGTTTGCATGTCGTGTCTTGAGCAGCTTACGGTTGAGTCGATGACAGAGGTCACCTTCCTTCAAAGTTATCATCAGGGATTGGTTCTTCTGAGACCCATTGTCCGGCTTAGGGGTGACAGATGTTACGTTAATGTAAACATCTTTAGTAGAACTGGTGCAGCGGTGAGAGGGCGTCAAACATCGATCACAAGAGCGACCAAGTCGATGGAGCTGTGTGATCGTGTGTGACGATCTCAGTTGGGACAGCTAACTGAAGAGTCATCGGATGATGAGTGATTGGCCATGTTCCTTATTGTGGTCCCACACATGGTGCCAATCTATTAATGCAAGAATCTTGATCAAGAACCACATTCAGAAATTTGACCTGCAAGACAGAACACAGAGTCACCATTGGGTGGGGTTCTGACATAGGAACTCTTCGAAGCTTCAGTCAGAGTGCAGCTAATAGGGTAGAAAGTAATACAACACAATGTATATGTGTGTGTAGTCGTATCTGGGGGTAGTTCCCTTTATATAGTCGTAGGAAAAAAGACTCCTAATAGGACTAAAAGTCTTGACGACTAGGCCTTGGCTAGACCTGTTAGGACTAGAGTTGTCAAACGGGCCGGGCGGCCCGCGGCCCGGCCCGACCCAGCCCGAAAAAAGCCTAGGCCCGCCCGGCCCGTTCATGAACAGGGCTGGCCAGGAGGAATTGGGCTTAGGGCCTGGGCTTGGACCAGGCCGAAAAAATCTGGGGAAAAGTCCGGGCCAGGCCCGGCCCGGTTCTGGCCCGGTTCCGGCCCCACCTGTTTGAATTTTTTGTTTTTCCCCCCTTTCTCTCCCCCTTTTCCTCCAACGGATATATTCCCCCAAAATTTCACTTTTACCCCCCCAACAACAATATAACGGCTAGTTATGTGTTCAGATTTTATTAATAAAGATCACCAAGAAGAGTAAGAAAAGATTTAACATATAGCAAAAAATAAAATGAGAGACAAATAAATATATCTATACATACATACATATATATGAATATTACATATAATGAAATAAAATGATAAAAATTAGATTTGTCAAAATTTGAAAATTGGACATGCCTAAAGATGAAATTTAAAATTGAATAACAAGAAAATTAAAAAAAAAGGGCCCGGGCCGGCCCTAGAAATTGGGCCTAGGGCCAGGGCCTGGACCGGGCCTAGAATTTCCCCTCAGCAGGCCCGGCCCGGCCCGGATTGCAGCCTCCTTGGCCCGGCCCCGGCCCGGTTTCTCTTCAAGCCCGATGGACTCAGGCCGGGCGGCCCAAGCCCGGCCCGTTTGACATCTCTAGTTAGGACTGTGTTAAGATTCTTGAGGATCATGCCACAATCCTTCCTGATTATATTAGGATCCTTTTAGAATCCTAGTTCTGCCAATATGGTAACCACTAGAATTGGGATTTACCATGTTGGCCATGAGTCAACCCTAGCACATGTCACTATCCAATTGAGAGTGTATTTTTAGCTATATCATGAACCAAAGCAAGTTGCGTTAACTTGTTACATAGAAAATGATTGAATTACAAATTCCTAAAGATTATGTAATGACAATCAAAACAAAAGTCGCGGTATGGGCAAGTCCTCATTTGTACAAATATCAAAGGATGCTAACACAAGCCCGATATAAATGACTCATGCAACAACGAATTGATCTTGGTATTTGTATACTTATACGTTGATTGGTTAGTTTTTTTTTTCATAATTTACTGAAGGCAATTAATGATGTACTAAAATAGACGAGTCTTTTTCATTAAGTGATCCTTCATAATCTATTTGATTAGCTTACTACTCTTATCAAATTAAGATAAATTCTCATCGTCACCCACATCATGAACTATTTGAATAAAACCGAGTAACCCCTTGTATTTTCAAGCAACATTTACTCATCAAATTACACTGTAATCCTCACTTTTGCCACCCTCGCCACTGGCACTCCCATTAAGCACTAGATATGAGATCTTAATACATCTTCTACGGGCCTTCACTTTCTCCTTCGTTTCATAAACACATAGTAGCAACACCTCTCACCAACCATCACTACATAGACCATTTACTCTCTTTAAACTTGCCTTACGGCTAAGGAATTAGAGGAAACTATGCGAGGTAATTTGCAAAAAGTCGACTAACAATTTTTGCAGCTTTCTGGTACTTGATATGGTTTGGCAAAGCCGCATGTCGCAAGGTGTTTATGGGGGCACAGCCATGGAAGCTATTGAAGAAAACATGCACGCTAATTGAGATCTTGTGATAACTGAATACAAAAATCTTCCCCGCCCCAACTTTGTTCCAATATTTTTGGAGCATCTCAAACAGACTGTGCAGTTCTTTCATTGTCACTGCATCTATAATAGCCTCCACCAAGCGTTTTCTTTCATTGTAGTAAAAGTTTACATACGCGTAGTAGTAAAAGTTTACATACGCGTAGATATAAATGTGGGCAAGCCCTGAATATATAAATATCGAAGGATACTTACACAAGCCTGATAAAAATGACTCATCTGATGTGAAGAGATCTTGACAAAGTCAATGTAAGCTTGTATTTGGGAGGGGTTTAGTAAATCTTTGTGTTTAAGATAAGGTTTTAAATTTCGTCCTCATGCCCATTGTTACAATTTTATATATTTTAAACTACTTTATCCATTCGTATTAGCTGAATGTAAAGTGCAATACTTACAGATATCTAAAACTAGGATGACTTGATATGTTAGAAGTTAAAAGTATTTCATTCAATTAAAAATAATAGACAATTCCTTGGCGTAATAACCCTGCAAATATGAAATATATATATTGTGTTGATAATATTCCAGCATATTTATGAGTTGAGTGCCATAGATTATTAGTATGATCTTAGTCACTGTGAAATCTGGGGACCATAAAACACTACTTCTATAATAGGTGCTCATATTTTTTGACAATAGGCAATGACAACTGTAGAGATACTTGGGTTTCCCCATGAAATTCAAGTCCAAAACACGCATTTATCTATTATATATTTCTCTTTGTGGGTGCAGACACAATTCAATTCTAAGCTGAAAGTTTTAAGGTGTGTTGGGAATCAAATTCTTTCGGAATTGGAATTCAAACAAAATTTGGAAAGTTCTTGGAATTGAAATGAATTCTACTTTTCCTGTTTGGAACAACTAGGAATTCAAACCCCATAGAGTTCTTATCTTTTGACCAAAATGAATAAATATTGAAAAGGGAATTGTCCTTTTGAAGATTATATCCTTACAAAGCTTTTGACTTTAAAACAACCATTAGCACAGGCTTTAGTATGGTCGTAGGCAAAATAGAAGTATTTTCTTAAAATTATTAGTATAAAGACTAAAAAAGATATCCAAAACAAATTTAATACCAAAAAATTTTAAACTACCCATACAATACTGATATCTCATAAAAACAATAGGTGGAACGAAATTAAACCCATATCCTTATTTTAACATCCTAAATGGACTTAAAAACAAAAAACTTTTCAAACAACAACTTCATTTTTACTTGCAAGGATTATTTATCTTCCAAAATAACCAATTAATACGCATCTCAGGCGGACATCTAAAAAACCCTTCGGCGGTTGTTTGGTAAAAGATGAGAAACTCATAAGCAGCAAAGAGAGAACTACTGTCAACTCTCTCAATCTTGCATAAACCTCTTGCCCTGAATAAATTCGACGTCTGCCTTGTTGAGATACAATGGGTGCTCTATCAAAGTGCAGTTGCAAGTTTTGTCATCGATGTTGAAATCACCGATATATTTTGATTCAGCTCATCAGATTGAGCTTTTTTTCTTGCTACTCTTTGATGAAGGCCCAGGTGCAGCTGGCACATGCGAGACATTTAATTTGCGAATTTGTCCTCTGATCCCTCCAAAATTTCAAGTATGAGGTCATCTAGTTCTACCATACCATCTATATCATTAAGCCTGATGCCTCTTCATTCTTTTTCGCAACGATAGTTTTCTTCTTTTGTACTTTCTATTGCTTCTCTGGTTGCACAATTTTTTCCAAATATTTTGCGCTGGACAGTAAAGCAAGCCATTGAAGAATTTCGACCTTTTTTGCATCAAGATAAGTCTAACCATGAAAAATAGAAAATGAAAATAAGGAAACACTAAAGGCTTACATTAAAATATATTTGTGCACGTATATAAATAAAGCCTCACAAAACTTACCTTAATTAGTTTGGCCCAAACCTTCGGTGGTGATTCAATCTGCTTCGTGATGTCATTCCATCCAAAACCATTGCCGCCCTTAGACACTTCTAGACCAACATCATTTTTTTTCATAAGAGTCTTCAGACGATTAACTTATTTGTATTTACCTTCATGGTTAAACATTCATTCATAAAAACAACAACATACACAACATGGCTGAAATTTCTATCAGGCTTCTGACCATTATTTTTCTGGTCAGGCAACATGGCGAGCAAGTGTTCATCCATTTGTTGCATCCATGCTTAGTGACCTGTTGAACTTTTGTCATCCTCCTCAAATTTTTTCATTGTCTTGCATTACCGGTCAACATATTTAATACGTACAAGAATAGGTGAAACTAAAAATGTAAATAACTTGAAAGAATTGCGCAACCTCACATAAGACTCAATATCTAAATAAATTCAATTGTTTCAAAATAAACAAAATTAAATAAGGAACGCCATCATAATGAAAATCTAATCCAAAAATAAAATGAAAAGGACTATTGTAACATTCCAAAAATCTGAAGCTAGATTTATGGTGAAAATCCCAACTAATCCCCTATCGGACCTTTAGCGACAAATTGGTAAACATTAGACATTTTGATCCTTAGAATTTTAGAAACCTTAAGTTATATTCAACGATAGTAGTTTTAAGAGATACTGATTAACGTCTTTAGTGATGATTAACATGATCGAATTTTATCGACAACTTTTAGCGACAAATTTAAACTTTCTTAACGTTAGTATAAATTTTAGCAACGATATATTTTATCATTTAACGTCGATGTGTATTCTAGCGACGAATTAATTTTTAGCATTGAAATACTTTTTAGTGACAACTAAACGTTTAGTAGCGGTGTACTTATTAGCGATAATTTGTTGAGCGGGTTGTTGTAAAGACTCATTCATAATTTTCCTAACACATAACTTATCGTAAATATTCCATTATAGTTGGACCATTTTGCGATAATAATTCGGGCAAGAGATTTAGCGATAAATGATTTGGGTAGGGTTTAATTTTCTAACTAGGGTTTCTTTTAACATATATAAATATGTAACATGAACTGGCAGCCGTCCAAGGACTCATAGTCCAGCCGGCATACCCATTAACGAGAGAGAGAGAGAGAGAGAGAGAGAGAGGGAGGGCTCTTCAGAGAAGGGATTTGGAAGATTCTCTTTTTGGCGAAGGTTTTCGGTGAGATCTCTTGAATACCTATGCTTATTTTCGATATGTGTATCCATATATATATATATATATATATATATGAATATACTTATATATATATATATATATGAATATACTTATATATATATATATATATATATATATATATATATATATATATATATATATATGAATATACTTATATATACACACACAAATATATATATAGCTCATTAGTTATGATTATTCGTAGATGCGTTATATATGGGTATGTGACGACATGGTTAATAAATCCAAGTGATAAGGGTGGCGGCCATGGCTGTGCGTATGGGGTGCGGGTGGTTGCCCATATGTTTGGCTATGATATATATATATATATATATATATATATATATATATATATATATATAAATCTGTGTATATGTGTGTATGAACAATATAATAAGAAGAGAAATGTGTTTGAGTGAAAGTTGAAATGAGGGCGCTGTGTGCATCATGTGTGAAGAGGGAATGGAACAGCCTGCCGTAACGGTAGCTGGGAGAGTGTGCGTGAGTTATACCATAAGGTATGGGTATATGGATGTGGGAGTTGTGTGCCCTAGTGTGTGATTGTAGGTGATGGTGGCTGCCATGATACTGTGAGGAGGAATGTGGGTATGTAGCTGGGTTTTGTGGGTGAGTTGTTTATATATATGGTGAATGATATATGCCAGCAAGTATGGGTATACATGGTAATGCATGAGAGAAAAATGAAATGGGTGTGTAAAGTACGTTTTTGTGAGGGAACGGAGCTGCCAAGGCAGTTATAGCGTGTTTGTGATGAATGTATATGACCCTGCGTGTGTAAATTCTGTGAGAGTGCTATGTGTGCACGTGTGGTATGTAGGTGTGTGTGGGTGTATGAGATGGTAAATGATGTGTGTGTGTGTGTGTGTGTGTTGTGTAGATAGTGGTATGTAGGTATGTGTGGGTGTAATAAGTGGTGTGATTTTGATGAAACGGAGTGTGTATGTGCTCGCGCGCGCGCGCGTGTATATATATATATATATATATATATATATATATATATATATATATATATATATATCTTTAAGAAGTTCGAACATATATAATTTTATGTTTAAACCCTCTGAACAAAACTTACCTATTGAAGATAATTGTATACATCAATGGGAATTAGAAAAAGAGATTAGATACAAACACATGTTATATATGCAATTAGTATCCAACCATTAAGGTTAGATGTAAATGCAATTTATGTTATAGAGAAGCATGCACTAAATGCATAAAACAAAAATATAATATAAATATTGTCAAGTCTACCCACTCTTCTAAACATACCACAAGCGAAAACCTGCTCTCCACTAAACATACCACAAGCGAAAACCCTTATTATGAAAAAAATGTTAATAGAAGATTAGAATATTTAGAACAAAAAGTAATACAATTAGAGGATACTATGTCAACGTTAAAGGAAAGCTATACCGAAACTCTAATCGTAGGAGACAACAACAAACAATTAATACAAGATTTTAATATAGAAAAATTCTGTACTAAGACAAGATTTAATAATCTTATAACCACTCGAATACAAATAAAACACCATAATAAACTAGTCGAAACAAATACAATTATAGACACTGGATGCACAATTACGGTTATAGACCCCACACTAGCCAATCCTAATTACATTAAAACTTTAGACAAACCCATAACTGGAATATGATTTTCTAATACTCCTATCCAATACTCTCAATATATTACAAACGCATTCATTACCTCTTTAACACCTTGTAATACGCAATCTAAACCATATATATTCTAAAACAAGCATTTTGTACACCCGTTTTACATGAAGAAGGAAAAATTATTCTTAGTATTAATTTTTTATTAGCAAATGATAATACTTTAATAATTTCTAAAGACTTTATCCAGTTAGCACAACACATTACACAAAGACCAATTAATATTGATACACCATCAGAGTACGCTCAGAAGCGTGGTGGGACTTATATAGAATTTAAGGACAAAAATAAAATATGTAACGACTGTAATAATAGAAAAACAAATTGTTGTATAAAAACTATTTACAACTTAGAAGAATGCCTTCATATAGAAAACCTAGAAGATAATATAGAAGATATTACAATTACTGATCTTACTGAAGAAGACATGTATAATACAAACATGATAAGTTATAATTTAATAAATGGATTTACAAACAAACATGATATCCTTAATGCAATAGAAAGACTACCCTTTATAGGAGAAGATCCTATCAAACGATGGGATTTAAACAAAATATATTGTAAATTAGACATTATTAATCCAGACTATATAGTAAAAATAGCCTATATAGAAATAAGTAGTATAGATTTCAAAGATTTTAAAAGGCATATACAAGATTAATGAAACTAGGAGTAATTAGACCGAGCAACAGTCCACATAGATCAGCCGCCTTTATAGTTAGAAATCATGCCGAGATAGTTAGAGGCAAAAGTAGAATGGTTATAAACTATAAAAGGTTAAATGACAACATTAGAGACGATAGTTACAATATATCAAACAAAACGTTTTTTTAAGCAAAATACAAGGCAAAAAGGTATTTAGTAAATTTGATTGTAAATCAGACTTCTATCAAATTAAGATGTGGCTTGAAGATATTAAATGGACAACTTTTACTACACCCGAAGGCCTATATGAATGGATAGTAATGCCCTTTGGCCTTAAGACAGCCCCTAGTATCTTTCAACGCAAAATGAATGATATTTTTAGACCATACAATGATTTCATCTTAGTATACATAGAGGATATTTTAGTTTGTAGTAGAAACGATAATGAACATTTATCCCATCTAGATTTAGCTTTTAAGTTATTCGAAAAACATGGATTAATTTTAAGGGAGAAAAAGGTAGAATTATTTAAAACAAATGTCAAATTTCTAGGAATGGAAATAGGCAATGGAAAAATAAAATTACAAGAACATATAGCTAAGAAAATAATGGATTTTCCTGATAGATTAGAAGGTTTAAAACAAATTCACGCATTTTTAGGACTAGTAAATCAAGCTAGAATGTATTTTAAAGACCTTAGTAAGTTGCTAGGACCTTTATACAATAAAACACAAAAAATGGTCAAAGTCATTTTAATATAGAAGACATTAATCTCGTAAAAATTATAAAAGAAAAGGTTAAACAATTACCAGACTTATATTTGCCTTTAGATACTGATTATTTAATTGTTCAGACCGATGGATGCAAAGAAGGATGTGGAGCAGTTTTATACTGTAAACCTAATAAATATAGTAATAAAAAGGAAGAAAGAATTTGTAGATATGCAAGTGGCAAATACAAGGAAAGCAACCAGTGCCTGACAAGTCTAGACTATGAATTGCTAGCTATTATTTACGCATTAGAACATTTTAAGGCATTATTAATAAGTAAGCATGAATTTTGCAGAAGAACAGATTGTGAAGCAATCGTTAGATATAATAAAAATAAAGATTCTAGATACACCAATAGATGGGTTAAGTTTTTAGCAACTCTTAGTAATTATAGGATAGACACAATAGAGTGGCAGCATGTAAAAGGCAATGACAATTCTGTAGCAGATCTTTTATCTAGAAAGCTGTTTCAGTAGGAATATACTAATCCAAGACAATTGTTAAATCCAGACAAACTCTTTGCTTTTTACAGGTTTAAGATGTCATCATCCTCAAATACATTCAGAGAACAACGGCAAAACCAAGCAAACCCTATGTTCCCAAATCAATACACTAGTTATGTAGACAATAAAGGAAAGAGTAGAATCAATTTTGATGGAAATAATCTCGAAGTAATACAAGCCGGAAGTAGATTCCAAGTAAAAGACCATAGACTATGTCCATTTCCCATAGACCAAAAAACTTTATTAGATAACCTATGGCAATCCTTTTTTAAAAGAGACAATGGATGGTTTGTAAATACAATGAATGCCTTAGCAGGCTATTTTAATAAGTTAAGAGACACAAAAAAAATTAATTTTTATTGTTTTTTAGAGGTGTTATGACATGCATTTTTAAACATTACCCTGAAGCAATGGTAGGAGGAGTAGGGAATCACCGTAATCCATGGTATAAATGCACCATTTCTTTCCAAGAAGCTAATAGTTTAATGCAAACACACTTCGAACCTAATTACTATATTAGCCCTGCCTGTCAAGACCACTCTTCTACAAACACCATTGAGGATTGTGAAAATTGTAATACCCTCATTAAACATTTTAATATTTTGAAAAACTAGATCAGATCATTTACTTTTAGAAAAAGCACAATTCGACAGCCAGATCTCTCAGTTAAAATCACAAATACAAGTGTTAGAATTAAAGGCAAATGACTGGAAAAATAGATACACTAGTCTTGTTCATAACCAGCAAACATCAAAACCCACTATCTCGGGTACTAAAGAGATAGCTAACCCAGAAGTACAAGTTTCTGGTAAAGGTAACTCAATTCCTGTGATGGCTAGTATCTTGCTCAAAGATATTGAAAATTCGTAGAATTCAGGAGAACGAATTCCTAGTCCTGCTTCACAGGCTACAGGTAAAGACTTCCCAAGTCCTGTTACAGTTGGCGGTTTACTAAAAATCACTGAAAATCCTTTTGATATGGAAAAAAGTATCTCTAGTCCAGTTCCACAGGTGGTTGGTAAAGACAAATCAAACCCTGAGACCCCTGACCGTTTAGGAAAAACGAAAAAAAGACGCAAGGCACATAAAGAGGCAAAAAATAAAATTTTAATAAATAGTTTTAAAAAACAAGCAACTGAGACAATATTGAACATTTTTCAAGACAGGACTTTGCCCAAAGACCAAGTGATGACAGCATTTCTTTGACCAAAGCACTTGGGGAAGATGAAGACTCTGCAGATTCTACTGACAGTACAACGAACAAAGGAAAAGGAGTCGGCACTAGCAAACAATAAAAGACAATTACCCCAGACAACAAACATCTGACTTTACGACTTTGTAATACACTCTCTCAAGGACCCATAATTAAAGACAACGGAAAAACCCGTGAAAGCATAGATCAATAATTCAAGACAGCTGTTAAAGTTTACTTGACTCACTCACAAAAGAGAGAAGACAAATGATAAAACAACTTTTGAGAAGATAGACAAAAGACGGACAACACAAGAAGACAAAGATAGCCGCAACTTTTGACAATTTGGCAAAAGTAGAAGACATCTGTAATCTCTCTTAATGACTTTTGGCAGACAAATTTATGGCAGACACGGAATCTTAATGTCATGGCAGACAACTTTTATCTTTTTTTAGCCTTTTCTTTTCTTAAACTTTACGACTTTAGTGAAGGCATCTTTACTTTCTTCTCTGTAATGTAGTCTGTAAAAGATAAGTCAGTAGGACGCGTAAAGAAAGACAATCATGTAAATTACTGTTTATAGCCTTTTCTGCCTATAAAACGGCAGTAGGATTCATTTGTAAAGGATCATCGAGTTTTGAAGAAAATAAAACGCTTTCAAGTTCTCTCCAAAATTTCTCTCGTCTCTCTTGTTCATGTTCTCTTGTTAAATTTTGCACAAAGCTCTCGTACGATCTTCAACTTCTCAAGTAAGATTTCTTAAGTTTTACTCAGCTCTTTTAGTTATTCTGGGATGAAAATGCTCACGTGGTGAAAAGTCTTCCGTGAATTGAAAGAAAATATCTTAAAACTTAACATGCCAAAGAGCAGTTAAATATAGGCAAGATTTAGAGATCATATGGCATTTACTTGACTAAAGAGAGACTCTGCCCATTTTGGTTTTTCAAAATGATTATGCTTACCTTAGGACTCTTAGCTAGATTTTAAATCGATTATGCTTTCAAAAGAACCTTCACAGTTATCTTAGAGGTTTTAAACAAAAGTGGGAGCGAGTCATTTAGGGTTAGTTTCCAAGTGATGCCATTTGAAAACCCGCAGACTAACGCATGCCCTGAGTTTTTTTCCAAAAAGAAAATTTTGATAGTTCAACCCAGCATCATGAGATTTTATAGTTTATAACCATTCTACTTTTGCCTCTAACTATCTTGGCATGATTTTTAACTATAAAGGCGGCTGATCTACGTGGACTGTTGCTCGGTCTAATTACTCCTAGTTTCGTTAAATCATGTATATGCATTTTAAAATCTTCAGAATCTATACTGCTTATTTCTATATTGGCTATTTTTACTATATAGTCTTGATTAATAATGTCTAATTTACAATATATTTTGTTAAAATCCCAGCGTTTGATAGGATCTTCTCCTATAAAGGGTAGTTTTTCTATTGCATTAAGGATATCATGTTTGTTTGTAAATCTATTTATTAAATTATAACTTATCCTGTTTGTATTATACATGTCTTCTTCTGTAAGATTAGTAATTGTAATATCTTCTATATTATCTTTTAGGTTTTCTATATGAAGGCATTCTTCTAAGTTGTCAATAATTTTTATACAACAATTTATTTTTCCATAACTACAGTCGTTACATATATATATATATATATATATATATATATATATATATATATATATATATATATATATATATATATAAACCTGTAATGTGTGCAAATGTGTGTGTACAAAGGGTGTTAAAGGAGAAGAAGGAATAGATAGTGACAACAGTGGGCTTAAGAGGTTAGAAATGGTTTGGGATGCTGTATAACTGTGAGTGTGGGGCCGTGTATGGTAAGTGTGCGTGTGTTTGTAAGAATGTAATATAGGGGTTCTTGTAGGTTTGTGTGTCTAGACTATTTGAGTGTGTGTATTAGTGTGTAACCTCTGTGTGTGCGCAAGTGCACATATGTGATTGAATGAAGCTGCCATGAAGCAGCTGGGTGTGAAAGTTTTTTGCAAGAGTCTTGGTATACAGGTGTGGCCGTGTGTGTGTATGCAATGTGCATAGAGAGTGAGTGAACAAGTGAGTGTGGGCATGTAATGGGGAGCTTATGTAACACCCCGATATTTTTAGGATTTAATTAGAAATTTTAGCTACGTTATTATTTTTTTTATTACTTGGCATTGACGTATATTTTTTAGCGACGATTTGTCCAACGGGGTAGCGTAACAGCTATTCAAAAATTCTCCTAACACTTAATTTATTGTAATCAATTTTATTTTGGACCATGTTCACGATAATAACTTGGACAAAAGATTTAGCGACAAATGATTTGGGTAGGGTTTTCATTTTCTAACTAGGATTTCTTTTAACATATATATAAATGTGTAACATGAACTAACAGCCGTCTAAGGACTCACCTCCCAGCCGTCATACCCACGAACGAGAAAGAGAGAGAGCGGAGTCTTCAGAGAAGGGATCGAAGGATTCACCTTGCGGCGAAACTTTCCGGTGAGATCTCTTGAAAACCTATGCTTCTTTTTGATGTAGATATACACGTATATAAAGATATATAGATCATGGGTTAGGGTTACACGTAGATGCGTTGTATATGGGTGTGCGCTGATACGCTTAAGAAACCCGATGGGAAGGGCGACAGCTATGGCTGCCGTGTAAAGAGGGACTATCGTGATGGTAGTTGGGTACAGGGTGTGGGAGTTTGTGTGCCTTAGTGTGTTGTAGTTGTTCTAAGGGATGGTTGCCAAGGCTATACATAAGAGGTTTTAGTGGAAGGTGAATGAATGCTGAGGTGTGCTTTGTGGGTGTAGAGGGGACGGAGCAGCTGCTGTAACGGCATATCGCACATGTGTGTATTAGTTTATACCTTAAAGTGTGTGTAAGTATGCATGTGTGAGTGAAGTTATGGACCTGTTGTGTTGGTGCATCCACAAGTGGGTTCATGGGTGAACTGGAAAAGAAAAGAAAGGAAGGAAAGACCCACTGCTGTGGGACAGCAGTGGGTGTGAGTTGTGTGCTTGCTGTGTACGTGAGTGAAGGGATGAAAGGTGTGTGTTTGTGTTTGTGTGTGAAGGAGAAGGGGAAGGGAAGCAGCACAGGCTGCTGTGCGTGGTGTCATTGTTGGTGATCTTTCTGTGGTTGTGAGCATGTGTGTGTTTAGGTTGTCATGGGTTGGCAAAAATGGGGGGTTGTATACAGGTTATGGGAGTGTGTGGGTGTAAAATATGAAGGTAGGTAGTATATATGGTTTTCAGTGTGTATGGAGGAAGAAAATGGAGAGATGGAACTGGTGGTTGATGTGTGTGTTCAGTGGAAGAAATGCAGCTGGTATGAGCGTGTGTGAGGTGCTGCGTGCAGGTGTGTGGTGAATACACAGTGCGTATAAGGAGGTAGTGCTACGTTGGTGAGGTGTGCAAGTGTGTGCTGAGGGTGTAAACTATGCAAGTATGAGTGCTGTGAGGTGTTGAATGTGTGTGTAGATATGTGACGGCTGTGAGAGGGTGCTGTGCATGCGTGTCTGCCTAAGAGACAAGAAACAGGAAATGGGTATGGTAAGGGTGTCTGCCTGAGAGACAAGAAAAAGAAATTGGGTATGGTGTTTGTGTAGTAGGTGTGTGCTTTTGTTTGTGTGGGTGTGTGTGTAATGGGTATAAGGAGTGAGTGAAGAGTGAATTGAGAAAGTTCTGTAAGTGGGTTGATTTTAGGAAAAAGATTGTGCGCAGAGGAAGGAGAAGAATGAAGCTGCGTGAACAGTAACTTCTGGGTTGGATAGAGATTTTACGGAAGAAGAAGAGAAGCGCGGATCGTGTACCGGGTTAGCATTAGGATCGTCGCGCGCATTGACTAGCGCACGGTTATTGTTAACATGTAAAAATTTACATTATAATACGATAGACTATATTAGAATTTTTGGCAAAATTTCATAATTTTCTGATATCGAATGAATTTTTAGTATTTTCTATAACTTCAGATTTGGAAAATTCTTTTGAAGTCCTTAAACCCTGAAAATGTTTTTGGGAAAAATTAGAGTAATGTCTTTATGGTATAAATAAGACTCAGTTTGAATTTGGTGATTTTTGGAGTTGATTTGTTATGATTTTCGTATTTGCATTGTTTTTAGCAAAATAAAAACTTTAAAAATAGTTTTTATGCCTTTTACTTTCTGATTTAAATTTATATAATTTTTATACATATTTTAAAGATGTTACAAAAATTATGGGATTTTATTTTCGACTAGAAGCAATTTTGAGTAATTTATAGGTTTTTATTGCATTTAAGGAAATTATTTTAATTCAAAAATATTCAAAATTCAGAAAATTTATATTTTGACTTTTGATAATGTTTTAAGCTATAAAAGTGTTTTAGTGTAAATTATTATAAATTTTACAGTATCGGTACCCGTTAAGGAGTGTATATGATTTTCGGTTAGATTGGTCGTATGCGAGAACCGTTTTGAGTGCGCGATTTTGGAGAGAGTGGGTAAGCAGTGGGTAGTTGATACTAGGGTTTATAGCGTATTTGACATAAATTATGTTCTAACAAATAAATTACCAATTTTAGGTTTATTCAGAAAAATATTGATCGAGGTTGGTAGCATCGCATAGCTTGGACCGAGGTAAGGAATTCTATCCGAACCCTACTTCATCGTTCTGTTGTCAAATGTTTTATGAACTACATTGATTCGAATTTATGTTTATTATAAAATATGTTTTTAAAATTTGCCCATGAAACCTTAAATTGAGTCTTAAAGCGATTGTTTGGAATTCTGTTTCATCTCATCTTGGAATCCATTGTTCATTTGATATGTTTATTGATTGCTCATCGTAAAGCATTTTTAAATTCTATTTATTACTTCTCAATGTTGACATGAGTTAGTAACTTGGGAGCCATAAGGATGGTCTGTATTGTTGGTGTTATAAGGATGGTCTGTTGGATGGGTTTAACTAGTACCTACATGGACTAGTCAGTGTACATATGCATATGTAAAGCGATCGAGCACTGCCGGGGTGGCTTTGCTTCTGTATAGCTCATGTTCAATGTTTCTTGTTTATGTTTTATTTCACTTGAAATGTTTTGAATATTATCCATTCATGCTTTATTATGCCCAAAGTGTTCCAAATGACTATTATTTAAGGGAGTGAGTTAAATACTCATCCCTATGTTTATATCGTATTGTAGTGATTTCATCGAAAGTAAACCTCTCAAAAAGATGTTATTAGACTTAAATGTAAAATCGTTCGTTTTGTTCATCTTTGTCTAAGTGTTGTATTTCAATGAAAATACTCTCCAAAAGTTTTATATGAAAACTGGTCCGAATCGTTTTGTTATTTTAAATCTTTGTGCGACCTTACTGGGCTCTCAAAAGCTCACTCCCCCTTGACTTCCTTTCCGCAGGTGACCGCCAGCAGTAGGTTACCTGAATAGGGATTAGAGCCGAGGAAGCGAAAGCGAAGGAAAATAGATTTTGGCATTCATCATTAGAACCCCTGCGTGGGTAATTATTATCGTTTAAATTTTCTTAGACTTAGACTTGGTATTTCAATTATGACAGTTGATTGAGAGTATAGTTTGATTGAGTATAGTTGCCCTGACAGATTTATATTATTTGGTTGAATTGAGGAATTATTATCTTAGTGAACTGATCGACTGAGTGTTAACGTTCCGGAAAAATTCTGGGATGTTACAGCTTAAACCTGTGTGAATAAAGTTGAAATGGAGGGATGTGGGTCAGTAATGGGTTGAATAGAGTGTGAGACATGTACATGTGTGAGTAGTGTAAGCTGGTGGTGTGAAGTGGGTGTGTAATTATGTGAATCTTTGTGTGTGCAGAATGGAGAGGAAGTGTAACATGAGCAAGATGTGCTATGTGGGGTGTGCGTAGGCAGTGTCCATTGGGAAGTATTGTGGTGTTTTGTGAATCAATGGGTGTGGAGGTGAGAGATATATGCATGCTTGTGTGTTTGATGTATGAGTGTGTGTGAAAATGGTGTATGTATTTGTGTGTTTATATGTAAGTGAGTAAGTGTGTAGATGAAGGAAGAAGTGGGCGTGTGAGGGGACAGTGTGAGCAGGCGTGTGATGTATGGTTGTGTTTAAATGTATTCAATAAGAGAGAAAGATGTAGAGCTGTAAAATAACGGGTATCGAATTAGCGTTAAGTGAGATGCATGCACAAATTAGCATACGGTGATTCTTAACACGTAAAATTTTAAAGTATAATACTTGGGCTAAGTTAGAATTTTTGGCAAAATTTGTAATTTTCTGAGACTATGTCTATTTTTAATATTTTCTGTAAGCATAGATTTGTACAATTCTTTTGGAGTCTTTAAACTCATGAAAATATTTTGAAAAAAAAATTAGAATAATGTTTTCATAATATAAGAAAGACTCAGCATAAATTTGGTAATTTTTGGAGTTTATTTATTATCATTTTATGTATCGCATTAAATTTAGCAAAATGAAAAATAAAGAAATAGTTTTAATGCCTTTTAAATTCTAATTTTTATTCCTATAATTCTTATACATATATTAAGACTTTTACAAAAAAATATGAGTCTTTATTTCCATCTAGAAGGAATTTTGAAAAATGATTGGTTTTTAGTGTATTAAAGGAAATTATTTTTATTTTGAAAATAATAAAAAATATTCCAAAATTTTATTTTTATTCCATATGCAGTATTAAGCTATAAGGAATTCTTAATGGAAATTAAAAATATTTTTGAGATATTTCTTAGCCTCTAAAAGTGTAACGAGTTTCGGAAAAGATTGGCCGTGTGTGGAGACCATTTTGAACTTCGTCTTTCCGGGTAGGGAAATGGGTAAGCTCTGAATTACTATATTATATTTATAATATGTTAGTATGGATAGTGTTTTGAAAAGTGATTTGTCAACATAGGTTAATTTCAGATTTGATCGAGAGCATTTTAGTTTCAGCTCACTTGGATCGAGGTAAGGGATTTCTTCCGAAACCCTATTTCATCTATTTGACATCGTAAATATTCTTTCTAAATTGTTGTTGATGTTTTCATTGGACTCAGTTATAATTGTGATAAAATTTCATCAATTGTTTTTAATAACCTTTGTTTGAGCCTGACACGTTTATTGAAAATTTTATTCGATTCTCTGTATTCATTTCTCATTGTGCATCTATTTAATCGTTGCATTATCGATTATTGCATTTTGCATATTGACACGAGTTAGTGTATTGAGGAGATATAAGGATGGTCTGTATCAGGGGTGATATAAGGATGATCTGTTATTGTTAAGAGATGCTAGTACCTTGAGGGTCGAGCTAATGTTCATATGCATATGTAACTACAGTGTTATTGAGCATCGCCTTTGTGGATTTGCTAAGTGATTACCTTGCACTTCCTGTGTGGCTTTGCTAAGTGTTTCTTTACACTGCCTGTGTGGCTTTGCAAATTTACTCATATTCAATATCATTTGCATCGTTTCAGTGTAATTGAAATTGTTGCTATTGATTTCTGATTTTTGGGATTGAGAGTAATCTCTTCCCATGTTGCTATTGATATAAATTTTCCAAATCGTTTGTATTCTCTATTGAATTCTGAGCGACTTTACTGAGCTCTCGAAAGCTCACTCCTTTTTCTGTTCCTTTCTGCAGGAAATAATCATCAGTAAGATTTTGAAACAATCACTACAAGAAATAAGGTTTTTAACGACGAGAAAATTCGTCGCTAAAACTTTTAGCGACAGATATATCGTCGCTAAAAGTCCCTCGTATAAAACCCCGTTACTAAAAGGTTTATAACAGAATTTTAAAATCCGTAGTCTAATATTGAACTTTTTGCGACGGATTTATTTATAAATTAACGATGGAGTTTCTATCGCTAATTCTGTCTTACGTATTTTAATTTATTTACTTTTTGTGAAATTAGCGACGGAATATAATTTTTAGCGACAGCATATTTTGTCGCTAAATTAGATTTTTAATGACGGAATATTTCGTCGCTAAAAATCTTAGAATTAAGTACACTTTTAGCAATGGAATTAATCCGTCAATAAAAATCATTTTTAAGTATTTTTTTTAAAATTTTCTAATGCCCAATCCTGTAATAAAAAATTCAATCCTAAACAACAACTCATAATCCCCAAGACAAAAACAACTATATATAATCAACTTAAAAAAATGTTTATTATAAAAAAAACTCGTAATGTACAAGCTGGGAACCGGAGACAGCCAGTTAAGAGAGCGGAAAAGATCGAGTACAAGCCGAGTAGGGGGACAAGCTGGGACCGGGTACGAGAAGGGGCTCATCAGGGGTTGTCGAGTCTTGGATCTGGATCCTGCTGATCCGGGGCCGACTCGGCATGTCCAGCAGGGGTGCCCTGCTGATCCTGCTCCCTGATCATCCTCAACACCACCGTAGCAATGCGCTGGATCTCTTCCTCGTCCAACGGACACCGAGGATCCGGTGTCTGTGGAGGGGCAGCGGGGGGTGGGGACGCTCCTATCACGGCACTAGCAGTCGTGCTAGGCAGGCCGCGTATGCGGCCTTTCGGCCGATTGACGACCTCCGGCTTATCCAGCCATCGCTTCAACGCCCCAATACTCGCACCTGTACTAGTGGACGCTGATGGCTGTCTGGACTGCTGCTCGGACCCCCTAAGCTGTTCATACGAGGCCTGCAAAAATAGTAATTTAAAGATATGTTAGGGCATTAATTAACGCAACAGACATTGAGGATAGAAAGACAAAAATTAACAACTTAAACAAATTGACTTACATCGATCCGCCGGGCAATATCCGAAACATAGTCGCTGGCCCGGTGCGCCTCGTCCTTGTCCTTCTTCCGCACGTGTGTCTGATTATATGTCAGAGCTATGACCTCATTCTCCTCCAGATCTGGGTGCTTGACCACATTCATGTGTCGGACGATGTCGTGTGGCACCGACCCCCCCGTGTGCGTCGGATCTCTGTTCTGTCTGTTCTCGGCCCCGCTCTTACTCTTGGCGTCCCAGCCTGGATCCGCAGCCCACCGATCTATCATCTCCCCCCATACAGTCGGAGATATCCAATGTGGGGGATGTCTTCATCTCCGTCATCGGGGCACCCTCGGGCAACATCTTCTTCGCCCGGTCCCGTGCATCGTGGAGCCATCGGCGGTAATTCTTGCCGATGTAAGCAAAGAAGGCCTGCTGCCCCAGTGCCTGCTGATCAGGCGAGTCAAACGTGAACCCCTCCTGCAAGGCATTCAATAACACAAATTAATTTAGAAAACAAACTCTAATTAAACAAATACTATCGCAGAAAAAAATACTTCACCGTACCAGCCACTCTTCCCATAGGGACTCCCTCGCAACGGCATCCCAGTCCTTCCAGTACAGGCGTGGCTCGAAGAATCGGCCCTTCACAAGAACGCCGATCTTCGTCCTCGCCTGATTCTCCAGGATCCTGCCAAAGAAGTAAATAAATAAATTAATACAGTTCAAATATAAATTAACACCCCAAAATTTTAAATATAAGGCATGATGTGATTTTTTTACTTACAGGCCCTCCTGGGTGAGCGTAACTCTCTGTTTACGCTGGGGGTCGATGCGTACCCCGCGTGTCGGACCACGGCCTAGTCGAGATCCTACAAAACACAGACATTAATACAGCTCAAATATACTTTAAATATAAGGCTAGCGAAAATGTAGTAAACACCGTTATCAACTATACCTGAGGTAGAACCCACGGAAGAAGGAGAATCACGCGCGTGTGGGATGAATCTGCATCGGGCTGGGGCTGGGGCTGGAGCTAGAGCTGGGGCCCCATCTCCTGTAGGCGAACACTCTGTGCCTCGTCATCAGTGGGCAATGACGAGGTGGGACCCACCGGGGAGGAAGCAGCTCGGCGTCCAACCCGGCCACGAATAGCCCGTATCCTATCCATATCTGACTTCGTATAGATAAATTGCAAAGACATTAACACATTAAAAATAATAATTTGGCAGAAATCATCATCGGCACTATATATATGAACAGAGGTGCAAAAATACATCAATATGAGTCAAGTTCTAAAATGTTACTACATTTTTCTGCGATGTTACAACATTACAAGTCAATCATTTTCAGTTTGAGAATCATCATCATCTTCATCACTAGACTCGTCGTCCTCTTCTTCGTGGGACTTGTTGTCCTCTTCATCTTCTAATTCATCCTCTTTATCTTCTAATTCATCCTCTTCATCACTAGACTCAATCACATCATCTCCAACACTTTCCATGTCTTCTGCGTCATCATCTACGACTTCTTCTCTTACATGAAGTGTTGTTGGAAGAGGAAGATCGTCCTCCTCGTTGTTGACCTCAACAGGTAACAAGACAGGTGGTTGGTCAGCTTGAAAGGAGTCTAGCTCACTGTCATATGTCACGGGCAATTTCTTGGACTTGATAACTGTATACCAATGAGATTTGGGATTGGCGACGTCCTCCGCGTAAAAGACTTGTGCAGCTTGACTAGCAAACACAAAGGGCTCGTCTGATGCAAGTCTTGACTTGACATTGACATCTACAATCCCTTGAGAGCTAACACGGATTCCTCTACTGCATGTGACATCAAACCACGTACACTTGAACATTACCAGGGTGTTTTGGGAACCCAGATATGTTAGCTCAACAATCTCATCTAGCTCTCCGTAAAAGTTCATGCAATTCTAGGCATAACAGTCGCCGTTGACCAAGACTCCACTGTTTTGGGTTTGTTTTGTTCAGTCATCATCTTTTACGTTAAACCTAAACCCATTTATGATATAGCCTCCATGATAGGATGCTTGTTTGTTAAGGATAAATCAGTATACTAATTGGCCACAGAACTGTATATAACACATAATATAATTTCGATAAAGACTTACACGCCTTCTGAACCACTGTACAAATTGTGATTTCGATGAGATTCAAGTCCAGCGGGATCAGTGATTAAAGATTCCGCATCAAACTCACTGCAAACCAATATAGTTGACTCGCTTATCACACACTTTCAATTATGTACAACAATGTAAGTGAATTAAGACATTAACTTACTCAACGAATGCCGAAACTTCATCGCAATTTAGAAGGGCATATATTGTTGCAGCACTGTACTCTTCATTTGTTAGCCATCGAGTATACGTTCGGCCGAACGGACTACCTGACTGCTTGAATATTGACAATTGCCCTTCCAAATTTGTGCTTGATCCGGGGTCATTTCGGCCTAGTTGATTTAACCTTGTATCAACATCAGGCCCGAAATATTGACTACAAAAGTTTACAAGCTCTTCCATTACGTAAGCCTCCGCAATTGAGCCCTCAACCCGAGCCTTATTGTGGACTTTTTTCTTTAAATGGAACATGAACCTAGAAGTTTAGCGAATCGAGTTAGGTGGAATATCAATGATAACAGGTGTTGCATTAAGTGTAAACGAACAACTGTAACAATTCAAAGATTACCTCTTGAAGGGATACATCCACCGATATTGCACTGGTCCACCCATCTTAGCTTCATATGCCAAGTGAACATGTAGATGCTCCATTGAATCAAAGAACGAAGGTGGGAAGATTTTCTCCAGCTTGCAAATCGTCACCACAATGTTCTTCTCAAGCACTTCCATGTTACTCATCCAGGATCGTAGAAGAACATATATCTCGAAAGAAATGAGATAATTCAATCAAAGTCTCGCAAACAACCCGTGGCAACAGTCCCCGGAAGGCAATAGGAATGAATCTCTCCATGAATACGTGGCAGTCGTGACTCTTCATCCCTTGGAACTTGCATTCCGATACATTGCAACAACGAGATATGTTGGATGCAAACCCATTCGAAAGCTTCAAATTCTTAACCCACTGACAGACCTTCTCCACTTGTTTCTTGTCTAGACAGTAAGGTGCTTTCGGAAGTATCGTCCTCCCGCTGACTGTCCGAGGATGCAATTCACGACGTACACCTAACTGTTGTAGATCCCTTCTCGCTTTAAGGTGATCTTTTGATTTTCCCTTGACATTCATCACTGTGTTGAACACATTATCAAAAACGTTCTTCTCAATATGCATCACATCCATGTTGTTTCGAATAACGAGCGTCCTCCAGTAGGCTAACTCCTAGAAGATACAAATTTTTTTCCAGTTGTGCTCTTTCCCGTACCCTGGAATCTTCTAATTTGGCACACCCTTGCCGTGTGGTATGTCAGTATCAAGTGCCTCCAGGTGTGAGAGCACTTCTTCACCAGATGGGTAGTCCAGTGTGACAACCTCACGCTCGATTGTCCCGTCAAATTTATCCTTCTGCCTACGAAACTGATGGCCCGGTGGCAAAAGCTTACGGTGACATCCGAACCACGAGGGCTTTCCGCCGTGCTTTAACGTATGACCGGGGTTCACGCCATACAAGCAGGGCATGCTAGCTTCCCATGTGTGCTCCAGCCACACGTCATTCCCAATGCGGGGAATCATGTATAGTCCACATCAAAGCAGCCCTCATCTGAAAATTCTGTTTAAGGGATGCATCATATGTTTCGACTCCATGATTCCATAACTGTTTTAACTCATCAATCAACGGCCTTAAATACACATCTATGTCCTTACTGGGACTCTTCGGCCTCGGAATAAGCAACGAAAAGAACATGTACGGCTTTTTCATGCACATGCCTGGTGGAAGGTTGTATGGGACAATAATAACAGGCCAACAGGAGTAAGGCGTGGTAGACTGACCAAAAGGGTTGAACCCATCGGTTGCCAGACCAAGTCTAACATTTCGAACTTTCTGAGCAAAGACTGGATGCCTGCGGTCAAACTTCTTCCACGTCTCTCCATCAGCTGGGTGTGTCAGCACATCGGTATTGTTGCTACGAGTCTCACGGTGAGCCCTCATATGTTCAGCCATACTGGAGGAGTAGTACATTCTCTGAAGCCGTGGTGTGACCGGAAAATATCGCAATATCTTCCATGCAATGTTTTCTTCTTCCCTTTGTCCGGTTTGTACCTCGAATGATCACATACTGGACACCATGACAAATCCTTATTCTCTTTCTAGAACAATACACAATCGTTATTGCACGCATCTATCCGCTTATAGCTCAACCCAAGTTTCCTCATCATCTTCTTCGCGTCATAGTACGACGACGGTAGCTTTTCATTTTCGGGCAGAATTTCTTTGATCAAGGTAACAAACTCATTAAAACCTTTCTCACTCAGCCCGTGGTCTGATTTTAACTATAATAACCTACTAACTGCAGACAGCCATGTGTGTTTCGGAGCTCCATCCCACAGCGGCTCTTCCGCAGCTCTCAACAACTCATAAAACTGATGAGCCCCCTCATTTGTCGGTTGGGGACTGTTGTCACCACCGTCGTTACCCCAATCAACATTAGCATGCCCAGCATCCATAATCATATCTCGGTAATCATACCGTGCCTCCTCCCTAACTTCAGTTTGACTAGCCGGGTTGGACGACAATACTATCATTTCCTCGTGCTGCGTCCACCTTGTGTATCCACCCATAAAACATTACCGACGAAGATGCCATTTTACTTCAATTCTTTTTCTCCAATGCAACAACTCACATCTACCGCACTGAAACCTTATCTTATCAAGCTCAACATGTGCAGGATATGCATAAGCAAAGTCGAGAAATTCATCAACGCAACACTCAAAATCTTCAGCATTCTTCCTTTTCATCCAACTTCGATCGACCGACATGATGACTGAATTATCGTACTGTATACCACCTAAAATTATGACCAGTCATTAGGCAGGGTCGATGTAAATATGAATGCATGAATGTTACAACATGTCTATATATTTTCCCTCCATTCTCTAACAGGTAGTGGTCCTATCCCATTCAGAAAAGCACATGTTTATAAAATAGTGAATAACTCATGCTTAGTCCTATGTCTGCGGAAAATTTGGCAGCACCTCCCCGCATTTCTCCAAGTACACGACATCGATTAGGTGTTCTAACATTCATCTAACCTTGCCTTGCAAAGTTTGACGGATGTTAGAACACCAGATCTGTATGCACCCGGAGAAACACATGAGAACGTGTACCAAATATCTACGACATAGAACAAAGAGCATGAGTTGAAACACTGTTTTATAAATATGTAGCTTTTCCAAATTGTCCATCCAAAAACTCATTACAAAGCATTACTTTGTAATGAGTACCTTTGAACGCGAACTAAGGGTTTTTATGCATGCATGCGTTCAGAAATTGATAACATATGCAAGAATCCTTTCGATCAAAATTGCAGAAAGATCGTTGCATATGTTACCAATTTGACTTTAAATAGAATTCGTTGGCAACGAGTTGAACCATCTCGTTGCCAATGGACTTCGCAAAACAACAACGAATATAAAGAATGCAGGGTTTATAAACAACGAGTAATTGAACCATCTCTGGGCTAATTAGTGTTAATGAGGATTACCTTGGGCTAATTATAGGTAATTAGGATCGATTGGGAGTAATCATGGTTATTTTTAGCTAATAGCCGGGTTTAATTGTGCGGAGTAGTGGTGATTAGGGCTAATTAGGCTTAATTGGGTTATGTTAGGACTAATTAGTGTTAATGAGGATTTTCTTGAGCTAATTACAGCTAATTAGGGTTGATTATGAGTAATTAGGGTTATTTTTAGCTAATAGCTGGGTTTAATTGTGCGGAGTAGTATTGATTAGGGTTAATTAGGCTTAATTGGGTTATGTTAGGGTTAATTAGTGTTAATGAGGATTACCTTAGGGTAATTACAGCTAATTAGGGTTAATTAGGAGTAATTAGGGTTATTTTTAGCTAATAGTCGGGTTTGATTATGCGGAGTTGTGTTGATTAGTCCTAATTAGGGCTAATTAGGCTTAATTGAATTATGTTAGGGCTAATTAATGTTAATGAGGATTATCTTAGGCTAATTATAGCTAATTAGGAATAATTAGGGTTATTTTGAGCTAATAGCCAGGTTTGTGCGGAGTAGTGTTGATTAGTCCTAATTAAGCTTAATTGGGTTGTTAGGCTTAATTGTGCGGAGTGGTGTCCGACACGTGTCTGACGCCTCCGGACACGTCCGAGACATTGATTTATTTTTTAAATGCCGGACACCGTGTTCATCACCCTTTGAAGAGGTACCGGACACCTCTTGACAAGGTGTCCACAAGTATAAAGCCAGAATGTGACATTTCGGTATCGGTGTCGATCGGACACGGTGTCCGTGACCTACAGACACCTCGACACCTCATCGACACATCCGGACACGTGTCCGAAACCTTTGGACACGTCAGAAGACATTGATTTAATTTTAAATGCCAGACACCGTGTCCGTCACCCCTTGAAGAGGTGTTAGACACTTTTTGAGGAGGTGTCCACAAGTATAAAGCCAAAATATGACATTTTTTGTTGTCGGTGTCGATCAGACGGGGTGTCCGTGACCTACTGATACCTCGAAACATCATCGACACATCCGGACATGTGTCCGACACCTCTCAGCAGTGTTCGAAGACATTGATTTATTTTTTAATTACCGGATTTCGTGTTAGACACCCATTGAAGAGGTGTCGGGCACCCATTGAAGAGGTGTTCACAAGTATATAGCCAAAATATGTTGTTTCGGTGTCGGCATCGATCGGATGCAGTGTCCATGTTCGTGCTACCTAACGGGGATCTCAATCCAATTGGGTCCCATCCTCCGCCAACAATCTCAATTCTCAAATGCTCAATGCAATACAAATCACACATTCAATCCAATTGGGTACTATCCTCCGTCAACAATCTCAATATCTCAAATGCTCAATGCACAATTAACAATCTAAAATCATCAATTAACAACCTAAAATCATCAATTAATAATCTCAATTACTTCAAATGCACAACTAATAACCTAATATCCTCAATTAACAACCTAAAATCATCTATCAATAATCACAATTCTCAAATTCACAATTAACAACCTAAAATTATCAAACAAATTATCAATGTTCAAATGGGAAAAAAATTGTTCAAAATACACATATCCGATGCGCTTGAATTATTTCAATTTAGGGTTCGATTCGATTAGGGCATTTAATTTAAGGTTTAATTAGGGTTCAATTACTTCAATTTAGGGTTCAATTATGGGGTTCTATTAGTTCAAATTAGGGTTCGATTGGATTAGGGCATTCAATTTAGGGTTCTACTTAGGGTTCGATTAGTTTAATTTAGGATTCGATTCAATTAAGGCATTCAATTTAAGGTTTAATTAGGGTTCAATTACTTCAATTTAGTGGTCGGTTGAATTGGGGCATTCAATTTAGGGTTCAATTAGAGGGTTCAATAAGTTTAATTTAGGGTTCGGTTGGATTAGGGCATTCAATTTAGGGTTCAATTAGTTTAATTAATTAGGGTTTGATTCGATTAAGGCATTCAATTTAGGGTTTAATTATGGTTCAATTTAGGGTTCAATTAGGGGGTCCCATTAGATTAATTTAGGGTTTGGTTGAATTGGGGCATTCAATTTTAGATTCAATTAGTTCAATTTAGGGTTCGATTGGATTAGGGCATTCAATTTAGGGTTCAATTAGTTTAATTTATGGTTCGATTCGATTAGGGCATTCAATTTAGGGTTTAATTAGGGTTCAATTACTTCAATTTAGGGTTCGATTCGATTAGGGCATTCAATTTAGGGTTTAATTAGGGTTCAATTACTAAGAATGAAGTGATTCCAGATCTCTATAAATCATGTCAACTTTAACTATTCAAGGTGGTACACTCCACCAATGTAAAAGATATCGAGGATCTTTGCAAGTAGCAATGAATATGATTGTAGCACTAATTATATTCCTCAAGTTTTACAATCACCCAACAACTGTCCTACACAAGGATTTAGTTCTTTTCTCTGCTTTTGTCCGATCCTAATGCAAGCATGCATCGCGTTACTTGGAACTTCAACCTTAGTTTCGCTTATGTTCATCACAACCTCAAAACAGTATGCCTTCCTCAAACCCCCTAAAGCCATGATGTTCATGGTCCAAGTTTGGGTCGGATAATGCTCTATGAGTTAAGGATTTAATTCTAATGCAGGCATGCATCATGTTACTTGGAGCTTCAACCTTAGTTTCGCTTATGTTCATCACAACCATAAAACAATATGTCCTCCTCAAACCCCCAAAGCCATGATGTTCATGGTCCAAGTTTGGGTCGGATAATGCTCTACGAGTTAAGGATTTAATTCTAACAAATTATCCAACTTATTATTAGAAAAGGTATCAACTTGTTATTCGAAAAGGTATCTAAGATTAAGGTATGCAACAGCCTATACGAGCCAAAGAACTGAACACTCAATAGTGATACAAAATCACAAGTTCTACCAAGGAGACAAAAACCTATTGATGTCATACACTCTGGTCCATTTTGACCAAACAATATATACTTTTCTAACTCTACTAAGTACTCTTTTGAGCACTGTAAAGCTGGTTAATTTTGTGTTAAAGGTCCCTATCTCTAGCCAAAGACTTTATTGTTTAACTCCAACTTAATTTATATAATATTTTAATCATACTAAATGCCCTTCTCAGAATCCTATTTTTCAAAAAAGTAAATTTGGCATATATCCTCAATCTATGTGACAACACGAAGGTGTTCCCTCTCTCTTAAACCATCACATTACCCTTTCTTGAGATGTACTCTAAAAGCCTAAGATTTCATAGCCAGCCCATAGCCAGGAGTACTAGCAACTCAGTGTTTATTCAACCATCAAGAAAGATCCCAACTCCAATAAGATATATTAAAACTTGAGCTCTTGAGATTTTCAACTTCAAACTAATAAACACTCTAGTTTTCAAAAGTAGAAAAATACTTCAAGTTCACTTTGTAATAACATATTTTAGAGTTTGGTAAAGAATTGTACTTTGTCACAGGAGTACATACTCAATGCTGGAACAACTAAGAAGAAGATATTTAAATACCAATTTCCAATAAAAATAAGCAGAAATTGTCCTACTTTATGCGAACTCGTCCGAAAATTTTAGGATTCAATGGTTTGCTGCCTTCTAGTTCAGTCAATATAACCCTAAACCAACTTAAACTGTCGCCGAATCCAAGCACTTTGTTTCTCGTGCTTCACATCATATGAGAAAGTCCGACCTAACCAACATCCAATCTCCAAAAGGCCATAGCCACTGAAAGTATGTTCAATCAATATTTGAACATACTTATCGCGTAGCAGTGCTTTTATTGAGAACATCCATTGTATATAATTCGAGATAACCAATAAGCAAAGTATACACATTCGCACAATCAGACATCAGATTTCGGTTTAATGAAATGAACCCTAGCATGTGTGGACTAAAACTAAATCATCCCATCCAATAGGTTTTTTTGCTCTGTAACATGTAACTAATCATTAATTTAGCTTTATTACCTTGTAATAAAGAAGATGTGTAATAGATGGTGGCAGTGAAGGGCGGCGACGTTGGTGGCGCGCAGCGGTAGAGGGCTTTTCACGCGGCAGCAGTGGAGGGGTCACCGTGGAGGGGGATCACCGGAGGTCACCGTGCAGGGGGAGTACGGAGGTGGGTCACCGTGTAAGTAGAGTGCAGAGTTGAGAACGGCGGTGCAGCGGTGGGGTGATTTTCAGAGAGAGAAACGGGGAGAGAGAAAGAAGCAGATCTGGTGTTTTAATCGAGGACTTTTAGCGATGGAATCAACTCGTCGCTAGAAGTCCGTGGCTGAATTATGGCTTCCACCGACGGACGTTTTAGCAACGACAACATTTCGTTGCTTAAACAATTTTATAAAACCCTCCAAAAAAGTAATTTTAAAAGTTTTAACGACGGTAATTATGTCTCTAAAAAAGGCCGCTGCAAAAAATTTGTCGGCAAAAATATTTGCCGACAGCATGTTTCGTCGGTAATATTAATTAACGACGAATGTTTTACCGACGGTGTGTTCCGTCGGTAAAATTACATTTACCGATGGAATCTCTTCCGTCGGTAAAAACCGTTGCTAAAAGCATATTTTTTGTAGTGAATGAGCTTGATTATGGATTAGTTAACATTTTTATTATTTGTTATTTAAGCCCTTGCAAGGGAACCAATGCATAACATCATACATTAAGTACTTCACAATTGTTTTATGATGAGAACAATTTGCTGAGACAGTTGAGTTATTTGTAGAGCTCTGATCTGGATGTTATTGGGTTTCTTTGGTGGAATTAAATTGATTAAATATTTGAGGATCTGACCGATTGATCAGTTAACGCTCTGAAAATTTTGGGGTGTTATAACTATGGCGAGAAGACGCAACTCCAAGGTAAAGAATATTTAAGTACAATCCCCAAATACGAACAAGTCTCTTAACAAGTACATTAGAAGATGAATTGAATTCTGATCAGTTTAACATGTAATAATCCCATATTCTATCTACTATATTATCCCTCTTTATTACGTCTCGTCTATCATCATCACGTACGTCCACACCTGCCTTTCTTGTTCCTCAATCTTTGATTCAAAAGTTCTCGATCAACTTCTGCTATGAGTGCTTCATTCGGATCCACCCTCATAAGATGATTATGTAATATACAACATTCTAGAACATAGTTTGTTTGTGTATCGAAATTATACCGAGGCTTAATGCCAGTAGCTAAAATAGTGAAAACGGTCTTTTAACACACCAAAAGCTCTCTCAATTGCATTGCACAATGAAGCATGTCAATGGTTACAAATCTCTTTAGGAGTTTCTGTTGCATGCTGCTAGTCTTTCCTCAAATGGTATCATGTTCCTCGATATGGTTATGGTACGATAAACCCAGACTTTAACATAAACCCCCACAACCTTCCTACAATCAAGTGAATTATGTGAAAATTAGATCGTTCATGTTAAAAGGTTAATATGCATTGAAAGGTACCTTGAGGAACCTTTAACTTACCTTCCCTATTTATTGTATTATCCAAAGTCCTATTATCTGCTTCAGAGCCCTTCTGTCCAGCCAACACATAAGTGAATTTTATATCAAAAGTTCACGCTGCCATATCATTCTTTTTCAGAAAGTCATTTCTCCCTCTATACCTTGACACTATAACCTTAGGAACTTTTCATCTATGGCTCCAACACGATCCTAAAAAGATGAATCGACTATTTTTGCTTTTCTAGAACCGATATTTCTAGTATAAAAGCAACCATTATTAACACTTACCTTGTCATACCAAATTTCTGGAGGGACTTGAATTCCATCGGGCCGGATGAAAAACTTAACTTGAAGTGATAAAATTGCCCTTAAAACTTCGAAAATTAAGGACTAGTTGTTTCCATTGACCGATGAAAAAAAAATTCCAATTGACTGTATCCCTTCATTTTGTGAAAGAATGTCAAGGGACGTGGCAACTTGTTTCTCGTCACAATTATATGCATTATCGGTGAGTCGTCTACATCCTTGAAGTATCCGCACTAGTCTACCAAATTCATCAGGGCCTATGTGTATTAGATCATGTGTGTTCTCATGGGAATTTATCTGATGCATTAACGTTCTTCTCGCGACAATCTCTCTCAATAGCAACTTCAGCTATTGGCCGCTTTCTACCGTGAAGTTGTTGATGATACTGATTAGCTCGATTTTCTCCTTACAGGTATCTTATATCAGATTTGGAAGTTAGTACTGATATTAAGCGTACGCCCTTATCTTTCTTAATAAGATACTGGCTTCTCTAGCTACTCAAAAGACAAGCGAGCGGGTTTGTCACTTGTAACGTCGACTCCCTTGTATGTGTGATTCAAGTCCCTCTTCACTTATTGCTACATATCAACGCTGAATAAAGCAGCCTATTCTGATTGCCTAATCTTCGTACATGTGTAAAGCAACTCTTGTTGGACATGTGTAAAGCAACTCAAGCGGCACATGTTGAAAATATTTCACGACATATGGATGGACAACATAATTTGCCTGTTCATCTGGCATCTGAGATTGCCCATGATAACTCTTTTCCACATAGAGAGTGGTGGGAGTAGTTTGCGTTGTTAGAGTACGTGTTTATACATAGGCTCTGTGGTTTTTGTACTCTCTCATGTTGCTCGTGGTGGTTTGGCATGCCGCTTTTTTGATAGATTGCGGATCGTCGTGCCGATAGGATGAGACTGTAATCCTATGGATAGTTTGAGTTTCTATATATCTTTCTTGTATTTCTCCCCCCCCCCCAAAAAAAAAGGGACAATGAAATGAAGAAATAACAACATGATCCAAGAGATAACAAGATAATCCCATACGCACAACGGATAAACCACAACCGGCCACCACGCCGAACCCCCGTGGAGGCAGTAACCGAACCACGAACCACCCCATACCCACCAGCCTTCAACCCCATCAACCTAATCCAGACCCTTACCCAACCGCGATGAATACCAGAAGACACTGCCCTTCCATCGTAGAAATTGAACAACTGAGATGGAATGACAACCGACGATGGTGGGATGGAATGACTGACCGACGGCCCCACCGCAATCCCAAAGGCGAGTTCAACACAAACACAACAAAGTAAACCACAAAACATCAGTAAAAACTAATCTACCACACACCCCACGCTGGAATGCGACGCCTGTGTGGGGGGAGAGAAGGATTTTTTCTCTCTCCGGGGAGAGAGTACGGGAGGGGTAGACACCAACCATCATATTATTGTACACATATTACAATCATTCTGCGATAAAATAAGAAAAGAAATTCCGATTCTTTCTAGGTCTTATGCTGTTAAAGTGTCAACTAGGTATTCAATTAAGAAAACAAAAGAGAAACAAAATAATGTTGTCATTTTCCTCTTCTCCTATAAAACACAGGATGCTGCAGAACTGGGTTCTGCAAGGCAGTACCATCTAAACCCACCTTCAACCCTACTCTTGGAACAGCAACCGTTCGCCCAGTGGCAAGCTTGACCTGCAGGATGCATCACATCTCTAAAATACGAGTACTTATTATTTTTTTCGCGTTCCTAGATCCCCACCAAATACTAACTAGCAAACTTCATATGCAACATCATACAACAAAGACCTAACTTCTACATGTCATTATTCCAACTAAAAGGTTCAGCTCCCTTGTAAAACCGTACAACAAAGTGATCAACCATCATGCATCGCAAAAGGCTAGGGATTACTTCAAAACGAGTGGTCGCCTTGCCACCTACGAATGAAATCCTTAACTGCACTGACCCCCTCAGAAAGATAAAAGATCAGTTAAGCAGAGTTACAAAACAACGACACTGCCCCGTCTACTTACGCAGACGACTGGGAGTGTCGTTCACATACTTGCGGTGGCGAGGATCCTCGGAGTAGTCCCGAGGCCGGGTTTCCTCGGGACCGGCCACGCCGGCTGCCACTTTCGCCACGTCGCCTGCAGTGGCGTCGGGCTTCTTCTTGACATACAGTGTGAAGTAGCCGAGGGCGGCAACAATGGCGAAACCGCCGAGCGCCATGGTAGAAAGGCGTAGGGGCACGTTGCGGCGTTGGTGCAGAACGCCGCCAGGGTCGTGACCTGGAGCCCTCTTGGATGCCTCCACGCCGGCCCTTTTCACTTCTTCCGGACTCATCTTGTGTGTATCCGCCATCTTTCTCCACTCTTCATCCCCACCCATCTCTCTCTCTCTCTCGCTCTTAGCTCTCACTGCACTGGAAGCTAGAAGAGCAGTTTCCTTCTTCTGTTTGCAGCGGGTTGCCACGTCTTATTGCAGAGTAAAGCGAGAGGGTGCATGGCTCAACACGTGGCAGGTGTTTGTTCTTTGTTGTGACACGTTTTGGTTTCCTGAACAAGTTACAAAAATTGGGAACGGGGTCGTTTGGGAAGAACGAAAGAGAGAGATATATCAGTAACGGTTCCCCATAACATCTTATCTTACGATTATCACAAGCGATTCATCGTGATCGTTCCACAATTCCAAAAAGGCATAACACACTCTGGTCTTCTTATTTCCAATAGCCGTAGCTTGTAACCAAACACTTAAACATCTTTTTGGATGATTAAAGTTTTGGATAAATTTTTGGATAATTTTAATGCTTATTCACCTTAATAAGAAGATATCTACCGTCTCCTCTCCTCTATAATGATAAATAATGATCGTCAAATATTTTCAGTATTTTTTTTATTAATTCTTTCAGTGATAATTTTAACAATATTTTTTTAACGTCATTTAATAGAAGTCACTAAAAATATGTGATGATAATTATTTGTCCTCGTATGAAGGGTTGTAGATATCTTTCATCAAACGGAGTAGTAGTCAAATTTTTTTTAAAACTTCTATTAATTTTTGTTGTTGTTGGAAATAATAGAAAAGCATCAGTTGTATACAAAAGTTGTACCAACTAATATGAATAGTTAAGATAGTATCGAAACTCAGCTGATCCCGCCAAAGATACGAATGACAATCCCATTCGTTAGGGAGGAAGATACCTCACAGTGCAAGTACTAGCTATCGGTGCCAAAAGCCTCAAGCAGATGCCTCACATCCAACCATGCCTAAGACACCACACAATAGCCCAAAGCCTGGTCATCTCCTATGTACAGTAGCTCAAAAGCAAACCCCGGCACTGTCAGTTGGTCACCAGTGAGGTAACATGCATGCTCTACCTATTCCAAACTGTGATCTGCATTAATAAGAGAAGCAACATTAACATAAATACCTAAAATTAGCCAGTAAAGGCAATCAGGCCACGTTGGATGCAATACACATCACACAATCCATGAGAAAGCAAACACCAGCCGTCAGAGTAGCACAGTGCACAAGTATTCATTGCAGCGAGAGAGCCATCATATTTGACTGTGTTTTACTGCGACGATGGTGGAAACGCTTTATACCTGCAATCACTGTGACCAGCTCATGCACTCGGTATAGAGCGGTCTGGGCATGGAAAACATCCTCTCCAAAAATTGCGGGGTTATGATCACACTAGATAACCCATAAGGTGACCACAATCCAGAGGCAAGAAAGCAATGTTGAAAAATAAACTTGATTTAATATTTGGAGCAGTGATTAGTGTAACATATTAGTGTGATTAGTGTAACATATTAGTGTGTTAATGACATGTTAGTGATCATTAGTCATGTGTTAGTGGGTGTTACTAATATGTTAGTGGGATGTTAGTAAGATGTTAGTGGTGCATATGTTACAAATACATTGCTAACATGGTTATGAAAATGAGTAATTGTCTAGTAATTGTGTAGATAGTGGAGTGAGTGATATGATTATTGTAAGTCTGTGAGTTACTTTTAGATATTATATAAGCTCCTATACCTCAACCATTTTAATCAAGTGGAATGAAAGTATTCTCTTAAAACTTTACATTGCCTCCTCATATATTTGTGAGTGTGAGTTTGAGTGCAACAAAGTGTGAACTTGAGTGACCATTTATTTACAATAAAGTGGTATTAGAGCCACACCGATCCTAGTGGACTTTGCAGCGTTAAATTTTAGTCATTACGGTCGTAGAAAAAAGTATCTAAAATGAATATTTGGTGTGAGAAATTGATGTTATCAAATTATGTGAGAATGAAGAGTGTCCTCTCATTGTATCTCAAATCGTGTGATTTGTGGGATGTGGTCGGTGAAGAACCACATGGTAGCTTGTCGAAAGGAGTTCGACAAAAGAAGGAAGAGAAGGCACTCCGAGTGTTGCAGAAGGCCATCCATACAGAGATATGTATGCGCATTAGAGATGTAAGATCTCCAAGTGATATTTGGCGAATGATCGAGGTCATTGCTTTTAACCGTATACATAACTTCTTACCCAAGGATTATTGGGTACAAACCTGAGAAGAAGATGAGTTCACAAACACAGATGGTCAACATCTCAAGGAAGAAACTCTAATGTGGGATGAAAATGAGTTTCATGCTTCCAAAGCTAATGAAACAGAGTAGACAAGTGATGAACAAGAGTTCAAGGCTTTTGAAGCCAATGAGAATGATGAGTTGACAAATGGAGAAGAGCCATTTGAAAAGATAGAGGAGAGCGAGAACACAGATGATGATGACAATGTTCAATATGAAGAGATGGAAGATGAGAGCATTGACAAAGATGTAAAAGTTCACGGAGGTCAAAACGTGAACAACTCAGGTATGACCTTTAATTTTTCTTTAAAAGAAGAAAATATGGTTGGGGCATTTCTACTATACGGCCTCGTAAATTTTGAAAAAGAAAGTGATGATTACTTTTTCGTGACTAAGAATGATGTGGTAGTACCACAACGATATGCCACAAAGGATAGTATTCTTATTTCGTTAAAAATCCTCCTAGCGAGTTGCTTTTCATGCCTACGAAGGAAAATGATTTTGTGCAAAGTGAAACAAGTTATCCTCAACTTGGTGTGGAGAATTTGTTGAGCGATACAGACTAGGTAACTATGGAGACGTTCTTTGACCTGGAAGGGCGACAAGAAATGTCCAAAGGATATAAAAAAAGTCAAGTATTCAAGCAAGTGATGAAGAAATGCTGGACGTACAATAAGAAGATGATTCACATGCTATACACGTCAAAAGAAATGGCAAAGAAGGTTGTTGCTATCGATGGAATCATAGATGAAGACCATTGTTGGCTTTATCAAGCTTCCCAACGAGGAATAATGTTTGAAGACATAAATCAAGTTTACAGGGGGGTGTTGGAAAATAAACTTGATTTAGTATTTAGAGTGGTGATTAGTGCAACATATTAGTGTGTTAACAACATGTTAGTGGTCATTAGTCATGTGTTAGTGGTTGTTACTAATATGTTAGTGGGATGTTAATAATATGTTAGTAGTGCATATGTTAAAAATGAATTACAAGGATTATGAAAATGAGTGGTGGTCTAGTAATTGTGTAGATAGTGGGGTGAGTGGTATGACTATTGTAAGTTTGGGAGTTACTTTTAAGCATTATATAAACTCATGTACATCAACTATTTTGATCAAATAGAATGAAAGTATTCTCTTCAAGTTTTCTCCATGTCCTCCTCATATAAGTGAATATATGAGTTTGAGTGACATTTTGTCTCCAACAAACAAGTGTTTTGCTTGCTGGAATATTGGCTTCCCCAACCACCTAGCTATCCAGGATCAAAAGGAGGCTACGTGAGACACCTGTGTTGGACGAATAACCAGGATCATCGCCCAAATGGCTTGCACAAAGCTACATTAAAGGAATAAGTGCACATGTGTTTCTGAGTGCAATTGACAAAGGGGGCAAAGCTCAGAAGAAGCACACCTGCGTTTATTAAGCTCCATGCGAAGCTGAAGTCTCTGCCTAATGAGTTGCTAGAAGAAAGTTAAGATCTTTGGCAAAAACATCAGTTTCCAGAATTTACGTCATGATGCAGGGCTTAAGACAGACATCAGTGACTTGTGGTTTAATTCACCAACTGAATTGTTTTGTAGGTTTTTGCAACCGAGGAAGTTCCGTCAATCCCATGAGGCCATTCAAGAATATCTCATGGCCCATCATAAACATGAAGCAATCCAAAGATGTGATGCACAATATCACTTGGAAATATTGCGAAGAGTCGACGCGGGTCGCAGGTAAAAGTGTCTAGCTTTATCAAATTAGAGACTAGCATATGTCCATTTTCAATCTTAATAGCTACAATGGTGGAAGCAGTTGTGGAAGCCACCCATCATTCCAAAGCGAGATAGATTCCCCATTACCAACTCGCCAGTGAGCCCCTAGTTTGATAATCTGACTCCCAGCTAAATACCTCTCCAGACCCAAGACACATGTCCAACACATTTAACATCGAGGAACTCCGAACGAGTACAATAACGCCCACAAAGTACCTTAGCAAGTAAATTATCAGGATGTTTTCAGATCCTCCAAGCTTGTTTAATGAGAAACGCCTCGTTAAAAGACTGGTTATCCCTAAAACCCAACCCGCCCATAGCTTTAGGCAAACAAATAGTAGGCCAGGCGACCCAATGAATTGAGCTAGGGATAAGTCACGAGCTCACCAAAATCAGGCCACAATCTAATCTATCTGTTTGCAAAGATACCGAGGAAATTTAAAGACATCATATAGTCAATGAGCAAGGAGGATAAAACTGACTGAATTCACGTCCTTCAACCCGTTTTATTAATCAACAACACTAATCACGATCTACATCTATCTTGCACCTTTTGCACCAGACTGCGACAAGTGTCTCGATGATTGGTGGGCATATCCAACTGAATATCCAGCTATTTACCAAAGCAAGCCTAACTCCGAAAGTTAAAGGCAACTTCCACGTGAGATTGGATTTCAGGTGTCGCATTTGGACTTAACGAAAGGGCCGACTTGTCCCAATTAATTTGTTGACCATATGACCAGTAATATCATGTATGTATATCCTTCACAGGCTCAAGCTGTGTTTTCTTTATTCCTTATGTAGACTGAAAAATAAATGTGTCATCTGCATACATCAAATGTGAAACCGGTGGTGAGTTCTGCCTAACTTTGAGGCCTACTAACTTATTCGTCAGCTTAGCTTGTGCCAGGGCATTAGTGAGCATTTTAGAGCACATAATAAACAAATATAGCAATAATGGATCACCTTGCCTTAGCCCTCAGGAAGGCTGAAAGTGCTCCATCAGTGCCCAATTAACCTAGATAGTCACACACTGCATAATGAGAAGAACCCACAGATTAAGAAAAACTAGCCTACACAAAGACGTCTGAATCAAATCCCAACGAAGGCAATCATATGCTTTGTTCATATCTAATTTGAGTGCTACGGACACTGTTTTTCCTTCTTTATGCCTCTGAACATAGTCATTGACTTTCTGGGCCAAAATCACGTTATCCGCTAATAATTGGCCCTTGACAAATGCAGTTTGGTTGGGGAAACAAGCTGCGACATCAAAGGCTGCATCCGATTCATCAACACCTTGGATATTATTTTTTAAACCACATTGCATAAGCTAATCGCTCTAAAGTCCTACGGGACTCCTGGGACATTTTTCTTTGGAATGAGAGAGAAAGAGAGAGAAATATGCAATTCACCTCTCTAAGCATATAGCCGGAGTTGAGAAAGGATAGAAAGGTAACATTGTGTCGTAGCGAAAGACCGCTTGAAAGCGTATGGAAAATGACTGTTGAATATGGGACGTGTCGCACAAAATGGGAGTCAAAGTGGGTTTTCGGGTGCGACCAAAGTAGGTTGAGAACATAAGCTCCCTGCGTGGGGTGTGCGCGGAGGGGCAACTTGAGTGGGCGCCGCACGCATAAACATGTCTCGTGTAAAAAAAGACATGTAGCGTAAAGAATTTGTCATGAGATGCATTTTTGGTACCACAGCGCAAAAAAGAGACGGGGAGCTTGCGTCACAAGATGGGAGTGCGTAAATTTTTTTTGGTAGCGGTAATATTAATGCTGAAAAATTGTGTGACAGCGTTTCCAACAAAGAGAGCGCAAAAAATAAGTTAGGGTGAAATGGGGTTATGCGTTTAAAAAAAATAGTTGTTGAGATTTTTGTTGGGGGGAAAACTTTTGGGTTTAAAATTCAAAATGAGTGGCCAAGAATTAATCTTGGGCCACATATATAAAAGGGGGGGGATTGGTAGTCTTCACATGACATTCAACTTAGAAAGAAATTGAAAAGAGAGAAGAGAGAAAGGAGAAGAGAGAAGAAATGGCAAGGGAAGGAGGAGAAAGAAGAGGTACGGCCCTGGCCGATGGTCGACGGGGAAGGTTTGTCGGCAGGCATGGAGAAAGGGAGGAAAGGAGGGAAGGGGAAAGAGAGAGGGAGAGGGAGAAAAGAAGGGGAGAAAGGGGAGGGGGTCAGCCTGCTTGGGGGGGGGGTGTCAGGGAGTGGAGGAAAGGGGAAGGAGAGAGGAGGGGTGCCTAAGGCCGTGGAGGGTCGGCCGGTGTGGGGGTTGGGAGGGGAGGGAGTGGGTCGGCCGACGTTGGTCGCGGTAGGGAGGTCGAGGGCCATAAGAGGGGAGAGAGAGGGAAGAGGGAAGGAGGGGGAAGGAAAAGGGGGAGAGTGGTTAGAGGGAAGGGGGTCAGCCAAGTGGCGTGGGGTCGGTCGGGGAAGGGGATTGGCCGAGTGGTAGGGGGTCGACCGGGGGAGGGGGCTAACCGGGTTGGTGGGAGGTGGAGAAAAGGGGAAATGGAAGGAGGTTAGAGGGAGAGGGGAAAGGGGAAAGGGGAAAGGGGATAAGGGCAGGCCGAAAGGCTGAGGGTGTCGAGTGGGGTCGTCGAAGCCTCAACCCAGCAGGGTGTCGGGGGCGAGCACGCTGAGCCGGAGCATGTGGTAAAGAAAATGAGTCAGAAGCAGTGGGCGAGGCCATAAGGTGCGGCAATTAGTGTGTCACGACTGTCACGGGGCACGACGACTGTGCCCGTGCCCACGCTGGTGCCTCACGCCGTTGGGCTTGCATCAGTGCTAACCGGGGGATTGGGAATACCATTGACATTTGATGATGGTGGGATGAGGACCTTTGATTCGGAGCCAAGCAAGACAAACACTCTGTTGGGAATGAAGGGAGTCATGCCCAGTACGCCAGACCGGGAGCTATGAAGGGAGTTGTCCATCCGGTGGTCGATGGAGCCTTTACTTCGCCGTGGAGTGGTCCGTCGATGGTAGAGGAGCAGCGAGTGCCATCACCTTATGTTCGCGCATCGAGCTAGGAGGAGGCACCTGTCATGTCGCCGAGATACATACTGGGCTTGTTGGCCGAGAGAGAGGACATGCCTTGGTCACCTATGGTGTTCAAGAGCCATAGTACGATGCCAATAGGGTGGGACTTTTGGTGTGAGAATATGCTGCAGTGTGCAAGGAAACCTTTTCCCTTTGTTGACACCCAGAGCATATTGCTTGGCTTCAAAATCATATAGGTTGCTTTCACCCAGAGCATATTGCTCTTTGTGCAAGGAAACCTTTTTGTGAAAATTCCATGTTGAAATTATGTCATCTTAATGCTTCACAACGCCATTCTCACACACACTCCTTTTGGTAATGTAAAAAAGGGAGCATGATTCGGTTAGACATTTAGTTGTGTTTGTTGGATATTGTTGGCATGCGTTGATTGAGGGGGAGCATACGTTAGGATGGAATATGCATATGGTAACTTGATAGGAAGCTTACCTGCTTGAATCACATACTATCTTTTTACTCTTGAAAAATGCATGAAGTAAATGAGATTATTGAGCTACATTGCCTATCTTTCTTTGCATCGTGAAGGAACTCTTGATATCATCCGTATAAGTTCATGAGTTATATGCACCTCATGCCATTATCTTGCTTATAACTATCTCTTCACACACACATACCCTTGTTTATTTGTTGATGACAAAGTGGGAGAAATAATCTTGATTCTATATGCTATGTGATTATGTGTTTTGAGAGAACATTAGAGGAAGAGCATATCTTGTTTTAGCTAGGGAAGCAAGCTACAAGCTTAATTGCTATATGAGATAGATTGACATGTCTTGAGTATATTAGAGATGATTGAATGTTCTAAGTGAGGTTGTTGTGCTTAATTGACTATCATATGATGCATCTTACCTTATATAGAATCATTGTTTGTCATAATCAAAAAGGGGGAGATTGTTAGCCCTATGGTTGGATAACCTAGGCTTACATCTTGTTTTGATGATAACTACACATTGATTATGTTCTAATGTGTGCTTTGAGTGTATTCTTAGTAGACATATACATGCACACTCATGAAGACACATTTGAGAAGTTGGATAGATGGATTGAAGCCAAAGAAGCTTAAAGTTATAGTGGACATACTATGGAAGCTTCATCAAGTCCTATGTCAAAGAGTAAGAAAGAATGCAAAGGCTAAGTTACTACGATTATGATTGATCTTTACTATTATGTAACTAGTCTTGGTTTGATGGTTGGATTGATGACTATGACCTAAAAAGACCTTAGGACACCTTGTGCATTGCATGTGAGTTCATAACCTTTCACACAAGTGTGGTTCTTGAAAATGAGTGAACTTTGGAGCTCACTCAGATTTTCTCAAAAATATTTTGGTGCTAATCTTTTCATATCTTGATAAAACTTTTCATTAGCTTTCCAACGCAAAAAACGGCACCTCAATCCGATTTTTCTAGAGAAAGTTATGCCCAAAATAGGAAAGGGGGTTCCGTGAGGCAGCCGATAGGCAGTAGGGTAATACAGTCGACTGTATTTGAATCCGCAATGCAGTCGACTGCATTACAAGGTCAAAATTCAGCTCCAACGGCTATTTTCGAGGACAAAACTCCAACGGCTATTTTAGAGGGAATACAGTCGACTGCAATGGTAGTTTTGCTCACTTTTTGTCTATAACGGCTATATTTCATTTGCTCTCTATATAAATGGTTTGGGGCTTCATCATACACCATGGAAACCACATTCTAAGCCTCCATTCATTAGAGAAACATCAAGGCTCATAGATTAAACTTTTCTCTCTTCATCTTCATGATTTTACATCATTAAAGAGAGCATCTTTGTGAGCAATTCTTTGATTGAGAGTGAGCATTCTTCAAGTCATCAATTCTCTCATCTCTCTATTGTACTAGAGCTTCATTTGTACTCATTTCCTTTCAAGAGGGTTTCTTTGTACACAATTGATCTTTGTAAAAGGATTGTGATCAAGGCTTGGGTTTGTCAAGTCTTGGGTGAGCTTTGTGGATTCAAGGCTTGTGCTTGGTGTGGGGATATCACCAAGTGTTGTAAGGGTTTTGATCTTGACCCGGAAGAAGATTGTTGCTAGTGGATTCTAGTGCTCTTGCAAGGGACTTCCTTGAAGAGGTGGATGTAGGCTTGAGGGTAGTTCAAGCCGAACCATTTAAATCTCCTTGTCAAGTATCTCTAACTCAATCTCTTTACTTATTGCTCTTTAATTGCTTGAGATTGGTTAGTTAGCATCTTCATTGAATTATTACTTGGTTTGATTGAGATTTATGATTGTGCTTAGTTTAAATTCTCCATTAATTTTCAAAAACCCTATTCACCCCTTCTAGGGTTATTTTATGGTTTCACTATTGAAGCTAGGATTTATTTGTCCCAGTGTTTCATCGTGGGGAGCCCCAATATTATTTGTAAGGAAGAAGGATGGGTCTATGAGGCTATGTATTGATTACCAAGAGCTGAATAAGGTGCCGGTTAGGAATAAGTATCCTTTGCCACGTATAGATGATCTTTTTGATCAGTTGCAGGGCGTAAAATATTTCTCTAAGATTGACCTTTGATCAGGATATCATCAACTGAAGGTGAAGGAAAGCGACATTATTAAGACAGCCTTTAGGACAAGATATGGGCAATATGAATTTTTGGTGATGCCTTTTGGATTGACTAATGCCCTGGCAATCTTTGTGGATTTGATGAATCAGGTATTTTGAGGATATCTCGATCATTGTGTTATCGTTTTCATCAATGACATTCTGATATACTCAAAGAGCAAATAAGAACATGTTCAACATCTGAGACAAGTTTTACGAATATTGAGAGATCACAGGTTATACGCCAAATTCAAGAAGTGTGAGTTTTGGCGTGAAAAAGTGCAATTCTTGGGCCACATCGTGACAGGGGAAGGGATATCGGTAGATCTTGGGAAAGTTAAAGCGGTGCCAAACTGGGAGCGCCCAACATCCGTTTATGAGGTTCGTAGTTTTCTAGGACTAGCTAGATATTATAGAAGGTTTATTAAAGACTTTTCTAAGATTGCCTACCCGCTGACCAACCTGACCCAAAAGAATGTGAAGTTTAATTGGACAGAGAAGTGTGAACGTAGCTTCCAATAACTGAAGAAGAAGTTCGTGACTGCTCTAGTACTCACCTTACCATCTGGGTTTGATGGGTTTGTGATATATAGTGATGCATCCCGAGAGGGATTAGGGTGTGTTCTTATGTAGAAGGGGAAAATGATCACTTATGCGTCAAGGCAGCTGAAAAACCACGAAAGGAATTATCCAACACACGACCTAGAGCTAGCAACAGTGATATTTGCCTTAAAAATTTGGAGACACTACTTATATGGTCTAACTTGTGAGATTTATGCAGATCACAAAAGTTTAAAGTATATTTTCATGCCGATGGAACTTAACATGCGGCAGAGAAGGTGGTTAAACTCCTTAAAGATTATGATTGCTCCGTACTATACCACCCCGGGAAGGCGAATACGGTAGTTGATGCCTTAAGCAGAAAGAAAATAGAGAATTTAGCTTCCATGATTACCCAATAGAAGGCAATTGTAGACGACTTGAACAAGCTCGAAATTGATGTGCAAGTGAGAGGAGAAGGGAGCAGTAGCCTGTTCCAGATGGAGATTCGACCTACGCTAATTGATCAAATTAAAGAAGCCCAACGTCAAGGCAAGAAGTTATTTAAGATTCAAGTGGGATTCGAAAAGAACGACAAAGAGGATTTCAGTTGTGATGGGGAAGGAGTTTATAGATATGATCTAGATATAAGGTTTACCTCCATATTTTGGAAGAGTTTCTAGGAGGAGTTAGGGACCAAGCTGAGCATGACTATGACCTTTCATCCACAGACGGATGGACAATTCAAACGAACGATCCAGATTTTGGAGGATATGTTAAGAGCTTATGTCGTAGACTTTGGAGGAAATTGGAATGAACAGTTACCTTTAATTGAGTTTTCGTATAACAATAGTTATTAGACAAGTATTGGTATGGCCTCGTACGAAGCATTGTATGGTCGAAGGTGTCATACACCGATTTGCTGTGATGCGGTCGGAGATAGGCGGTTATCTCGTACCGAGTTAATCAAAGAAATTGAGGATAAGGTTAAAATTATATAAGACATGCTTCGTACCGTGTAGAGCAGGCAGAAAAGCTACGTTGATAAAAGACGGGGAGTGTTGGAATTTAAGGTAGGTGGCCTTGTATTGTTGAAGGTGTCGCCGTGGAAAGTAATTACGCGGTTTGGAAGAAAAGGAAAATTAAGTCCTAGATTCATCGGACCATTCAGGATCTTGTCTAGGATGGAAGCAGTAGCATATAAACTTGAACTACCCCCAGAGTTAGAACACTTGCACAATGTGTTCCATGTATCTATGCTAAGGAAGTATGTTCCGGATTCGTCACATGTGATAAAACTAGAATCATTAGAGATTTGAGACAAGCTATCATACCATGAGGTACCTGTGGAAGTGGTAACAGTAAAGAGCAAGTGCTTCGCTCTAAAGTAGTATTGGTAGTCAAGGTCATTTGGAAAAACCATGTAGTAAAAGATGCCACTTGGGAGCCTGAAGCTTTGATGAGCAAAGATATCCTCACTTATTTGCGGATTAAGGTGCATTAATTTAAGTTTCGAGGGGGAAATTTTTTTTTGGGGGGAAGGGTGTAATATCGTTATTGTTGTTTAAAAAAATATTAATCAATTAAAAAAACACCTGGTCTGATTTCGTGCCTTCCAAAGGCAGCCACAAATAAAAGGGAATGACACCTCATGCTTCCAAGAGGTGTAGTGTGCACGTAGAGATAAGGGGAGGGTGAGGTGGCATGAGAGAAGGCTTACCCTTGACAGCTATTTAAGGGAGAATTATAGGAAATGCAGAAGGAATCTCGAGATGCTTTCAACTGAGAAGTCATAGAGAAAAGAGAGAGGAAGAAAACCAAGAAACAAAGCTCGATTTGGGGAAAAATTAAAGAAGTTATGGACCACCAAAGTCAAGAAAAAAAATTAGCCTGCAGTGTGCGAAGTTGTGCGAAGTATCTGATTAAGGGGGAAATTGAGGAAATTGCAGTAAGAATTTCGTGAAAGGCCAAACATGTAAGGATAGTGCGGTTCTGTTATGGTATCCATTGTTTTGCTTGGCATACCATGTTGATGATGCTTGTGTTGAACTTCTATATTTATGTTGGAATACTGGTTGATCTCATGACCCAGTACTAGTTGACTCATGCTGTTGAGGACTTAAGGTAGAATGAATTCCCTTAGTCCTCCCGATAATGAGCCTGAAAGCGTTGTTGAAGACTTATGATCGAAAACACTCTCTAAGTCCGCTCATTTGATGAAAACCATCCCCTAATTTGGACAAGACTGAGATGAACGCCCTGTATTAAAGGACATCATTAAGTAGAGGGATAGTCAAGTGGAGTAACTGGCAGTCAGTGAAAAAGAAAGTTACCGACAAAAAGGGGATGAAGCGTGTTAGAGTCTATCCTGTCGTGTCGAGTCAAGCATGCATTGCAATTGATTTTATCTGATGTTGCTAAATTTATTATCTTGTTATTCTCGATTATTTGATTTAGTGTTTTCTTTTGCATTACACTTGCATAGTCCATGAGTCTATCCAAGTGGAAATGATGATGTTTTGTTGGGCTTGAGCCTCTCTTTCTGAACAAAGGTGATGTAGCAAGATGGTTTTAAATGTTTGTTCTTGGCATCTTTAAATCATTTGCCTTCGTTGAAAATTCATGTTCGATTCTCTAATAATTTTGAGAGGGTTGTACGTTGTACTCCTCGTATTATCCTTACTGGGCGATTTGCGCTCATTCCTTATCTAATATTTTTTTTTCATGTACTAGGTTTGAACAAGGAGAGACTAGAGTAAAGATAAAGAGAAATTATGCTAAGGTTCTGTGAGGAAATATAACACCACGATGATGTAAATTTGGTGTAAATTTTAAGTTGTGTTATGTTATGCAGTTTCCGCTGCGATACGATGTGTACTATCAAAGAAACTTTTTGTAAGGATGTGTTATGACGTTCCTTTATGATCTTAAGGTTGTAGTCGCTCTGTGTTCTATGTAAGGTTGCAATGTTAACAGGATTGACATCTCAGCTCTGATGACGTCACTTAGACTGGGGGTGTTACAATATCATAACACCCGAAGGGAGGTGATTTGTATAATGAAGCTTCCAATGACCCTGGGTACTGCTAGCTTTAATGTTAAGTTTCAGGAGTTAGATATTTTGGCCGCCTTTAATCTTATGTTGGGAAGACCTTAGATACACTTTGTGGATTCAATCTCCTTGACATTGCATCAAAAGGTCAAGTTTAAGTTAAATAATATCATTTTTACAATAATTGGAGATTTGCAGTCACCGTAGATGAGACAAGTCGAAAAGGACAGTGTTCAGGTGCCGCATGATTCTTTGGATATTTTGCACAATGGATTTGGAATGAATTACCCAGTTTAGTATCTTGGGTACAAGGAAGTTTGTCACATTAAAAACTTCCTCACATTTGTCCCCTACAGCAGTTCGACGATGCCCCCCATGATGAGAAGGTTCTATTACTTTCTCGAAAAAGGCTCAGGCCAAAACTGTCAAAGAATTCCAAGCTTTCTAGATATGAAGAATAAGAAAGACCAGTTCGACTTGGGATACAAGCTAACCAGAAAAGAAATGGAAGAAGCTATCCGAAAGCTTGCCTAGGTTATGAAGGATGAGGAAAATGAGAAGTGCATGAATATGACCAAGATCGCTACTATGAACGGATGCTTCATAAAAGAAGGAGAGAATTGGCCCTTTTACAGATTTCCATAACTAGTTTTCAGCATTGAGACTGGAAAGCAGATCAAAACATGGGAGATATTCTATGACTATGAGTGGGTCAAGGATGAAGAACTACCAGTAAAGAGCGAATCGAGTACCAAAGAAGTCTCAGATAGGACGAATCTGATGGAGCCGAAGGGAATGATAACATGCTTCACATATATAATTAGCTCAGTACTTACCTGTGAAGTGGACGACTAGATCGTGGACCCAGCATGCTTGACCACTCCAGTCAAGGCGACATGCAGAACTAGATGATCGAGTATGGACCGCTGACTATAGGAGGGGTTACTGAACGAAGTTCTATTGTCAGGGATGCTTTGAAGCCAGAAGACTTGGATGCTTATATCACCTTAGCAATCTCAATCTATTTGCCTATTATGTGTTTCCAAACTACCTAATTGATAATACAAAGCTTTATTTGGATTATCTCTTAATTGTTAATGTAGGTTGCTATGAATTAATCAACTCAGTTAATGATGAGTCACAATTGATGGACTTAGAAGAGAAAAAAATCATAAAAGAACTGCTAAAAGAAATTGAAAACCAAGAATCTAGTCATGTTAAGCTAGCGGCTGAGAAAACAGTCAAAGTAAACATAGGCTTCCCGAAAGACATAGAAGAAATCAAAATAGTGGCTAGTAGATGAGTGGGAAAGAGAAGAGTGCACCCCTTAGGGAATTCATCGATGTATTTGCTTAGTCACAAAGTGACATGCTCGGTATAGACCCATCCATCGTCGAACACCACTTACCTATCTTACCCGAAACTTAATTCGTCGAACAGAAACTTCATAACTTTAAATTGGAGTGGTCTTTCACGGTTAAAGAAGAGGTGATGAAGTTATTCCACATTAGATTCATTCAAGTAATCAAGTACGCTACCTGGCTAGTCAATATCGTACACGTTCCCAAGCCTTCCGGTCAAGTCAAGATGTGTGTGGACTATCGGGACCTAAAACGAGCTTCTCCAAAAGATGACTTCCCTTTAGCAATCATAAACTTGATTATAGACAACACAACAAAGTAGGAGTTGGAATCCTTTGTAGATTATTTTGTGGGGTATAACTAGATAAACATGGCTCCTAAGGACCAGGAGAAGACAACCTTCACAACCCCATGGGGTACCTTTTATTATATAGTAGCGCCTTTCAGCTTGAAGAATGCTGGGGCTACATGGCATGGAGCCGCTACCATCATGTTCCATAAAGAGGTAGAAGTTTATGTGGAGGGCATGATCATCAAGTCAAGAAAGATGGAAGATCATTGTACTTTAAAAGATTGAGATAATACTAAGTGAGGTTGAACCCGCAGAAGTGTGGTTGGAGTTACATCCAGTAAACTATTAGGGTTCATGGTAAGTAAATGGGGGATAGAGGTGGATCCAGCCAAAATCAAAGCCATAGTTGAGATGCCCCCACCTAAAATCGAGAAGGAGTCTCGAAGGTTATTGGGAAGAATCCAATACATTAGCCGGTTCATATCCCAGTTAACCATGATATGTGAATCTGTGTTCAAACTGTTGAAGAAGAATCCAGATAAAGAATGGAACCCCCTATGCCAGGAATCCTTCGACAAGATTAAGCTGTACCTTAGCAACTCCCTAGCCCTAAGCCCGCCTATACCCGATAGCCCGTTATTAATATACCTGACTGTGACCAATAGCGCAGCAGGAGCCATGTTAGCCCAGCGTTCGGGGAATTCACTGGTGGAACGGGCTATATACTATGCGAGTAAAAAGTTGACCCAGGGAGAGGTCACTATTCAACCCTAGAGAAAACATGTGTATCTTTGCCTGGGTGACACAAAGATTGAGATACTACGTCCTGACATATTCCATTAGGTTATTGGCTAGAATGGACCTTAGGAAGTACCTATTTGAGAGGTTGTCTAACCGCACAACCAAGTGGCTTTTATTGTTGTCGAAGTTTGATATTACTTTTGTTACACAAAAGTCAATGAAAGAAAAGGCTGTGGATGACTTATTAGCCGATTGCTAACAGATGATACCGGTTGATGGGAGACAAAGTTCCTAGATAAAGGAATTTGCATTATGGAAACAAAGATAAGGTGGCAGTTGTACTTTGATGGAGCATCCAACAATAAGGGTGTTTTGGAGTAAGGATATTGCTGATCTCACCAGATGGAGCCCACTCACCCATTGGCATCAAGCTGATTTTCAACAAGACTAACAACACCACCGAGTATTAAGCTTGTTTCATCGGCTTAAAGATGGCCTTATTCACAAGAGTCCTAGAGATCATAGTATATGGGGATTCAGCATTGATCATGTATCAAATCCAGGGCATGTGTAGAACTAGAGATGAGCGCTTACAAGCATATCATGCCCACTTGGAGAAAATTGTAGACCAGTTTGAATATGTAGAATTCCATTACCTAGCTTGAGTAAACAAAAACTTTTTCGATGCCCTAGCCACACTTGCCTCAATAGTTGACATACCTGAAGAACATGAGAGTAGAGTCTTTTGTCATGTAAAGGAAAGACCGACCAGCCTACTGCTTCATGATAGCTCCCGTATAATAAGATGGAATAGCCAAGCCTTAGTACAACGATATACAAAATCTCATCCAAAACAGAACATATCCCAAAGGATGTTCCGCGAAGATTGGGTAGCTTTGAGAAGATGGGCAGCATAGTTCATCATGTGTGACTTGAGATTGTATTAAAGACATTATAATGGTGAACACTTGTTATGTGTAATCGAAAGAGAATGTAGCCAAATCATGGAAGATATATATACAGGAGAATGTGGACTAATGGGCGAATGCTAGCAAAGAAAGTCCTCTGATAGGGATACTATTGGAGTACTATAGAGCAAGATTATGTCGAGTATGTGAGGAGATGTCATAAGTGCCAGGTGTAAGCCAATTTACAATAATCTTCCTCCCTGAGAGTTATACAACATGACCTCCCTTTGGCTGTTCTTAATTTGGAGAATAGATGTGATAAGGAAATATTAGTCCCAAGGCCTCTAATGGACATGAATGCGTGCTGGTAGCCATAGATTACTTCACACAATGGTGAAAGCTGGTTCATATGTCGTGCCTAACGCCAGGAAGGTGGCTCAGTTTATCCAGATGCACATCATTTATAAATATGGAGTACCACAGGAGTTAATCTCAGACAATGAGCTAAATTTCAAATGAAGTCACAGACCTAGCTAAGGAGTATGGTATCATTCGACATAGTTCGTCTTCATACAGGCCGCAAACCAATTGGGCTGTTGTGGCCATCAATACAAACATTAAGAGTATGGTTAGTAAAATTATAGATTCCTATAGGAGTTGGCCAGACAAGCTCCCCTACGCCCTCTGGTGCTATATGACATCAGTGAAAACGTCAACCGAGGCCTCCCCATATTCGTTAGTCTATGACATGGAGGCCGTACTCCCAATAGAATTGGAAGTCAACTCACTCAAGGTACTCTTGAAGAATTAGAAAGCCGAGAAAGATTGGGTGAGACACAGATTCCAGAAATTGGCCTTAACAGACAAGAAAAGGTTGAAGACACTCTATCACATTCAGAGTCGCGTATTACCTAAGCAGTCAATAATCGAGTGAAGGGACAAGGACTGAAAGTAGGAGATCTGGTGTTAAAGGAGAACATTGGACACATTTGGAAACTACAAGGATAATTTAAACCTAGCTGGTCAAGTCCTTATATGATTAAGCAAATCATGACTAAGGGTGCAACACTATTAGTCGATTTAGACAAAATTGGATTGTCACAGTTAGTTAATCTAGACCAATTAAAAAGTATTCTGCTTGAGAAAACTTTTATAATAGAAATATGAATGACCTGATCTTCCTTAAAAAAATATATTCTAACACACACAAATTAATGTAGCATGTAGATGGAGGTACACAGGTAGCCCATAATGTTACTTCTGGTGTGGTCAAATTTTAATAAATTTTTTATTCCACAGCTAAAGCATTGACTACATTCTAGAGAAAAATAAAAATGCCCATTATGATGAAACTCTGTAGAGGGCGGCCTAGGAAAAAGTCAGGAGAAAGGAAAATAAAAATGAAAAATGCTAGAAAAAAAAATTAAAATGCCCGTTAGGAAGAAAACTCAGCAAAGGATGGACTAGGCAAAAGTTAGTGCAAGAAAAATTTTAAATCGTATCAGCAAACTATGAGATATCAGCCAACATCCTTTTTATCTTCTTCATGGACGGACTCCCTCATCCTTTATGATTAACTTTCATGTCTCCAGATCTTTCTTAATCTGACCTATGAGATATAGGAATGACATCCTCCAGTTCCTCCACTAAAAAAGCAAGCCTTTGCTCCTCTTTTTCTTTGCCTTTATCACCCTGCCTGTTAAAATGACACTCGAGATAAGTATCCACACCAGTTTCCCAATTATGAGTAACTTTGATAGTCGGAGCCCTCACTTGTGGCTTCTCCTTCAACAACAAAGTAGGATGTCGCTGGGGCTCATCCATGTGTAAAGATCGTATCAAATTTCCGTCAGCATCAAACTTCTCCTTAAACATTTGGGAACCAATCCAAAACCGCCTAATCCAACCCGAACTTTGCTTTTAACCTGAGGAGGACAGAAACTTTGTATTATGCTCTGAGCAGACTTGTCGGACTCAGATATCTCCGGACCCAATCCAACAGTAATGCAAGCTTCCCTCTTTGCTTGCTCTAAAGACTATATCTCACAAGCACTGAGGAAGTCCCAACTCAGCTTCACCTCAATTTTCTCTCAAAAGCTAACATTTTTCATGAACACAGGGCCAAAGCCAACAAATATATGCATTAGGCAACAAGGGTGCAAACTGGCTCTATATCAGAAATGAAGGGCCTATATTCAATGTACTATGTGTATAAAGCAGAGAACCCCAGCCTTGCAAAACAGCCTCGATTATGGAAGGGCTAAGGGCTTGCTCCCTTACAAATTTCTCATAGACTTTTGGAATCACTTGTTCGCAACCAATCTGTATCAGGATCTATAATATCCCGAACTTCGAGAGCCGATTAAAATAACCATTCGGGCTCCGAAAAATAAACGGTCACTAATTTTGAGCAATACTTGAACATTAGAAGCTTGTGAAAGCTTAAAAGAATTTTGGGACAAAGATGTAATTTTTGAAAATTTGGGGGCATTTTCGTAATTTTGGAAAATCTTGGGGGTTAATTTGAAATTTTGAGAAAAAAATTGTGGGAGTGCCACCTCCTACTAGCTTAATGACTAAGCTAGGAAAAAAAGAGAGAAGATAATTGAGAAAGAATGGATAAGTTTAAAGAAAGAAAACAAAAAAAAAAAGAGAGAAAAGACAAAAAAGGGAACCTTTCCCTTTCGGGAAAGGAGAAGAACAGAACAGAGACAGAAGAGGAAACAAAGAAGAGAAAGAAAAATAGAGATAGGGAAGCAGGGCTCGGGCAAGGGTGAACCGAGAAAAAAAAAGAGATTGAAGGACACCTTCGAAGAGGGTAATCTCTCCACCCTAGTCAGTGCGTTAAAATTCTGTGTGTTCATGTGTATTACTGTGTCTCTACGTGTGTGTGCGTGTGTGTTTGCCGTTTAAGAAGAAGGGGTGAGCTTCGGTATGGCTTCAATGGAAGGTTGTTGCGTAAGTTGTATATTCATGTGGTGATTTGGTGTTTTGGAAGAAACTAAAAAGGGTTGGGAGTATCTTGTGGGCTGCCGAGAGTGAAGGTGGGTGCGGTATTAATGTTGATGGGTTACGTTCATGGTTGCCGTGAGTGGATCTGCAGTGTGTTTGTGTGTATTTTGTGAGCATGAGGGGCTAATTTTCGGGTATGAATTACGGCGGAGGGGGGGGGGGAGGTTTTTGGGAACGGTTATGGGTGGCAGTGTGTGGATGCGTGAATTGGGTGTATAGAATGGGTCATGGCAGCTGCGTGGAGAAGATGCAGTGTGCGTGTGATTTAGGTGTTTTAGTGTGTGTTTTGATCTGAATAGTAAGTGTAATTGTCACTAAAGATGGACATTAAATTAAACAAGTTTTCAATGAATTTTAATAAATATCTAGAGCCAAAATTAGACAAAATTCAAAACAGTAACCCCCAATAATTTTACGAGATGTACACTCTGGAAGTTTTTGGGAATTTTTGGTATCGGTGAAGAGTGCTAAATGAGGGCATCAATTAAAGAATTATCAAATTATTTAACCTAGTAAACCAAGTTATTTTAATCTGAAATTTTTAGTAAAATCTTATTTTACTGATATGATTCAGACTCTAAAATTTTGTGCCATTCTGAGGCCGATAGGTATTTTTGCGAAACTGGCCTTTTAGCGCTCGATCCGGACACTCGTTCGGGATTTTCGGACGAAAATTTTATAAAATACTTTTTAGGCCAGAAATAACATCGGGATGCTTAAAATAGCGGTTTAAGATATTTTTGAGATTTTTCCGGTGCCGGAAACCCCCAGGGGTGTTTTGGTAATTTACCACCCCGAAGGGGTATTTTGGTAATTTTACCTATAAGAGGTATTTTGAAGTAAATTTACATACAGTAAGATTATTTTAGTGACTTTGCTTATGAAAAAGTCATTTTGAGAATTAAAGTGTAACGGGGGGTGTTTTGGTAATTTGCCACCCCGAAGGGGTATTTTGGTAATTTGACCTAAGAAAGGTATTTTGGCATAAATTTACATATGGAAAGTTTATTTCAGTGATTCTACTTACGGGAAGGCCGTTTGGATAATTTAAGTCCGAGAGGGGCATTTCGGTAATTTTACACCCTAGGGGTGTTTCGGTAATTTTACATACCCGGTGAGGGGAGGTTCATTTTGGGAGTATGTGTGAGTTCGTATTAAGTTATAATTTTGTTCTGTAGGCTGTTTCTAATGGTTCGATTATTCCGTTTAGGTTAAAGCTAAAGACTTCCGGTTAGGATAATTTAGCTGCGGATCCAGGTAAGGGATTCTATCTGAACCTTGGGTAAGGACTTTGTCCGAACCCTTATTCTGATTACTCGTACTCGTAAGTACTCATTTGATTTACTTACGGCTAATGCCGAACTCTGAATTTGTATGGATATCAGCATGTTATTGCCCAGAAAACCCTAATATTGAACCTGAATCGATTATTTGGAAATCTTGTGATGCTCGCCTGTTATTGCGAGCTGATTATTCGTAATCAGTTTTGTTGTTTATCTATGATTTTTCTTCTGAAATTCTGATTTCTTCTGAATTGTTATGTCTAAATCTGATATCTGTTCGTAATCGTTTTTGTTGTTTATCTGTGATTTTCTTCTGAAATTCTGATTTCTTCTGAAAATTCTGATTTCTTCTGAAAATCTCGAATGCTGACTTATGTCAGTATGATTATTGTTATGAGAAATCGAATTGATTTCAGGGATATGAGCTTATGTTAATGCTCATTGATATTGTTAATTTCTGTGTTGACCTGGGTACCTGTTTAGTGGGGAGGCGGTATAAGGCTGGTTGAATCCTGCATGAAACGCAGGCTAGTACCCAAGTGGACTAGTAATTATTTTAGTACATCATGCATGTGTACACTATATGAGCTTGCCGTAATGGCATTGCAATCGCCCAGGATCAACATTGATTTTTGATTTTCGTTAGCTAGAATGATTTGTACTTGGGTTGAAAGCCCTTGACAAACATTCATTGTACTTAGCTAGAAGGATTTGTACTTGGGTTGAAATTCCCTGACAAACCTTAATCGTATTATCTGATGTGATTTCTGCTCGGATTGAAATCCCTTAAGCAAGGGAAATTTTCGTGGTACTTGGAAATGTGGACTTGAAAAGGATCTTTTATTGATCAGTTTGGATCTATTCTGATTGTTAATATTTATTTTGGTATCTATTTCTGATGAACTTTACTCAGTTTGGGTAATTATTGAATTTTGATCGTTCGAAGTGTCTTGAAAATCATCGTCGGTTGGATTTTTAGAGTCGTGTTATAATCTCTTTTGTAGTCCTTGTACGACCTTACTGAGCTCTCAAAAGCTCACCCTCCGTTTGATTCCCTTCTGCAGGTGATGACAAGCTGTAGCAGGTTCGGGAATGGGTTAGAGTCTGCGTGAGGTTCCAGTGAGCCCATCACCACTGTATAGTAAGACCCCTGCGTGGGTCTGTACTGTTGATTCATCCTTTAGGGATTCAAGTTTGAAAAGAACCTAGGTTTTAATGGTTTGAGTTCAAGCAGGTTTTGTTGTAATCTTGTATTTTGGAGAATTCTAGTCGATATCAGATTAGATGCTTTGAAGTATGTGGTTGTGTACAGGATTTGACAGGTTTGATGTGATCCGGTAGGTTAACGACCCGGGAGTTCGGGGCGGCGGAGCTCCGGATTTCTGGGGGCGTTACAGTTGGTATCAGAGTAGTTCGGTCTTGTGGTATTAGAAATATAGGCATATGAATCTGTAGGCATAGAACCACATGGTGTAGGTAACATGATTCTATGGAATGGTATTCCGGTTAATGAGAGTGGGGTAGGATGATGGTAGAGTTAAGAAGTCTGCCTTGACTAGTCATTGCGTCGTTCTTTCTACCCGTGTTGGTATAACTCTGATAATTGCTTATTGTATCCGTATGGTCAGAATGTGAAGCTCTGGCAGCGATAATGATATGGAGGGCCTAGTGGTCCCCGATAGATGGAATTCCAAGAGGATTGTGTAAGATGGAATAGGAAAATGCCCGGTATTGGAAAGACCTGATTAGATGATGTTTTGATTGGAAAATGTACAGTATGAGTATTATGATTGTAGAGAGGCAACCCTACCCAATAGAGGAAACAACAGAATCTTAGAACTGATAGTTATGATTCTGTACATTATGAACCTGATTTCCATTTTGATGACATAGAATTTAGCAACCGGCAGCTAAGAGTATCTTGGGTGATCTTAATAAATAAAGTGATTAGCTACAGGGAGGTTATTGGACCCTCTAGAAGCAGCAAATTGGATTGGTAAAGTTGCGGAAATTTTGAGCAACTGATTGTATAAACTTTGAGAACTTTATGTCATTTGGGAACCCTTTAGAGACTTATTTTCGACCGATATTTTGCGAGACTTCGTGAACAGATATGATGGAATTGTTAAAGTGAGATAACAAATTTAGAGTCAATAAACAAGGTTGAGGTGAGATCTCATGACTGGTTAGATTCGCAGTAAGAATGTTATTGATGGAGGCACATAACTGTCGAAGTCTGAGTAGAGGCTTAGGCCTGGACTGAGAGATAGAATGCTCCCAGCTTGATTGATGAGCGAGATGAAATGTCTTTATTTGGCCGATGTTTTGGAACAGTCTAAGTCTGACAATGGAGGAAGGCATAAGTAAACACAGGGCAGATATAAGAGAGATAAGTGAGAATTTTCCTAAACAGATTTGTATGAGCTGACAGTTGTCAGCAAAAAGTTTTTACAGTCGGCACAGTATGGTGCCCTAGGTTAAAGGTTGGGGCAAAATCAGAGATTTAGGCTCACTTCGGTTAGATGGTATTGAGATTTGGATAGAATTCTGAAATTTGATCAAGGCGTGATATGGAATTTAAGGGAGCGCAGGTGAAGGCGCTCGACCAGCTCAGAGTATTATACTTGGACCATTTTATGGTTCTGGAGTTTGACCAACATAGAGTACTGGTTAGAGTGGCGGGTCAATTTCTATCCACCCCATGTGATATGTGAGGTAGAAGTCAGAGTAGTGAGTTACGCAATAAAATGATTGGATGATGTTTTAAGCATGGCAGTGTGAAACATTAAGTTTGAAACTATCTGTTGCGAGAAATGATTAGTCAAATTTTATCATGCACCTATAGCTAATGTAACAGTGAACAGTGTTCCTCGGCAGGAAGAGGACAAGATCAGTAAGGGCTGAGGCCCAGAATATCAGTTAAAGTTTATTTAATGTCTGCTCAAGATTTAGTGACATCCGGTGACGTGGTGCTAGGTACACCACAGATTAACCTATTACTAGGTAAGTTTGGAACATCATATTTCCTTACATCTGTCAATTTTGCATATAGATTGAGGATGAAGATATGTCCTATAAGAATTGATGTTGTGATAAGTACTCCGTTAGGAGAGTCTTCGGCTGTTTTGTGGTTATCTGTGAATATACAGTCTATATTTGGGATAGAGGTTCTTCTATGGACCTCGTATCATTTGTTGTTTAAGGTTTTACCATCATACTAGGTGTGAATTGGTGATTTGCTAATCACGCATCCGTTTATTGTTAGGGAAAACCTTAGTCATATCTGGAAAGTTTATAGGGTCTGAGCAGTAGTTAAGTTGGTGATTTGATGTATGAGTAAGCGTACTGTTTTGGAAAATGACTGGTGTTAAGACCAAAAATTTTGGTTTAAGGGTACAAGAAGGGATTTGGAATTTTGCTCTGTCATCTGAATCATTCTTTTGCATATTGAATTCAAGGACGACTTAATTGAATGTCAGCTTACACTGAGACGTCAGAAAAGATGTCATTCATGTTGGTTCGTCTTATTCCTTCCGAGATATTTATCTGTCCTTTTGAATCTATTTGGACTTGATGAGGTAGTATCTGACCCACTGGCCATGGGAAAGCTACAAATCTTATTAAAGACCAATAACTCCTTTTGATTCTGATTGCTCTGAGTCATTGGGTTGACTTTCCTTTCGTCAGACCGATATCATTGCTTCTGTGTCTGTCGTTTCTTCTGGAATGTCACAGAATTCTGTTGTGAATCTCGAAAGCTAATATGCATGATTTTGTTAAAGATTTTTGTATTTGATTGCCTGATTGCGATTAGTACTATCAATATTTGCGTAGTTTTCCTTACCTGGATATGAGGTTAGGTAAATTCCTAAACCTCGGATAATCTATAAACGAGAATAGACTCTGGGAATGCTGATTAGGTTTGGATAAGTATTCGATGATTTGGTATAAGATGAAATTTGTCTGAATCTGGGATAACAAACTGTTGGTTAATTGCTTTCGGAACTGGAAGATTTTAAACGTTTAGCTGAAACAGATGATTGAAGGATAAGGTTAGAAGATTTTTGTAAATAATGTGACTGTGAATCAGGTGATGAACTTGTCAGTAATTTGGACTCGTTGTTTTGAGGTATTAGAGCGTGCAGTGAAAGCCTAGTGGCTACAGTTTTGCTATTTGCTGTGCGGCATAAGTGCTTATATGAATTGGTTACCCTACTCCTAATAGCCTTGCTAGATGGCCAGTCACACGTGACTATCGCTTAGCGTTTTAATACGCCTCGAGCTTAGGGCTAAGCTTACAATCATTAAGTAAGTTGCACAAAGGGTAAACCCTCTGGTATATTATCGATACAGTGCAATAAAAGTTTGTGGTATTAGAGTCGATTTTATTTGTTTGATATGGGCAAAATTCTGAGCGGTGTAGGTTCTGCTTAGTGAGTTCTGTATCCGTTAAATAATTGTTCGTGAAATTCTGGACTAATTAGAGGAAAGTGATTATCTGACAGAATTTCAGTTTAGTGTTATGATTTGGATTTAACCAGTTGCATCTGGGTATTCATGGGACAAGAATCTGGGTGCGAAAGTCAAAGGTAGCGTAACTACCAAGAGATAGTTATCAGAGTGGCGTAGCGGAGACATAGTGCCTGGACGCCATAAGTGATAGAGAATCCGCGAGCAAATTTCGAGGACGAAATTTTTATAAGGGGGGAAGAATGTAATATCCCGAACTTCGGGAGCCGATTAAAATAACCATTCGGGCTCCTAAAAATAAACGGTCGCTAATTTTGAGCAATACTTGAGCATTAGAAGCTTGTGAAAGCTTAAAAGAATTTTGGAGCAAAAAGGTAATTTTTGAAAATTTGGGGGCATTTTCGTAATTTTGGGAAATCTTGGGGGTTAATTTGAAATTTTGAGAAAAAAAATTGTGGGAGTGCCACCTCCTACTAGCTTAATGACTAAGCTAGGGAAAAAAAAGAGAGAAGATAATTGAGAAAGAATGGATAAGTTTAAAGAAAGAAAACAAAAAAAAAAGAAAGAAAAGACAAAAAGGGAACCTTTCCCTTTCGGGAAAGGAGAAGAATAGAACAGAGACAGAAGAGGAAACATAGAAGAGAAAGAAAAATAGAGAGAGGGAAGCAGGGCTCGGGCAAGGGTGAACCGAGAAAAAAAAAGAGATTGAAGGACACCTTCGAAGAGGGTAATCTCTCCACCCTAGTCAGTGCGTTAAAATTCTGTGTGTTCATGTGTATTACTGTGTCTCTGCGTGTGTGTGCGTGTGTGTTTGCCGTTTAAGAAGAAGGGGTGAGCTTCGGTATGGCTTCAATGGAAGGTTGTTGCGTAAGTTGTATATTCATGTGGTGATTTGGTGTTTTGGAAGAAACTAAAAAGGGTTGGGAGTATCTTGTGGGCTGCCGAGAGTGAAGGTGGGTGCGGTATGAACGTTGCTGGGTTACGTTCATGGCTGCCGTGAGTGGATCTGCAGTGTGTATGTGTGTATTTTGTGAGCATGAGGGGCTGATTTTCGAGTATGAATTACGGGGGGGGGGGGGGGGAGGTTTTTGGGAACGGTTATGGGTGGCAGTGTGTGGGTGCGTGAATTGGGTGTATAGAATGGGTCATGGCAGATGCGTGGAGAAGATGCAATGTGCGTGTGATTTAGGTGTTTTAGTGTGTGTTTTGATCTCAATAGTAAGTGTAATTGTCACTAAAGATGGACATTAAATTAAACAGGTTTTCAATAAATTTTTATAAATATATAAAGCCAAAGTTAGACAAAATTCAAAACAGTAACCCCCGATAATTTTACGAGATGTACACTCTGAAATTGTTTGGGAATTTTTGGTATCGGTGAAGAGCGCTAAATGAGGGCATCAATTTAACAGAATTAGCGAATTATTTAACATAGTAAACCAAGTTATTTTAATCTGAAATTTTTAGTAAAATCTTATTTCACTGATAGGTATAAGAATCTAAAATTTTGTGCCATTCTGAGGCCGATAGGTATTTTTCGAGAAACTGGCCTTTTAACGCTCGATCCGGGATTTTCGGACGAAAATTTTATAAAATACTTTTTAGGCCAGAAATAACATCGGGATGCTTAAAATAGCGGTTTAAGATATTTTTGAGATTTTTCCGGTGCCGGAAACCCTCAGGGGTGTTTTGGTAATTTACCATCCCGAAGGGGTATTTTGGTAATTTTACCTATAAGAGATATTTTGAAGTAAATTTATATACGGTAAGATTATTTCAGTGACTTTGCTTATGGAAAAGTCATTTTGAGAATTAAAGTGTAACAGGGGGGTGTTTTGGTAATTTGCCACCCCGAAGGGGTATTTTGACCTAAGAAAGGTATTTTGGAATAAATTTACATATGAAAAGTTTATTTCAATGATTCTACTTACGGGAAGGCCGTTTGGATAATTTAAGTCCGAGAGGGGCATTTCGGTAATTTTACACCCTAGGGGCGTTTCGGTAATTTTACATATCCGGTGAGGGGAGGTTCATTTTGGGAGTATGTGTGAGTTCGTATTAAGTTATAATCTTTTTCTGTAGGCTGTTTCTAATGGTTCTATTATTCCGTTTAGGTTAAAGCTAAAGACTTCCGGTTAGGATAATTTAGCTGCGGATCCAGGTAAGGGATTCTATCTGAACCTTGGGTAAGGACTTTGTCCGAACCCTTATTCTGATTACTCATACTCGTAAGTACTCATTTGATTTATTTACGGCTAATGCCGAACTCTGAAATTATGTATGGATATCAGCATGTTCTTGCCCAGAAAACCCTAATATTGAACCTGAATCGATTATTTGGAAATCTTGTGATGCTCGCCTGTTATTGCGAGCTAATTATTCGTAATCAGTTTTGTTGTTTATCTATGATTTTTCTTCTGAAATTTTGATTTCTTCTGAATTGTTATGTCTAAATCTGATATCTGTTCGTAATCGTTTTTGTTGTTTATCTGTGATTTTCTTCTGAAATTCTGATTTCTTCTGAAAAATCTGATTTCTTCTGAAAATCTCGAATGCTGACTTATGTCAGTATGATTATTGTTATGAGAAACCGAATTGATTTCGGGGATATGAGCTTATGCTAATGCTCATTGATATTGTTAATTTCTGTGTTGACCTGGGTACCTGTTTAGTGGGGAGGCGGTATAAGGCTGGTTGAATCCTGCATGAAACGCAGGCTAGTACCCAAGTGGACTAGTAATTATTTTAGTACATCATGCATGTGTACACTATATGAGCTTGCCATAATGGCATTGCAATCGCCCAGGATCAACATTGATTTTTGATTTTCGTTAGCTAGAATGATTTGTACTTGGGTTGAAAGCCCTTGACAAACATTCATTGTACTTAGCTAGAAGGATTTGTACTTGGGTTGAAATCCCCTGACAAACCTTAATCGTATTATCTGATTTGATTTCTGCTCGGATTGAAATCCCTTGAGCAAGGAAAATTTTTGTGGTACTTGGAAATGTGGACTTGAAAAGGATCTTTTATTGATCAGTTTGGATCTGTTCTGATTGTTAATATTTATTTTGGTATCTATTTCTGATGAACTTTACTCAGTTTGGGTAATTATTGAATTTTGATCGTTCGAAGTGTCTTGAAAATCATCGTCGGTTGGATTTTTAGAGTCGTGTTATAATCTCTTTTGTAGTCCTTGTACGACCTTACTGAGCTCTCAAAAGCTCACTCTCCGTTTGATTCCCTTCTGCAGGTGATGATAAGCTGTAGCAGATTCGGGAATGGGTTAGAGTCTGCGTGAGGTTCCGGTGAGCCCATCACCAATGTATAGTAAGACCCCTGCGTGGGTCTGTACTGTTGATTCATCCTTTAGGGATTCAAGTTTGAAAAGAACATAGGTTTTAATGGTTTGAGTTCAAGCAGGTTTTGTTGTAATCTTGTATTTTGGAGAATTCGAGTCGATATCGGATTAGATGCTTTGAAGTATGTGGTTGTGTACAGGATTTGACAGGTTTGATGTGATCCGGTAGGTTAACGACCCGGGAGTTCGGGGCGGCGGAGCTCCGGATTTCTGGGGGCGTTACAGGATCCCACATGCAAAGAAGAAGGATGTGTACTGCAATCCGATGAGATAAACACAGGGATATTCAGTTTTTCTCAAAACTGGCCCCGGAGCCCTCCACCATTTATAGTACCAACAGGTATCCTTTGACTTTTGAACACAGAAGAATAGATGCCACTTGTCTATGCCAAAACTGCCTTTAAAGAGTAAAGGTTGAGAATGAAAAGTGTTGGGACTATACCCTACTGCAACAGGTTTTGCAATCAGGTGCATATGGTCAAGCAACCACATGTACAAAAGAAAAGACCTACCTTTATGAACATCGATAATACCAAGTAAGCTTCAGCTACCGATAAGGGGATCAGAGTTTTACCTCGGATGGACACTTGAAGTAGAACACCAACTAGCCTCACGTAAGCAATCCTAGGGATGGAAAATGTGAGGTATTTGGCTACCAAGCATAATACTAGGACGACCACTTGACCATGGGCATATTTCTTATCATGACCAGCCCGGCTTGACAGAAAAATATTCTACTAGGGGAGAGAGTTGAAAGCCATCACATCGAATGAAAGACCAGGCACGCTCCTTTGGGACCTTTAATAATTTTTGAGAGACTTGACATAACCATCCTGAACTATCGGAGCAGTAAGTGGAAGATTGGCTGGGATATCTACCAGTGCAGAGAATTGCTTAAAAGTAGGGCAAAGTTGATCAGATCGAAGCAGAAAACATAATCCTCAACATCCTAAAATTTATAAGCAGCACATAGAATGTCTTTTCAAACCATCATGCTTCTCAAACTCATCTCATATTTTAGTTTGAATCTCCAATCCATGTGGATCAATTAAATCTTTTAGTAGGAATCTGGAAATGCACCGAATTGGAGCTTGAAGATGATTGTTGGATTATCTTTGAAAGCCATTAAGAGCTTTAAAAAGGAGAGAAAGGACGAATTCTGTTTAGAAAGACGACTCCTCAATGTATAGAGCTAGGAGTCAAAAAATTTAAAACTCCTAAAATTTTATCAAAAAAACAGTCTAGTTTTCGACTAACCGACCGATTTTCCTATTTAATTTGTCCATTTTATAGTCCATGCTTCTGATCAATCGTCCAGTTCTCTCAAGAAAATTAAATTTTCTTCTGACCAACTGGCCGATTTTGGCTTGAAACTCAAGTTTGTCTTTTACCAACTATCCAGTTTCGCCTCAATGTTGGATTTAGGCTCCGACCAACCGATCAATTTTCCTCGAGAATATTTTTGGTCACTGATTAACTGGCTGGATAGTCAATCTTGGTTAGAGATACCAGTGGGCTGGGCTTGGGGTCAGCCTAGCCCGGGCCTAGCGTGCCAGAAGAGAAAATGGGCGCGGGGCCGGGCTTCAGGGGTAGGGAACCGGGCCGAGCCCACTTCGAGGATACCGAGGCTCGGTCCAAGCCCAAGCCCTAACTTAGGGCCAGGCCAAGGCCTAAATATTTTTTTTAAAAAAAATCTTTCTATTCATGTTTTTATATTGCAAAAAAAATAAATTTTGGATAAACTTGTTCATAGGCCCTCCTCCTTTTGCTTAATTATCAAGTCCATTTAAAAATTCCTTGCTTTTGTTCTGGTAAAATGCATGTTCCTTGTAACCAACTGGTCTTCTCAAATTCATCTCTGTCATGGTTTTCGTGTTCTAGTTTGCTGTGGTGGATTCCAGAGTTAAGAAGCTTGGAATAACACTAACCAAAAATTGTCAGAGTAATATGAATACACACATAAAAGCCTGTTTTTAACGCTTTATAAGGACGATAGAAGTTTATTAACTTACGGTCGGCTTTGACCAATTAAACAATCATATTATCCTCACTAATTACACATACATTTAACATATGTTATTCGAATGCTAAATTATTGGTCATTTTGTCACATTAAAATTGCTTTTAGTACTTGAACGAGAGCATGAACCTAAAAAAATGTTCATAAAGATGCTCGCAAATGACTCGTTAAGCATGAGATTTTTATATAGAGTTTTTATGTTAAAGTTGGACTATTTGCATGATTGTCAAGAAAATTAGAAGGCCAAAACCTAGATAACTTCAAAAGCAAATCCCAAGATATTAATTACAAAATCCAAGCCCAAAAAATTAAATTTTCGGGCCAAATGTATGTGTAATTAAAACTTCAGTAGCAAATCCCGGCCCGTTTAAGGGTAGGGTCGAGCTGGCCCACGGGTGGCCCGGCCCTTTTGAATTCTTTAGTCTTGGTCAAATTTGCCCAGGGTTGGCATACTTTTAAACCAAACCCTATACCTGTCAACCCTTAATACTTAATTCTAAAATTACCAAACTGTAGTTCTTATTCATTCTAGTTCCATTCTCCTTTTTTTATGAGCATGTGTGTGAGCATATAAGTAAAACACATACTAACATAGGAAATTAAGTAGTCATCAACTGAAAAGACAGAAAAATAAGTGTTTCAACTACATCAGTGATTGAAATCTAAGTCCCTAAAGGACTCTAACCAATACCCTAACAAATGGCCTAACTCTTGACCTAAGGGCTAACAACAGCAGTCTTCAAGGCTCCCTCCGAGATCTCCTAATGATGGGCACTTCCTCGCAACTGGACTCCAAATCCCCTTGGTTTTCCTCCTCAGCCTCCTCACTAAGCTCTTCCTCAGCCTCCTCGAGAGTAGCTTCGATTTTCGTTGCCTCGCCCTCGCTTTCCTCTTCATTTTTCTCCTCTTCCAGCTTGGGAGAAGACTCCACTGTCACGTCTCATTAGATTGCATTTCTTGTATGTATGTCAAAAGACTGCAGCCATCTAGGATGATTTTTCTCTTCGTTTTAAGAGAGGGGCCAAAACTTTTATCTTACTTCTTGTAGCAACTTCCTTGTCCTTGGACGGGGCCAGCACCGATGTAGGCTTCTTCTTCCAAGTTCAGGTCACCGCAATACTCTTTAGCTGCTTGCTCTTGGGCACAACTAGGTTTGCCCTAGGGATACCAATAGTAGTAGTAGTAGTGGCTGGAGGCTCCACAGAGCTCGGTCGGCCACTCAATCCACCTCTAAAAGGTGGCACTGAGGGAGTTGGAGTAGGTGTCTCTATACCCCCTTTCAAAGTCTTGTACACAGAGAGCATATCCTAGTAGTCAGAAATCATGCCCTTAAAGTTGTGTATCATCCTGTAAGCGTCTCAGAGTAGGGAGCATGGGACCTACAGGAGGAAAAAGCACCAAGCCAAGACCTTACATGATCGACAGGAAGAAATAAAATGAGATCGATTTAGAGTTTGCCAGTGGATTTAAGCCAATTCTTTGAGTCCAAATACCTCAAAAATATTTCTTCACTCGCTGGATAGGCCCATACTTAGAGTTTTTTTTCCCTTAGGGTAGTACGGCTTCTTCCATTGAGGGAATGTATACCCTCGGCCACGCCATCCTCCATACTCTCTTTGCCATTTTTTCCCCAAGCCACCTTCTCCCGCTGGATCTTCTTCAGCATTTAAGAATTCAGGGAACATGCCAAATACTCCCACATGAACACCTCATATGTTCGAGGATCATTTGGCTACCACAATGATGACATCGGGATTCCCATAAGCAAAGTCAGCCTCAACCCCTATCTAGCTATGAGGTGTGGTACATCTCCTGGGTAGGAGTTGCCAGTATCCTGAAGCCCATGTCTTCCATATGGTGCTAAGTGAGCACTCTATCTCCAGGATAGAACTCCTCTTGCGAGAGTCCCACTAATAGCATGTGACACTGAGTGCGTGTCAACTCCTCAGCATACTCCTCCACCTTGTGAAAGCACCTCGACAGGGATTCCTGAATTGGAAAAACAGAAATGTGAGACGTTGTAAGCATGTCTTAGGAAAAATTACATGAACTAGTAGCTTGTTTGTCGAGTGCTCTCTACCCATTAAAACTTCTCGGTGCACGAACTCAGAGTCCCTAACCCGCTAATTTCTAGTCATCACCAGTGTAGTCACATCAGGAGTCGCCTCTGCAAGTGAGGAGCGCGAGAACCCAAAATCTCAAAAGCCCAAACTTGTGGAAATAAGGCACATATGAGGATAAGTCTAGAATAAGCATGGAATTATTAGAAAATAGTCAAAGAGCTTAAGTCAAACCTCTAAGACATCATCTCATGAAGCTAAGCGACTATTTTCGTACACAACACCCATCGATCGATATAAATAAGCCAAGGCAGGAATACCCTAGCCATATTCCCTAATCTCCTTGATCACTTCAAGGGCCTGAAGGCACAATAGAGTCATCCTCATTGGTAAATTGTGTTTTCCCTAGAGCGTAGAGCAAGAAACCCCGAATAAACTATCAATCTCTATAGGCTCCATTGCCTCAAAGTTCATATATTCATAGTAAAGATGGATGGAACCCAAGATTATTAAACCACCCTTCTTGAAGGATGGCTCGTAGCTGAGCAAACAGACCATAAGGTCTCGATCCTTATTAAGATCATAGGCTCAAGTAATGGGCCTCCCTCAATAACGAACGTATGTGTTGTTTGTAAAATCAAACGGGGTGACCGTGGCCACTCCGAATGGCATGTGGAAAGTGTTGGTGGAATCCTATCAATGCTAGGCAAGGCATATGAGATGTTTTTTACTCCGGGTGAAAAAACATGAAATCCATCCAAAAGCAAGGTCAAGGATTTTTGCCTACAGTCTCTCACTAGATTAAGGGAGCCCCTACATCACAAATTTACAAAACAAGGAAAAAATTAGAAGGAACTGTCTAATTCATGAAAAAATTGCATGGAAACCCGAAAAGCATGGGACCTACCGTCCATAGGCATGGTGAATGTGTCAAGCAAGGTGAAATAGTGTGTCTAGAAGGAAAATTCAAACAAGCATACCTCCTTTACAAAGTAAATTACACTGTGAGTGTGTTGCTTCGAGCTGAGCAACAAACGATCATCGGCTTGGTTCTTCAGTTGGAATCGACTAATTTTGTCAATTTGGGGACCTCCCTCATTCCTCTTGCAAGTTTGCACATAATTCTCCATGTTTTTTGCAAAATTGGGAGAGATATTGGTTGTGGTAATAGGCTTGGATTGTGATTAGAGTTAGAATAGACGATCTAGGACTCCTAGAGAGAAGAAATCAGAGAAGGATTGAAGTCAGTTAAAGTCTCTGACTAACCAGCCAGTTTTCAGTTTTTCAAAATTCAAAAGTCTCAAAGTCTTTGACTAACCAAACAGTTCTCCTGTTGAATTTTTAAAAAATTTCAAAAGGTGCTGACTAATTGGCAGTTTTTGACCACATTTTCAAAAAAAAAAGAAAAATTTGAATGCAAGCTTGTGTGCTTCTATGCTCCGTATATCGACACCATCAGTATAAATTTGTGTTTGTGTGTCTATTGCATTGTCGCATGATATCTGTTCATTCACCTCAGAGCGTTGTTATCTAGCATTTGTATGCATGCATGCCTAACTGTGCATGTTCGACATTTTCTGTTTGGGTTGGTTCATGACCTAGGTTTTTTTGAATCAATTTGTCTATCCAAACACTCTTGTATGGTGTAAGGCTAATACTAGATTCCATGTTTGTTGTCAGTCGTAACAATATTTCTTTATGAAGCGAGCTGACTCCTTCACGTCCAACAGTCAGCTATCTTTATGATATTTCTATCTTTAGCTACCAGTTGAACTCTCACTTTGTTCATTGACACTTTCGAATTGATTTGGGGGCTCTGGTAATGTCCAAAGTGTTTTTCATTCTGTCCATCGACCCTTTCAAATCAATTTGAGTGCTCTGGCCACATACATGAGATATCTCAACTTATAGTTGAGCAATGCTCTGGCCACATACATATTGAATAAGGAGCTATAATCAAGATTCCTTATATAGTGGTAATAAATAAGGCTATATGCATATTGAGTTGAGCAAAACAAGGGTATGTTTGAGCCCGGATATTTCCAGGTAAGTTTAAACTTAGTTTGTGATTATTATCATTTATATATTGATGTTTGAACTTGATTCCAGCTTGCCACCATAAAACTCAGGCTTGGCTTTGTTGGTTCGTCTAACTATGTGAAAAGGAACTCGTTTAAAAACTCATATGTGAGTACCTGAACTCATATCATAATCAGTAATTGACGAATTGATAACCTGCCATTGACGAAGTTGTGATATTTAACGGAATTGGCGATTGAGTGGACCTTAACAAACTGTTGGATCTTGACAAAGATTGGAGATTCAGAGTTTAATTAGAGGGGAAGAGAATACAATATAAGAGTTGATTGTTATTGGCATGATATTTGTATAAGAGTGCATATATGTTTGCGCGGGAGTGAGTTTGGAGAGAGGGAGAGAGAAAGGGAGAGGGAGAAGTGCGAAGGGAGACATGGCATGTAATTGTGGGGATTGTTTGTAACCCTAGGTTATCTAAATACGAAAGTACGATTAGGGTTTGAACTTGGACCAGGGCTTGTGCTGCATATAGGAAATTTTGGGGATTATTTAAGGGGCTTGGGTTCTTGACCTGATCGAGTTTATGGCATCATGGCTTTAAAATTGAGTCAAATTGATATATGTAAATGATCATGCTCTAAACATAAACTAAACACAATTATGTAGATATTGTTCATGAAGAAATTAGTGAATATTTTGAAATGTTCATGCTCGTCTCGTTTAATAAATGAGCTTCAGAAAGTTATCCATGTTGGATTCTTATATCATATAGAGGAAATTAATGAGCTCTTTGAGGAACGAAACACAAACTGTTCATCAACAACACAGCTTATTCACATACCTGCTGGTGAACATTTTATGTTTATTAGGTTTGGATTTATGATCATGATCGACTAGGAGTGGAAGCTTCCCACCCTAACCAAAGCCACCACCTAGCCCTAGGGAATTTGAACTCTTGGAAGCCAAGAAGCCCACCCTTCCTAGTAGTATGAAAATACTAACTTCTAGCTTGTGAGGAAAAATATTGTTAACTCTACAAATATAAAAAATGAACGGAGATGATCTGTATGCAATGTAACAAATTGCTTATACTTGTCCTCATAATTATGACTATGCCACTTTTACATTTTGTCCATACTTTTCAGCAGAATTAAACAATCTTCCAACTCTGTAATTTATATCTCGTGCCACAATAATAGTAGTACCCTAACAAGAATGAGAATTCATAATTGTGCCATTTGATATGGATATTACATGTCATGCCACGTAGAAACATTATTACTTTTGTACCCTCTTGTCCATAAATGATGAAAGTCTAGTGCATCTTCTAGCAACTAGCAGACTGCGATACTATGTGTAAGTATGGCTCTATCAGGTTACCTTATACTATTATACGTAAATAGTTTATGTAAATTTTGATGAAAACTAAAAGAATAATATTTTCCAAATTGTGAAAATTATGATTCTGATTCATCAAGAATATAGAAATGTTGATTTTACCAAGGCAAACCTTAAAAATTTATGACTTTGTCGCTTGATGTTTGTATTAAATTTATTCCACGACTCATATTGTAATGTTTGGCATTATGTCATCAAATCAAGGGCACCCAAACTAGAGATTAAATAATAAAAATTTAAATATATACTTCCTTGTAGTAGAAGGATAATAGAGCATTATATTCGATGCTTGTAGAAACAAGTATTAGCTGATCTCACAAATACACACAATCACCTTACACTCAGCTTCTCAAAAGTATTCGCTTTTGCGATAATCAACTTTGAATTGATACAATTAATGGATTTTGGTAAATAATGTCGTTCTAATTCTTTGAAAGTGGTCTTTTCTTTTAAGTTATAATAATCAAATTAAAGCTTTTGAGCTTACCAGGGAAATTTATCAATTATAGCGTCACCAATGCTTTTGGCCTATCTAACAAATCAACACAATAATTAACATATGTATTGAGGTTAGAGATGTCAAAAGGGTCGGGCCGCTCGTGGGCCAGCCTGACTCGACCCTTAAATGGTCCAGATCAGTTGGGCCCTAAACATGAACAGTGACGACCTTGGTCCATAGGGCCAGGGCTAGGCCCGGGTCGAAGAATTCTGAAAAAAACAACGGTCTGGCCTGGACCTAAAAAGGCCTGGGTGCCCCATCCAAGCCCAAAAAATGGCTTGGCCTGGCCCAAAAAACCCTGATCCAAGCCCTTTTTTGGCCCGGCCCAAAAAGCTCGGGTCTGGCCCGGCACAGGCTCGACCCGAAAATTCAATAAAAAAAATTCAAACCTGGCAGATTCCCTCCAACGGCCATATCTTTTGAAAATTTTACTTTTACCCCCCAACAGCTATATAACGGCTAGTTTGAGGGATATTTTCGTCCAAGAAAGTTCTAACAACTCTTTTATGCACTTTTACTTTCCCAAACAACTATAAACGACTAGTTTTCAGAAGTATTTTGGTCTTTTGTGAATTTTAAAAAATCTATAAATTCACTCTCTTCTTCACATCTTTTACACCAATCTTCTCACTCTCTCTTATTGAATTCTACAAGTATTTCTAGCATTCTTATTTGTTACTAAGTACTAAGCCTCTCTAATTTTTTATTTTAATTATTTAGTACTTTTATTCCTTTATTGTCCGATAACTATCCCACTTTCCCTTTTGGTATAGTAGAAATTCTAAATATTTATGACATTTTAGCGAAATGGAGATATATGTGACCCTTTTAGGGTATAGTTGTAACGCCCCAGATTTATTTCCGGTGTGTTGCCAAATAAACAGATATCCGATAAATTCTTATAATTATCAGAAGATTCCAAAATGGTAAATCAAAGCACACACTAATAATTTTCAAAAATACATCAATATCTAACACAGTGGCCCCAAGCCGTTGTACAATTCAAATTCTCTGACACGGAGTTTCTCCAAAATAAAACCTAAATGATAACATATGTCTCAATATTACACTCAAAATATCAGTACTAACTCTGAAACAAAGGTAGCTAACTCTTGATCACTCAGATAGCCCTTCGATCACAAAGTCCCACCTACTGATCACTTGAAAGGAGAAACAATAAGGGGATGAGCCAAATGCCCAATAAGGTCGCTCAAGGACCAATCAAACGGAAACAAAATGTCTGAGAAACAAAATTTTGGAAGCATAAAAGTTCAAACAGAACAGACATCAAACTAGATTTCGAATGTCAAAATGTAACTGAGTACGTAGACAGATACTAGAGAGTCATTCAGAAAGTGGTCACATATGTCAATACTGACATATGAGACCTGTTCCAAAAGTAAGATCGCGATCTCTAGCTCAACTCCCCTGAGCTAGCCCACGTTTTAATCCACGTGGATAAGTCAGACATAAGTCACATACACTGTGACATGGCTCATAGAGTTATCAAAACAAAGATTCCAATTTAACACAATCAAATATCGGACATGTCAAACAATATAAGGAGTTTACGAAATAAAGACAATATTTAAAATGAAGGATACTAATATCACAAATTCTAAGGTCAACGAATTTGATGGAAATTAAATCTCACAAGTCGTAGCATTGAGACAAGTTATTCATAGTGAAGCTCAAAGGAAAGGGGAGAAGAAGAATCACTTAACTCAATTCGAAGAAATTCGGATTTCAAAAAGAAACTAAGGACTTACGTGAGCAATTGGTCCATCGCTGATTTGAATTTAAAAAATAAACCCTTACCTTAGCCAAGTCTTTGAAAAATACACTCCTTAAGCTCCACTTTCGAACTTTCAAACTTTCCAAGCCTTCTTCTCTCTCTCGCGCGCGCAAAGGAAGAAGAAGAAGTAGAGAACCCAAAAAGGCTAGAGAAGAAATAAGATGACTATTTATATGGAACAAATCTTTTAAGTTTTCATTCGGCGGAAAATAGTTTTTGATCGACCGAAAATAGTTTTCATTCAACCGAATCCAACAGATGTGAAAATGGTTCAAAATTTTTTTTTTCAATTCGACCGAAAATGAGTTTTCAATCGAATTAAAACTTTTTTTTTTTGCATTTAACTGAAAATGAGTTTTCGGTCAAATTAAAACTTTTAATTCGACCGAAAACTTCAGTAGCTCAATACGCACGAAAAAAATCTTTTCATTCAACCGAAAATGAGTTTTCGGTCGAATTAAAACTTTTAATTGGACATAAAACTTTAGATTCCAAAACTTTAAAAAATTCAATAGTTTTGATTCGAATGAAACCACTTTCATTCAAAGCAAAACAATTTTCTTCCGAAGAAAACCATTTTTCTTAATTTTAGCAAAAGACCACAAACTTATTTATTCAAAATACTAATTTCACATAGAAAAAAAAAAGAAAATTTTTGAGATATTACAATAGTAGAATAAATATACATTAAGTTTAATAAATATTAAACAGAAGTGCCTGTAGTTTTTACTGTCGTCACTTGTTTGGATCCTAAGTTACACTTATATGGCGCGAATGTCTCGATTAAAAAATATCTACACAAATGTGCTACATGGAAGCCGCCACAACCAAGCTTGCAAAGAAAGTGAGTGAGACATTTGAATATCTGTATAACTTATATCAAAATTCTGCTAATGTGCGCGGGCGAGCTACATCGTAGAGCAGTGAAATATATTATGCGTCATATTTTAAGAACCTTGAACATCTAGTAGCAAAACAAACACCACAGAATGTACTTCACAACAAGAAAAACTATTTTTTACGACGGACTTTTAGCGATGGAGGAGAATCTGTCGCTAAAAGACCTTTCAGCGACGGAAAACACCGTCTGTAAAAGTCCGTCGGCAAAAACCTTTACCAACGGAATATACCGTCGGTAATAGTTTTTACCGACAGACTTTTACTAACAGAATATTAGCGACGGTGTAACCGTCGCTAGAATTTTTTAGAAAATATCTAATATTCAAGGAGTTTTTAAAAATAATTTAACGATGAAAAAACACCGTCGCAAAAATATCCGTCGGTGAAAGTTTTAAAAATAGCACTTTCTGCGACGAACTTTTAGCTACGGTATTTTTCCGTCGCTAAAAGTCCTTACATATAACAGGTTGGTCTTTCTCTCTCTCTCCCTCCCTGTTTCTCTCTGTCTCTCACTCTCATCTACTCACCGGCGATTTTTTTACCGGCGGTCTCCCCCTCTGGCCACCCACCTCTGGTGACTTCACCCCCCCCACGTCATGCCCCTCCATATCCGCAAGCCACCAACGCCGCGCCACCAATTCCCTCCACTGCCCGCCACCAAGGCCCTCCATTTTCGCTGCGCCACCAACACCGCCGCAGCCGCACCACCTCTCTGTATGTCTATTTGCCCTAATTTGCTTTAATGCATGTTTAAGTGCCATTTGCCCTAATTTTCAGATGCTCTGACTTATGTCCTAATTTGCCCTAATTTGTATCTAGAATGTCGATATGTTTCTTATAATTTCAATCGTTTTTAATTGTTGATGGAATTGATGAGATTGATTTTGTAACTGATTGATTAGTTTTTTTAATTGCTGATGGAATTGATGCCTACATTTGTATATTACAAAATATGGAGAATTGAGACTTTAGATGTGATAGGGAGCATTTAAGAATTAAGAATGTTGAAGGAGGAGGGACTCAATTGGATTGAATGTGTGCTTTTTATTAATTTTTATTACACTGAGCATTTGAAAATTGAGATTGTTGACGGAAGATGGGACCCAATTGGATTGTTACCCGAAGGTGTCGGACACATGTTCGGAGGTGTCCAACACATGTCTGGATGTGCCGATGAGGTGTCGAGGTGTTGGTAGGTCACGGACACCGCGTCCGATCTACACCGACACCGAAAAATGTCGTATTTTGGCTTTATACTTATGGAAACCTCTTCAAGAGGTGTCCGGCACCTCTTCAAGGGGTGAGGACACGGTGTCCGGCATTTAAAAAATAAATCAATGTCTTCGGACGTGTCCAGAGGTGTCGGATACGTGTCCGGAGGACTCGGACACGTGTCAGACACCACTCTGCACAATTAAGCCTAGCAATCTAATTAAGCCTAATTAGGACTTATCAACACTACTCCACACAATTAAACCCAGCTATTAGCTCAAAATAACCTTAATTATTCCTAATCAAGCTTAATTAGATGTAATTAGCCTAAGGTAATCCTCATTAACACTAATTAGTCTAAAATAACCCAATTAAGCCTAATTAGCCCTAATTATGACTAATCAACACTACTCTGCACAATTAAACCCGGCTATTAGCTCAAAATAACCCTAATTACTCCTAATAAACCCTAATTAGCTGTAATTAGTCTAAGGTAATCCTCATTAACACTAAATAAGCTCTAACATAACCCAATTAGCCCTAATTAGGACTAATCAACACTACTCTGCACAATTAAACCCTACTATTAGCTCAAAATAATCCTTGGTGAAAAAGATGCTGCCCAAGAGTGCCCCGATGACGGAGATGAGGACATATCCCCTACATTGGATATCTCCGATCGTATGGGAGCAGATGATAGATTTGTGGGTTGTAGATCCAGGCTGGGACTCCAAGAGTAAGAGCGGGGCCGAGAACAGACATAACAGAGATCTGATGCAGATGGGGGGGTCGGTGACACACGACATCGTCCGACACATGAATGCGGCCTAGAACCCGGATCTGGAGAAGGATGAGGTCATAGCTCTGATGTAAAATCAGACGCATGTGCAGAAGAAGGATAAGGACGAGGTGCACCGGGCGGGCGACTATGTTTCGGATATTGCCCGACGATGTAAGTCAATTTGTTTAAGTTAATTTTTTGTCTTTCTATTCAATGTTTGTTGCGTTAATTAATGCACTAACATATCTTTGACTCGATGTTCTTGCAGGCCTCGTATGAACAGCTTAGGGGCTCCGAACAGGCATCCGGACAGCCATCAGCATCCACTAGTACAGGTGCGAGTACTGGGGCATTAAAGCGATGGCTAAATGTACCGGAGGTTGTCAATCGGCCGAAAGGCCGCATATGTGGCCTGCCTAGCACGACTGCACGTGCCGTGATTGGATCGTCCCCACCCCCTGTTGCCCCTCCACAGACACCGGTTCCTCCGTGTCTGTTGGCTGAGGAGGAGATCCAGCACATTGCTACTGCGGTGTTGAGGATGATCAGGGAGCAGGATCAGCAGGGTACCACTGCTAGACATGTCGAGCCGGCCCCGGATCAGCAAGATCTAGATCCAGGACTCAGCAACCCCTGATGAGCCCCTTCTCGAGCCCGGTCCCAGCTTGTCCCCCCTGCCCGGCTTATACTCTTCTCCCTTCCCCTAACCGGCTGTATCCGGTTCCCGATTTGTACATCATGAGTTTTTTTTATGATTGATTATATATATTTCTTTGTGGATTGATTATTGTGCATTGTTGTTGAGAATTGAATTTTTTTATTATAGGTCTGCGTAATAGAAAAATAAAAATATATTGAATTTTTTTTTTTACTTTTGGCGACGATTAATTCCGTCGCTAAAAGTGTTCTTACTATAAGCTTTTTAGCGATGGAGTATTCCGTCGCTAAAAATCTTATTTAGCAACGGAATGTTCCGTCACTAAAATATTTATTCCATCACTAATTTCAAAAAATAGAAAATAAATTAAAATACTTAAAATATAATTAGCGACGGATATTCTGTCGCTAATTAATAAATAACTCCGTCTCAAAAAGTACAATATTAGATGACGGATTTGAAAATTTCGTCGCCAAACTTTTAGTAACAGGGTTTTATACGAGGGAATTTTAGCGACGGTAAATCCCTCGCTAAAACTTTTAACGACGGATTTTCCCTCCCTAAAAGCCTTATTTCTTGTAGTGCTTCTAGTTTTACAGGTTCGTCTTCTTTTTTCTCGTTTTATGAAATTGGTTTATATGCAAATAATAATTGTTATTCTTCTTTACTAATGGAAGAGCTAATCAATTTTAATTTGTCAACTTTTTGCAAACAAAAATGAAAAAATTATAAAACTTTATCCCAAATTGCTCGGTATGTATGACCGGTGCAAGCCTCCAAGGCTATTTCAAAGTCGGCATTTTCAGCGAGCGGGAGGGTGTTGGATGATAGGAGGAGTCATTTTAATCCCGAGTCACCCAAGTTATTTATATGTTGGAAGGATTATCTTAATGCAAAATATTGGAAGCAAGATAAACCAATTGATGATAAGATGAGCAACGGTTCGAGCGTTGAATATCTTTTAGATGATTAGGTAATTTTTTTTCTTTTTCTTTTCTCAAGTGTTTAGAATAAATTATTTCTCAAATATAGTTTACATTTTTGCCGCAGATTATTTTCAAACAAATTAAATGTATTTAAGTAAATAATGCACATATGAATGTGACTATTTACAAACAAAATAGATACTTTTCTCACTTTTTAAAAAAACAATATATATATATATATATATATATATATATATATGTATATGTATATGTATATATATACATATACATATACATATATATATATGTACATATATGTATATATATATATATATATATGTATATGTATATATATACATATACATATACATATATATATATATATGTACATATATGTATATGTATATATATACACATATGTATACATATATATATACATATGTATATCTATATATATATATATATATGTATACATATACATATGTATGTATATATGTATATATATACATACTTATGTATATATACATATGTATATATACATATACATATGTATATGTATACATATGTATGTGTATGTGTATATGTATACATGTGTATGTGTATATATATACGTATATATATATATATATATAGGAGCCGATCCCTATCGACCGGTGGAGAAATAAAATTTCTCCACCAAACCGCTACAAAGAGTAGCGGTTGCTATTATTACTTGCAAATACACAACCGCAACACTTTGTTGCGGTTGCGCCCCCCTCCCCCTTCCACCCATGGCCCCCCTCCCCCCTCCCACTTCCCCCTTCCCCCCGTCTCCCCCCCAGGGCCCCCCTGCCCAACCGCAACTCTTTGTTGCGGTTGGCCCCCCTTCCCCCACGTGGTGTCCCCCTTCCCCACCACGTGGCCTTCCCCCATGGCCCCCTTCCCCCGTCCTCCCCTCCCCCGCCACGTGGCCTCCCCCTTCCCCCCATGGCCCCCCTTCCCCCCGTCCTCCCCTCCCCCATGGCCCCCCATGCCCCCAACCGCAACACTTTGTTACGGTTGGCCCCCTTCCCTCGGTCCCCTTTCCCATTCCCCGCCACGTGTCCCCGTCCCCCTCTCCCCCGCCACGTGGCATCCCCTTCCCCTGCCACGTGGCCCCGTCCCCCCCACCATGCCCAACCGCAACAAAGTGTTGCGGTCCCCCCACTCCCCACGTGGTGTCCCCCCCCCATGATGCCCCCCATGGCCCCCCTTCCCCCCGTGATGCCCCCCTTCCCCCTCCCGTGATGCCACGTGGTGTCCTTCCCCCTCACTCACGGATTTTTTTTCTGTCTTCTTTCTTCTCTTTCCTTCGCTTTTTTCTCTTTATAATCCCTCCTCCCCGAACCCTTTCTTCCACTCTCCATCATCTTTACCAACTATCTTCATACTCCATATCTCACCTACAACAATACAAACAAAAAAATTTTACGCTAGAAGCTCGGTGGATAACCGCTAGAAGATCGGTGGATTTTTCTTTAAATATATCAAGTCAAAACAAGTAAGTATTTTTTGGGTTTTCTTATAATTTCAAAGTTCAAAAATAGTCATTGTAGACTCAAATCAAAGATAACGAAAATACAAATTGAAGGAAACAAAAATCAGATCAATTAGAGATCGGATGAGCGGTATTACATTTATAGATTCCAAAATAGCGATTTTTTAGGGCGTCTAAATTAGGATTTTTCACGAATTTATAAAAAATAGCTAGAGCTAGATTTTGCCAAAGTACGAAAAAGAGACCCTAGTTATTTTTAAAAGATCTATATCAGGGAAAAATTTCAGATTTTTTCAAAGACTGGAAAGGGGTTAACTGATACGGGGAACCTTGTAACTTTGCACTGTAATTTAAAATATCAAGCCAGCGCGATTTCGCGCGAAACTTTTATGAGAACCCTAGGATGTTGGGAAGTTCCATCCCCCAGGAATTCGGGCCATTCCGAAGTCGTTAGCTATTTTTTTGGCCGAACGGGCTTTTAAGCGCTCGATCCGGACACCGGTTCGGAATTTTTGGGCGAAAAGTCCGTAGAATACTTTTTAGATCAAGAATGAATTCGGGAAGCTTAAAATAGCATTTCAATGCACTTTTGAGATTGTTCTGATGCCAGGGGCATTTTGGTAATTTGCCACCCCGAGAGGGGTATTTTGGTAATTTTACGGTGTTAAGTTTTTCAAAGGACTTTCTAGTCCAGAAATGTAAGTAAAACACCTGAAAGGTTGTTTTGAAGCTGGTTTGGGGCGTTAGGGTGATAATGAACCCCCGGGGGTATTTCGATAATTTGCCGCTCATCGGGGGTATTTTGGTAATTGAACATTGTAACACAACTGGAGGAAATAATTTTGGTTTAAGACATTGTGTGTGTTCCTAGGGTGTAACACTATGTGTGTTTAATGTGAATACGAAACGTAATTGTCGCTAAAGGTGAAAACTTAATTAGACAGTTTTTCACAAATTTATAAAAAATAGCTAGAGCTAGATTGTGCCAAAGTGCAAAAAAGAGACCCTAGTTATTTTTAAAAGATCTATATCAGGGAAAAATTTCAGATTTTTTCAAAGACTGGAAAGGGGTTAACTGATTGAGGGGAACCTTGTAACTTTGTAGTGTAATTTAAAATATCAAGCCAGCGCGATTTCGCACGAAACTTTTATGAGAACCCTAGGATGTTGGGAAGTTCCATCCCCCAGGATTTCGGGCCATTCCGAAGTCGTTAGCTATTTTTTGGCCGAACGGGCTTTTAAGCGCTCGATCCGGACACCGGTTCGGGATTTTTGGGCGAAAAGTCCGTAGAATACTTTTTAGATCAAGAATGAATTCGGGAAGCTTAAAATAGCATTTCAAAGCACTTTTGAGATTGTTCTGATGCCAGGGGCATTTTGGTAATTTGCCACCCGAGAGGGGTATTTTGGTAATTTTACGGTGTTAAGTTTTTCAAAGGACTTTCTAGTCCAGAAATGTAAGTAAAACACCTGAAAGGTTGTTTTGAAGCTGGTTTGGGGCGTTAGGGTGATAATGAACCCCCGGGGGCATTTCGGTAATTTGCCGCTCATCGGGGGTATTTTGGTAATTGAACATTGTAAAATTTTCCGCAACTGGAGGAAAGAGTCTTTATTTTTATTTTATTTAATTCTATGACTTGTTGAGAATGATATAATTTTTATTTTTTAGATTTCAGTATAAATATGGATGCAACTGGAGGAAATACTTTTTGTGAAGATTCTGATCCACCTTACTTGGGTCAAGTTTTTCAAACACTGGACGAAGTTGAAGCATACTATAGAGCATATTCGAAAACGATAGGTTTCGGTATTAGAACTAAGACTACTAGAAAACGGGCGAATACAGATCAAATTTGTGGAAGACTATTTGAGTGTCATAGAGGAGCACCGTATGTACCCCCGGTTGTTCGGATCAGTGACGAAGGGCCATCAAGACAAAGAAAACGGGACACATTTCCGGGTACTGGCTGCAAGGCCCATGTGTATGCAGTACACCGGAAAAATGAAAACCATTGGGTTGTGACGGGAGTGGAGTTGAGCCATAATCATCAGTTGATGACCCCTAGTAAGATTGGTCAAATTCATCAACACCGAGAAATAAGCGCGGCACACAGACAACTGATATTTACAATGGCCGAGGCTAAAATTCCACCTTCTAGAATGATGGGGGTTTTCTCAAGCCAGGCTGGGGGGATTGACAAGTTGAGTTTCAACGAAGTAGACCTTCGAAATGAACTTCGTGCTCAGAGGAGAGAGTCTTTCGGTAAGAGTGATTCTCAAGCTACACTTGATATCTTCAGGCACCTTCAGAGTGAGAATTCTGGCTTTTTCTATAGTCTCCAACTGGATGATGAGAACCGCATTAGTACTATATTTTGGGCGGATGCCCGTTCTAGAGCTGCTTACCAAAATTTTGGGGATGTTGTGACGTTTGACACCACATACCGCACAAATAAGTACTCTATGCCTTTTGCTCCGTTCACCGGGGTGAACCACCACTATCAGTCAATCTTGTTTGGCTTTGCCCTGCTTAGGGATGAGACGGAGGAGTCATTTACGTGGTTATTTGAAACGTGGCTTAAAGCAATGTATCATATTCCTCCAAAGACCATCATCACCGACCAAGATCTGGCAATGAAAAATGCAATCGCTAAGGTCCTTCCAGATACTCACCATGGCCTGTGCACATGGCACATAAGCAACAAATATCCCGAACGGCTTCACAATGTATATGCAAACCATCCGACATTCAAGACTGACTTTAATACATGTGTGAAGAAATCGTTGACGGTAGACGTGTTCGAGGAGAGGTGGGCCAAGTTAATGGATGACTACCATTTGCACAATCATGAATGGTTACAATCGTTGTATGAGATCAAGACACAGTGGGTCGGTGCCTACACCAAGAAGTTTTTTGCAGCCGGAATGACTACGACCTCGAGAAGCGAAGGTATGAATGCATTCTTTGATGGGTACGTAGGCCATTCTTCAAGTATAACAGAGTTCGTACTAGAGATGCAGAAAGCCCTTGACAAGCAATTTTTCCTTGAGAGAGAAGCCGACGCGGCTACAGTTTACAGAGAAAGAGCCATAGTAGTTTTTTCACCTTTGGAGGCTCATGCGGCTCAAGTCTATACCAAGGAAATGTTTAGACAGTTTCAAGAGGAACTACTAAAGTCGAATCAATATAGCATGACAAAGTTGCACGAGTATTCCACCAGAGTGATCAAGGTTTATGCTTTGACAAATGTGACGAATTTCGCCAATCCGTGCTCTTCGTCGGCTCCGAGGAGCAGAAGACATTTTACCGTAGCAGTTTGTATGGACACCGGGTTGGTTAATTGCAACTGTCAACTGTTTGAGCATAAAGGTATACTTTGTCGACACGCGTTGAGGGTTTTTAGCGCCAAGAATGCTCGTGAAATCCCTCCACAGTATATCTTGGAACGGTGGACGAAGGAAGCCAATAGAGTCCACGGTCACATTCCTTACGTGCCCAATGTTTCAGTTGATTTCGAGCAATCTGAGACGCTGCGATATAATCACCTTTGTAACATCATGCACGGTTTATCATTGGATGCAGCGTCAACATTTGATGGGTACAGGTATCAAGTTGAAGCAGCCGCACGGGATAAGGCTAACCTTGCACAGTTTAGGATGGCATTACCAGAAAGACGGGACACTCCGACTAGTCGGACGACTCCAGCCGGTAGATTCAATCGAGCTTCACAGCCAGTCATTGACGGCACTAGCCTGCAAGGTGAGGAGGACGACATTTTTGATCCGATTATTTCTCAAACAAAAGGGCGAAAACGAGCAATACGCATGAAGAATCCGATTGAAGAAGCAACGGGTCAAAAAAAATTGCGAAAGTGTGCGTTGTGTAATAAGATGACTGATCATGACAAGAGAAACCATTATAAAGTGTTAGGTATCGAACCTGGCAGTATGGTCGAGGAGGACGATGATGATGATCAGTGTTAGGGTTAATGTTTCAGTTGTATAAATTGAACTTTTATAATGTTTAAATTTGTGATTTGGTTTGTGGAATCATAGCTTCCGAAAAATTACGTAATTTTTTTTGTCACATTTATTTTGCTCATTGAACCTTAGGCACGCTAGTTAGCCCATTTGTATCAATTTTGGAAAAAACGAGACACATTATTTTTTGGGTTATCCTACGAAGGGCCTGTTCGGGCACACTTTAGGGTCCAATTCATAGCTTCCGAAAAATTACGTAATTTTTTTTGTCATTTTTTTGCTCATTGCACCTTAGGCACGCTAGTTAGCCCATTTGTATCAATTTTGGAAAAAAAACGAGACACATTATTTTTTGGGTTATCCTACGAAGGGCCTGTTCGGGCACACTTTAGGGCCCAATTCATAACTTCCGAAAAATTACGTAATTTTTTTTGTCACTTTTTTTTTGCTCATTGCACCTTAGGCACGCTAGTTAGCCCATTTGTATCAATTTCGAAAAAAAACGAGACACATTATTTTTTGGGTTTTCCTACGAAGGGCCTGTTCGGGCACACTTTAGGGCCCAATTCATAGCTTCCGAAAAATTACGTAATTTTTTTTGTCACTTTTTTTTGCTCATTGCACCTTAGGCACGCTAGTTAGCCCATTTGTATCAATTTCGAAAAAAAACGAGACACGTTATTTTTTGGATTATCCTACGAAGGGCCTGTTTGGGCACACTTTAGGTCCAATTCGGGCACACTTTAAGGTCCAATTCATAACTTCCGAAAAATTATGTAATTTTTTTTGTCACTTTTTTTTGCTCATTGAACCATAGGCACGCTAGTTAGCCCATTTGTATCAATTTCGAAAAAAAAACGAGACACATTAATTCAATTTCAAACCTTAATATCCAAAATCCAACAATAGTAATAATAAAACATACGAACGTCTACTACATCTCAGGATAATGGTAAGGAAGGCGTCTAGCTACACCCTTTTTCAGCTCCCAGGCTATCCTATATCTAAACGTCAAGGCATCGTTTCGAGACCACGTATCATATTCGAGCACATCTGAGCGAGCTATGTAGTCCATGTACTTGAGGACGTAAATCCCGCAATCATGACTGTTATATTGCTTTGGTCGGTTTTCTATCGTCACGACCGTCCAAGGATCTATCATTGTTTTGCTCGTGATGGCTTCCCCCTTAAAATGTCGACACGCTAGTGGAATGATAGTAGTCTGCATCCAACAATAAAAAAGGTTATCAAGCCTATGTAACAAGAAGAATAGACTATGAGCGAAGGTCAAGATATAAACTAACCACCACATTGATGTACGTGGAGTACATCTGCGCCAGCTGCCGACCAGGTCCGTCTTCCCTTAGGCTATCGTATATGTGGACCATTTTATTCTCTGGAAAGAGAACTAATAGGAAGAAGTGGCTTGCATGAAGAGCAGGTAGCATGATTAGGTTCGCCTCAGCTGCGTGACATTGATAGTCCGCGTTCAAGTAGGAAAGCACGTTTGCAGATGGTCGCCATTCACCCTTGCTTGTCCCTCGCTTCCTCCTCCATTCTGTGAACTCCTTCATGCTATTCACCATGAAGGGGATAACAAAAGAGGCATACATGTTGAGCTTCAAAGTTTGGCAGGGGTTATAATTTAGCTCTCTAACACGCAGCAGATCTATATAAGCGTCAATGACAAAATTCGAAATATCTGTGTTCGGCGCCAACAGTCTTAGATCAGAGTGAGCTAGGAATGAAGCAACAGGAAAGTCTGCTGTAGCGATTGGCTCATGCCCAAAGTAGTGCCGGTCGATCCAATCCCTTTTGGCCGGACTCAATGGCTTCGTCGGTTGTCCTTTATCCGACCGGATGCTTGGGCGCGATGCCTGGATTCCTACTTGGGTCACCTGAATCTGGGACTGAGAGTCGTACGCGTCAGGAGGCAAGCGAGTAGACGGCTCCCACACCTGACTCTGGGGCTGATAGTCGTACGCGTCAGGAGGGAAGCGAGTAGACGGCTCCCACACCTGACTCTGGGACTGATAGTCGTACGCGTCAGGAGGCAAGCGAGTAGACGACTCCCACACCTGACTCTGGGGCTGATAGTCGTACGCGTCAGGAGGCAAGCGACTAGACGGCTCCCCTTGGTAACCCCGGTACGCAAGACTAAAGTTTTGAACTTCAGTCTTGTACCTCTCAATGGACCTCTTGAGATTGTCAGGAGCCTGCGCGACAAACCAGTCAAACCCCTCCAGCTGCTTGAACACCTCAGTGCCCTGGTCAACCTAAAAAACATGCATACAAAATATGGCTAATCATTTCAGGCATGGTAGATAAGGTGCGCAAATAAAAATTGAAACAACACTAGCATGACTTACAATGTTCAATGCCCAGAACTGGTCATAGATCTCACGTGGCGCATACGATGTCTTCCTCGCCTGGGAAGGGCGATTCACCCTCGTGCGCGTCACCTTGAGAAACCATTGCAGGTACTCCTCAATGCTGATGGTCCTTCAGCGATACAAGGCTATCATATGTTTCTTGCCAGGTATTCCACTGTTGCACCTCGTCGCTCAACAAAATTCAAGGCATCAGGCACCTCGAAGTTCGGCCCTCGACCACTCCTGTATGGCCGCATGTCTACAGCGGGTTTTGGTATCCCTTGTAGACAGCCAGCTTGCCTCATAGCTCGATCGGGCATCTGAAACTCACATACTTCGAAGTGAATAAGCGGCACCCGAACCAAACCTGCCAGCACGTACGACACCGGAAGTTGCCAACACCACTCATCCAACCGATGCATCACCTTGCTATATGGCTGCCACGTCACCTGGGATGCATTGAGTATCTCTAGTTCCCCCCGATAGAACTTTAGATGGTGGTGCGGGTCTACCCGTCTCCTCCGGTTGGTCGTAGGCCCCCAGGCCCACACCCTAGGCCACGTCTCATCGGAATATTCCAACGGTTGTGGACGACCCGTGGGTAGCCTCTCGTAAGACCAAACCTGTGAATGCAAACATTATCTGGAATTAGCACATTAATGCCGAATATATTGACTACGTCAACCAAGAAAATAAATGCTCAAACCTGTAATAGAGTGAGGCAGGCGGCAATGGACTTGGCACCCTTTCTCGTAGCTTTGTGCAGTGCTCGATATAGGTGCGCAAGGACAGCTGAACCCCACGAATACGAGTATACCTCCTCAAGATCCTCCAAGAACACCATATACTTCGGATGCACCGTGTTTTTCGAATGCGTCGGAAGTAATATGGCTCCAATAATATACAGAAGGAATGCTTTCGTATACGTCACGAAATCGTGAGGAGTGTATTCATCCGGTAGCACGCCATACTGCTCTCTCAGCCATTTAAGTTTGATGCCGTTCGTTGTAAGAGCTTCCCTCGGAATTCCCGGGAAATACTGCATAGCCATCTTCGCTATGGATGCAGACGTTTTGCTCGAAGTAATGGGTTTGCCGTGACATGGGATTCCAAGTATAAATCCGACGTCCTCTAATGTAATAGTCATTTCACCAAACCGGAAGTGAAATGAGTTCGTCTCGCTCCTCCATCGTTCAACTAGAGCGGATATAAGGCAATCGTCGTGTCGAGACCAAATCCCGGGATCGGTGAACATAGATAAATTTTGACGGTGTAATAGTTGTATTTGTTCCTCGTTTAGTACCCACTCATCGTGGTGACTTGTGCTTTGAATTGTTTCCAAAACACCCCTATCGACACCGTCAAATACGTGCCTCGCGACGTGGTCATCGTCATCGTATAGGATTGATGTATCATGAGGTCCGGCGTTGAAATCCATATATCTAAGAACAAAATATAATCGTAAACCAACTTAGTATCCATAATATTTACATTCCAAAACTATAAATGGATCTTTAACCTAGCTTACCAACGCATTAGCAATAGTATTTATCTCATTATTTCAATGTATTAAAACAATTCCTCACTTCTCACCACTCCGAACGCTTAATTACGCTAGTTCCCTAAAATTTAGCGCCAACGTGGTTATTTAGCAATATACCCCCTGATGGCCGCTACAGCCCCAACACCTCAAAACCGCTTTAAAACTACTTTTTAAATGTATTAGATCAATTATATACCAAATATTTCCTTTATCAAATTTTAAAGAGGATGAGTTACCAAAACACCCCCAACTTAAGCAAAATACCCCCTGGTAGCTATCGATACCCCCTGGTAGCTATCGACCCAACAAACATCTCAGAACAACTTTAAAATAACTTTTCGGGTGTCTTACACTCCTACTCTTTCCTCCAGTTGCAAAAAATTTTACAATGTTCAATTACCAAAATACCCCCGATGAGCAGCAAATTACCGAAATGCCCCTGGGGGTTCATTATCACCCTAACGCCCCAAACCAGCTTCAAAACAACCTTTCAGGTGTTTTACTTACATTTCTGGACTAAAAAGTCCTTTGAAAAACTTAACACCGTAAAATTACCAAAATACCCCTCTCGGGTTGGCAAATTACCAAAATGCCCCTGGCATCAGAACAATCTCAAAAGTGCTTTGAAATGCTATTTTAAGCTTTTCAAATTCATTCTTGATCTAAAAAGTATTCTACGGACTTTTCGCCCAAAAATCCCGAACCGGTGTCCGGATCGAGCGCTTAAAAGTCCGTTCGGCCAAAAAATAGCTAACGACTTCGGAATGGCCCGAAATTCTGGGGGATGGAACTTCCCAACATCCTAGGGTTCTCATAAAAGTTTCGCGCAAAATCGCGCTGGCTTGATATTTTAAATTACACTGCAAAGTTACAAGGTTCCCCGTATCAGTTAACCCCTTTCCAGTCTTTGAAAAAATCTGAAATTTTTCCCTGATATAGATCTTTTAAAAATAACTAGGGTCTCTTTTTCGCACTTTGGCAAAATCTAGCTCTAGCTATTTTTTATAAATTCGTGAAAAATCCTAATTTAGACGCCCTAAAAAATCGCTATTTTGGAATCTATAAATGTAATACCGCTCATCCGATCTCCGATTGATCTGATTTTTGTTTCCTTCAATTTGTACTTTTGTTATCTTCGATTTGAGTCTACAATGATTATTTTTGAACTTTGAAATTAACATTGAATTATAAGAAAACCCAAAAAATACTTACTTGTTTTGACTTGATATATTTAAAGAAAAATCCACCGATCTTCTAGCGGTTATCCACCGAGCTTCTAGCATAAAAAATTTTTGTTTGTATTGTTGTAGGTGAGATATGGAGTATGAAGATAGTTGGTAAAGATGATGGAGAGTGGAAGAAAGGGTTCGGGGATGAGGGATTATAAAGAGAAAAAAGCGAAGGAAAGAGAAGAAAGAAGACAGAAAAAAATCTGTGAGTGAGGGGGAAGGACACCACGTGGCATCACGGGAGGGGGAAGGGGGGCCATGGGGAAGGGGGCATCATGGGGGGAAGGGGGGCCATGGGGGGCATCACGGGGGGGACACCACGTGGGGGGGGGGGGGTGGGAGGGACCGCAACACTTTGTTGCTATTGGCATGCCAACCGCAACAAAGTGTTGCGGTTGGGCATGGTGGGGGGGACGGGGCCACGTGGCGGGGGAAGGGGATGCCACGTGGCTGGGGAGAGGGCGATGGGGACACATGGCGGGGAATTGGGAAGGGGGACCGGGGGAAGGGGCCAATCGCAACAAAGTGTTGCGGTTGGGAGCATAGGGGGGCCATGGGGGGAGGGGAGGACGGGGGGAAGGGGGAGGCCACGTGGCGGGCGAGGGGAGGACAGGGGAAGGGGGCCATGGGGGAAGGGGAAGGCCACGTGGCGGAGAAGGGGGACACCATGTGGGGGAAGGGGGCCAACCACAACAAAGAGTTGCGGTTGGGCAGGGGGGGCCTGGGGGTGAGACGGGGGGAAGGGGGAAGAGGGAGGGGGAGGGGGGGCCATGGGGGGAAGGGGGAGGGGGGGCCATGGGGAGGGCACAACCGTAACAAAGTGTTGCGGTTGTATTTGCAAGTAATAATAGCAACCGCTACTCTTTGTAGCGATTTGGTGGAGAAATTTTATTTCTCCACCGGTCGATAGGGATCGGCTCCCTATATATATATGTATGTATATATATATATATATATATATATATATATATATATATATATATATATATATATATATATATATATATGGGAGCTGATCCATTGCTCGCGCTAGCAACTTGGTTAAGTCACTAGCACGATCTGGACCGTCCTCGCGCGATCTGTGGATAGTCCAGATCTGTTTTTCGCCCTTTTTTTAAATCCGTCCGCTACATTATGTAGCGGACGTTTCTTTTGACAAATATACCCTTATGCCCGTCCGCTACATAATGTAGCGGACGGTAGAAAACTGATTGCTGGGTTGTCATGTTGCTTTTTATTTCGTTGGTGATTATTCAGATTCCAAGTCCACGTATCAGATCTCCGGTGATTATTCAGATTCCAACTTTACTCGGGAGCAAGAAGCATCCGTTCATTCGACTTGAGACCTTTCATCACCGGGAGAGAAAAAAGTGGAAAGTAACAGATGCATCACTTTCAAAAGGCTAAACCTTATCCTTATTGGAAAGTAACAGATCTGGACCACCTCCACCATCTCACCCATTTTCCACCATTTTTACCAAGGTCACCACCAACGAACACCTCCACTACCTCACCCATCGATCCACCAAACAAACCTACCCACCACCGCCCTAACCATTACCATCCAAAGCTCCATGCAAGAGAAAATACTAATTAAACAGATCTGATTAGAGAAAAATCAGGAGAAAATACTAATTGAATTAGAAAGAAACAGATCTATGATGTCGCGCCGCCGAGGAGGCCAGTGACCGCGGCTTGCAGAGTGGCCGAGGAGGCTGCGACCGCGGCTTGCGGAGTCACCGAGGTGGCCTGAGCATGGCCTGTGATGTTGCTAAGGAGGCATCGACCGCGACAGCAAAGCTGCGAAGCGGAGCTATCTTCAGTCGTACTTCAGAGCATATAGGGGGGAGAGGGGGAGAGAGATAGAGAAGTGAAATGGAATGGGCTTGTCTGTTTTTTTTATACATATGTCCGCTACATTATGTAGAGGACTGAAGCTTTTGTTGAACAATCAAAAATTGGGTGAAGGGTATATTTGTCAAAAGAAACGTCCGCTACATAATGTAGCGGACGGATTTAAAAAAAGCGCGAAAAAAAAATCTGGACCTTCCACAGATCGCGCGTGGACGGTCCAGATCACGCTAGCAACTTAACCAAGTTGCTAGCGCAGGCAATGGATCAGCTCCATATATATATATATAGACACACACATAACTTGTTCCGGTCACAAGTCCGGACAAAAGGAGGACGGCCTATGAAGAAATTTATCTTAAATTTAATTCTTCTGTAAAAATAAAAAATTAGTAAAAAACATTTTTTAGGCACGAGCATGGCCCAAGCCCAGCCCTAAATTTTGGGCCTCGGGCTTGGACTTGGATTGGGCCTTGGTATCCTTCAATGGGCTCGACCCGGTTCCTCACGGCCTAAGCCCGACCCGGCCTATTTTCCCCTCTGGGCTCGGGCTGGGTCAGCCCAAGCCTGGCCCATTGACACCTCTAATTGTGGTGACAAACATTCAGCACCTACTTTTACCATAATCTACTTTTAAGATAGTGTATCAATAAGAAGCTTTTATTTATTGTTAAATTTTGCAAATTTTAGAATTTCGAATAAGTAAGTTAAAATCTAAAAAGGAGAAAACTGAACGAAGATGGAGAATAATACAAACAAAAGAAGTAAACAAATAAACTAAATAATAAAAGACAATATATTGTAAAAACCAAGTACCTAGATTACTCACGACTTCCCCTTGAATTTTAATTCCAGATGGCAGTGAATATTGCCAAAGAGTCTCTGGTCATCAGATCGTGGAATATCTTTTAGATCGTAGATTATGTTTTTATGCTTACCTACTACGACATCTTGTACCCTTTGACATACTAGCAATACTAGAGCTAGAGGGCTACCCCCTTTTACAGTCCTTATCTATTTTAGTTTCCTCATCCTATTATGTAAATGTCACACTACATATAAATAAGACGTGATGGGGGTAGGGTTGAAGAGGTGTTCACATTCATATGGGTATGAGACCTTGCTAAGGTTTTTGAGCGACGTACTTATGTTTCCAATTTAGGTTTTTAGTAAAACTCTCGGGTCGTGGACGTAGGTAATTGTCAACCCACATTACATCTTGTGTTCAATACTAGTTCCTTGTTGTTATTACTTGGGTTGGTTTCTTGCTATAAACCTAGCTAAGAGGGTTGGACTTCGTGAATATTTATAATTTCTATATGAATGGTTGAATCTTTTCTCGAAGATGCAACTTCCAAATGGAGGGCCCAACCTTAGGGATGAAAGTAGGTGTAGACTAGACATGGGAGTTATGATGTGGATTAATTGCTTTTGTCAATGATTTATTGTAGACCCATAACCATAGGGAAAAATAAAAAGACTCATAATGCAAACCTAAGATCTTATAAACCTTGAAGTTATGTGAAACCAAGGTAATGGGTTAGCAGTATATGTAGAGGTGCCACAAATAATCCAGTTTGAGTCAGAAGCAAAGTGTATTGATGTGGGACAAAACAAGAACAAAACAAGCGTAGTGACCAAGGCTTTTTGGAAACCTAAGGAGTGGCAGTGTTGTGATGGCAACGGCACAAGATGAATATATGACAACAGTGACTAGTCCAATGCTTAAGTCCAGTGTTAGGGTCCAAAGCCAAGGTCCGAGGTTAGGGTCCTGTGTGTTTCTCTATCTAGAATTTTCTAGCTTTGGAATTCTAGAATGAGAAAGTGAAATCCGACATGAGTTATGTTCTTCTACAAAAGAATTCTGAAGTCCCTTATTTGTAGGGGTTGAGAAGGTCATGTCATCAAGCGACATGTGGCACTTTCTAGAAGTGAGACCTCAATAAGGGGCCACAAGTGCAAGTGCTATATAGTTTATTGGATTACGTATTCTCTTGGCCTACCATATGCAACTTTGCTTGGTTTATCTAGGAAGATTGGCTCACACAACATCAGTGTGGCCAAAGAACCCCTTGCTCTAGCAACTAGTCCAAAGCCCTTACTGAGTGCCACATGAGCATTGAGAGATGTAGAGAACCTGACAACAGTTGGAAGGCCCGATGCTCAACTACCAGATGGACTAGGCATGATGCCCTCTAGAGACCTACTTCCATCTCGGAGTGACCCTGGTGGTCCTTAAGGGTACCGATGAAGAGCCCACAAAAATGCTGGATCATGTACACTAGTCGCAAAGACACCTTTGCAGAGATAGTTTTGCGAAGGAGTCGCCTATTCGACGGGCCAATGTAGTGTCTTGAATAAGTCACCTACTTGATACGCAGAGATAGTGCCCCATAGGAGTCGTCTACCCAGCGAGAGAAAATTCCTCATGCCGAAGCACACGAAGCTCCCTGATGGAGATAATGTCCCCATGGTAATAGCCTATACTACACTGAGTCCTTCTATCGGGGCAATCAGAGCATGTCGAGACAGTGCACCGCAAGTGTCGTTACCAATAGGCCGAGGTAGTGTCTCGGAGGATTCATTTACCTGGCAGAAGAAGAGTCCTCATGCCGAAGTAATTGGAGCTCCCTATAGGAGATAGTGTCCTGGAGGAGTCGCCTCATCTCGTGATGAGTCTTGTGCTGGAGCAGTAGCGCTCCGCAAAAAGTTGCCTACACGATGGGCTGAGGTAGTGTCCAAGAGGAGTTGCCTTCCTAGCAGGAGGGGGTCTTTATGCCATAGCACTTGGAGCTTCCAATAGTATCCCGGTAGAGTTGCTGATCCCCGCAATGAGTCCTTATGCATGAGCACTCAGAGCATGCCAAGGTAGTGTCCTGGAGGATTAGCCTACACGATGGGGCTGAGGTAGTGTTCCGAAAAAGTCACCTACCTGAATCAAGAAAAGTCCTCATGCCGAAACACTCAGAGCCCTTGAGTAGTATCTTAGAGAAGTCTCCTACCCCAAGGGACGTTGCACAATCCTGAGAGTGGGTCAAAGTATGTTCCACGACTAAGACAATGTGTAAATGGTGTAGTGAAGGGATGGACCAATGCTAGGGACATGGTAGTGTTACAGAGTGTCGGTTGATGGTATTGTATAGGTGGCACTGCGTATGCGCACAACGGTATGTTTACGGTGCCGAGGGCATGCTCAATGGAGATGGCGTAGCACGGTGGTCACTATGTTTGGTACGGGGGTATGTGACACTGTGATAGCGCATGGTTGTGGCCTAGGGAAAGAATGCTTGGAGCATGTATAACAGGGCACTGCACTCGAGCACAACCGGTCGTCATGGTGCTTGAGCCCTGCGAAGTGTGTAGTGCCGGAGGCAAGTATGCGGAGACGGCGCTCAAGTGCAGTTAGAGGTAATGGCACTCCCCGTTCAGGCGCATCGACGAAAATCATGGAACATGGATCTCTCAAATGGTGAGGCAAGGCAGACCCAAGGGTGAAGCAAGAGAGCCCCGCAAGGAGAAGGAGCCCCTAAGGGACAAGAAGAAGGAGCCCCCAACGGAAGAGAGTCCCCAAGGGACAAGGAGAGGGAGCTTGGGTTGACCCCTCGGGGGGAAGGTCTAAGGCCGACCACTTTGGAGGAAGTCATGGGCGAACCGGTCTACGGGAAGGCCTAGGGCCGACCCCCTTGGGGAAGGACCTAAGCCGACCCCATTGGGGAAGGAAGGCACGCCGTCGACACCTTTGGCTAAGGAAAGAGGTGCACCAAAGCCAATACTTAGGAAGATTTTTGGAGAAAAAAGCGAAGGGCACGTTACTTGAGCGTGAGCCTTGGGTTGACAGGCTTGGTAGCTTTGAAAATTTGTTGACGTCCCGCGAGAGCGGGACCCAAGGGCAGTGAAAGATGCATAATTGGGCTATCAGCAGTGTGTTGCTAAAAGTTACAGGTTAAGCAAATGACTTTTTCAGCTTTGATAACATCCTTCCATTTCCATGGAGTTCTTGATACGATTTGCTTCCTAATCCCTTAAATTTCAGCCACCGTAGAAATGTATGAAAGAAACAGGTTCGAGTAAGCATTTAAGTTAATGTATTTAAAAGACAAATGGAAAAGGCCCATGTTTTGAGCGTGCAATATAATCTCTCAAAACCAAGTTATGCCCTTCTATCTAGCTGCTTATCCACTTCCTTTTTCGCGCCGGACGCTGATGCTTGATCTCTGAACCTGCAATGGCATCATTAGGCGAAAGCAGCTTTGATTCACATTCTCTCATCTGAAAAGTCGCATCCTCTGCATTTGGTACTGGAGACTTGAACCTCTCCCTCCGTTTCTTAAGTTTCAAAGCATCCTCTCCAGTTTCAAATTTTGGATCAGCTACGGAGTCGGTAGAATCCTTATCCAGCTCATCGTGGCTTGTCCAACGTTCAAATTTGGATCGACCTCTCTTCAGTCCTTGCTGCTGGTTACTGGAGATAATATCTCTTTGTTTCCATGACGAATGGCCTTCCGCACCAACTTCCTGGTAAACCTGCAGTTTGTGGAAGTTGCTAGATGAGAAAACATACAAACATAAAGAGTAGCTTGTTCATATGTCTGTGGAAGTCTCCAATATTACTGTTAGTCCTGGAGGGGACCAAATGATGTAGCTTAATCATATATATGTCTGCGGAATGTCTCCAAAGTAGGTCAAATAGGCCTCTCAGAACTTGTCCCAAACCAAGATATATTTTAGCTTTATTTCGCAGGCAATATCCAATTTGATGCCATAATGTCCGGTACCATTCAACTTATAAATTGGAGTATCAAAGATGACTTTCACCTTATGGATCAACTTATTTCTATAGAAGAATAAATCTATTGGTTCACCTCATACCAGCTTCTGCAAAGTGAAAATTTTACTTACAGATATGTGGAAAAATTTTCCAGCTTAAAAGCAATACCTTCCCGTCATGACTCCTGTGATGATATTCCTTCCTGTTGGTAGGATAGACGGTGTTCTGACAACCCGTTTTGAATACTTTGTTCTTTGGCAGGACTCTTTTATGCCCCTCAGTTTTCCTCCAGAGGCTTTCAGTTTTTGCCGACCTCCCATATTCTACTGCCTTTGATTCATAGGGCTGTGGCAGCATTCCCCTACCAATCCAATGGCGAATACCATGCCTATCCCTTAGTACTGGCTGCCTTTCACAAGCAGGCGTTTTATCCAGATATTCGTGAGGATATGTCAACGTATCATCATATCTTCCATATTGTGGACTCAAATTCTTATCCTGATCAGTAAAATTGCGTTCCTTCAGCTTTCTCCTTTGAGGTAGATGTGCATCCCCATTTCCATCACGCCCCTGTGCGTACATCTTGTGACCATATCTCAATTCATAAGCATGCAATGGGTATCTTTCATCATCACGTATATCCTCGGCTCTCGTTTTCCTTGGATGGTTCTTCCTTTTCAAAGTCAGAGAGGCTTGATTAATCTTTTGTTTTACATATCTGACTGCACCATATGTCTTTCCTGTGCCCTGCACCTCCAAGTTGCTTGCAGCCATTGTAGGTGGTGCTAACTCTGGATTCTTTTCATAACAGTTGATTTTTTGCAGTCTTTTCTCTGGGTTAGTGGGGAGCTTTGCCCTGCATGCATTTTGATTAGGTTCTTCATTATTGTATTGCTCTACACGTAAAAAATTGTCACTTGACAAGTGCTGAAACCCCAAGATCCCACAAGAAGAAAGGTCAAAATGTAGATGTAGATTACTATGTTCTGAGGTCTTTGTTCTTTAAGAAATTTTGAGTGATGTAGCTAGTGCGTCAGTATAAATTCATATAGAAAAGGGCTTCCTTAGATTGTCTTCAGTGTTATGGTTGCAAATTAAACTAAAGAAACTTCATTCAATAACAGTAAAAACACGATGGGGTTACTCTAGTTTTTACCAATCTATATGATAGAAAAATGATACAAGAGGGGGCGGAATAAGGACGGAGCAAGACACTAAGAAGAGTATATGACCCTATGGAGTCAGGTGTGTGAATAGCTGATCAATAGAAAATTTAAATAGCGTAACTGGTAATGAAAATTTACAAGATAGTACTACATTGATGCCATAACAGAAAGGAGAAAAATATATCGAACCTTATTGTTTTCTGCCAAACGGGCACAACAATTTGATTAACTTAGTTGGCAATTGCTACGTAAAATTGATTACTTCTGGCCTTGTGGATGATAGTTGACTTTAGGCTGACACCTCTGCTGCTAAACGAGGGACAAAGTGTGGCTGGGGTTGACTTGGGTGGCAGTTAGCAAAAAGTCTAAAAATTATTCGTGGAACTGAGGAAAAAAACAAAAACAGAAAGCAAAATGTTTGTAGTTCCAAATGAAGATTTGGCAACAAACCCTTGCCTAAACTGTCCTACATCATGTAGAAAGGTACACTGAAGTGAAAACTGGAAGAAAGAATATTCAGGCCCTCCATCTTGCCAATAGACGTATTTTTCTAGGAATATTTGGTGCACTACACATAAACCATTTCTGGAGAGTCACTTTCAAGTTTCCTAGTACAATGTGTGTTAAGTGTTAACTGTGATCTTGATTGAGGCAAACCATTGCTCCTGGCATTTGAGTATACCCATGGCTCGGATTGTTTCGGGTTTTGGCATGCCAAAGGTTTGGGGGTTATTTATCAAGTCTATATAACTCCACTTATGATGACCTACTCCACTTATAATGAGGCCATTATAAGTGCGAGTTGCAAAAATTTACATAATCCTAAGAACATGTCCATTTTTGGAGTTGAAGAGTCCCAAGAGAAGTCGAATGAATTTTAAATTCACAATTCACTTGAAGCAGCCAACATCCTGGAAAATGAAAAGGATTTCTCTCTCCACTCATGGCCACGGAACTTAGGAGGACACTTGAACAGTAGACACTTCGCTTGAATCATATTGTTAGGTTTTACCACGGGTCAGACTGAAGGAGATAACGAAACGGTTTGGAGTATGAACGTGGCATCACATGGCATGGAGACGGCTTGTTCGGGCATCGGTCTATAAGCTTCCGTGGTATACACGAAAGTGTGACCCAAATCATATATGTGAGCATGGTATGTCTTTTTATAGTTGCTGAGATATTTCTACGAAAGACCCTTCAAGTTGTGAAAAACTGGAAACAGATGATAGTAATGCCTGCTCTAAGAAAATAGAAAACGAGCATCACAGAGGAGAATACAAACGATTAACATTACTATGCATCTTACCTCTCTTCTTGATAAATTCCAGCAGGGTGTTCAAAACCAGGGCAGTGTTGACACGAACCGTATAAGGGGAAGGGTCGGATCCAATCTCCATTTATATTCTTATGAATTTTACTGGATCCCGTGTTACAGTCTTGTGAAAGACACAGAGTGGGTTTAGCGTCTACCAACACAAGATTTACTTTGGCGTCTTTACTTCTGCAAGCATTGCCATTTATATGGTCCTGACAAACAATCTGTCTACCAAAGTACTTTAACGTGAATGGATACAGCTAAAAGTTGCACAAAGATCAGCAGCAGAAGCAACTTTGGACAAGAAATTTAGTACCTCGATGATTACATCAGAGTTCTGTAAGCGTGGAGGCTCGACTTCAATGCAGGGAAGACGCTTACGAGCTTCAACATCTACTGCTCTTCCAATTGGCTGGATTCAAACATAGTTTAGAAACACAAAGTTATATACATATACGTCTTTACGTGCATCTTGAGGGCTTAACGATCTCATTTTGGATTGGTTAAAGAGAAGTCAAAATTGTGAGACAAACTGCGAACTTAATCCAAGGTAGAAGTGACAAATCAACTTGAAGCCTGTTTACAACACTAAAAATGAGTAGAAAACTCATTTAGTCGGCAACAGCATGAGCAGTTTCCAGACCTCCGGTCAATGCTCCACTTTATACGGCATTCTTCCCTCCAGAAAGAATTTTCGCCAGAGGTTCTGGAATAGCCAACTGCAGCTGAAAGTTCTGGGGGTAGATCTAGATCATAATTCTGGAGTTCAAGCAGAATTATTACAAATACCAGTGATTCTTTTTTGTTTGCAAGCTACTTTAACACCTAATCATAAACTTGATTAGCCATGAAAAAACCTTAATTACCTTTTCAAATTTTCCACTTCTGCATGCAATGAAATGACTCTGAGCAGACATTTCCATGCGGAGTTGTTCCTGCACTTAAAGTCAAAGAATTAGTGGCCCTAGTCTGTAGGTCTTAAGAGACATCAAAAGGATTGAGCTACCATCTGTTTGCTATAGTATTTCCACTTGTGTTCATCCAGACCATAGTTGAAAAATACTGACACATCCACACCGGGGTGTCTCCATGGCTTTTCTTCAAGATCATCTACTTTGATATCAAATATTGTCCTGATAATTTAGAGCACAGAAATCTCAGGACACAACATCTCAAATGTTGTTCTTGGTCGAACACCAAGGCATGTTGCGTATGGAAGAAACATCTGGGAGCATTTCCACTAGAACTGAATACATACAAAAGCATATATGCCAAAACTTCTGTTCTTACAATAAAGGCATACAGATGTGAACATATAAGCATGTAAACTTAGTATATGAGGCATGCGTGTGAGTATAGCAAGCATATGCTTGTGAGCCAGTTGAGTCTTAAATTTCACTGGTACGAGTACATAGCGGAAAAAGAAAAAGCATATCATTATCCAGTCTCAACATGTGTAAATTGTTTTCCAATTAAGGCCATAACCAAGAAATGGCAGATTTATTCACTCTATCAACATAAGCCAGATGACGGAACGGGAAAACCTAAAGTAAGGTAAAAATAAAAAACCAGACCTAGATAAATATGATATGGGACTTTGACCTTTATTTTGTTCTGTTCCCTTGGTGATGACAAGATAGGTTTAATTGTCTGGGGTTGCGAGGCAACATAACTTGGATATGGACGTGATTTAGTACAATTGCAGTATAGAACTCGGCTTATCAAATATCCTTGCTACTTCGAAATTCTTGTTAACATTTTCTAGAAACAACAAATGTCTTAGATTTGAAAAGACGTGTCTATCGCTTTATACTAGGCGCTGAAGGCGACATTGTATGCATGTGCAATAGTGGTTCTGCCAACTGTTCATTTTACGCTCAACTCAAAACAAAAATGAACTCCAAATGCTGTTCTCCGCAATGCTAGACTCGGCAGAATATACTGGCCAAAGACCAAAACTTTTTAAACAGATGTACCTGATTAAGGAGATTGTTGATGGCATTATCAACTAATTGCCATATCTAGAAGGAATGCTACAATACGATATTAATAGTACTTCCAGCAGGTATTCTGAAATGATAAAGAGGTTAATGTAGAAGCTTAAGCAACAAAGAAGAGTTTACTTGCGGGACGGGAGCAGAAAATTCAATTTATTGCCAAGGCCATGTCCTGATGGAGGGTTATTCGTTATTGATACCACTATATCAGCAGAAGTTTCAGGAATTGTCGAAGCAAAGGTCAACCCAGGAGATTGCGAATCATCCCCACCCCGGCCAGCAATATGGTCGATAATTCCAAATGGATATACGTTATGTGGGGCAGCTACAGGACCACTAGGAGCTCCTCCAGGCAAAGTGCCTGCAATAGGAATTAGAGACTACCCAAAGAGAAAAATGAGAATGAACAAATAGATGAACGGAAAAGAAAACTTTAAATTAAGAAAGAGCAAAAACTGGAAGCAACCATGAAAGACGTAGTTTACATGTCTATTACAGGTAAAGCATCCAACAGATTTTAAAGATGAAAACACGCCATATGAAGCAAGAGATATCCAAAGCAGGGAAATATGCTGCATGGAAAGCAGTTGATCTGACAAAAGTTGTAGCAAGTCGTGTAAGAGGTATTAGATTTGTAGGGCATTCGATCCTTCTTCTTAAGTAATCTGAAAGAGGAAGTTCAAGTGGACTATAAATGATAAAGGAAGCACAGAGGAGCTCTAGGCATTACGACAATGAAGACTGATTATGGTTGCATAGAACATCAAACGAAAGTTGGGAAGTGGAGCGGAACTCGTAGTTTAAAATCAGTTTAAGCATCAGGTTGATTAAAGATATAGTTCCTGTCATATCTGGAGGTATTTCACTGCAACTATAGGCAATTAGCTAGCAGGCATCCTCATAGCCATTGACATTTCTTTAAAGGAGATCCTGACATCTATTATAAGGAATTGACATATGTTATATCGCTTGTTGGCTGTTATTCAGAATTTCCTATCATAAAGGAGCAATTATTAGAAATTTGTTGAAGATGAAAACCTCATTGCTACGAGCACGCACAAAGTGATCCCATTTCTTCATCCTAATGCCACGTGCTTACTTTAAGCGGCTATAATGTATTTACTTATTTCCGTTCAGTTTAAGTGGATCGTGTCAAAGCCATATAGCTTCTGTTCGCCTACTTGATAGCCAATTTGTAACACCTTTTGTAAGGCTGCTAATACTTGAACTGTATGCGACAACAGTCCATCCCAACATCTGTGGAGCTTTCTACGACAAAAAACCAAGAGAACAAGAAAGGAGTCCCGATGTTGGAACATACCACCGCCTATTCTCTATCACTAGTATCAACACGAACAATGGGCATGGATGCTCTTTTCTGGACAGCAGATACCTAGAGACTGACCTTAGACATAGAATGAAATGCACCATCTGAATCAGCAGCTCCAGCCAATATGGCGTTACTTCCACTTCCCTTTGCAGCCTCAGACATTACCTTCCTTTTCTCATCACCCACGTTGCTGCCCAACCTTTTTTCTTCCATTCTCTCATCATCAAGATCATTGGAAGCAACAGTAATCAAATCTTCGCCTTCAGTAACATCTGTATCAATTCGTACTTGGTTTCCATTCGAACCAACTCCCGTCAAATTGTCATTGTCATTCAGGATAATATCTAAATTATCATCGCTATCGTTATCCTCATCACACACTTCTCTATCTCCAAAATTGTACTCGGTGGTAAAACCCCTCAAATCAACCCCATTTTGTCTATTTTCAAGAAAATTGACTGCGTCATCAAAGAGTCCCGGGGTACTTGGATTCAAGCCAAAGTAACTACAAGCAGTCAAGATTGTAACCACATCTCTGTCCATTTCTTCCGTACTTGAGACCTTAGGTCCCAATTCAAGCTGATTTAAATCAGATCCCATTTCAAGCTCAAATTCCTCTACAACATCACTGCTTTTAGCTTCACCAGGATGTTCTTCTGGCGACAAATCATCATTATTTTTCAAGACTGAACACAAATTTGGTTCTAAAATCCCGGCTTCTGACCCATCAAATACATATTCCTCAGCGAGATCACTTATTTTAGCTTCACCAGGAGGTTCTCGTGATGACCCCTCATCCTTTTTCAAAACCAAACTCAAAATTGGTTCGGAAATCCCCATTTCTGGACAATTAAACATAAATTCCCCAGAAACACCACTATTTTTAGCTTCACCAGGAGGTTCTAGTAACAACCCATCATTTTTTCTCGAAACGGAAATCACAATTTGTTCCGAAATCGCAATATCTTGACCATCAAACACAACATCATCTACAACATCACTAGTTTTAGCCTGAACAGGAGGTTCTAGTGACAACCAATCAACATTTTTAGAGGCAGAAACCCAATTACCCAATTTCTGGCCATCAGACACAAACTCCTCTGCATAATCACTAATTTTAGCTGGTTGTGGTGAAAACTCATGATTATTTTTCAAGGGAGATATTACAACTGGATCTGAAAACCCCAATTGCCCAGATTCAGTTACTTGCCTGTCTTTTGCATTGTTAAACGTGACATCGTTAGCAACAGATATTTGGAATCCTTGAGGAGGGCTAGGGTCATCGCAAACAATGGTTTTCCGGGTGGAATTTGGAGGGTTAAATGTAGGGAAAATGTCTGCATAGAGTTCTCCGAAATCGTCGTCCAAGGCCTCCATGAGGGAAGAATGAAGGGCAAAAGCTGAGCTTCTTGATCAAAGATACAAGTTTGCCTGGTGGGACGATATTTAATGGTCACTTTTAATAATAATTAAGAATCATCGCCGCAGAAATAATATAATTTATGTTTATTATCAAAGTCACAAGTTTGTTAGCAGAGATGTCAAATGGGCCGGGTGGCCCGCGGGATGGCCCGGCCCGGCCCGTTTTTGGCCAGGGCTGGCCCGGCCCGTTTTTGGGCCCGGGCTGACCCTAACCCTTAGGGCCAGGGCCAGGCCAAATTATTTGAGAAACGGGCCCGGGCCCGGCCCTAAAACGGCCCTTTTTTGGCCCGGTCCTAAAATGGTCCGGGTTTGGCCCGGCCATGTTAGCCCCCCTAATTTTTTTTTCTTTTCTATTTTTTTTGAAGTATATTTTATTACATTATTATTTTTTTGATATTTTGGATCTTTTTAGTTAAATTAATAGTTTTTGAGGTGTTATTGAATTCATATGATCAGTATTTTCTTTAACATACGCAGATAAGTATGGGTGTGTGGTGACTGTGACGTGTTTTTGATGATTTTTTAGTGGGTTTTCATTTAATGTATTTTACAGAATTTGCTTTGTGTTCTACATCACAAGCTAAGGGAATAATTATAAAAACAATTATCATGTATTCTAAACATAAATAAAAATTATGTATTCTTTTTGTTTCAAACCAAAAGAGGTGAATCGAATTCTAAATTTAATTTCATGAAATGGGTGACGTGTTAAAGAGCCTTGAAGAATAATCTCATGTTTCTTTAAATGACCAAAGAATTTGAATGTAACAAGAAAAGATGTTATTTTATCTTCTTCGATCTCGTTATTGTTTTTGTTTGATCTACTCTATTTTTCTTTGACATTTACAGGTTTTACACCATATTATGAAAGAGATTGAATTTTGTACTTAAAATCAGTATGTATGGGCTAGAACAACTAGCTTTTGTACTTAATTCGTGGTTAATGGTCAATCAACATCAATTTGCCTTTTCGAAATGGGGTTAATTCGTGAAAAAGTGATTGCATACTCAGTGGTCCGTTTACAAAAACTTTGTCATTTGTTGAAGAAGAAGTCTTTATAATAAAAAGTTGGGAAGAAAGGAAAAAAAAATTGGATTGGGCCCGGGCCCGGCCCAGGCCCTGGCCCGATTTCATTGGAGGCCCGCTGAGCCTGGGCCGGGCCGTCCCAAGCCCGGCCCATTGACAACTCTATTTGTTAGGTGCGACCCCCGCATCAAAGAAAGATATTTAAAGGTCCTTTAATATTTTTAGTAACTATTAAGAGTTGTTAAAAATATTAGCCTAAAAAATATTAATTATATTTAACGATTATTATTTTTCGTCATATGAAGATTTGTAATTACCATTCTAATATTGAAATAACATCAAAATAAAAAAAGATTGATAACTTAAGATTTAAGTACTTTTACAGAGACAAATATAGGAGACCGAAGCTTGTGAAATGACATTTTGAATGCGCGACAGTTATTAAGTAATGGACATGTACTTGTTGAAAAGTTTAGTGAATTAGGCTACGTGTAAACAAAAAAAAAAAAATTGGGTCTGAGAAAGGAAACCAGAAAACAAATTTGCATCTCCATTTTAGTACAATTCAGCATGTACATGTGCACTGAGTGTGCACTTCTGACGACTTTGGCGTCGTTCAATTGTGGTCTCATAAGCCCCACGCTTCATTGTTGTGAAGGTGTGCTCCCCCCGAACCCACATTGAACTGCCAAAAATTAAAATTAAAATTAAATTTACGGAGTTTCTTGTCTGCTAATAATTGAAAAATGTTTATTTCTACTCTAGATCGAATCAACCAACTCGATTTTCGCTGCACATGAATAGCATCAATTTGGAGCTTACTACTTACATTTGATGTTCGTTTTTTGTTTGGTTTTGTTTTGTTTTTTAATAGCAGAAATATGATATTGACAGTTCTATATGGGGTTAATCACGCTGAACCAATATAGGATGACAAAGATAGGGATTCAATATTCTTCAAATACCTGTCAAAACCTGACTAAACTAGAGAAGTGCCGGATAAATAACGAGAGCTAGGTCGGACCAACCATGTCCGAGAAGCTTAAAAATAAGAAAATTCAACAAATTACCTTATTTAAGAGAAAGGGAAAAGCATAATAGACTCAGTTTTGGCAAAAATGAGGAATCGAAAGTGAATAAAAATTATCAGACCCAACGCCTACACCCACCCACATACATACACAAAAACAATAACCATTCCCGGACTAACCCGTGAGAAACCTAAATCTCCCTCCCCTGCCCCCACTGCCCGCCCCATAAAAGGCAAACACACGAGGTAAAAAATAGAGAACGACCTAGCCAAACAAAATCATATTAGAAAAGCGTCGTAACAGTACTACCTAGAACAATCCTACTAAGATTCCCGAAACTAACGTCCCTACAAAAGACGATAAGCCAAATTCACCTTTTTTACTAGATTAACATACCTGCAATCACATAGCATAAAAAGGCAAACACCATGAACATTAGCAGTATGACATATGTCAGTTCTCCCTCATATCAAGATGATTAAGTGTAAGAATGAGCATTTAAATCGTTGAGATCGATCCAACACGAAAAACCAACGACCAATCTGGCTAATTATAAACCGACCTAAAAAACAATCTGTTTGGTTATTTTTGTCAAATCGAATATTCTGTTAGGTTCAAAATTTTTAAAGCCGATATAAATGAACCGAACATGCCACTTATATACAAGGTGACATATACTTATTTGAACCCAATCCTAATTATTCTTACTAACTACCTTAGTTATAACTAACAGCTTATATAAATAAGGGCTAATTACAGCTATGTCCCTGAGGTTAGGGGGTAATTACAGTCAAGGACACAAAGTTTCAAAATGTAACATTCCGTGACCAAACACTTTTAAAATGTATCACCCGTGTCCATCCGTCAGGGTTCCGTCCAAAAAGTGTACTTTTTTTATGATGTCATCAATACGTATTTTTAAAATGACAATATTACCCTTGTACTGTATATACTGAATAAAATTTTAAACTTTAATTTAAAGATTAGGGTGTTGGTTTCTTCCCAATCTCTGCTGTCTTTTTCATCAATTTCTCAATCGGTTTCAAAACCCTAATTTATTTCAATCTCAATCTGCAAAATAGGGTTTCAAAACCCTAAGTTATCTCAATCTACAAATTAGGGTTTCAAAATGTTCTTAATTTGCAAATTAGGGTTCACAACCTTAATTTTTCTAAATCTGCAAATTAAATTTCTATTTTTTCTATTTTTGAAACCCTAATTTGTAAATTAGGGTTTTCTTGAAACCCTAATTTGCAAATTAGGGTTTTATGTTCTCTCTCTTATTGCCGGTGAATCTGAAGTCCCCGCCGGCCGTCGCCTCCCTCCCCCGCCCCCGCCGTCGGCAGTCCCTCCTTCCCCGGCCCCTCGCCGTCGGTAGCCCCTATCCACACCACCCCACCCCACCACGCCAGCAGCCTCTCCCCGCACCACCCACCATGTCGGCAGCCTCTCCCCGTAGCACCCCACCATGCCGGTAAGCCCCTCCCCGCACCACGCTGCCGGCAATCCCTTCGCAAACCCACACAGCCGACAGCTCTCTCTCTCTCTCTAAAACCCTAGTTCGGAAACCCACGATCCTGCCGATCCCGGCAATCCCTTCGCAAACCCACAATCTCGCCGATCCCGGCAATCCCTTCACAAACCCACAAACCCACAATCCCGCCGATCTCGCCGCCACCACTGGCTGCTGCCTCGCCACAATCCCCGCCGATCGGTGGTATGCACCATCACCGCATCCTCTTCGACAAGAACCATCCGGGCTACTTCGGCAAGGTCAGCATGGGCTACTTCCACTGCCCCGTCGTCAACGTCGAACACCTCCGGTCCTTAGTCCCGCAGGAGGCCCGGGAAAAGGAAGCTCGCAGCGGCGCCGCACCCGTGGTGAAGAGGTAGAGGTAGAGAGAGAGAGAGAGAGAGAGAGAGAGAGAGAGAGAGAGAGGTAGAGAGAGAGAGAGAGAGAGAGAAAGATAAAAACCGTGGTATCAGATCTGTTGAGGGGGGAGAGGTAGAGAGAGAGAGAGAGAGAGAAAAGATAAAAAGAACATAGATATTTTCAGAGAGGAATGAATGGTATTTCAGGGGCAATTAAGTCTTTTTGTCAAAACCGTTAAGTATTTTTGTATTCCGTTTGTCAATGGACATAAGTGTTACATTTTGAAACTTTATGTCCTCGCGTGTAATTACCCCCAAACCTCAGGGATATGGCTGTAATTAGCCCAATAAATAAGTGAGCAACATAAATCTTTTCAACCCTAATAATTCTCTCATTTCTCAGACGTCGCCGACATCGAACTGTTGACTTGCTCCATGCCCCTTCTTCCACATCGTGGACTGTGCCCCCACGACTTCGCCTCGCCTCCATATACGCCTCCCACTCCCTCTTCTGGTGCTCACATCTCACGTGACTCTGCTCCTGCCTCCGGTGCTCCACGCCTTCACCTCCGTCGCTATCACACTCAAACCACTGCGGTGCCTACCAAAATCTCATCTCCTCCACGCATCCACCTCCTATTAGTCTAAGCGATATTCAGAGTACTCCCTCAAGGAATTATTCCATCAGAATGGTAAGCCTTATTAACTTTTTCAGCATGAATTTGATTTTGCTAGCAGCCATGATTGCCCTTTTAATCCAGTGTGTCGTATTGTTGGCTTTAACAATAAGATATATGTTGCACCGGTTGTCTTATTCAACATGCCTTTCTGTGTTGTAATAGATATTTTGCTTGTGTCTTGTATTTGTATCCGATGGCTGATGTTGTGGCAACGTTGAATAGTGGTATCAACCCCGGTGGGAATCCCTCCCTACTTTCTCCTAGGCCTCCTAATATGTAAGATTGAGAAGTTATAAGAACATTGAATACAAAGTTTCTTGTCAATCATATAGACAAGTGAGCAAGTTCAAAGATCTATTTGGACAAGACAACATTGTTCCAAAGATATACTGAACAATGCTAGGATATCAATGAATACTTCAAATCTCGCAAAGCACCATCACGGACTGCAAAATCTCAGCTCAACTTTCCATCGGCATTTACACAACTGTCGAACAATTGAGTTCCATCTACTCAAACTACAAGTAAAATGCAATATTAGACAAATGGACAAATTGACATATCATAGATAAAGTATCCAATACGATTCCAACTCATAAAGCAGAAATTGATATTAGGACCCATATGACATGCATTACGTTACCATATGCATTGGAGGGCTATTGGCAGCTTAATTACAGCACTGCCAATTCTATATATTCCAGCTAAACAGTAATGAATGGACTAAAGACAATAGCATACATGTACAATAGCAGGAGACATCACACAGACCCCTAACCAGATGTGCTAACTGGTTGATTTACGTTAAGATTCTCTAAAAGATGCACATAAATGCTTTTAAGTGGATCTTAGTTCAAACCATATTCATTTCGTCTCAAAGTAGTTTACCTCGGGTCTTGAATTTAGAACTCCACTAGACATCCCCACATCTATGCGTTATATGCTACAGTTGTATTTACTACAGGGCAAGCCAACATCCCAGAACAAATTGATGGATGAAGTGCATGCCAAAATGAAAAGGACGGATAAAATAATAAAAAGCTCTTAATACATGCTACTTTCAAATATAAAGTTCAGCAAGCACATAGATCCATACCAATTCACTCATGTAGTTTGAGGAGTATGTCCCACCACCATTGCCTTAGCGCCTATTGTTTGCAATGTCTCTGAATAGATTGAATCAGACAAGCAGATAATTCTGTTCCAAAAACTGGACCTTTGTATTACGTGAAAAATTAATCAACAAACTTAAAATTAGCAAAATCTGAAAGAAAAGAACTAAAGTAGCACAATTTTCTCATTCCCCAAATGAATCGAGCATAGTCAAAAAATTTTGTTTTTAACTAACGTTTAGGCAAAAACTTTTCAAGCACAGCAGTTTCTGGCAAGAACAGGCACAAAAGCACCATGCCTGATCTTGAGGCCATAGAGTTTCTCTGAAACTCAAAAGGAACTCCACGTGCCACTTGTTCTATGTTTGCTTAATATGTAGGCAACAAAAATGAATTGCAAGCCTCTTCGGTATCACTATAGGTACAGCTGCTCAATAAGGCAACATTCTTGTTAAATCACTTATAATAAAAAGAAATGTGAACATAACTTACACCAACAAAAGCAAGATTAATGAACTAGTATCGCAAATGAATTGTTGCTAACCCTTACGACTGAAGTAAAATCACCATCTAACAGTTTGATATCCTAGCTCTCTTTTGCAACTTCTGTCCCACTTATGCCCATAGCAAGACCAATAATAGCCTACAAAAGCAGATAATATGCTCGTATAAATCAGATTCAACGAACCAAGCCAACAAAAACATATAATATTTTCCCGTTTACTGTGTCAAATAAATGGTATACAATTGTTCATTGTTCATATCACGAATAGATTTTACATCTCAAATCCACAACAACACTCCTTGACAACAATTGCATAACCATCTACTGAAGAAATCCCTCAACGCAATTCCTAATTTCATGAATCACAATATTCCTAATCTAAAAGGTCAAATCTGGCCAAATTCTAGAATTAACAAAATTAACCTAAAATCATCAACTAATGCAACCAAATATTAAAACACTAGGAATAATTTGTTACAAAAGGAGATGGTGATTACATAAGCGTTGTAATTGAACCATAGATTGAGGAAGACATAACTCAAAAATGGTGTTTCTTGGAGGAAGATGTAATTGAACCCCAGATTGTGAAGAGGACAGCGGTGGCGACAATATTCAGTTAAGTTCTTGCGGATCTCTTCAAGGGAGGCGGCTTTGGAGGCTGCTTTACCTGTGAATAGATGGGAAGGGGGTTTATTTAGAGGGTGGGGCTGGTGGTGGCGGTTGTTGTTTGAGGTTGGCTTTATCGCCGTTGAAGTAGGAAGAGAAGGGCGACTGGGGCTGTGGAGGCAGGGAAGGAGGTGATGCAGTGGCATTTCGATCATCGGGATTCGGGGTGGAGAAGGAGGAGAAGAAGTGGAGGAGGTCAAGGTTGCGGGCAAAGAAATGGTGGATTTTAGCTTGGCAAGGAAAATTCCGATTTGCGATTATGGGACATTGGATTTCGGAGAGATGGTGGCCAGATAGAATGAAAATTGGAAGGTAAGGGAATTGGGGGATATATATATATATATATATATATATCTGTGTGTGTGGGGGGGGGGGGGGGAGAGCTGATCCGTTGATAGCGCTAGCAAAATAGGATAAGTTGCTAGCGCGATCTGTCCGTCCACGCGCGATCTGTGGACGGTCCAGATCTTTTTTTTACGTTTCTTTTAGTCCGTCCGCCACATTATGTGGCGGACGGTATTTTGACAAAAATACCCTTAAACTTAAAAACAGCCCGTCCGCTACATTATGTAGCGGACGGACTTTTCTATCATTTTTTTCTCCCTCTCTCTCTCTCTCATTAATGATCTGACTTTCTCTCTCTCTCTCCCCCTTTTTCTCATCCGCTACATTATGTTGCAGACAAGTTTTCTGACATTTTTTTTTCTCTTTCTCTCCTTTCTCTTGGCATCAACTCATTCGGGTAGTTCTGGAGACTCATTCCAGAACTTGTAGGAAAGAACGATTTCATTGTATCTTCAATACTTTCTTCATCAAAACTACCACTTGGGTTTTCACCCATTTGCTTAGGTAGCTGAAATTCATACCCACAAGAGGACGGAGGCAACTCTGTTGGCTCTGGCCCCAGTGCAGTGGAAGGTTCACCAGGAATTGGGTTCTACTCAGGCAGTTCATCTAGCTTGGCAATGGCATTCTTGGCCTTGTTAATGAGCCAATCTACTGCTTTGCTGGGTCGGTCATAGCCCAACCCGTCCTGCACATCGTAGAACTGAATGGCAAAGCCCCGTGCTGCTCAAAACCCGCACGTAGCCGTATTTATAAATGGTTTCTTTTCAGTGATTCCTCGCATTGCAGGGTTCCTTGAATTGGACTGTGTGCTTTATGTGGACTTGAATTGCATCTCGGTCAAGCATCTCCAAAAAGCAGAGGGCCTGAATTGCAGAGGTCAAGCATCTGTATTGCAGCAATCTGTTTCAAAGCTTTTCTTTTGATGGTTATCATATGAAAGGAGAAAGAGAGGAAAAGAGGGGAGAGGAGGACGAAAGAGAAGAAAAAAGTGGTGAGAGAAAGAGATAAGTCAGATTGAAGAGAAAGGACATAGAGAGAGAGGAAAAACAAGTCAGAGCATTAATGAGAGAGAGAGAGAGAGAGAAAAAAATGACAGAAAAGTCCATCCGCTACATAATGTAGCGGACGGGCTGTTTTTAAGTTTGAGGGTATTTTTGTCAAAATACTGTCCCTACATAATGTGGCGGACGGACTAAAAAAAAGTAAAAAAAAAAAAAGAAGATCTGAACCGTCCACAGATCGCGCGTGGACGGCCAGATCGCGCTAGCAACTTATCCTATCTTGCTAGCGCTATCAACGGATCAGCTTCCTATATATATATATATATATATATATATATATAGGATCGTGATCCATTGCTAGCGTTAGCACTGTTGCTAGCGCTGTTTGGCCGTCCGCTACATTATATAGGGGACGGTGCTAGCGCTAGCAATGGATCACGGTCTATATATATATATATATATATATATATATATATATATATATATATATATATAAAAGGATTTCCTAGGATGTTCCAGTTAGGCCAAAAAACTCAGGGCATGCGTTAGTCCGCGGGATTTACAACGCCATCACTCGGCTTACTACCCTATGACTCGCTCCCACTCTTGTTTAAAAACCTATCAAGTAGTACTAAGTTATCCTTCTTTGAAAAATCCATGGTAGCATAAGTGTTTTAGAATATGCAGAGATCTGGGTAAGCATGATTTGTTTGAAAAAAAGGTTAAAACATGGCAGAGCTCATCATTTACACTAAATGCCATATGATCTCTAAAATCATATCTCCTATATCATGTTTTAGTCTTTGAGATTTAGGATTTTTGAAAGAAATGTTTCCTTTTCAATTCATAGAGAGGTTTTCACCTCATGAGCGTGTTCACCCCAGAATAGCTAAACTATAAGAGTAAAGAAAGAATCTTACTTGAAAACTTTAAACTTTACTGGAAATCTTCTTATCTGAGCAGAATTGTGATTATGAACAAGGGAGTTGAGAGGTTGAAGGTTTGAGAGCAATGAGAGAATTCTATTGATCTCGTGAATGCAGTATTTGCAGCGTACTTACAATTGAAGAGATCTAAGCCTTTTATAGGCAGAGCAAGCCTAAACTCTAATAATTACAAGTAACAGCTGTCCTAAAAGGAGATGCGAACTACATCAATCTTTACAAAAGTAAATGCGCACTTATACCAAAAAGGCGCACTAAAATTACATGGTCAAAAGTTGTACAGGAATCTGTCTTTTGCAAAAGTAAAGTGATTTACCGAAAGTAGAGGGACAGGTGTAAAAGTAATCTTGTCTTTAAAAATCTTCGTGGGTCCAAGAGTCCACTAAGATGCTTTGTCCTTTTCAGTATCTACTAGCTTTCCTTTGCCTTTGTCCCTTTTATCTGATGTCTTCTGGTGAGACGTGGCAGTATCTGGGTCATCAGATGATGACGTCTTGTATATTATTTACTTCTCTAATTCTTCTTATCATTTCCTCCATATAAAAAGAGTTATTGTCTTGGTCTTTTAAATGGATATAACATCATATTAAATGTTGAAAAAAGATATCAAAGTCATGTAAAAGAATATCAAAATGTAAGAAATATCTTATGTATGTAGATAAGGGATTGTAAACTAGATCTAAAGTTTGAGTGTCTATAAAATTTCTAATTCGTCCATTAGCAAAATCTATATATATATATATATATATATATATATATATATATATATAGGGTAAACACTCAAGAGGCAGATATTCCTAGGACCTTTATAGAACCAATCAATTTAGGGCGCTGCAAAGCGTCCTATTATGCATGATAAATAAAGAAGCTTTTAGCTTAGCGTCTTATAAGGGACTTTTTAGGATGCTTTTTATAAAGCGTCCCTTTATACGTGTCGTTACAACTAGATTTTCTTGTACTGCTCCAAAATGAAACGATCGAACCATGCTCACCAAGCATACCAAGAATGTCTAAGAAAATTCAAAACCACTCCATAACTCAAAAACCAGTGAACAAACCTCTAACTCGACGTTCATGCTAAAAAAAGGAGAGAGGAAGAATGAACGGTTTATCTCAACTTATTAAGGCATATTAACAACCAGACATGCAAGGGAAGACGCTAGCAATTTTGATAGGCAACTGTAGATTGGATTCGTCCTTAAACCAGTATTGAACCACCCAAGTTGTTGAAATAGATTTTGGATGTCATCTCTCCGGATCTATTCATCTGAGTTTATTGCATCTTTTGGGAAGTGGACTTCGAAACATAAGATCTGAATGTTCATCTGAGTTCGAGAACTCGTTAGATCTCATCTCATCGGATTAGTTTGAAGAATTGAGATGCAAAATAGGAATAAGAACATAAAATTGAGGACTTAAGAGGCAACAAGAGGAAGGCTACCTTAACTATAAAGCATTGAAAAGAGATGGGGGATAGCCTCTCTTCGGAGAGAGACCCTCTCATCAATTTTTAGATTTTTTTTTGTAGAGAGAAAAAACTTAAGAGAAGGAAAAAGATGGGAAACTTCCACTTTCAAAACCTTTTGAGTATAAATATAAACTATTTTTAAAGTCATGTAGTCATTCTTCCTAATAAATGTTGAGCGTACAATCTCTATGTGCATAACTTGTCCATTTTCACATAGCGTGTACGTCATCGCGTGCGAGAGAGATGTGCATGACTAATAAGTGATGTGGAGCATCACTCTAGTAGAACGTGATAGCTCTCAAATAAAATTGACCAAAGCTTGCGAAGAAGAGTTTTAAAACTAATATGCCTCGAGGCAAGCTCAAGGGCGAGGCTTGAAAAAAGTTTTATTCCGGCAATGCACTATTACTCTTTAATGGAACCACGAGGATGCGACAATATCAGCACAAGGTAGAATTAAACCTCTAACAGAATGACGATGGCCAATGATCTAATTATGAGATAGGATTTAACTTCTGCAACGATGTTCAATAATCTAATCCTCTAGCAGAACAACGATCCTTTAAGTTTAGTCTAACAAAGTTGTATCTAACTATGAGGCAAGATTGAGCCTCTAACAAAACAAAGATTTTCTGAGATTCAAATGCCGTCCTTGAAATTAGTCTGCCAAGACAACTTCGTCATCGCTCCCATACTAGTACGGGGGCAAGTGGTCAAATGAGATCTTGGAGGGATTATGGTTTTGTGGAGGATGATGAGAAAAAACTGTGAAGAATCAGATACCTTGACATATCTGAACTGATCGAAAACGCTATGAAAAGGATTAGTCATTTAGAAAACTGAACAAATTTGGATTATAAATATAGCATCAATCCTTAAAGCAAACTCAAATAATTCCGGGGCCAAGTTGCATGACCAAGGAAACCTTTGGCCATATATACCTCACATTCAAATACAAAGAGCAAGATGCTGACACCCAGAGCATATTGCTTGGCTTCAAAATCATATAGGTTGCTTTGTTCTTTTCCCTTTTTTCCATTCCCTTACTCTAGCTCCATGTGTGAACTGTTCTAACATCGTGATCCTTACACCATGTTATTTTTATACCCTCAATCACAACTATATACCCACCTAGACAAATGCTAACTAATGTCCCTATTAATGCCTCGGTACCTCCATCGGCATCAATTGCATGTATGGAAGTTCATATTCCAACAGAGAAAATTAAATCAGAGTGTGGAAGAAATTTTAACTATCCATAAAGTGACTCGTATAACCTTAGGTGATTGCCATACTAGGCAGTTACACAATCCATTTTTTATATACTTATTTTGGTCTTTAATCTTCACCCATTTTGTATTCGGTATTTGCATTCTGATTATGCATATGTTGGAATGTAAAAAATTCTAATTAGTTGTGACCAATAAATGGCGGACACTTGGACAAAGGCCAACAGGTATCATATTGAGTTTAATGCATCATTAGTGTTGACGTGATGACAATTTACAGCGGGATTAGATAATGATGGAGCCGTTTGATGATGGTTTAAGCTCTGTGGAACGTGGGGCCATAATGTCGGGAAGACTGACATGTGAATAATTCGTATCAGGAGTAAGTTGCCATGATCAGCACAGTTGTCGTTAGGAAGATTGATAACAATGGTTGTAATCAATTTACAAGTGGTTTCATTAAAATCAAACTGAAAGATTGGAGCAAACGGTTCTCAGTAGAAGATTAGATAAAGGGGGAAGAAAGGACAGAAAATGGACAATCAACACTCGACTCAAATAAATGACTTGATCTCAAGTCTTATTTTTCTTTCTTTTTTCCAAATATCTTGCTTAATGCATTGCTTTTGCCTTCTACCTAGAGTCGCTTTTGATTTGTTTATGTCAATCGACTCAGTGTTACAAGTTACCATTTATTGTGGGCGCAATCTGTAACTTGATTATTCAAGTAGTCAAGGTTTTTGTTATTAGTCATTCATTTTTCATTGAAAGTTTTTCCTTTTAAAGAAGTTCTTAGACAATAGGCCGAAAAGAACACCACATTCATTGCAAATTTCTATCGAGCACAAACATTGGCACACCCAGTGGGACACTTTAATCTAAAAGGGAAGTATGCCTAGTACAAGAAATCATGCAAGGACCAATAGAGCCCATCATGACACCGAAAAAAATGTTGTTGATAACTACATAGAAGCAAGAACTATCCCTACAACTAATGGTTCAAACAGAGTCAATGTTCCAATGCAGGAAGTTCTAATGGTGACAAAACTGCTGAAAGTATCGATACCACCGCAGCGTTGCAGTCGGTACCTTCAATGCACTCGATAGAAATGATCCGACGATGTATCAATTGGAGGTTAACTACGACTCAGGTAATTACTAATATGGTTTCTCAGATGATGATCGTACTACAAAACTAAGTGTTGGATTTTAGCAAGGCCGCGAATAATCAAGAGCAATCGGACTCCAAACTTATGGAGGAAATGAAAAAAATGGCAGAGGATATAAACTCCTCTGGACATAACTTAGTTAAGGATCTGTCAGAGGAAATCCAACGACAGACTTCGTCTATCACCAAGATGGTGGACAGGAAATCACAAAAAGGGAAATCTCCTCTTTTTGATGAAATAATAGAGGCAGACGTCTCCCCTGTGAGATTGGAAAATGCCATAAGACAGCGTAATGGCTTGAGTTCAAATGACTCTAACGAGTCAGAATGGTTCATTCCTATTTCCGTTGACAGTGGTTATCCTGGTCCTAGCGAAAGAATTTTGGCAATGGTTAACGGGTCTAATGGGCCTGCAACTTGCCCTATTAATATAAAAGTATCTAGGAATATAAATGGCCTGGGTGGACAAGGCACCAATAATGCCTACACCCCTCCACACAGGAGAGAAGTGGAAGAGCACACCACATTCGATAATCTAATATTCAAAGAGAACATTGGGCTAATCAGGCCAAGTGGCTTCGAGGAGAAAGAAGCGATGGGATTAAGAATGGGAGTGCAGCCACAGCATGAGTTTAATCATGTGGGTGTTGAACAAGGGTATAGGCTAATCAATAGGCCAATCTATAGAAAACCAAACCCTCTGATCATCAATCAGATGGAAATCCCAAGAGGGATGAAAATAATCGAGTTTAGCCTCTTTCATGAAAAAGATAACCAGTCAATGATAGAATATATTGGTCAATTCACTTTCTAATGTGGAGAACTTGGCCAGAACAAATGGGTAAAGTTAAAATGGTTTCAGTACCCGTTAACTGAAGTGGCGTACTCGTGGTTTGACAATTTGCCTCCTAATTTTGTATTTTCTTGGAGGAATATCAAGATCTATTCCAACCCATTTCTTTAAGATGGAGCCAGAAATTTCTCCCGCAGACTTGGCTAGGTTGAAGCAATCGGCAAGGGAAAATGTTGAACAGTTTTTAGAGAGGTTTATAACATCCAAAAATAAGTGTCACTTTCATATGCCAGAGTCTTAGTTAGCAAACTTGGCTTTCAATGGGCTGGCATAGAAATCCGAAAAAATTGAGGGCATGGAATTCAAGAATGTCTTTGAACTTTCCACTCAGGTGGCTAGATATGAGACACTGTTGAGGGAAGAACAAGCGAGAAAAAAATTTATCAATGGGAACTTATTTCCAGGATCCGGTTGATCTTGAACTTGATGCAATATAAATGGTAGGGAAGAAACCTGTAGTGTGCGAACCTTTGGTAAAAATCAAAAGTCCCCATCGATCTACCATCTAAGCAGCCAAACAAAGTCAACCTGTCACCCTTGATGAGCAAGTATTCGTTCAACATCAATTAAACAGATCAAAATTTTGATTATCTGCTAAAAATAAACTTCATTTGTTTGCAAAGTTGCCCTAAGGCTCCAAAATACAAAAGAGAAAATTTCTGTAAGTGGTACAACGCGATTAGTCATGATATTAACAATTGTGTTGTTTTCGCAATATTGTGCAAGACCAAATCGAATCTGAGATGCTCAAGTTTGTGGACAAAGGCAAAGATTTGATGGGGTCGATAGTGATCCATTCCCAGAGATGACTGTGGATATTAACGTGGTATCCATCAACTATGGTCCTACAGACGAAGTAAGTGATGATAACAGTTCTAAACAAGATAATTTCAAAGGGAGGAAGCCATTGGAGTGGCACGTGTATTCTGGAGTGAAAGATAAGGAAAAAATGTTGTGGGTTGATAAAGAAGATTCTAGTTCTAACAAGAACAGTGTGTACTTAAGACTTGGAAGTTTGGTGTTGAAGATTGGACCGAGTGGTAAGTCGGTATGTCAGAGTTGTGGCTCATCGGTTGAGTGGTCAAAGCAGAAGCGGCAACGAGAAAGGAAAGTAAAGAAGGCATTTCAGAAAAGGAACACACGTGAAACTCATAGGCCAAATAAAGAAAGCAAAAGAAGTTTTTTCTACCAAAAATAAAATATCGGCAATTGGGAGTATATTAAAACACTTCTGGATTGAGCCGTTTTAGAATGAATAAGATGCAAACCAAATTTGGACCTTTTGGCCCCAATCCATATTTAAAAGTGATCATAATGGTAGCACTATTGCATTGGTTCATAAACAAGAATCAAGAATGATCAAATCAAAGATGCCACAGGACAATCAATGGCATGTAGTTAGACAACAGAAGTTCCCTCCTCTAGAGGCCTATTAAAATTTGAGGAGGACCCAAAAGAGAAGGGTTTAAAGGAAATTTGCTCCATTATAAGGAAAGAATTTCAAAGCAAGGAAATACTAGTGGACCGATAAAAGTCGACATGGAAGAGAGAATTTGATCTAAACAAAGTGTGCGATGAGGTTCAGCAGAATCATGAAAGAAAGCTGAAGTAAAGATATTGATAGAGAATTTGGAGGTAGGACATGCTAAATACAATAGTAGAGCAATTGGGAATGAGTACTCTGAGTAACTGAGTCAAAAACGTTACAAAGGAAATCGTGGTCAATCAAAGGGTAGAAGACATCCTAAAACCTGACAAAGCTAGAGCAAGAAGAAACTTATTTTTTGAAAACCACGAAGTCGCTATCGACTACAATATAGCTTTCACGTTACCTATGATAGTTGAAGCAAAAGAAGGGCAGACTTCACATAACCAAGGTAATGTGGAAGAAGGAAAGTCTTTAGCATTGGGTAGCTTTGTGGTGGAAGGAAAAGAGGATAAGCCTGAAGACAGCTCATATGTGCAGTTTGAAAATAAAGGAATTATCATCGATCAGGGGAATAGAGTCATCTTAAATATGCCAAATCCTCAAAAGACGAAACATCTGAAACCTTTGTTTATCAAAACACTGATGGATGGCCAACATGTGGCTAGGGTACTGGTCGATAATGGCGCAACAATGAATATTTTGCCCACTTGAATGTTAAGAAAGCTCTATAAAGACAAGAAGAATGTGATCCTCTCAGAGATTATGGTGTGTAACTTTGCAAGAAAGGTGTTTAAGCCCAAAGGAGTAGTGCCCATTAAAATGACAGACAGGAAGAAAACAAAGATATCACCCTTCTTTGTGATCAATTCCTCCTTTAGTTTCAATGCCCTACTTGGTAGAGACTGGATCCATGTGAATGGGTGTACACCTTTTCCTCTCTATCAGGTGTTAATATTTTGGATAGAAAATGAAATCAAGAAGAAGATTGTGGAGTTAGTTTGGGCAGATGATAAGTCATTCTTGGCTACTTCTAATTGTATTGAAGCAGATTTCTATCATCAAGGTGTAGAACCTTTAGAGCTTTCAGATAATGAGTCGTTGATATGTGGGCAGAATCTTGATTGGTTGAAGTCAGCAATCGATTAGATTCAAATAGATAAAAATGAGATAATCAGGCTTGGAAGTAGTAGCTCTGTTTCGTGTATAAATCAGACAATTTTCCATGAATAAATGCCCAACAGGAAGTGAGAATGGATAGCAAAAGAAGGAGAACCTTTTGTCCAAAATTGTCGATGAGTTGATGATATTAGAGGATTGAGGATGCGACCAACGATGGTAGATTGTTTAGGTGTCGGGATGAGTAAATAAAAAGCAGGACAAGATGTTGTAACAACTACATTTCAGGGAATGATGGTGTATGCTCTGGAATGTAGGATCAAAAAAATTTTGACAGTTGATTGGGTAGAATGTGTGATAGATGATAACTGATACTGGTTGGAATCAATCGAGTTGGAAAATTTAGGATTAGCCCCCGTGAAATTAGATGACCTAAAAGCAAAATTTCAGGACCTGTTGATAGAAGTCAATTTGGGAACACAGGCTGATGCACAACCTATTTTCATCGGTGCTCAGTTGCCAAGCGATGTGTAGGAAGATATAACAGCATTAGTGAAAGAGTATAAAGATTACATTGTTGGAATTAGAAAGAGATGTCAAGCCTGGACAGAAGGCTCGTCAAACATAAGCTGCTAATCAAACAAGGTTTCAAACCTTTCGTTCAAGCTCCTAGAAAGATGTCGACAGAAGTAACCCTGTTAGTAAAAGAGGAAATTGAGAGGTTAGTCAAGGCAAACTTCATCAGGCCTGCAAGGTATGTCGAATGATTATCAAATATTATTTATGTCTTAGAAAAGAATAATAGGTTGCGAGTTTGCATTACTTATATACTGTCATTCCTAAGGACCAATATGTGATGCATGTATTAGATTTGCTAGTTGATTTGGCGTCAAAACATGCAGTTATGTCATTTATGGATAGTAATGTCGGGTATAATCAAATATTCATTTATCAAGATGACGTTCATAAAACTGCATTTAGGTGTCCAGGATAGATACGAATGTTTGAATGAGTAGTAATGCCCCTTAGTTTAAAAAATACTGAGGTCACTTATTAAAGGGCCATGAATTTAGTTTTTCATAATATAATTGAAAAAATTTTAGAAGTATATATTGATAATGTGGTGGTAAAATCTAGTGATCAGCGAGAACATTGTGGCCTTTAAAGGATGCTTTAACTAGAATGAGGTGGCATGAGTTTAAATGAATCCACCAAAGTGTGCCTATGGTATCTCCGCATAAAATTTCTTGCGATTCTTAGTCCATCAAAAGGGAATTGAAATCGATAAGAATAATGTAAAGGTCATAATTGATGCTAAACCTCTTTCTAATAAGAAAGAGATTTAGCGTTTCCTTAGCCAAATTAATTTCTTACTTCGATTCATTGCTAATTTGGCAGGAAAAATAAGAAGTTTCTCAATTTTGTTAAGACTAAGAGAGGATACCAGTATCGATGGGAACCAGAACATCAACATGTTTTTCAAGCAATTAAGAATTATTTGATCAAGCCTCTAGGTCTGATGCCACCAAGGTCAGGAAACCATTAAAGCTGTATATATCGGACATAGATTGTTCGCTTGGCAGCTTACTATCCCAAGAAAATTACCAAGGCTATGAGCAGTCGATTACATTAGTAAAAATTTGAATGTAACAAAACAAAAGTATTGCGATGTGGAGAAGTTAACTTTGTATTCTATTGCTGTCAAACTTAGACACTATTTGCTATCCTTTGAAGTGTGAGTTATTGCACAAACCGATTTCATAAAAGTACATACTAACAAGGCTGGTGTTAAGAGATAAAATAGGCAAATGGATAGTTGCCTTAATAGAGTATAGTTTAACGTACATTCCTCAAAAGATTGTTTAAAGGCCAAGTATTGGCCGACTTCTTAGCATATCATCATAGTAAGGGTACAAAAGAAGATGAACTTTACATTGGTCTCATTGCTTGGAAAGTGAAGTTTGATGGATCAAAGACGAGTGATGGATCTGGTGCCGGAGTAGTGTTGATATCACCTTTCAAATTACTCAAGATTGTTTAAATAATCAAGTCAAGTATGAGGCGTTGATAATTGGTTTAGAAATGTTGTTGGAAATACATGTAATGAACGTACAAATTTTTGGTGACTCTCAATTGCTTCTGAAACAGTTAAGTGGGGAGTTCAAATGTAATTCAATTATGCTAAGTATTTATTAAACAAATTTGATGATGCTACAATAACACGCACTCCCTGGATCGAGAATAGTATGACATGGCACAATTGGCATCAAGAATACGAACTTCAGGAGGGGTTACCGAACATTGGGTTAAGGTATCAAAGCAATTGTCATCAATAGGCGGAAGGTACAAACAAATTAAAATGGTAAGTCCAGTCGATATTATCCAAGATGATTGGAGAAGCCTAATCATTCAATTCCTACAAAACCCACAGTCTAAAGTGTGGCAGAAAGGTAAAACTGCATGTAGTAAAATATTTAATGTTGAACGATGACCTGTTCAAAAGAATGCCAGAGGGTTTGGCATTACGGTGCCTTGGACAGGCAGAAGTCATGCATGTAATGGCCAAAGTACATGAAGGTACTTGTGGAGCACATCAATCAGATGTGAAAATGAGGAGGTTGATTCACAGACAAGGTCACTATTGGCCAACCATAACGGAAGATTGCATAAAATATGCAAAAGGTTGACAAGCCTGTAAAAAACATGACAACATTCATCAGGTACCGTGTCGATTCGTAATTGATAGTAAAACCATGACCATTTCGTGGTTGGGCGATGGATCTGATAGGGCAAATTCATTCTCATTCTACAAAACAACATGGCTTCATTATTGTAGCAACTAATTACTTCACCAAGTGGACCAAGGCCAAAGCAATGAAGTCGGTTAGTCAGGAAGATAAAGTGAATTTTATCAAAGAAAACATAATCCATCAATTCGGTTTACCTCAAACGAATCACTGCTGATCAAGATTATGTTTTCACCGGGGGCAAATAGTTGAGTTTGCCAAAGAATACAAGTTTACTATTCAAAATTCGGCATCAATTGTTGTCTGAGGTGTTGCGGGTATTTTAGACCTTTCCTAAGAATAGAAGGGAATTACACCGAACGCCCTAACTTATGGACACGATCTAGTATTGCCTATAGAAATAACAGTGAAATCTTTTTGATTGGCCATGCAAAATCATATACCAGTTGCAAATTATAATGAGGCTATGGTGATCGAATTAGAAGATTTAGATGAGCATCGATTGGATGCTTTAGATAAACTACAAGCACAAAATTGAAGGTTGGCCTAAGGGGCTAGAGCTGCGCAGCATAAATATGTGGACCAAGTACGGTTGCAGAAGTAGAATGGTCAAAAGAAAGCAAACTGATATAACGGAAATGTTCATGAAATACCATAAAATGTCAAGATACATATGTGAAAGAAAATGTCAACTGAAGTTCTAGAACCTAACTAATTCTTGAACATGGATTGAAAAATATTCTACACTGCCTGGAGATAATTCGATCGGCAAAGGCAATCTGTGATGCCACCCTTGAGCGATTATACAAGAGTTTGGCCAGATTGATAGCTTCTTGATAGATGGTGCTCTTATTTTGTCTTAAGAATGTAGTAGTGATTCTAGGAATCTCATCTGGAATAGTTTTAAGAATGTCTGCAGTAGACAAAGGCCTAACCGTCTCCATGGGGAAAACTTGGGGTGGTTAGATAGATCCCGACAGGATCCGATATTGCCATATATATCCCGTAATACCGATTCATCCTATAAAATATGCGATGAGTAGGGTGAATAATTACATACTCTAAACTCACAAAGGCAACAGTTATTTTAAAAAACAAAGAAAAAGTGGAGGTTGGGACGTCACTAACCTGGTCAATAGATGCCCCAGTAATTCTGCCTGAGAAGGCATCTAAAGAAGATTTAGCATCTTGGGTAGGATGCTAAGGTGAATCAGCAGCTGCGAAAGAGTAAGATTCATCTTAAGCTGATTGAGGTTCATCGGGTTAGTCCTGCTCTCGGTCAAGATCGATGAACAGCCCATGCAAATTTATAAGAGCTCAATAGTTATAACATAAAAAATCATGAACCAAATAATACGTAGATAATAAAAGGAACCTTCAAATGTCTCATTGAGAGGTCGTAGCGAGTCCTGGGAGCGAGAGTCTTTCGTATTTTAAGAACAGTCGTCCTTTGTGCTCGGCTCTGAGTATTCATTGCAGGTAATTCATCCCGGGGAACTGTAGTTGTGTTCTCCATAGTTGAAGTTTTAGTATTAGACACATGTGCATTGGCATATGGTGGCAAACAGTAGTAGGAAACTCAACCATCAGGGTTTTTCCCTTGTCAATTGAAGCGTTTAGTACAGGATTTGAAGATGTTCGGCACTTTGTTTAGATTGAAGGAGATTTGTTAAAACAAGGGAATGCAGAGGAACAGGCATAGGCACTGATGGAACAGACGTAGCAGTTGATACATCAGGTAGGAGCATTTTCAGAGGAACTGCTTCGATAGGGTCTTTTGACCTAGGATCGGCTAATTTAGAAGTTGGTTGCTCCGATGGTTTGCATGTCTTTCTAACTAGAGGACTAGTGTCTTCTTCCTCTCTATGTCTTCCTTAAGTTTCTTATAATATCAACGGGTGCGTCAATTTGAGCCGATTGACTTTTGGTTTGGCACGACCACATGGCGTCGGCCATCAGCTTCGGTTGTTGAGCTCCGGCCCTCAATTTTTTCTTTACCCGAACTTTCTTAGGACCTTCATCAACGACAACCTTCCTTTTGCGTTTAGTAGTTGGGGACTGACTAGTCCCATCACCTGAGAAGAACGACTAAAATTAGGCAAGTAATGTAAACAAAAACAAACAATAACAACAAAACACTCGCCATGACTTGCCGCATCATCAATCGATACATTGATCAAGCAGGTGGGGAGAGCACAATTAGTATAAATCAAATAAAATTTGCTTTGGTACCATGGCTTGAAGCCACTCACACCCAAGAAGTATAGCTCAAAAAATTCCTCATCGTGAATGCTTGTGTTAACTAATCGACATTTCGATTGATTGCCCTAAGATAATTTATTGTTGCTTTATCTGGCTTTTTCTTAGGCTTCAGAAAACCATTCCTGATAAAGAAAGGGGCAGGAATTCCTTCGATGAGTCCAAACTGATGGGCAAATTAGGAAGGGTATACCTCTAGAAGCTGCGAATGACTGCATGAGTGTTACTTATTTGACCACCAAAGTGCAGAAATTGCCCACGCAGAAAGCTAGCCTAGACACTTCTGGTAAATCCCTGTCGTTCAGGGCTCATAATGGATGTAAAAAAGGAAGTTAAATCTCTGAACCGAGCAAAACCAAGAGATTGAATGAGAAAGGGTTGAGGTCTCAGGATCTCAGAAAAGTTAACAAAGAAATGGAAGCAGTGTGCAAAGGTGTGACGATCGATTTCACCTAAAGACAGTCGATGGCCAAAAGTAAGGTAAGGAGCGATACCAAGAAAGATCATCAGTCCGAATTCTGCAACATAAGCTTAGAGCCATAGTTGAACGAGCCAAAAGGGGCCACCTAAGCTGTAGTAAATCTTCTTATTGACCATGTTGTACATCGACCTATAGATATTGCCTAAGACTAGGATGCAAAGGCATACTCCTTTCCGTGAGTTAGAGCAATGTCTAGGTTAATGTATTCCTTGGTAAGTGACAGGCTTGCCACACAGAATACATGCCTTGACAACCAAATCCATAAAAAGACAGCCAAATTGGTGGTACTTGGCTAGTCCGTACTTTTGCCACCCTTATACCATCAATTGAAGGTTTCCATATGTTTTTGGGGTCTCAAAAGGAAGATTTATAAACAGTACCAGTAGGATTATGGTTGGCTAGGGCATTCGCATGTTCACCAATTGCTAAAAGCTCGGTCAAGGAAAAGATGTCATAGATGGTTGGGGCCATCATCTTAGGCTTAAACATGAAAGTATTGGTAGTGTGTGGCCAGAAGCAAAAGGCCACACTTAACCAGCGATCAGGTTTTGGGGGAGTTTTGGACATATTCGTAAATACCCTGAGCTCTCCATTGATCTACATAAATGGTTGATAGTTTATCTACCCATGATTCCTAACCAGGATTAATAACCGTAGGCCATGACCTAATTGGTAGTCCAGTGGCCGACCAACCAACCCATGCAAGGTAGGGTTGATGGAGCAAGAGGGTTTCTGAATCACCCACAGGGTACACCTCTAAAGAAGCGGTCCTATCTTTGAAGGAAGGGCCCAGGATATAAGGTTTGAGGTCCCCAGGGATGTTTCTAGCCTTAATTAAGTTGCGTGAATCTATGTTTGCGATGTGGTCCGTAAGCAATCCTACCCCCCATCAAATGTTGGGCGACAAAGGAACATCAGTTCCTTCATCACATCTCGAGATGGGTTTCTTTTTTTTCATGATCGGTCAATTGACAAAAAAGTAAACCAAAAAAGTTATTGATATACAGAGAAAAAAAAAGTAAGAAAGGGTGAAAACAAAAAGGTAAAATAGGTTGAAAAAAGATTGAAAGGAGGGGCTCTAATTTAAATGGACTATTAGAGTCATACTTTCACTCGGCTATATCAAGTAGTGGAGTAATGGTGGTTAACTACTGAAGACTTGGGAGAGAAATTGAACTGACTTACACGAACAAGTTCACACGAGTCAAAGGGGCTAATGTTAGCATGTAAAAAAACTTTAATTAGTTGTGACCAATAGACGGTGGACACTTGGATAAAGGCCAACAGGTGGAATATTGAGTTTAATGCATCATTAGTGCTGGCGAGATGACAGTTTAAAGCGAGATCAGATAATGATGGAGCAATTTTATGAGGATTCAAGCTTCTGCGGAACGTGGGGCCATAATGTTAAGAAGACTGACATGTCGATAATTCATATCAGGAGTAAGTTGTCAGGATCAACACAGTTGTTAATAGGAAGATTGATAGTAACGGTTGCAAGTAGTTTACTGGTGGTTTCATTTGAAATCAAACCGAAAGATTGGAGCGAACAGTTCTCAACAGAAGGTTAGATAAAAGGGGAGAAGAAAGGATAGAAAAGGGCAATCAACACTAGACTCAAATAAATGACTTGATCTCAAGTCTTATTTTTCTTTCTTTTTCCAAACATCCTATTTTATGCATTGCTTTTTCCTTCTATCGAGAGTGGCTTTTGATTTGTTTATGTCAATCGACTCATTGGTACAAGTTACCATTTATTGTGGATGCGCAGTCTGTAAATTAATTATTCAATTAGTCAAAGTTTTTGTTTTTAGTAACTCTCTTTTCATTGAAAGTTTCCCATATTAAAGAAGTACTCAAACAAGAGGCCGAAAAGAACACCACATTTATTGCAGTTTACTATCAAGCTCGAGCGCAAACAGCAAAACCATACGTGGACATAAAGCATAAGCGAGTTTAATTGTCTCCAATTATTTCCAATCAACCTTCTCAATTTTAATTTTTTGGCAACTCCATCACAACCAATTTAGTTGACCGTGTTTTTTTGAAGATTTTGAAGAGTTCTGGGTTAGATGTCTTGTGATGGTTTTTTTTCTTTTTTTTTTCTTGGTAAGTAAAATAATGGTATTGATGACATAAAAGCTTAAAGTTAGCCTTTTGACTTATACATCTTTAACATAAGAAAGAAAGAGTCATGACATCACCCTTCACTGTCACAAACTAATAGAATTTTAGTAAAGGAAGAAATAAACACACATCAACATGCGGGAGACAACCAAAACAAAATCTGCAAGTAGCCGCACAAATTTAGAATAAGTTCACCTCTTATCACATTACAATGCAAAACAAGGGATTGTCATCACTGGAAGCTTGGCTACCTTCCACGATAAGAACTATGCATCAATGCACCCCTTGGCTTAAAAAAGGGGGAACTAAACTACCACAGTAGGATGCTAAACTATGAAGGAAGCCTTAAGTACCCCACCCCCCACCCTCGAACCTTTTCTCCCAATAAGAGACAAAATACCTTGGAGACCTCCCAGCCCCTTGAGAGGGAAACAAGGGTTAGTGAAATGTTACGTGTGTGTGTGTGTGTTGAGGGGGGGTGTACCTCGCTCTGTAATGGATAAGTGTTTACCAAATGGTTTAATTATCAACATTAGAGTTAATGTCCAAATTCACCGAATTGAGAGAGAGAGACAGAAAGAGAGAGACTACGTGTGTGTGTGTGTGTGTGTGTGTGTGTGTGTGTGTGTGTTTAGTCACTCTGCTTTTAGAATTTTGAGGAGGCATTAGGTGGAAATTGACTTAAAGTAAACCATTGTTCAAGGGATTGGGTTTTGATATTGATATAGTTAAAAATATACCACCAACCAATGTACGACACGTGTCAATTATTATTCACAATCAAGATTCGTGAACTGCGAGATCGGTAATTACCTTGTTGTTGGAAATTAGGATTCCAAAAGGATCCTAACGGAATCCTCAAGGATCCTAACAAATCTAGCCAAAGGCTCAGCCATCAGGTCCTACCTACAGCTATATAAAGGGTACTACCTCAGGTACGCAAACAATTTCACACACAGTCTTTCTTGCTCTCTCATACTTCTACATGTAGTTGCGTTTTACTCTGTCTTTCAAGTCATCGTCCCAAGCAAGGGTTCCCGATCAAGTTTTTAGCAACAACAGATTGGTTCCACATGTGAGACTCGCCAATCTAGCCAATTGACCTCAAGATAACCTGTATCGAAAAAAAATCTTGGAGATTATTTTTTAAAAGTTGCAGCCAGCAACCAAGCCAACTACAGCACCGTCGTCTTTAAACGCTCTTGCCATCATCACCACAGAGAGAGAGAGAGAGAGGAGGGGGAGGGAGAGGAAGTGGAAAAAACATCTATGTCCAAAGCCTGCTACAGACCATCTCCTGAAAGCAGCCTCTACAAGTGTAACCAAAAGGTCTACCTCGACGGCCGCCATCTGCAGCGCTTCCAAGAGCATCCTTTCACAGCCGTATAGCCACCCAGGGGGCTGCCGTTACCACCAAAACAAACAAATAAAAAATATAAGAAAAAGTAGTAGCGGCACGGTTACATTGGGTCAAAACCCTAAGAGATCACCGCCGCCGCACAAAGTGTGTCCCATTCTGTTAACAACTACGGCATCGCGACGGCAACGTTGCTAGGGCAATCCCGTTAGCACCGCCACATCGCTACCATCCAAGGAAGCTAGCTCCACCACAACCGTCGACAAGGGGTTAGCACCGCATATACCTAACAACCACGGCACCTCGCTGCCTTGCTTGGAATCTACTCCATTGGCCATATTCACCAGGCACCAAATCCTCTGGCAATCACAGTCCTGATCAGACCACCGCTGCCAAACAATGACAACCCATCGTGCACCTGCCCCCGAAAAGTTGTAGCATCTTTCGTCCACGCATGATCTAATGTATCTGACAGCACCAAGGCCACTTGGCACCATCGCTGTCAGCAGTGGCGAAGGCAGAATAATTATGCAAGGTGGGCACAAACTGCACAAGAAAAAAAATATTGCAAAAATTAATTGTATATCAAACTTGAACCATGAAATTCTACAATTGACCACGACGCTGTCGCATCTTCTGAAAGTGATTAATGATGACATCATTTTGAATACCATCAAATAACTTTTTTTCGACATAAGTAATCATACAATCATTCATAAACTCATCTCCAATTGAATTGCGCAATCGGGTCTTCACTATACGCATAGCGGAAAATGCCTTTTCCACAGTTGCGGTAACCACAGGCAAAATTAAGGCCAAAGTTATAAGCTTGTAAACTAATGGATACAAAATATTTTTCTTCTTTTCAACCATTTTCTCCGCAAGACCCGTGATACCTTTCACACTTCAGAACTCCTTGTTAGCACATACATATATGACGTAAGTATCAAGCTTATAGCTAAGTGTTAAGAGTTCAATACAAAAACATTGGCCGGATAAAAATTGGCGAGTCGAACAAACTTTTTCTTGTTAAAAACCGAGAAGGAATCACTTGGATTAAGTACAATTTACACTAGATAAATCAAACTATATACACTCTACTGAGTTCGAATGCTGCAGGTTAAGAGTTCTAAATTTGTAATATTCTCCAGGTTGTTGAGCACTGAGCAGTATATTCCAAATTTGCAATATTTGTTCAGGTTCCAGGTTCACAGGTTGAGAGTTCCCAATTCGAGTAGTATATTCCAAGTTCTAACTTGTCCATTCCACAATTCCTCCCAATCCCCAACTGCAATTGTCAATTGCCAAATGTCAATTCTTAATTCTCAATTGCCACCACAAGCAGCACTTGCCGCTTTATCAATCTGAAATTAAAAATATCAAGTAAAAATCTCAATCTCAAATTATATACAATCTCACCATTCCCAATTCATATGGCCTAACGGCCACCACGACTACGAGCAGGCAGCAATTGCCACAAATCCCAACTAGAAAACCCAATCTAAAGATTCTAAGCATAAATCCCACGAGGCAATATTTGCCAAATTTCCAAATATCAAATTTGAAATTGAAATAAAATCATAATCTAGTAGAGAATTGAGAAAATGAAACTGTAATATCCCAAAAATTTTCTTTTCCTTGTGCGAAATTAGTATTTTTGCATAAATAAGTTTGTGGTCTTTCTAATAATATTGAAAAAATGGTTTGGGTTTGTTTCTGAAATTTTCGGTCGAAATAAAAGTGGTTTCATTCAAATCAAAATGAAGGAAAACGATGTTTTGAAATTTCTGAAGTTTTTGGTAGACTTAAAAGTTTCAAGTCGAATGAAAACTAGTTTTCGGTCGAATGAAAATAGTTTGGCTTCAAACGAAAATGGGTTTTGCTTCAAATAAAAAGATTTTGTGTGTGAAAATGAGCTACTATTCATTCGACTAAATAGTTTGGCTTCAAACAAAAATGGGTTTTGCTTCAAATGAAAATGGGTTTTGTTTCGGTCGAATGAAAGGTGATTTTCGGTCGAATGAAACCTCAAGATTTTGGGAAAAGCATTTTCACAGCTGAAGGATTGAGTCGACCGAAAACTATTTTCGGTCGAATGCAAACTTGATTTTTTATCGCATATAAATAGTGTTTTATTTCATTCCTAGCCCTTTTGGGTTCTCTGTTTCTTTTCTTCTCCTTTATACGAGAGAGAGAGAGATAGAGAAGAAGGCTTGGAAAGTTTGGAAGCTCTAAGGAGGACCTTAAGGATTTGTGGCTTTCAAAAGGCTTGATTAAGGTAAGGGTTTATTTTCAAAATTCAAATCAGCGATGGACCAATCGCTCATGTAAGTCCTTAGTTTCTTTTTTAAATCCGAACTTCTTCAAATGGAGTTGAGTGATTCTTCTTCTCCTTTTGTTTTGAACTTTGTTATGAATGACTTGTTATTAATTCTATGATTTGTGGAAATCAAATTCTATCGAATTTGTTTGATCTCAGAATTTGACAGTATTGTCTGTTTCAGTGATTTATGATTGTCATTATTTCGTAAACTCCACTTATTGTTCGACAAGTCCGTTATTTGATAATGTTATTCTGAAACTTTTGAATATGGTTTGAAATGTCTGATATTTGATAACGGTTATTCTGAGATTTTTGTTTTGGATAATTTTATAAGCCATGTCACAGTGTATGTGACTTATTTCTGACTTACCCACGTGGAGTGAAACGTGGGCTAGCACAAGGTAGTTGAGCTAGAGATCGCGATCTTACTTTCTGAATCGGCCTCATATGTCAGGAATGACGTATGTGACCACTTTCTAAATGGCTCTCTAGTGTCTATTTCCATACTCAGATATATTCTGACATTTGATATTTGATCTGATCATGTCTATTTTCATACTCAGATATATTTTGACATTTAACATTTGGTTTGACAATGTCTGTTTTCCTACTCAGATATATTTTAACATTTGATATTTGATATGATAGTGTCTGTCCCCGTACTCAGATATATTTTGACATTGAATATTTGGTCTGACCTCTGTTCAGTCGAAACTAGTGTGCCTTTGAAATATTGTCTTTCAAATATGATTTGACATTTGAAATTTGATTTGATGTCCGTTCTGTTGAAACTTTTGTGTCTGATTATGTATTTAGAAATGTTTTTACATTCAAAATCTGGTTCGATTATCCATTTTGTTGAAAAAATTTTGTGCTTCTGAAATTCTGTTTCTTAGATGCTTTTGTTTCTGATTGATTGGTCCTTTGAGCGACCTTACTGGGCATTTGGCTCATTCCCTTATTGTTTTTGCTTTCAGGTGATTAGTAGGTGAGATTTTAGATTTGAAGGGTTAGCTGTGTGACCAAGGGTTAACTGCCTTATTTCAAAGTTAGTATTGACATTTAAATGTAACAATTAAGATAAGTTGGTATCATTTAGGTTTTGTTTTGAAACTCCGTGTTGGGAGAAACTTTTGGATTGTATAAAAAGCTTTGGGCCCTATGACAGTTATTGATATACTTTTGGGAATTATTAGTGCATGCTCTGATTTACCGTTTGGGAGACTTCTGATAATTATAAGGCTTTTTCTGATTTTCGCTTATTCGGCGTTAACGCTCTGTAAATAAATTCGGGGCGTTATAGAAAATGTTCAAAGAATTAAAAAAATGTAATTGAAACCTATGACCGATGTTACCTTTCTTTCTTTGATGTCAAAGTTGCCACCGATTAGCGATTGCCGTTGTGCCGTGAGCCGTGACTGGGTGACCGACTAACCGGAGAATGGCCCGTGAAGCAGGTGAACTGGTGAAGCCATGAACTCTGTGAAGGGATCAAGGCGCCATCTGTCGACGTCGCCGATTTCCACCGATTATTGCTTCATTTGCTTGGAACATGGAAGATCGTGAGAACTGAGACGGTGAGTCGGTGAGAGCCTGAGAGAAAGAGGGAGAGAGAAACAGATTTTTTAGTCATTTTAGTGGGAAGTGCCGTAGTGGCCTTGGGAATGTGAGAGAGAGAGAGAGAGAGAGACTTTTTTATTGTTATTTGTTAATGACTTGGGGAGTCTGAGAGAGAATCAGATTAGTGGGTGTAGTGCCGTAAAGTTGCCTTGGGAATGTGATAGAGAAGGACTTTTTTTTGTTGTTAATGGCATTGGAAAATGAAAACAAGGTCCCCATTAGTCTTTATCTCTTTATTTTATCTCTTCACTTTATTTATTTGGTGTTTGGTCTTTATACATTTGTGTGTAAATTTAACATTAAAATTGACTAAAAAGATCATTTTTATATCATTTTTTTAATTTTAAATATTTTAGCACATAAAATGATTAACAAGACATCTCTTTAAATTATTTTTAAAATTGTTAGGTGGACACTTTTTTTATTGGATATCAAATACACTATATAATTTTTTTTCCTGAAATGGCAAGTAGGCACCGGCCCACCGATGCCCCCCGTCAGCTACGCCATTGGCCGTCAATGCTTCGCCTCCTTGCCACTACCAGCTGGCAGATCTACCTCGCCATTATGCCATCGATCACCGTTCTACCTCCTCTAGCGATTGCAGTCAGATCTGCCCATAATCCATGGCTGCCCTTCGATCAAAGAAAAGAAAGAGCGACTCAATAAGGTGCATTCCTTCTTTTTAGAGAATCCTATATTCCACCCCACCCCCCACCCAATACCCCCCACCCCCAAAAAAATGCATATTTGTAATTTAGATCCACAAGGTCTTATTTATCCGACATCAGCATAGACCCATAGGGTTTTCTTTATTCAAGATATTCCACAGCTTTTAAGTGCATTAGATTTTTTGATTATGAAAGACTCATATCAATGCTTAAAGACCCTAAGGGTCTCATTTATTTGACTTAGACGACGTATATTTTAAAGCAATAAGCTTTTAACTCGAGAAAAAGGCCTATTTAGATTTAAGACCACCGAGTCTCTTTTATTTTACGTATGTCGCACTCTTTGAAAAATGGTGTATATTTCATCGCATATCTATCGCTAAAAATAAAATGGCTACGGTTTTAGGCACTAGCAAGCCTCCTAAAGGCTGCTTTTTGTGTGCCCCTATATTACTTAGACCCATTTATTTCGGTCTAACATTATCCAGTTGCCTAAATCGGCACAAGCACGTCACAAGTTAGGGCTTTCGACTGCAATTATTTTTTAAGCTCGCTTACGGCATGCAATGCAACACACCCCTGTTGCCTAACCGGCAAAAGCCCTAATGAAGCCATAGAGTATCAACATCGCTCTTAAGATAGTTGCACTTGTAAGCTCACATGCTTTATTACTTTAAAGGATATTTTTCAGCCATGTATTTTTTCTTGTTACAAGGGCTTAAACCGCGCCGGTGGTCATCAACAGTGACGTGAAAACCGATTCATTGGCAAGGGATCAGCTCATAGCACACTACGACTTCAAGTCGTGCTTAGGATTTCTGCTGCAGCATCCTATTGACTCGACATTATGTATTGCCTCGTGGTATAGGTCATGTAGTGGCCTCTAACTGTGACATATTCACAGCACTTCACATTGATGAACTAATCCTATAATAATTGAGGCACGTGCATTGCTTACGCATCTAATCAATCAGAGCACTTCGCCAACCTATGCTAATAGCATTGTTAGTATATCTTGTAAAATTGCAAGCTCGTCGAATCTAGTTGCTGCACAATAAATCGATAAACTACGACAACATTTTTATTGATCACCAGTGACATCTTGCTCGGATGAACTCCACGTCCTCTAGCTTCTTTATATGCTCGTCCAACCGAGTAGGCAGATTATGGTCTTCTATATCTCTATTACGCATATAGATCTTCTAGCAACTACGCCTTACATATAGGCTAAAAGCCATCTTTATATTCATGCCTTCTCCAGTAGCGGGCTTTATATCTTACGAGATCATCAATATTATAGGCTTAATGCCTTGTGCCCTCTCAGACAGTGGGGCTTCATAATAGTGGCCATATTATGGGCTCAATGCCCCGTGCCTTCTTGTTTCGCGTCATGACAACAAAGTACTTATTTACTTCGAGTGCAGCACTCAAGGGCCTTTATGAGAAGTCGACGTTCCATTAAACCCCCCGATGGAATTTACATGAGTTGTGTGCTCCATTAGCCCTCAAGACAGCGTGCGATAACTCCAAGTTCCATCAAACCCCCAAGGGCATTTACCTGAGCTTTGTGCTCTATTAGCCCTCAAGGGCACTTACTAGAACTCTATGTTCCACTAGCGCCCAATGACAGCCCCTCAAGGGATGAACATCCATCCCCAAGGGTGGCATGATAGAGATCAAGTTCTATCCGAACGGTTTAGCTACAATTCTAACCCGTGAAACGACAAAATACTTTATGGGACTTCAGTCCACCACTCTTTGTCAATTCAAAACCCAGTCAAGCATGAGTGCATGGCTTCTTTGCCAGCTCCTAGCTGATGATAAGAGTTAGTGTCAAAATAAAACGCAAGCATGATGTAGTCAGCCCAAGCTAAAGAACACACACTTGCAACAAACACTTAGACAAATTACCATGGTGGACAACCTTTAAGGATCTCAAGATCTTATGATCCATCTGCCAAAGACAAGTCTGAGCAAGCCTACTTGGGTGAAATCCTGAGACCTAGCTCTCAAGAGATAAAGTTTGAACAACCTGCTTGGCGAAATTATGTGGCTTGAGCTCCCAAGAGCTTAAGTCCGAGCACAAAGAAATTTTAATTTACCCCTACAAGCGGATGAAAAATTCCTTACAAATCTGATGCATGTCTCAAAACACCTAGTAATCAGTTCCTCAGCCAAACATTTTAGCTAAGAATGTTGGGGGGGGGGGGGGGGGTATGATATAGCTAAAAATATACCACCAACCAACCTATGACACGTGTCAATTATGACTCATGATCAAACTTGGTTAACCACTAGATTGGTAATTACCTCGTTGGGAATTAGGCTTCTGAAAGGATCCTAACAGAATCCTCAAAGATGCTAACGTGATCCTAACAGATCTGGCCTAAGGCCAGCCATCAGACTCCTACCTACAACTATATAAAAGGGACTATCCCAGATACGCAAACAACTTCACACATACAATATTTCTTACTTTCTCATAATTCTACCGTGTAGCTGCGCTTTGACTTAAGTATCGAGAGTTCTCCGCTAGGAATCCCACTCAACGGTCATTCATTTTCTGTCTTGCATGTTATCGTCCCAGGCTAGGATTCCCGATCAAGTTTTCGCAGCATGAAATATTAAGGGCTTCTTTATTTCATGAAAACTGTTTCACGAGGAACACTTTCTAAAAAGTGGCAGACTCGTGATAATATTTTCATGAATTTTATTTTTTATTATTTGGGCGGGGCAGAGAACCATGATAAAGCTACCAATACCAAAAATATGGTATGCACATTACAAAAAACTACCTTTGCTTGCTTTTCATTTTTCACCCCTTCAATAAACAGATCTCACAGAATAAAAGTAAATATATAAATTCCTAAATATCACCCCCCCCCCCCCCTTCCTTTTTCCCTCTAAGATAATTATTCCACATTTCTCTTGCTATATGATCCCTTTGCATTGCCCATTCTATGTTCTTCCCGCTGAGTTTGATCCCCCTGTGTTCATCCTCGTTCATTTTGCCATAGGGATTCCATCTCTCAAATAACATCTTGAGTAATTTGGTCATTCAGATCCACATCCATAATGTAATTGTGAATGACACAACATGCAAATACTATATTTTTTACTGGTCTTTTGAAAGACCAATGTGGAACAACATCTAACACGCTAAACGTCCCTTCAATACTCCAAAATCCCTTCCAATAGTTGTTCGCAAAGAAGCATGGCAGAGGTTATGTAGCGCTCTCTCTTTTTGAAGTGGACACTCACTAAACTCTTATAGATGATACCGAACACCACGATAAAGAGAGAGAACCCCATTTCGATTACCATAATCAACATCTCCAAGATAGTATTTTTCTGCATATGTCAATTTAGATATATCATCATTTAAGGCACACTACCGTTTATAAACAACCGAAAATATTCCAATTTCTATCAAATCTTTCATAAATGCTTAAAGCTATCAACCTCAAAAGTGAAGTGCATCAGTTACAATGCGAGAGTCAGTCACACTTCCTTCCCTATCGCACAAGTATAGAAATGAACTTCAAATTAAAGTTGATGGCACCTAAGATGTTTTGTGTTGTTCCCTTCTTTAGAGCACGAAGCCTTCCTTAAATATCTTGAGGAACCTTAGTAGGACATGAATTCCATTTAGTGCCCTCACACATTCCTAGTATTGCTCATAACAACATTACAAATAGTTATATAGGAACATGTATCTCTGAAGTTATTTCACGTCTACCATATATGACAAATAACATGAAGATACAGACAAAACCTACGGGTTTTCTAGATTTTTGGAGTCAAATCCTTGGGTTATACAATAAGCACTTTATACAAACTTCATATTGCTTAGAAGACAATCAAATATTTATGTATAGTCTACGTAGACCTATGATACTATCCACCTATACACGAAACCTTACATCGTGTCCAAGTAAGTGTAGAAAAATTAGAACTTGTTCCCTTTGTTCCTAATTGACGCATTTGTAGTTGCATGAACTAAAATTTTCTCAATTAAAAGTTCACAGTCCAAAATACAAAAAACCTCGTACATGTTTACTTATGCAATGTCGATCACATCTATTTAAAATGGTCTTCAAATACCTCTCCCTCACAACTTCATAATTAACACGGGGCTCCCTTGTTATATAATCCCTTTTCTCCCAACAGTTCTCTAGTACAATAACGGAGGCAGCTCCACCCAATATTGCAGCAAGCTATGCATTCATTATCCATCCGTACAAGCACGCATAAAGTTACATTAGCATCTCAGATGTCTCATAAAGCTCTTCGAAATAATCGGAAACATGTGGTCTTAATTGCTGAAAAATAGAAAACAACGTTGAAATGAACAAAATCTCAGCAGCTCATATACATTCAAGATAGCAACAGAAGAGAGGGACAGAAGAAGAATACTGACAACAGAACTAGAAGCAGAAAGAACATGTCATCGTGAAGGATAGAGGTGTATATAGCAGCCTTGGCTATATCCACGCTGCAGAGCGGTCATATGCACCTTTCAAATCCATGACTGCACTCCAAAACTCACCCGCTCAAAGAAAACTAACCTGATACCGACATAGCAGCCTTGGCTACAAAATGCTCAAAACAAGTAGCATATAGAAATTATTCACACAGAGGCTCTTCGTTTTCTGTGCTTCCAGCCCGTTCTCTTTTTTGTCCAAGATACAAAATGCTCAGAACAAGTAGCATGCACAAAATTATTCATACAGAGGCTCCTCATTTTTCTGTGCTTCGAGCCCGTTCTCTTTTTCCTTCATGATATGTAACAGTAGAGTTTAGAGAAAGAACAGCCATTGAAGGGGCGAGTCCGAGTAAACGGTAAGTATAAAAGTAGTTTCCCTGTCTTTTCTTATGGCTACAAAAAATCCGCCAAAGAAAGTTTCAGCCTGTTCTCCAATTATACCTTCTACAAGAGACATTATTCACTCATCACATTGAATGTAAAAGCAAAAGAGATATGATGCACGAGAAGCACCTGCTTAGAAAAATCTAAGATAAACTGGAATAAGTTATTCATCATAGCAATATGAAGCACCTGCTTTAGAAAAACTCAACTAATTAAAAGATAAACGCAAGAGGGTACAACACAAATTGGGTTTATTGATCTCACAGATGTTCAAAGGAGCAGGTTAACTATCGATTCTCAGTGGGTTCATTTTCGTCTCTGTTTTCTTCCAGGGTTTTAAATTTCTACTTGAACGCGTCTTTCCTCTCTACCCACATCATGTGTTTACTACAAATCCAGAGACATAAGATTCAGAACGTGAAGGCACACTTCTTTCCTAAACAATAAAGATGCACAGAACCTCCCACAAAGTCAAACACATCTCACTTCAAGTCTCTCAAACTTTCCAATCTGACATGAAAAAAAAGAAGTCTTCAGAAAAACTCTATCTCAATTAGAAGTAGTAAACCTTTGTCCAGCCCTATCTTTAGCACAACTATTCAGTTAATAATAATTAGAACAGCAACAACAATGTTGATTTTTTTTCTTTTTTAATCCTCATATGTGTGCTTTTTCAAGTTTCAATTCTCACCGTAACCAATGATAGATAAAATGTCATATGCGCTTTTTCACAACCAACAACTGGTAAAACTGAAAAATAATTGGAAAGGGGTCTACAATTCAACGTAGTGGAAAATTCATGCAACGAATAGAAATTATATAGAGAAACCACATAGGGAATTTGGATGAGCTTGATAAAAGACGTGAACCTAGTAGAAACCTGAACAACAATTCTTGTAGCAGTACAATCGAGATGTGGGACACCGAATTCTACATTTTCTGACAAGTTCGCTGCACAGTGAAACATACAGGCTGTGTCACTCAGATCTATCAAAAAGTGAGGCATTCGTGGTGATTGCAGAAGAAGACAGCAAAAGAGATAGTGAAAAAGAAGATAAAACACAGCGACTGAGATATATATATATATATATATATATATATAGATAGATATATATATATATATATATAGAGAGAGAGAGAGAGAGGCCAAAACTGATAAGAGTGGAGAGGCAGAGGTGGCGGAGGCAGCTGTGGCAATGGTAGAGGCAGGATGGTGGAGGTAGTATGGAGTCGGGCAAGAATGAGGCAGAGCTGTGAAAAGTCATGGGTTCTCATTTGGAAAATGACTTGCCCTTTTTACTTTGGTCAATCGTTTTTTGAGAAACTTGCCTTCTTTTTAAGTAAGTAGTAAACATTTTCCGCAAACTAAACACTCCAAACACTCTGGATACGGAAAACTTTTTCAGGAAAACATTTTCCATGAAAAAAATAGGGCCCAAGCTGCACCAGTAACAAGTATGAGTATTTGTTTTGGTAAGTGTATTCATGAGAAGTTTAGTAATCCCAACAAAGAAATGGGAATTTGCTTTTGGGTGCTACTGCAGATCTCTAACTGCGAGTACCAGGGTAACTAGTATTTATCCCCTGCTATGCACAGAAGACACAAGTAAATAACAAATCCAAGGAGAAACAGAAATGGGGCTCCCAAGGCAACTGGTCACGATCCAACCACCCCAATGCCATCGACAGTGGCACCCACAACTAACTGCTCTAGTGAATCAGCAGCAAGTGTGGAACCGTGGGAAAAACCCAGCGAAAAGGGCCCTCTGAGGAAGAGAGACCCAACAGCAAATACCGAGCTATCCAACCTTCTCACATGAGTGTGAGTGTGAGTGCGAGAGCGAGAGTGTGTGTGTGTGTGTGTGAGAGAGAGAGAGAGAGAGAGAGAGAGAGAGAGAGAGACCGCAATAACTGGACAAGGAAGCCGGTGATTTCTGCTCTGAAGCAAGCAACAAAGAAATAGAAATCTTAAAGTGGTTATCTACTTCCCAGTTCCTCTTATTACAAGACATGCAGAAAAACAAAAGTATTAAACTTCTCATGCTGGCCCTTAAAATAATTTCACACTAAAACTACCTAATTGCATTCATCAAGATAAGCAGGAAAATATAAGCACAATTATCAATGAGGTAATCTTAGTACTCCTCCCAACTGATGTAAACACTTCAGGAGAAGATTGATGTACAATCCTGGCATCAAAAAGGTGAAATCTGTTCTCTTAAGTTGCAGAACAAATCTAAGCCCAAGAAGTGAAGAAACAATTACGTGAAAGTTCCAAAGATGTACTGATAACTGCCATATCTAAAACCTCGCCATTGCAAGAGTACCCTGCAAACTTGGTTATTGATGGCAACAGTACGTACTAATTGGGACAAACATAGTCGTAAAGGAGTGCGCAGCACTGCTTGGGTTTGCCAGCTAAATAGAATGATACTACCTGTTTGCATGTCAATACAGCAATTTTCTGTTAGATAGCATCAAAAGATAGTTCCACTAACTAGCCTAAACACAACGATGTGCAATGCATTTAAACTCTTGCTTTAAGTTAAAACAAGAGATGGATGGAGAGAAAAATATAGAACCTTCAACTATGTTAATGACTGTGTGGTATACATAAGTACATGTCACAGAGTGTTTGCTCCACTAAATAAATTTGGAGCCATCGTAATTAGCAACTAAACCTCAATCCTTACCACAAAAAAGCCTTCCAATAAAACAAACCGGGGCACCATGTCTTGTATAACGGAATCCAAAAACTGGACAAGAGAGGAAAATTCTCTCAAAGAGTCTTCAAAAAGGATCTCTATTTGCTCATAGGTTCAAGCTGAACTTCCATTCTTTCAGAAGAATGCGACTCTTTCTCTGAAACTGCCCTGCTTGGGCTCAAGAGATCAGCATCCTCATCCTCGCTATTTCCCAAAACCCAATTGCTTCTTCCAAATATTCTTTCCCTTCTTCGTCCTTTTTCTCGATACTCCAGGTACAATACTGTCAAAGCACCAATCAAGAACCAAATGATCAAAGCCCAGCTAAGCCCCCGTACATTTTCACCATCATATCGGTCTCCTAAATGCTTCAATCCAGTTATAAGAGCGGCAATCCCAACAACAATGGCGCATCTGCCAACTATAACATGAATATACTCCCAAAGAACCCTTTTCGACGATAGCTCCTCCCCATTGGCTGGTCTTTTAGGTCTCAGGTATGCATTCAACGGTTGCACACAAGCAAAAACCATCGCCATCATTCCAAACTTAACATGCAACGAGTCAAAATATAAACCCCGAAGCTCAGCTACAGCAAAAAGAAATCCAAGGAAAACAATAGCTAATCCGGAGTACTGCAAATAAACATGAATCTGAAACCATCCATCACCTTTTACGTGTTTAAGATACCTAGCAGCCAAAATACCACCTGGAAGCAGAATACCCCAAGCGAGAAACATCATGAATCCATGGACAGCTAACACAGGTCGCAAATCCTCCTCTGCCTCAGAAGAACCACGCATTAACAGCACACGAACAGGCCTACTGCTTGTCACGAAATGCATATTTCTCTCACTTAAATGGTTATCCGACCATTGGGGGCCCATAGCCCAAATTACTTTGAGAGGGGTTGTGGGATCTATAATATTGTTGCACTCTGGCCTTTCCTCCCGATTACATGATGGATTCAAAGGCCGGGTGAACTCCAAAGTGATGACTCCATTTTCTGACTTGCATCGCACATATGTCAAATTCTCATTCGTTGGATGCACATTTGAGGCATCCCTTCCATCAATCCAATATGTGCTAACACGACCTGTGCCATTACTATCCATCCAACCCACGTAAGCAAAGCTGTTTACCATCCCACTACCAAACCCTATCGCAAGATAGCTACTTTTCTTCTCACCTCGAGCTGCAATAGAAATTGATTTTTTTGCGAGCGTCCAAAACAGTACAACTTGTTGATCGTTCAAAACGACGCTATTATTATACATATCTGGTAAACCTCCATCAACCACTTGAACTTTCCAACCCATTTTTTGTGTAAAAACAGACTGATAGTAAACTTGATCTGGAGTATTGCGGTCAGGTGCCCAAACCAATTCCGTAGGACTGGAATGAACTCCTTCAGCCTCTGGTCCACCGACATAAATAGTCTCGGACTGATTTCTCAATGTTGCATTCCCACCAAGAGGATCAGAAGTAACATAAAAGGCAACATCATGCCCCGCTTGAATTGAAAACTTCACAGGAACTCCCCTTTCAACTCTTAAGACAGGAGCCTCTTTCTTGTTAATGTACAAAACTTTTGAAGGATTTGGAGGATTTGGATAATGCAAAGCCAGACCAGTCGAAACAACAATCGGCGCATTTTTATCTGCTATGATGAGATCTTGATCCTCCTTATTTTCAGCATCTAATGGCCCTAAGCAATCATTAGCACGCTCCGAAACATTGAGCTTCAAGTGCCCATAAGTCCCACCGTGGTTTTGGGGAAGATAAAAGGGGCGAATAGTATCAGGCAGCTTTATCGGCCCCAAAGCCCAAATCACCGTCATGTTATTCATATGATCCACAGGCAAATCGTACTTCTTGTCAACAGACTTCAACGGCCTCTGATACCTAACAAATAATACACCATCTTTCCTATGCCCATAAACCAATCTCGTATTATTCACCAACCCAACAGGGTCCGACGGCTCATACATGGTGTCTGGACAAACACCCTGTAAAACACCAGTGCCATCAATTATACACTCGCTAAGCTTAGTAATGTAAAAATCATCCGCAAATGGTAAACCCTCCTCTGTGAAACCCGTCACTGCAACATCGGCACCGAGCATAAGATTAAACGAAGCATTTGGATTCGCCCACCCAAATGCCATATAATCCTGAATCCCACTCGCCGCCTCCAACCCAATGTCGATCACATTCTCCTCTGCCCTCAATGTCCACCTAACCCTGTAACTCGACGACAAAACCCTACAATTCTCAAACATCGTTGGCACACTATTCCCGCTAAAATTTCCAGTGCCAGTGCCATTGCCAGTCCAGTTCGCCGGCGCTGGCGACGGGGCAAAATCATCCGAGCTGTTTCCCGATTTATGCAAGACGATGTGCCCAAAGTCAGACGCCGTGGGAACGTTCCAAACAGAAACGACTTTAACCGAATCCCACGTCACATTCTTCATCAAATTGACAGTAAAACTATCATTTCTATAAGTCCTATTCAACTTTTGATCGGAAATGACAAAACCCTTCGTTAAATTTTCGAAATCATGGCCAATCGCGCCCCACCAGCGCACGTCGGACCCTGGCAGCATATCGAACTGGCCGACCCTAAACGAGCAATCGTTGATCACTTCAAATACGCCCCTCAATTGGTGCTGGACCATTTCGAATTGGGTTCGGGTGTGGAGCAGGGAGGTGTTGGATTCGGGGCAGCCCGGGCCCGGATCCGAGTTGCAGGGGTGAAGCAAGTGGACGATTAGGAACCCCAGGGAGAGCAGTAATAATGGCGGCGTTGCCATGAAAACGGGGTGATATTAATTGGATCTGGGCTCTGTTTGGAAACAGATTTCTGAAGAGATTTGAAAGAGAGAAGGTTAGTGTTTACCTGGTGATCACGCCGTCGACGGTCGTTGAAAAAGTGTGTGCGCGTGTGTGTGTGTGAGAGAGAGGGGGGGGGGGGGGGGGGGAGGTGGGTTGACTCGTTAAAGGGCGAGTCGAGAACTCGGCTGATGGGGGGTGCTTTTGAGCTGTGACTCTATGATTTGTTGTTTTACAGTGGAGCCCACTGTTTCGTGAATTTTAAGGAAGTTTTTAGGGCAATAACATGGTTGTTTTACAAAGACGACAATTATATAAAAACAATCTCGATATAGGAATTTTTCAAATCTCTCTCCGTAATTTTGATTTTAATGATAAAGAGAAATATAATATACGGATCAAGTTCTCACGTCACCTCCTTAATACTTCATCAATAATTTATCTACTCGGAAATGGCAAAAAGATGTTGCGGAACTTTGCAACGGATCATTTGCGGATTAGGCAAATCATGAGTTTTTGGCTAAGCGCTTTATACATTTGTATATATAATCAATGGTATGTTCATTTAGTACATCAATATCTCTCAGCAGCTTTCTTACTGTGTCCTCACTCGGTATAGCAAAAAGTTAGCTCGATTTCACTAATGATGCACACAAACATTTCACGGAAACACTATATTTAGTCACAGAAAAAAAAAAACACTTTGTCCACGTCAAAATATCAATACTTATGTCAGTAACATGACCGTGTATCAAAGTTCAAAACTTTTGCAGAACAAGTAATGCAGTGGCATATTTAACAAGGAGATCCAGGAGTAAACAACACTGGTGTGCTCTCCATTGACCCGGTGGAAAGGTGGGCGATGCACACTATTACCCTTTCCCTCTCTTTATATATATATATATATATATATATATATGAGAGCAGATCCACATTTTCGGTGGAGAAATAGTATTTCTCCACCACCTATCCAGCAGTCCACGTGTGATCATGGACTGCCTAGATTACATAAAATTTACGAAACCGCTATACTTTATAGCGGTTAACACTTTTTCCAAAATTGCCCCTTCTTCACTTCACTTCACTTTCATTATGCTTCTTTTCTTTCATGATCTCTCTCTCTTTCTCTCTCTCTCTCATCGTCAATCAATATTCTTTCGCTTCTTTTCACCGGTGGAGAAATAGCAATTTCTTCACCGGTGGGTGTGGATCGACTTCCTATATATATATAGGAGCTGATCCGTTGAGAGCGCTAGCAAAATAGGAGATCTTGCTAGCGTGATCTAGCTGTCCATCCCGAAGGGATGGACGGCCCAGATCCTTTTTTTTTGCGGCGCTGTCAGTCGTCCGCAACATAGTGTAGCGGACGGACCTTTTTACCATTTTGCCCCTGCTCCCCCCTCCGCTACACTGTCTAGCGGACTACTTTCTTGGGCCCACGTTGACAGCCAAAAAGGATTCCGCTACACTGTCTAGCGGACGACTGACTTTCCTGACACAACTGACACATTTCTACGTGTTTGTACCTTTATTTCTACACACGATGGGTTGTCGGAATTCCTCAAGCTCCTTCGGCTACAATTTTCTTCTCCTTCGGACTCGCTTCCATTTTCAGCTCCCTTCAAGCTTCGAGTAAAACTTGCTTCAAGCTTCACTCAAGTAAGGTAAGTTTGCGAATGGTGAAGTTTTCTTTATGGATTGACTGGTAAAATATAATTTTATTTTGTTCGGACAAAAAAGTATAGATTTTTTTTTATGTTCTAGAAATTTGTCACTGTATTCTTCAATTTGTGATGTTCTAGACATGATGTTCATAAAAAATGTGTAATTTGTTAACTCTAAATAAAGTCATTATAGTTTAATTCGATTTTTTGGCATGATGAATTCGTCTATTTATCTTAGTAATTTTAATTTGTTATGTTCAATAAATTAATAATTGTTAATTTGGAGACACTTTCAGGGGTTATGCATATGGTATGTTTGTCATCCTAAATTGGTCTATTCGCCAAGGTAATTTTTAGGTAATATTTTCAGTTAGAAATGCCATTTGATTGTTAAGCGTAGTCTATTTCTACACAGGTCTTGTTTCACAATGTCTGATTTCGTGTCGAGCTCCAACGTCCCCGTAGATGCTAGTGATCCGTATCTAGGACGAACGTTTCAAACATTGGAAGAAGCTGAAGAATGTTTTCGAGCGTATTCATTGAGGGTTGGTTTTGGCATTAGAATAAAGACTACAAGAACAAGCAACGTAACAAAAAAGATATGCTCTCGCTTATACGAGTGTCATAGGGGCAGAAATCCACAGCAAAATGAGACACGCGTAGGCAATGATGACAGTGATGACGAAATAGGATATTCGCGTAGAAGACGGGACTGCTTTGAGCGCACAAATTGCCAGGTCAAGATGTTCGTAAGCTACAAAGCCAATCATGATCATTGGCTTATTACCAGCCTGGAACTGGCACACAATCACCCGTTAGTAACTCCTTCTAAGGTGAGTCAGATGCATCAACACAAGAAGATGGGTAAGGTCGCGAGGAGCCTAATTCACACAATGAGCAATGCGCGAATTGGACCTACTGAGATTGTTAATGTTCTTGCTGAACAGGCTGGGGGAATTCAAAATTTAAACTTTAACACGACAGACGTTCGTAACGCGGTCCGAACCCATAGACGAGCCGCGTATGACCTCAATGATGCGCAATCGACAATGAGCCTATTGAAACGGATGCAGATGGAGGACCCGCAGTTTACCTTCGATTATAAACTTGACGACGAGCATCGAGTTAGTACAATTTTTTGGGTCGACGGTCGTTCGAGGCTAGCTTATAAGCATTTTGGGGATGTCGTGACTTTCGACACCACATACCGTACCAACAAGTACTCGATGCCGTTCGCTCCTTTCACCGGCGTCAATCATCATTATCACTCCATCCTGTTCGGGTTCGCCTTGTTAAGGGACGAGAGCGAGGGTTCTTTTGTATGGTTGTTTAGGACGTGGCTGGAAGCAATGAACTTCAAAGCACCCAAAGTGATCATCACCGATCAAGATTTGGCAATGAAGAAGGCTATTGCGACCGTCTTCCCAGACACCCGGCACAACTTGTGCACTTGGCACATAAGCAACAAATACCCGGAACGTCTGCATCACGTGTACGCAAAGTATCCAGACTTTAAACAGGATTTTGACAAGTGCGTTACCAAGTCGTTAACGATTGAGGAATTCGAGGAGAGGTGGGAAAAGCTTGTTCGGGATTACTCATTGCAAGACAACGAGTGGCTCCAGCACTTGTACGAGCGCAAAGAGCAATGGATTGGCGTTTACACGAGGAGGTATTTTTCAGCGGGCATGAAAACGACGGGCAGGAGTGAATCTATGAATGCCACGTTCGATAGTTATGTGGGTACAGCTACCAATTTGAAGACTTTCGTTGCATCCGCACAAAAAGCGGTAGCTTCGTTGTTCGTAAAAGAAAGGGCTGCCGACTTTGCAACAACGTACAAACAAAGGAGAAGGTTGCTCGAGACCCCGCTGGAGCTGAACGGTGCCAAAGTCTATACGAAGGAGATCTTCTTGCTATACCAAGTAGAGCTGCGAAAATCGGGACGATACAGTATAAACAAGGTGGCAGAAATGTCTACGCGTGAGTACAAGGTTTATTCGCTCGTGAATGACCTCGTCCCTGAGAAGCTGCGCAGAATTTATACGGTGAGCCACGACACATTGACGGACTCGGTGACATGTGTTTGCAAGAAGTTTGAGTTCCATGGCATCCTGTGTAGACACATTCTGCGGTTTTTCACCCAGAAGAATATCAGGACAATCCCCGATAAATACGTCTTGCCACGGTGGACGAAAGGTGCAAACAGGTTGCACGGTACCATTTCCTTTCCGGAGCACCCGTATACTGACTTTGAAGAATCAGAGACGTTGCGGTATAATCATCTGGTGACGATGTTCACCCGTTTGTCCGTAAAGGCTGCTGCTACAATGGTCGGATATAAACATCTCCTCGAGGTAGCTCAGCAGCAAGAGCCCATCGTCGACCAGTTGGAAGCAGCTTCAGTCAGCAATGCGGTTGACACCGAGCCTACGACGGAATCAGAAGATGACGAGCCGGGGGAGGAAGGCGACAATGATATCCGGCCGTTGGATCCAATTATATCGCAAACGAAAGGCCGCAAGAGATCTACGCGGATGAAAAGCTCAATTGAAACGGCAACTCAACCTAAAAAGCTGCGAAGGTGTGCATTGTGCAACAAAATGACCGACCACGACAAGCGGAACCATTACAAGGCACTGGGGATAAGTCCAGGGGGTTTGCAAGATGGGGAAGAAGATGACGCCGAAGATGAGGACGAACAAGCTGCAGTGGACCTTTAATTTTTTGTATAAGTTTAACATTTGTAATAATTTTTATATAAGTTTGACATTTGTAATAATTTTTTTCTAATAATTTTTCGACCGAATACTGGATTTTTTTTTCTGATGTAGCGATTTCTGATGTAGCAGACGGATATGCATAGCCCTAATTTTTTGGTCTTCATTTATGTCCGCTATACAATGTAGCGGACGGCATCGCAGAAAAACTTTTGGTCATCATTTATGTCCGCTATACAATGTAGCGGATGTCATCGCAGAAAAACTTTTGGTTTTCATTTATGTCCGCTATACAATGTAGCGGACCTCTATCCTATTATATATATTAATCAAATCGGGCAATTAGCTTTTATCAGTCCGCTATATTCTCTTTTTCTCTCTCTCGAACATCTAACTCAAGCCGCTACCCCATCTACGGCGACCCACATCTCCGGCGACACCACCGTCCTCCCCTCATCGCCGACCTCGATGGCTTCTGGATCGGAGACCACCTACAATTTTATTGGCAACTTGCACCTGGCAGGCAAACACTTTTTCAAAGTCATGATGCCGGGATTTGAGAATGAACTTGTAGGCCATCCCTCTTTCTCTGTATTTTCGTGTGTTAAAAGTTTGATCTTTTGGTTAAAAACTAACCTATTTTTTATATTGTGTTTGTTAGGACATACCGGAAGCCTTTACCAATCAATTTACAACAATTCATGACAGTTCAAGATTATATAGCCGCAAGGGGGCCTGGCAGGTTGAAATCAAGCTGAAGCCCGGCCGACCCCAAAAAAGGCAATTCGCAGAGGGTTGGAACGTCTTCGTGCGCCAGCATGGCCTCGAACTCGGGGACTTTGTAGTGTTTGAACACCTTGGGTGGTGGGATTTTCAAGTTGTAATCTTTGATCGGAGCGCTTGTGAAAAATTTCTTTCCCCCAATGTGAACCCTAATTTATTATTAATAACCAAATTTATTGTATACATGTTCATTATGTTTCCAAATTTTTTCTCGCTTAATTGTGCCGTTTGAGATACCCTCAATATATTGAGATCGTTGATTGTGAATCGTACGTTATTTATTGTTTATCGATATTGAGATTGTTGATTCCGTCGCTAAAACAAGTCTTCGGGCGCCAATTTATTAAAACTGCATCACGCTACATTGTATAGCTGTACTATATAGCGGACACCAAAGTCTAGCTCTACAATATAGCGGCTATAAGGCCTCCGCTTAGGCCGGGGTTGGGGAAGGTCGGAACTAAGTGTCTGGTTCGTGCCAACCATTTTCTGGTCCAAGTTGCAGACAATGATCTGCACCACTATGACGTGAGATCCTCTCAGCTGTGCACCTCGCCACATTGTGTAGCGGACGGACCAGCAGAATGTCTTAACCCAACACTTAGAAAATTTTCACTTCCCCCACTGTCTACCACATTGTGTAGCGGACGGACCAGTAGAAACTCTTAACCCAACACTTGAAAAATTTTCAATTCCCCAATGTCCGCCACATTGTGTAGCGGACAAACCAGCAGAAACTCTTAACCCAACACTTGGAAAATTTTCAATCCCCCACTGTCAGCCACATTGTGTAGCGGACAGACCAGCAGAATGTCTTAACCCAACACTTAGAAAATTTTCACTTCCCCTACTGTCCGCCATATTGTGTAGCGGACGGACCAACAAACACTCAACACTTAGAAAAAATTTTCACTTCCCCCACTGTCTGCCACATTGTGTAGCGGACGGAGCAGCAGAAACTCTTAACCCAACACTTGGTAAATTTTCAATCCCCCACTGTCCGTCACATTGTGTAGCGGACGGACCAGCAGAATGTCTTAACCCAACACTTAGAAAATTTTCACTTCCCCCACTGTCCGCCATATTGTGTAGCGGACGGACCAACAAACACTCAACACTTAGAAAAATTTTTCACTTCCCCCACTGTCCGCCACATTGTGTAGCGGACGGAGCAGCAGAGACTCTTAACCCAACACTTGGAAAATTTTCAATCCTCCACTGTCTGCCACATTGTGTAGCGGACGGACCAGCAGAATGTCTTAACCCAACACTTAGAAAATTTTCACTTCCCCCACTGTCCGCCATATTGTGCAGCGGACGGACCAACAAACACTCAACACTTAGAAAAATTTTTCACTTCCCCCACTGTCCGCCACATTGTGTAGCGGATGGAGCAGCAGAGACTCTTAACCCAACACTTGGAAAATTTTCAATCCCCCACTGTCCGCCACATTGTGTAGCGGACGGACCAGCAGAATGTCTTAACCCAACATTTAGAAAATTTTCACTTCCCCCACTGTCCGCCATATTGTGTAGCGGACGGACCAACAAACACTCAACACTTAGAAAAATTTTTCACTTCCCCCACGGTCTGCCACATTGTGTAGCGGACGGACCAGTAGAAACTCTTAACCCAACACTTAGAAAAAATTTTCACTTCCCCCACTGTCCGCCACATTGTGTAGCGGACGGACCAACAGAATGTCTTAACCCAACACTTCCCCTACTGTCCGCTACACATTTTGTTTTCCACCTTTCAATCATTCTCAATGAGAGCCAAAAAAACCAAACTCAAATCAATCAAAATCATCTTCAACGGAAATCAGACAAATCAATCAATCAATAATCTTCAACACAAATCAATGAGAGCTTTCTAAATAATCATAGTTTATTAAAAAAATTTGACAGTGTAATGGTACAATGTCAACTGGGGAATCATGTTGGGAGGGATTCTCGGCATTAGCCGGATTTACAATATACCTAACCGCTCTAGGCCGGCCTTTCATAATTTGCCAAGCCATTCTATATCTAAAGGTGTCTACTTCTGCTTGGCTCCACACCGCCGCCTTGAGGCTCTCGGACCGGAAAATGTAATCCATGTACATGCAAAGGAAAACGCCGCAGTCCGAAGTGTTACGTTGCTTGGGCCTCCTCTTCTTCAGTCGCCAATCGAGCTTTGGCCGCGCCGGTACAGGGTTACCACGGATACCATTGACCATTGCACAAAATATATTCTGCGAGAAACACAAAACGGCGTAAGACACGAGTTAACATTTATGCCAAGTTACAATAACTGTTAAACAACAATCGTAATATTACCATTGAGTCCAACTGGGCTTTGTACATCTGCAGCACAGGCATGTGGGTGGTATCGTCGTGGAGACTGTCGATCACCGATACGACTTTCTCTACCGGTTCATAGCAAACCAAGTACCAGTGGCTTTCCCCTAAAAATGGGATTAGAAACACGTCGGCAACACTTGCGCTCACTGGACTATCCCTAGCAAGATACGCTCGTAGGTTAGCGGACGGTCTCCACTGGCTCAACTTTTTCTTCCGCCTTTGCTCGACCCACTCATGCCATTCAGACACTAGGAGGCTATGAAAAAAGGCATCCACCAAAAAAATGGCCGGGTACTCGTTCAGCCGCTCCCGACCCCTTTCCTTCAGAATCTCCACGTATGTGGAGATGACACCGTTGTCTAACCAACTCCCCGGAGCCAGGGAGGCCATTTCTCCCCACTCGCAAGTGTAATCCATGCCCTCCGGATGATTCACACTATACAACGCTTTGTCCCGGGGGAAGCCGCTAAAATAACGCTCTCTGATTATTTGGCATTTATGCGGCTTTAGGGGCTTCACTGGATGCCCTTTGCGATATTGCCCTCGGGGGTCGATGGGGGGATATTGCACTCCTTCGGGGGGGTCGACAGGGGGATATTGCACTTCTTCGGGGGGTCAACCGGGGGATATTGCCCTCCTTCGGCAATAGATGGTCCTGCCCACGGGACAATGGGCAGTGTCTCCGACAGACTGATGTGTCCGAAACCCCAGTCTTGCGTGACTTGACTCTGAGAGAAGGGTTGGGGTTCCGAGTCCAATAGCAAAGAGAAGGAGGGCGCACTGTAGTCTTCCCACGGCGCTTGAGCCTGGCCCATGGTGCTTGGCGGTCCCCAATCACCACCCATTCCCAGTACAGAGGGACCACCATATCCCTGGCTCACTCCCGAAGTCTGTCCCGAGGGATCGGTGTATCCCTCGCTCACATATGGGGGCTGCCACCCCGGATAACCCATTCCCGGGCTGACGCCGGAAGGCTGGCCCGATGCTTGGTGTAAAAAATTCCCGCAGCCATACGCCAACGCATCAGCCTGTTGGCGAAGCTCCTCGCCCATTGCATCCACCAAATCCTTCCGCTCGCGCAACTTCTGGAAGAAGGCGAACGAGGCATTAACCTACATCCAGAGAGATAATAAATAAGTAACTTCATACACAGTTAGAATCATCAAGTTCAATTAAAGCACTTATTGGCCAACTTACCAGATTGTATGCCATGTGCTCATCGATCTGACCCCTAGGGTGGTACTTCTCCCCGCGTTCAAACCTTACTGGAGCTACTCTCCTCCGGGTGATGCGGTAGTACCACCCATTGTACTGTTCGATACTGATCACGGGGTCAGGCTCCGACACAATGGCCGCCAGCGTGTCCTGCCAGGAATCCCAAACCTCAAGTTCTCGTGCGCACAAGTCGTGCGCATTTGCCTTGCCAAACCGTCCGACACCCGGTGGGTTCCTGTTAAGCCTCATATCCGGCGCGCCGGCTGGCAACCCCTGCAGGCACTCAAAATGGCGCATAGCGCGATCTGGCAGCTGCCACTCTGCGACCTCGAAGTGGATCAGGGGTGTGCGTTGCAACCCGGAGAGCGTGAAGACGAACGACTCTCCCACCCGTCGCGCCAAATGTTTGTACGGTGCCCATCGCATCTGGCCAGGAGATAACGAGTCGAGCTCCCCCCGATAGTACGTAATGTTGTGATGGGGATCGTCTCTCCTCTGGTAGTGGCTGTCCTTCCGGCTGTACTCCCAGGCGCACAACCGAGGCCACACATTATCGGTTCCGTCCCTACGCCTGGGTGCGCCGGTAGCAAGGTGTTCATAAGACCACACCTGAGAGCAAAGACAAATTAAATAAAGTATCGTCAAATTTTATTGTCAATTCAACCCAAAAAAAAAAGAAACGAGCAAGTAATCAAGAATTGTATGATATACCTGCAATAGCGAGAGACATGCACATATCGCTTTGGAGTCGGGCCTCGTTGCCTTGTGCAATGCTCGGTAGAGGTACGCAAGAGTTGCGGCTCCCCAGGCATAATCCCCAACCTCCAGTAGGTTACCCAACAACGGTAAATATTTGACGCTGACGGTATTCTTCGACGTTGTTGGGAACAGAATTGCCCCCATCACCCACAAGAGGAAAGCTTGTGTGTACAGCACAAGCATCTGATCCGTGTAGTTATTCGGCAGAACCTTGTAGGTATCTACCAACCATTTCAACTTGATACCCCCAGTGCTAAATTGATCCTGGGGTATCGAAGTAAAGAAGTCCCTAGCGGTCCTCTTATTCGTTGCTTCCGACGGAGGAGCTATTACCGGCCGCCCCGTCACCGGTAACCCTAAGATGAACCCTACATCTTCTAGGGTAATTGTCAGCTCTCCGAGAGGGAAGTGAAACGTATTCGTTTCACTTCTCCACCTTTCAACAAGGGCACCTATTAAGTGCCGGTCAAGTTGTTGAAAGATCTGCCCATGCGTGAAAATCCCAAACCCAATCCCACGCAGTAATCTTTTCTGGGTTCTGTTCAATTTCCATGCTTTAAAATTATCGGATACTTCTACCGTGTTGAGAAGTGCTCTTTCCTACGAATTAATAAATACAATTTAAGCAAATTAAACGATATACAACGTTCCTAAGAATAACAAAGTTGATAAAATAAGTATCTTACTCCACCATCCCATATGAGCGTACTGATATGGTTTGCTTGGTCGTATAATACGGACGGATCTTCTGGTCCAGGGTTGAAATCCATTTTTCGCAACTGAAATTATGCAAAACGGCAAGGTTGGAAGCGTAAACATTCTCAAACATACAACGCTAGCACAGTCAACGCTAGCATGTGATCAGATAATACTCACATAAGTTCACATGCTGTGTATATGCAATGTACATAGATACAAACAGACACGGAATGGGATTTTACAAGTGAAATCACATGAACAAATAATACGCAATACACATATATAATCTATATATATGTATAGATACATTGACAAACGCTAGCACAATGCACCGCGCACACATTCAAAATCATGCATAAGCCGCGATAACAACTCTAGATTATGAACAAATAAAGGATTGGTTTGTGAACTTACGTGATTGATTCGTCGAATAAAGGATTTCTTGAGAAGAAATTGCGCCGATCTACTTGCCAACGCCGCTAGAAGAATTGTGAGAAGAAAGAATGAATAGCAGTTTAGAAGGAATGAATAAGGGTTTCGAAGTAAAGAAAGGGAAAAACGGTCCGCTACACTGTCTAGCGGACGGTGGGATAATGACAAAGTAACAGTCGTCCGCTAGACAGTGTAGCGGAATCCTTTTTGACTGTCAATGTGGGCCCAAGAAAGTGGTCCGCTAGACAGTGTAGCAGAGGGGGGAGCAGGGGCAAAATGGTAAAAAGGTCCGTCCGCTACACTATGTAGCGGACAACTGACAGCGCCGCAAAAAAAAAGATCTAGGCTGTCCATCTCGAAGGGATGGACGGCCAAATCACGCTAGCAAGATCTCCTATTTTGATAGCTCTCAACGGATCAGCTCCACATATATATATATATATATATATATATATATATATATATATATATATATATATATATATATATATATATATATATATATATATATATATATATATATTATAGGGAGCTGATCCACACCCACTGGTGGAGAAATTGTTATTTCTCCACCATAAATCTAGCTGTCCATATGTACTCATGGATGGCCCATATCTGATTTTTTTTTTTAAAAGTTGCAACCGCTTGAAAGAGTGGCGGTTGCAAAAATTGACCAAAATGCCTGGGAAGATGATAAAATCCCAACCGCAAGAAAGAGTAGCGGTTGGGGGGCCCACGAATTCCTTCCCAACAGCTACAAAGTGTAGCAATTGGGAGCACACCCAATTGCTACACTTTGTGGCTATTGGTAATCATTGCCCTTTTTTTAAGCATTGTGTTATCTTCGTGTCCCAACCGCCACTAAGTGTGGCGGTTGGGATGATGTCCCTCTTTTTTTTCCTTGTCATGTCATGTCCTTTTTCATAATGCCTTGTCATGTCCAATCTTTTTCCAGAAATGGCCAAAAGCACTCCCAACAGCCACACTTAGTAGTGCTTGGCATCCAATAACCCCACCATTGTCCTTTTTCTTTTTGCAGCTCATAGCTTGGCCAAAAGGATAGTGGCCTCTGCCAATTTTTTCTTTTACAGCCTTTGACTACACTCATGTCACTGCTCACTCACGAGTCTTCTCTCTCTCTCTCTCGCGGGCCTTCTTTCTTCTCTCTCCCTCACTTTTCTCTTTTTATAATCCGTTCTCCCTAACTCTTTCTCGACAGAGCCCTTTCTTCCACTCTCCATCATCTTTACCAACTCTCTTCGTACTCTAAATCTTACCTACATAATCTCCATGATAGCATAAACAAAAAATTCTACGCTAGAAGATCGGTGGATAACCGCTAGAAGATTAATGGATTTTTCTTTAAATATATCAAGTTAAAACAAGTAAGTATTTTGAATTTTCTTATAACTCAATGTTAATTTCAAATTGCTCTTACCAGTCGTTTGTTTAAATTGTGTTATGCTTAAATTGTTCTTACCATTATCTCAAATTCATGTTTTTTAGTTTAAAATTAGGAATTGAACTAGCGTTTAGGTTATGAAATTAGAGGTTTGCTTGATATTAGAAAATTAGGGTTTTTTATTTTCTAAAGATTGGGGTTTTTTTAGGACTTAAAGATTGGGGTTTTTTTATAATTGGCAATTTTTTAAGACATCAAAATTAGGATTTTTAGGGCTTCAAAATTGGGAGTTTTTTATGAATTAAAAATGGGCGGTTTTTTAGGGCGTCAAAGAATAATAATTAAAAGTGACTTTCAAACACTAATATCACCCACAGAATAGTTTGATAAATATAGCGAATATTCATTGGAAATCAAAAAATAGTCATTGTAGACTCAAACAAAGAGAAAAAAATACAAATTGAACGAAACAAAAATCAGATCAATCGGAGTTCGGATGAGTGAGATATGAATTGGGTAAAAATTTTAGATAAAAACTTAGTAGCACGAAGATCGATAAAACTTTTTAAAAGAAATAATCACCCGAAAGTGACTCTTGATTGTCGTTTCTTTATAAATTTTGAAACCAATCCCTCACGAAAGACAACTTATAAATTTAAGATAAAAAAGGACAAATGACAGTTGTCCTTTTCTTTAGAGAAAATACGGCTACTGTTCTTTAAAAAAAACCTACAGCTCGACTCGACTGTTCGTAAGGATTTTATTTATTTTTTAAAAAAAGTCAAAGACCAATTGAAGAGAGACGTGGGACTAAAATTTTTTAAAGTAACTTTTTGACCTCGAACAAATAACGAAAAGGCACAAAGTTATGGCGAACAACTTTAGTTTTGGAATGTAAATATTATGGACGCTAATTTGGTTTACGATTATATTTTCTTCTTAGTGATATGAATTTCAACCCCGGACCTCATGATCCATCAATCCTATATGATGATGATGACCACGTCACGAGGCACGTATTTGATAGTGTCGGTAGGGGTGTTTTGAAAATAATTCAAAGCACAAGTCACCTCCAAGAGTGGGTACTAAACGAGGAACAAATATAAATATTACACCGTCAAAATTTATCTATGTTCACCGATCTTCATCATTGGTCTCGGCACGACGATTGCCTTATATCTACTCTAGTTGAACGATGGAGGAGCGAGACGAACTCATTTCACTTTCGGTTTGGTGAAATGACTATTACATTAGAGGATGTTGGATTTATACTTGGAATCCCATGTCATGGCAGACTCGTTACTTTGAGCAAAACGTTTGCATCCATAGCGAAGATGGCTAGGCAGTATTTTTCAGAAATTTTGAGAGAAGCTCTTACAACAAACGGCATCAAACTTAAATGGCTGAGAGAGCAGTATGGCGTGCTACCGGATGAATACACTCCTCACGATTTGGGGACGTATACGAAGGCATTCATTCTGTATATTATTGGAGCTATATTACTTCCGACGCGATCGAAAAACACGGTGCATCCGAAGTATATAGTGTTCTTGGAGGATCTTGAAGAGGTATATTTGTATTTGTGGGGTTTCGCTGTCCTTGCGCACCTGTATCGAGCACTGCACAGAGCTACGAGAAAGGGTGCCAAGTCTATTTCTGCCTGCCCCACTCTATTACATGTTTGAGCATTTATTTTCTTGGTTGACGTGTCAATATATTCGTGATTAATTACTAATTTCATATAATGTTTGCATTCATAGGTTTGTTACGAGAGGCTACCCACGGGTCCTCCACAGCTGCGGGTAGATTCCGATGAGACGTGGCCTAAGGTGTGGGCCTGGGGGCCTACGCCCAACCGGAGGAGATGGGTAGACTTTCACAACTATCTAAAGTTCTATCGGGGGGAACTAGATATACTGGATGCATCACAGGTGATGTGACAGCCATACTGCAAGGTGATGCATCGGTTGGATGAGCAGTGTTGGCAACTTTCGGTGTCGTACGTGTTGGCAGGTTTGGTTCGGGTGCCGCTTATTCACTTCAAAGTATGTGAGTTTCAGATGCCCGATCAAGCTATGAGGCAAGCTGGCTATCTATAAGGGATACCAAAACCCGCTGTAGACATGCGGCCATACAGAAAGGGTCGAGGCCCAAACTTCAAGGTGCCTGATGCCTTGAATTTATTGAGCGATGAGGTGCAACAATGGAATACCTGGCAGAAAACGTATGATAGCCTTATATCACTGAAGAACGACGGCATCAGTATTGAGGAGTATCTGCAATGGTTTCTAAAGGTGACGCGCACGAGGGTGAATTACCCTTCCTAAGCGAAAAAGACATCGTATGCGCCACGTGAGTTCATCGATCAATTCTGGGCAATGAACATTGTAAGTCATTTACTTCTGATTCTGTTTATACTTGTGCGCCTTATTGATCGATCGTGAAATGATTAACCATATTTTCCATGCATGTTTTTTAGGTTGACATGGCAGTAAGGTGTTCAAGCAGTTGGAGGGATTTGACTGGTTTGTCGCGCATGCTCCTGACAGTCTCAGGATGTCCATCAAGAGGTACAAGACTGAAGTTCACAACTTCAGTAATGCATACCGGGGTTACCAAGGAGAGCCGTCTAGTTGCTTGCCTCCTGACGCGTACGACTCTCAGCCTCAGAGTTAGGTGACCCAAGTAACTCCCCAAAGGTGCCCAAGCATACTGTCGGATAAAGGACAACCAACGAAGCCATTGAGTCTTGCCAAACGGGATTGGATCGACAGGCACTATTGTCACTCTGATCTAAGACTGTTGGCACCGGACACAGATATTTCGAACTGGGTACTGGACGCTTATATAGATCTGCTCCGTGTTAGAGAGCTAAAATATAACCCCTGCCAAACTTTGAAGCTCAACATGTATGCCTCTTTTGTTATCCCCATCATGGTGAACAACATGAAGGAGTTCACAGAATGGCGGAGGAGGCTCGGGACAAGCAAAGGTGAATGGTGACCATCTGCAAATGTGCTTTCCTACTTGAACGCGAACTATCAATGTCACACATCTGAGGCGAACCTAATCATGCTACCTGCTCTTCATACAAATAACTTCTTCCTATTAGTTTTCTTTCCAAAGAATAAAGTGGTCCACATATACAATAGCCTAAGGGAAGGACGGACCTAGTCGGCAGCTGGCACAAATGTACTCCACGTACATCAATGCGGTGGTTAGTTTATATTTCTTGACATTCGCTCATAATCTATTCTTCTTATTACATAGGCTTGATAAACTTTTTTATTGTTTGATGCAGGCTACTATCATTCCGCTAGCGTGCCAACATTTTAAGCTCGATTGAATCTACCAGCTGGAGTCATCTGAATAGTTGGAGTGTCCCGTCTTTCTGGTAATGTCATCCTAAACTGTGCAAGGTTAGCCTTATCTCGTGCTGCTGCTTTAATTTGATACATGTACCCATCAAATGTTGACGCTGCATCCAATGATAAATCGTGCATGATGTTACAAAGGTGATTATATCGCAACGTCTCAGATTGCCGAAAATCAACTGAAACATTGGGCACGTAAGGAATGTGACCGTGTACTTTATTGGCTTCCTTCATCCACCGATCCAAGATATACTCTGGAGGGATTTCACAAGCATTCTTGGCGTTAAAAAAACTCAACGCGTGTCGATAGAGTATACCTTTATGCTCAAACAGTTGACAGTTGTAATTAACAAACCCGGTCTACATACAAACTGCCACGGTAAAATGTCTTCTGTTCTTCGGAGCTGACAAAGAGAACGGATTGGCAAAATTTGTCACATTTGTCAAAGCATAAACCTTGAGATCTCTGGTTCATACTCGTGCAACTTTGTCATGCTATATTGATTCGACTTTAGTAGTTCCTCTTGAAACTGTCTAAACATTTCCTTGGTATAGACTTGAGCCGCATGAGCCTCCAAAGGTGAAAAAACTACTATGACTCTTTCTATGTAAACTGTAGCCGCGTCGGCTTCTCTCTCAAGAAAAAATTGCTTGTCAAGCGCTTTCTGCATCTCTAGTACGAACTCTTTTATACTTGAAGAATGGCCTACGTACCCATCAAAGAATGCATTCATACCTTCGCTTCTCGAGGTCGTAGTCATTTCGGCTGCAAAAAACTTTTTGGTGTAGGCACCGACCCACTGTGTCTTGATCTCATACAACGCTTGCAACCATTCATGACTGTGCAAATAGTAGTCATCCATTAACTTGGCCCACCTCTCCTCGAACACGTCTACCGTCAACGATTTCTTTACACATGTATTAAAGTCACTCTTGAATGTCGGATGGTTTGCATATACATTGTGAAGCCGTTCGGGATATTTGTTGCTTATGTGCCATGTGCACAGGCCATGGTGAGTATCTGGAAGGACCTTAGCGATTGCATTTTTCATTGCCAGATCTTGGTCGGTGATGATGGTCTTTGGAGGAATATGATACATTGCTTCAAGCCACGTTTCAAATAACCACGTAAATGACTCCTCCATCTCATCCCTAAGCAGGGCAAAGCCAAACAAGATTGACTGATAGTGGTGGTTCACCCCGGTGAACGGAGCAAAAGGCATAGAGTACTTATTTGTGCAGTATGTGGTGTCAAACGTCACAACATCACCAAAAATTTGGTAAGCAGCTCTAGAACCGGCATCTGCCCAAAATATAGTACTAATGCAGTTCTCATCAACCAGTTGGAGACTATAGAAAAAGTTAGAATTCTCACTCTGAAGGCGCCTGAAGATATCAAGTGTCGCTTAAGAATCACTCTTACTAAAAGACTCTCTCCTCTGAGCACGAAGTTCATTTCGAAGTTCTACTTCGTTGAAGCTCAACTTGTCAATCCCCCCAGCCTGGCTTGAGAAAACCCCCATCATTCTAGAAGGTGGAATTTTAGCCTCGGCCATTGTAAATATCAATTGTCTGTGTGCCGCGCTTATTTGTCAGTGCTGATGAATTTGACCAATCTTACTAGGGGTCATCAACTGATGATTATGGCTCAACTCCACTCCCGTCACAACCCAATGTTTTTCATTTTTCGGTGTACTGCATACACACGGGCCTTACAGCCGGTACCCAGAAATGTGTCCCTTTTTCTTTGTCTTGTTGGCCCTTCATCACTGATCCGAACAACTGGGGGTACATGCGGTGCTCCTCTATGATACTCAAATAGTCAGGAACAAATTGGGTCTGTATTCACCCATTTTCTAGTCGTCTTAATTCTAACACCGAAACCTAGTGTTTTCGAATATGCTATATAGTATGTTTCAACTTCGTCCAGTGTTTGAAAAACTTGACCTTTGTAAGGTGGATCCGAATCTTCACAAAAATTATTTCCTTCAGTTGCATCCATATTTATATTGAAATCTAAAAAAATAAAAATTGTATAAATTCTCAATGAGTCATAGAATTAAATGAAAATTTTTGTAAGGAAATAGAAATGAAATGAAATGAAATCGAATAAAATGAAATGAAATGAAAAGGCCAAACTTACAATGTAGTATTATTGCTATCAATTGCCTCCTACTTCAAGATAATTGCTTCAATCCTTCCGCTTCGAGATAATATCACCAAAGTTGGATAAACTAACTTCAAGATAGTGCAAGTAAACACTAAAATTTTGAAGTTGAGTAAGTGAGGAGGAAAAAGAAAGAGAGAGAGAGAGAGAGAGAGAGAGAGACTATATATATATATATATATATATATATATATATATATATATATATATATATATATGGTGCCCCACCACAATAAGCAAGGTGGCATGTACTTCGTACTTCCACTACTAGCTATAAGGGCCACCCACTTTCTAGTAAGTCATTTTAACTCAAAACAATTTTAGAACTTATATTTTGGACCCATATTACTTTACCATCTGTGCCTCAACTATACACCTAAGGGGTGGTGGTACTGACGATAACACGAAGTTTACGAGCTAAATATTTAGGAGCTGTACGTTTACGCAATTTGTTTTCGTATTTTGTATTCTGTTTTTGTTTTCTAAATTTTAGTATTCAGTTCTAAAATCGGATAGTGTACTTTTAGTTTTTTTCGTATCTACTTTTTTTTAGTTTTTTCTATACATTTATCAGTTTCATTTCCATTTTTGCCAACTTTTTTGGATACATTCTTGTATTTTTTTAGCATTTTCTCCACAATTTCTTCTGTGGGCCCATATCTGTGTCCTCCTTCCCCTTCCATTTCCCCTTCACGTGTTCCATTTCCCCTCCCCCTTCCCTGTTCCCACATCTGTGTCCCTATTTCCCTTTCCCCTTCCCCTTCTGCAAAATCACCACAACCAAGAAAGCAAAAAGGATCATCCACCACATATATCATAATTAATTATAACATTTTCAGTCAAAACCGCAATAATCAACATTAGAAATAACAAGAGAAACTCGTAGAACCCAATCTGTCTCTGCTCGGTCCTCGGCTACCTCAATAGCCTCGCTCCGGTTATCGCAAACATGTCTTCCTCAATCTCCTCCCGCGTGAGCGTGATAGAAAACGTCTGCCTCTTCTCCTTCTTCTCCTTACCATTTGGCGTCCTCTTGTTCTGGGGCTTGGCTTCTGCGAGGCAGCCTTCCTAGGCAGTAGAGAAAATTATGAGAGAGAGGATGCAGGCGGCAGAGAAAATCATGAGAGAGAAAGAGAGAGAGGATGCAGAGAAAATTGTGAAATCTGAGACAAGGATGGTATTCTCTGACACAGAGAATACTAGCAGTGGAAAAAGGTGAAAATACCCTTTGGATGTTTTCACCTTTTTTGCTACTGTTTGGATTTTTTATCCAAAACAAAACTGGAAAAAGATAAAAGTATACGAAAAAGGCATCTTTTTCATCATCATTATAAAAATAAAAATAAAATTTGGTAAACGTACACCCCCTTAAGTTTTGAGTGAGATATTATGATTTCGTATTTATCTTGGTTAAAACTAGCTAAAGAAAGTAATATGCATGCAAGAAAGCAATAAATAAAAGCAAAGATATTCGATTCAAAGGTCAAACAAGCGATACGGTCTCGCGGTTCGGACTCTCTTGACTAATGCCTAGTGTTTCCTCAAGCTCGAGGGTCCTCTAAATCTGCTGGAAAGATCGAGCTTAAAGGTATGTTGATCATTCGTCTACAATCGCAATACTTGCAAATAGTATCCATGACCTGCTTGCTTTCAGGTTTCCCAACAGTCCCACAAACGAGCTAGATTCTCTCGTATTATGCCACCACCATAGGTAGATTCTCCAAAATGATAAGTGCTTTAATCAAGTCCTCTTACAATCTTAGACATCTATAAGAGTAAAATTGCCGGGGCAATCAAGTTAGTTAAAGATGAAAAGTAGAGGTGCGAAGGAGGCTTGTCCATATGTTTTCATTCATTGCCAAATTCTTTGCACAACATTGAATCGCTAAAGGTTTTTGAACTCACTTGAAGCCTCAATTAACTGCAGCAAAGAAGTTGTAAGGGTGGGGTGGGCTTTATTTAGACTTCAAACTATTTTTCACATTGTTAAGGTTTGATTCATTTTTTGCATCGAAAGATGTTTGATGCACCTTGATTAGTTTAACCTCAACAAAAAGTAAGTAAAGGCTTAATCATGTTTAACTTTCATTGGACAATAAATGCTCAACATGATTAGTGCAATTACATGTTATTTGCTTGTAAATTTTGTGCCATTTGTGAGAAAGTGTGAGTAGAAAGCAAAGAAAGAGGAGATAATTGAGGGAAGTAAAGTATCTAAAGGGAGAGAATGGAGGAGCTGAAAGAAAGGGAAAATTAAGTTTTGAGGGGTTTTAGAGGTGTGTTTGAAATCCTTGTAATTTTTGTTTGTAGTTTTCAAAAAAAGGAAAACCAAAACCTATTTTTGTTTTTAGATTTTACAAAAAGAAGCAAGTATTTGATTATGAGTTTTTAGTTTTTAGGTTTTTTTAAATTCTTTTCTTTTCTTATTTTCACTTTCTTATATTTCTTTTTGTACCTAATGTCTTCAAAACACCACCACCCTAAACTATCAAACTCGTAACACCACCGCCCATTGCCACCAAAAACTGATTCACCGCCGGTGACGAGGACCTTGACTTGGCCTTCACTACAGTTGATGACAACTAGGCCTCCACAGTCAAATCTAACATTATGGACCCTTAATGTGGAAGAGAGGCGCACGTCGTGGCGGTGGGTGGTGGGATGCAAGCAATATCAACAAGTCGGCATCATGGGTGTGAGATTGGTGGTCATAGGTGGGCGATTCATTGGCAGATCGTTGGAAGCGGTGACGTGGCTAGGCAATTGGTGGCCGTTGGTGGTCATGGGTGTGTGTGGTCGGCGATTCATTTTAGAGGTTGTGGTCCTAAGTTACAATTCATGGCCGGTGGTGCCGAGTCGTGGTATCAGCGACAGTGGTGGGACGTTGGCAGTGGTTATGGTTGTCAAGACATTGTAGTCGGCGGTGGTGTGTGGTGATGGTGAAAATGCCATTGGTTGTGGGTCATGGTGATGGCAGCAGATTGATGGTGTTTGCGAAGGTGTAATTGGCTGCAACGGCTTGGTTGTGGCAGTGGGTTTTGCAGGCTAGTGACGATAGTGTCGCCGGCGAGGTGGTGGTTATGGTTGGAGTTGTAAGGGAAAAAGATAGAGACTACTAGAGTTGCAGGGGAAAAAAGATAGAGACTAGGAAATAAAGGAATGAATGGCATTTGAAAAATTAGATTCCAAAGTGTTCGGTCAACAGATATAAGTATTATTTGTCCAAACTAGTGGACACGTGTGTAATTTCACTCTAACCTCAAGGATATAGTTGTAATTATCCCGTTTGAAAACTTTGGGAGCATGAATATAAAAATATTTTTTAGTGATTAAAAATAATAAAATTAGTGATATTATATATTTTAGTGATCTTCAGTTAACTTAGTAGAGATTAGAATTAAGTTGGGGCCTAAATGTAATTACAAAAAGTTTGGGGGCTATTTATAATTTTGGAAATTTGGTGTGATAGGTGTCAAATGGTTAGAAATTTCTCTCTTAAGAGGTGCCACCTCCTACTTTTAAAAGTGTGACTGACATGATTTAATTATAAACTAATGTTTATCTTATAGTTTTATTAATATTAAACAAAAGAAAAAGGAAATCAAAAAGAAGTTTGAAAAGAAAAAAAGAAGGGAAGAAAAACAATAGCCAGAAGTAGAAAACAGAGCAGGGAAAAATGCAGGAAAAGCAGAAAAGAAATAAGGGGAGAAAAAAGGAATTCGGGGGGGGGGAAGGAAGGTGAGGAGGAGAGAGGAAAAAGGGGATTGGGAAAAACCTGCAAGGGTAATTTTTTTCCCCTTTAGTGCATGTTTTAGTACGTGTTACTATGTGTGTGTTCGTGCTACCGTGTGTTTATGTGTGATTTTGTGTATAAAGTTGGATGTTATGTGTATCGGTGTGTGTTCTGGTGTAATTCGTGAGTTTGTGTGTGTTTCGGTGCGTGTGCATGACTATGTATGTCTCTTTCTTAGTGTGTGTGTGTGTGTGTGTGTGACAGTATATGGGTGTGTTTCGGATGTGATTTGGATGTGTGTCATTGTGTTTATGTGTGTGTTTTATGGTAGTAATGTGTATTTAAGTGTGCAACCGTGGATGTGTGTGTAGGAGTGTGTGTTTCAGCAGTGACATGACGTGACGTAGAAGATGGGTGTGTGTAATTAAGGTGAGTTAGTGTGTGCCCCAAACTTAATAGCGAAGGTAGAGAATTAATTAGGCAGTTTTAATCTGAATATTTATAAATAGTTAAGATCAAAATCTGATAAAATCCAAAACAGTAACCACCATTATTTTTACGAGATGAGCGCTATGAAATTTTTTGGGATTTTTCAGTTTCCATAAAGGATGCTAAATTAGGGTATCAATTGAAAGAAATTCTCGATTTATTTAACATACCAAACCAATCTAAAAATTTTAGAAAAACCTTAATTTAGTAAGATGCTTCATTATCTAAAATTCCGTGCTATTCTGAGATCAATAGGTATTTTCAGCAGAACCGGCTTCGGAGTGCTCGGCTCAAACACCAATTCGGGATTTTCTGGCAAAATTTCTTTAAAATATTTCTTTGCCCAAAAATGACTTCAAGATACCTAAAATAGTGTTTTAAGATGTTTCTAAGATTATTTCGGTGCCAAAACCCCCAGGGGGTATTCTGGTAATTTGCCACCCAAAGGGGGTATTTTGATAATTTTACCTATAAAAGATATTTTTAGGTAAATTCACATACAGTAAGGTTAATTTAGTGATTCTACTTACGGGAAGGCTATTTTGGGCATTTAAGTGTGAGGTGTTTTGGTAATTTTACAACTAAGGGGCATTTTGATAATTTGACATATCCGGTGAGGAGGTTCATTTTGAGAATATGCGTGAGTCCGTATTAAGTTATAGTATTGTACTCTAGGTTGTGTTCTGATGATTTGATAATTTCATTTAGGTTAAAGCAGCAGACTTTCCGGTTAGATAGCTTAGCTTCGGATCCAGGTAAGGGTTTCTATCTGAACCCCAGGTAAAGATTTTTATCTGAAGCCTAATTTCGATAACATGTGCTTGTAAGTATTCTTTTGATTTGCTTATGGCTATTGCCAAACACTAAGTTATGGATTGATATCAGCATGTTATTGTAAAGCAAACCCCAACATTGAACCTAAATCGGTTTTTTGGAAATCTTATCGATGCTCGCTATTATTGTATGCTGAGCAAATTCGATAATTGTTTGCTTCTTTCTTCTGAATTGTTGTGCCTAGATTCCATAAGTGTTTGTAATCGTTCTTGCTATTTGTTTGTGGTTATTCTGGAATTCTGACTGATGAATTATATTAGTATGCTTAATTTTTGTTGAAGCCTTAATTGTTCGGTTTTTTATGACATATGAGAATTGCATTGAAAGTCAAAGGTTACATGAAGTTTGTCAGGAGCAAGCCACACCGGTTTTACATATGGTTAAAAGTTTATGACATAGTACATATAGTAATCTAGCAAAAGCATACATATTAAACATTTTAAGCAAAAGGAAGGATATAGGTCTCAAGCATTAAGCCCTTATTCACCCAATCCTGATAGACAGTAATGCGGGCTTGACACACAAAAGATGCTAGAGATCTAGCCTCCTTCATTTGCAGGACTATGGCCTTGCAAATTGTTCGGTTATTTGAATTCATGTTGGTGCTCATTTTATTCCATTTTAAGCAGTGAATTTCTTGTTGACTCTATGATTGTTGGTTTCTATGTTGACCTGGGAATCTGTTCTATCGGGAAGCATTATAAGGGGTCTGAACTTGCATAATAATGCAGGATTAGTGCCTTAATGAGAAGGTCTAGCTATCGTACATCAAGCATTGCATGTGTACACTTTCTACGCATTGCTTAAATGGCATTGCTTCTGCTCAGGTTCAACATCTCTGATTCGTTTACATCGTATCTTAATGATTATTTTAATAATGATGTTAAAGTGAATGTCTTGTTATCTGATTGAAGGGGATAGAGCGAAGCTCCTTGCCATTGTGATCAAACTATTTGAGAATGATGTTTAAGTGAATGTCTTGTTATCTAATTGAAATGGATCGACTAAAACTCCTCCCTATGTTGGGATTAATGTTCAAATGAATGTCTTCATATCTGAATGGAGGGGACTGAGTAGAAACTCTTCTCGATATTGTGATCAAAATATTTTTTACTATCCAAAACCCCTTCCCCTATTTCCCTTGAAGTTTTCGTGTTCTTTTTAAAAACTTTTGGAAAAAATCATCGTTGCATTTTAAAAGTGATGGCTTGAAAATGATCTTCAAATGATTGTTTTGTTATTTGGTTATAACTGTTATTGTTCATTTTGGAAACTGCGATGATTGTTGATGTTTGTTTTGGTGTCTGTCTTTGTATGTACCGGTCGTTTTTCAGTTATACTTATGACTGATTATGATTGTTTTTGAATTTATCAGACTGTTCATGACTGTCGGAATGTTTTAAAACATTATCATCCAATATATTCTTTTGAATCGCTTTGAAATTTCTTCTGTTGTCCTTACACGACCTTACTGGGCTCTCAAAAGCTCGCCCTTCATTTGATTCCCTTCTGTAGGTGATCAGCTGTAGAATGCTCAAGAGTGGGTTTAGAGTTTGTGTGAGATTCCGGTGAGCCCACCACTACTGTATAGTAAGACCCCTGCGTGGCTCAGTACTCTTAACTTGTTCTATAAGAGCTTGAATTATAAAGAAACTCAACTTTTACAGTTTAAGCTTAATCAGTTTTGAAATATTGTATTTTGAGGAATTTGAGTTGATGTGTAGTTAGACGCTTTGAAGTATGTGTCAGTAAACATGATTTGACAGGTCTTAAGTGATGTGGTAGGTTAACACTCCAAGAGTTCGGGGGGTTGAAGCTCCGGATTTTCGGGATATTACACTTTCTGTAAGTAAAATCACTAAAATATCCTTAACATACCCTTACCATATGTTAATTTACTCAAAAATATTTCTTATAGGTAAAATTATCAAAATACCCTATCTGGATGGCAAATTACCAAAATACCCCTAGGGATTCCCGACACCGGAAAAAATATTAAAAAACATCAAAACACTGCTTTAAGCATCCTAAAGTTATTTTTGGACTAAAAAGTATTTTTTTTCAAAATTTTTGCCTGAAAATTCTGAACCAGTGTCCGGACCGAGTACTCAGAAGTCGATTCTACTAAAAATAGCTATCGGCCTCTGAATGGCACGAAATTTTTGATAATGAAACATATCGGTAAAATAAGGTTTTCCTAAAATTTTTAGATCAAAATAACTTGGTTTGTTATGTCAAATATTTTGAGAATTTCTTACAAATCGATACCCTAATTTAGCGTCCTTGTGGACACCAAAAAATTCCAAAAAAGATTTGGAGCGTTCGTCTTGTAAAGATATCGGGGGTTACTATTTTGGACCTTGTTAGATTTTGAACCTAACTATTTATAAAAATTCGAATTAAAACTAGCTAAATAACCACCCACCTTTAGTGATAAAAACAGTTATTATTCACATCATAACACATACTAATTCACCTTGAAAACACATAGTTCATCTTCTTCTTTTTTCCCCTTCTCTACCGAAGTATATGAACACTCACTTCTCACATACACTCATTGATTCATCACCACACACTCTTTAACCCACTTGAAATACGTTACAACACGCATAATCGCAAAATCACACATTTACATACAAAATCATACACACAAACACACTTGTAACACACACACACACACAGCCACTGTAAACACCCACTTTCACACACAAAACATAAACCAAATCCCTTGGTAACCCACTGAAAAACATACAATGCACCCATATACTCCTACCTACACTTAGCACTACAACATCACACCCAAACAGCCACAGGTGCTTCTCTTCCCTTGCTTCCCTCACGCACAGCACATACACTGTAACCATTCGAACACACACACACACACGAAGCACACAAAGTGTCACACCAAGCGCACACACAGCACACACCTACATCACCCACAACCCACTAAACACACATAAACATACCAATTTTCCCTTAAATCCAAACCCGCACACAACCACACACAAAACCATGGACAGCCCCTGCCCATGATCAACCATACACACAGAACAACTAGAGGTGTCAAATGGGCCGGGCTTCGGCCGGCCCAGCCTAAGCCCATCAGGCCTCAAGCAAATCGGGCCGAGGTCGGGCCAAGGGGGCTGCCAAACGGGCCGGGCCTGATTCTGGGGATATCTGGGCCCGGTCCAAGACCAGGTCTTAGGCCCAACATTTAGGGCCGGGCTTGGGCCGGGCCCAGGCCCAAATTTTTTTTAAAATGTTTTTGGGGATTTTCTTGTTATTCAAGGTAAGGGTTTTAATTATGGTAATTTGTTGTTATTGTTTAAGCAAATTGTACTCTAGGGAAAGATTAGTAGATTGCACATAAATTGAATTAATATCCAAAGAACATATTCCAAAAGGAAAAGATTAGTAGATTGCACCATCAAAGTCAAACTAATGTTCAAAATACATTGTACATCACCGAACATAATAATAACGTTCTAATAAGAAGTCATATTGAAAATGCATGTAGCCAAAGTTTGAAACTTCAAAGCATGTTCAGAGCATCCTGGTCCAAACCTTCATAAAGCACTCAACAAATCCAGTCACTATTCACTGCAAAAAGTCATGAAGAAAACAACAAATTAAAATCGATGGATACAAGCTGCCTAAAATCAGCCACTTGCTCCAGTTAGTCCACTTGATCAAACTGTTGTATTGACTGCCAAATCTTGCTGACAATTGTCAACCTTTTAGATATTACAAATAGTCCTATATTTGGCCAATTCTTTAGATTTTTGGCCTTGTCTAATGCTCCATAATCTTCTTCTTTTTTAGACTTTGGGCTAAAAATTAAGGTAAGGAGACAAGTAAGCTGTTAAATGATGATGGTAGTAGACCTCTTTGGGTTGGTTTCCTTGCTTCAATGAAGACAGTTTCAGTTGAATCAACCAAGTGTTTTTATATTTTGTTCTAGCTATTTCATCTTCAACACCTAAACGTGAGCAAATAACGAATAAGCAAGTATCGAACCTTTGTGATTATGATTGCTGATATTGTGAGATCAGTTTAAGCTGAATTTTTCATGTTTATTGGATTGCTTTTGATGAACACTGATGTGTAAAATTAAAATAAAAACCCACATAAGAACAGAATTTGTGTAAAAAAATAAAAAGAGAAGGAGAATTGCAAACCAGTTTTAAATGAATAGGACCTGAACCGGGCCAGGCCAAACCCTGGCCTGAACCGGGCCAAATCCGGGCCGGGCCTGGCCCGGGCTTTTTCTGGGAAATGCAGGCCTAGCCCAAGCTCAGGCCCTAAGCCCTAAAAAGTCAGGCCAGCACTGTTCATGAACGGGGCCAGGCCAGCCTGGGCCAGAAAGGGGCCTGGTCGGGCCAGCCCGCCGGCCGCCCGGCCCATTTGACAACTCTAAGAACAACTAAAACACACACTGAGCAGTCCTAAAACACATACTCACAGGCTAAAATCATGCACTAGAATCAAAGAGGAAGGGTTGTTTTTAGGATTCTCTCTCCCATTCTCTGTTTCCCCCTGTGCTTCCCTTCTCTGTTTTTTTTTTTTCTCTTTCTGTTTGTTTCTTTTCTTTTCTTTTCTTTTGGTCCTCTCCGAATTTCTTTCTATTTTTCTTCTTTAGTTTTCTTTTATTTTCTTTTATTACATTTATCCTTATTTTATATTCCCTCCGTCCCTAAAATATTTAGAACTTTTACTTTGCACGTATATTAAGAATTTTGATTATGTATTGTGTATTTTTCTCATTTTATCCTTTAAAAAGGAAGGAGAAGAGGTGGGCCATGAAAGAGAAAGTGGTTGGTAGAGTGTTAAATGTAGAGAAAAATAAAATAAAAAAGTGTAAAGTAATGGGCCAAGAGAGAGAAAATGAGTTGATAGAGAGTTAAATGTGGAGAGAAAAATAAAATAAAAAAAAATATAAAAAGGATAATTATGTAAACATACCTATAGAATCTTTCTTAATTTTGAAGTGATCAATTTTTGTGGGACGATCCAAAAAGGAAAGATGATCAATTATTAAGAGACGGAAGGAGTATTAAATTTAGGCTAGTCATCAACAACATGAGAGAGGTGACAATTATACATAGCGTAGTTTCTAAAATCTTGACACCTAATGCCTAACTTTATAATTTGGCCCCCCAAGATGTTTTCAAAATTATATTTTTGTCTCAAAATTACTTTAAAGTTTAATACTCTACTAATACCCGAGTATTGCCGAAAATTAACGCCCGTTTATTTTTTCGGGTCACCAAAATTATTTTAAAAAGCTTTCAAAATACCAGATATAACATTATGTTCTCTTTCTTCTCTCTTTACACAAACCCTTTCCCCTCAAATGGGTGACCTTCACTGCATTCCTATGAATACTGAGAACCTCATTACTCCCTTCAAATGAGTCATCTTCACTGCATTCTTATCAAAACATGAATGCCATGGATCCCAATAAAGCCAAGAATGCCACGCAAGGTAATGGGGTTGCCATTGTTAATAGCACATAGCTTCAATTCCATTCTCGAGCGGCCAAAAATTGCTACCGGTATATATAGTTCAAAGGCACATATAGATAATATGAGTTGAAAATTACAGTGTATTGCTAAAATTTGCGATGCCATTAAAAATATTTAGAGACAATGTGTTGCAACTTGCAAGTAAATACATATCGTTGCTCATCTCTCTATCCTGGTATTACCCATCATTATTGCTTTGAAGTAAACAATAAATAAGTACTTTATTTTTTCACATCGCGGCGCATCTATTCTAGAGTAAAAGATATAAAGTTTCACAATCACCAAGTTATTTATACTTTGTGTGGAGAAGGAGCTCTAAACTAACATGTGATAGGTCAAGATTTCCTAATAGTGTAATCATATGCCTGTTTCTTTCATTTTGGCTTGTAAAAGCATAATTTCAATTAAAGAACATAAAACATTGAACTTAAAATATAATTATAGTTCAGATAACCATCAATGTGCGAGTAGCCAGTGCAAAAACAACTAGTTAAGTCTACCTTTACATTTACTACAGTTGTCCTCAGAAATCGCAAAAAGCGAGGGAAAACAGAGTCTTTTACAATTTTAGTTACAGTAATGGTGAATTCCCAGCAAAGCCATATTTAGGTGATGCGAACCCATACCTTTAGTAGTTAGTCGTGACGAAAGGGATTCAAAAACTTAAAACCCTAAAACCGAGAGAAGGCAATGCCAGCTTAGAATTATGGGCCAAAAAAGGACTTAGAAACCCGAAAGCCATATCAGTAAACTGAGCAAAAAATTGACCCAAAAACCCATAACCAAGAAAACGAAGAGAGTGTATTTTAAGGGCATATAGCTATGAACACAGAAGTTCTAAAGTACCTCCGGCCATGGCCTTTGATGTGGGTATGGGTAGCGATTCTCTGCTTCTTGGTGGTTGATTAAACTTCTTCTATCTTCATTCCTTACTTTCGATAACTCTTGTTGCTCTTTCTTCCTTACTTTTTGCTTGCGCTTTCTTCAAGTTAGTAGCAGAGGCAAGTTTTCAGTAAGGAAATGGCCACTTAACCAAGCTCTCGGGTCAAGGTCCAGGCCTTCTACTGTTCTATATGGTTTGACCGACCCAGCTCATTACGCTTTGGCTCTTTCCTTTTTCCTTTTTTCTATTTTCTTTCTTTTATTATTATTTTTTTTTTTGGTTTGAGGAATTAACGTTTTCAATTCCCAACATTCCCAAAATGGGTAACTAATTATAGGGGAAAAAATTATGATTTTTTTTAGACGTCTTATTAGACAAACATGAATGATTTTTTTTTTTAAAGGAGTAAGAATCCTACTATTAATAATGTAGATAGTACTCGGATGACATCTCCGTCCGATAAGAAATACAGTACAATTAAGAGCTATGGTTGATTTTCTTTATAGTAAAAGTAAGTAAAGCCTAGAACCAGATAAACAATAAAAACTATCAGGAACCACACGCAGAAAAGCTAAACATATAATTAAACACACAGAAACGAAAAGAAAAGTCAAATGTAGCCGGCTACCCATCTGAAGACCAGCCACGTGTCCCAACACGAGGACAGCCCACACCCACGTGCCGAGCGACACGTCACTTGCAGCGCATGCAGCGCCTAAAGCTGACACCTGTCCATCGTCTCCATCCACCAAGCACCTCCAGCACAGGGAACCGACCGGAAAGTGGTCGCTCCGCCCTGTCAGTCCATGACCCGCCACCTCAACCACCACCAAATCCCCAAGACCCAACTGTCGAACCCCCCTAACACGACCAGAGCCAACCCGCCACCTCAGCAGCCACCACCATCACAAACACCCACCGTCGGAGCATCCTAACATACCGAAGCCCCTCGACAACCACCATCGGCAACAAGCCCACCAACCTTTCTGTGAACAGAGGGGATGGGGAACCAACTAGGGGGGAGGGAGATACAAACCCTAGAAGGAGAAAAACCTATTCACAGACTCCCTTCTCCGGCCAACAATCCCAAATTCCACATACTCCTTTCTCCAGCCACCAAACCCGAAACCCACATATTTCCGTCTCCGGCATCCACACCTAAAATCCACAAAATTCCTTCTTCGGCCACCACTCCCAAATCCAAACGGGCAACATCCAACCAAGCACGATCCCTACGCATCAGCTTCCACCTTGCTACCCAACCAACCGTAGTAATCCAAATTGTACCCTTACCCACATACACGACCAAACCCAGAAGACGGCTTCCGACGGAAGCCAATGCAGAGAGCAATCGACAGCGGAGATCCTATAAGGCCTACGATAGCAGCCACCACAGTCATATGGAAACAACACACAAAAAGGATGCAAAGAACCACACCACATCATAAACCTATTCTACTACGCCACCAGACGCTGGAGGAAACCGGCGGTGGCGGCGAAGACACCGAGACAGTGTTTCGCTTTTTTGAGAGAGAAAGTTAGGATATCTTTGGGATGAGCTGTTGTTGGATTCATACATGAATAATTTTTGGTTTGGGTTGTGTAGCCCATAATTATTTCACTCCTAGCAAATACTTTAGACGTTTTCTTTTCAACTTTTTATGATTTTAATACAAATTTGACAAGATGTCATCATCAAACAAAGAAGAAAACTTTGGAAAAGAAGCACAAATGCAAATTGTATCATTGTCAATTTGCATATAATCAAAACACCTACACGGTGATTATCCAAGCATCGAATTATAACTTTAGTACGGCCAATTTTTCTTGATTTACAGAAAATCTTTTACTGAGGTACATTAACTAATCAATTACTACAGTTAGTGAGATAGTCAATAGTTCGCCGGTTCTCTTGTTTTCCTATTCAAGTACCTTGCGCCGCACCTTAGAAAGATTCAGCACTTGCCCGTGGGCTGCGAGAGCAGACAACTTTGTTGAGTAAGACTCCTTGCCTTGCAGTCGAGTAGCTTCCGCACCTTGACTGTTGATGTTGCACCCATAGGACCGAAAGTAAAGATTGGAGTGGTGGGCAGCCTTGACGGGGGTTTGCTTGTACAATAAAACATCCACACTTGCACCAAAAACAGGAGCCGAGAGAGAGTGTGGGCAAGACTGAGGGTGTAATATGCAATGACCCCGAAAACAAGTGCATCCAAAATAAATGTATTGTTTCCACACACACACACAGAAAAGCTATCTTGGTACATTTCAGAAAATAGAACAACATGGACTGCTATCAACCTTAGTGGGATATTGACACATCCATAGATTTCCAACAATCTCTTATAGAAAATCATGTACAAATAATCACGGCACCGCAGCTTTAACTAATCAAGTAACTTTTGAAAATCTCAACAGTGACAATTCCCTTTGCGCTTTGAGCAGAGTTGCTCCTTTCGACACAGGGTCTAGAGACGTCTGTTCCTTTCTATGCGTGAAGTCAGTAGCATTATGAACTGATGCAAATTAAGTTGGAACCCTTGTTAAGCAGCAGTTCCACCTTCTGATAGGGAGTATCTCTGTAGGATTTTGACCATCTCTTCTTTGGCACTGACAAAAAGCATATCAAAACTTTAACAGACATGCTAACAGACATTGCGTCAAGCGAAGCTTTTCTTCTAGCACGGAAACGCGTAATAGCAAGTTAGGCAAACAAAAGAATAGATTTGCAACCAAAGAACAAAAAAGGGAAACAGATCGAAGCAAACTCATGAAGCAATACTTCGTTACTTAGAAAACAGAAGACCATATTGAACATGACTAACATCTCAGTTTAATCAAGAACGGCCCATGAGGGCAGGAACCAGAACAAGATCTTTCCATAATGGGGGCAAAAACTATCTTCGACTTTTCGGGGGACTTTCGCGTCCTAACAAAATGGCTTCCCAAAGCATAGCATATGTTTTCTCTTGGCTATACAACTGCCAGACAAAAGTCATATACATTGCAGTAGAGTAATCAATTCCTTTTTAAGAATAAATACAGAAACACTTAATGTAGGTCTAGGCAAAACCCGTATTTCACTCGGTAACAAAGTTAACTAAGAAAGCACGCTAAAGATTAGGAACTAAATGCAACGAAGAAGTAAAATTATTCTTATCAGTGTTATAGTATCCACAGTGTCATTGATGTATTTTACCCTTACCATTTTAGTTCTTTGACCAACTCCTAAAAGCATAAGATTAAGAGGGTCAACGTGATTATCGCAACAGTTATAATCATGCTCTCTCATAAAGTAAAGGTTTCTAGTAGTATAAGTGAATTTCTTTAAGCAAAACATAAGGGGGCCAATTCGCTCCATGAGGCCACTATAGCATTATAGCCACTCCCTTGCATCCAGGAGAGGAAGAAGCACCAGCTAATGTTAATTAGACACATGTAGATAGGGTCCTATTCTCAGTTTCTCGATTCTTATGCATAATAGAGCTTAAGATTTTTGAGTTAGGGCTTTATTATATGCTTCGGATTGCAAATTGACTGCACCCTTTAAGAACATTTACTGGCGGATTTTAAATAAAATTCTATCTACATTGATCAAAATACATCTTGTATATATTTCTTACTTCTGATCAGTATATTAATTCACTCAGCTGCAATGAGAAAGCTTTACTCAAATTATTACAAAATTCTTCCAACTTGGTAAGAAATATCTTACGCACACAAACACGGAAACATATATATTGGATGCATACCTCCCAGATCTTAAAATCTTGTACTTTCCTATATTAGTAAGGTCGACAATTGTTGATCCAGCACGGCCCAATGGAAGTACACGCCCATCGTATACATAAGCACAATGTTCCCAGAGGTTCTCAAAATCTCTGATGTCTACACTACTTGAATTCCCACTGAGGTTTGCACTTGTCAGCGCCAGGGCACTTCCAGATCCACGGGCAATGACTCTGATAAAGTTACAGTCAGGCACCCGAACTCCTATGCTATCTAATCCAGGGTTTAGCGATTTCTCCAGTATACTCGAGTCTCCTGCAAATTAAAAAAAAAAAAAAATTCTTCTATGAGATCACTAAAGATTCAAGAAGCAACACCGCTTCAAAGTAGTTTTCAGTAGGAAAATTAAGATAAAGGATACTCAATAGACTGTGTCAATAACATTGTCCAAATTTTTATAAGCAATGTCAGCCAAATGCAGAATGCATTCTTTTACAGTTACTAACGTATTATCACTATCGAACACTCAAGCACAGGGCTTAATTCCTCTTTTCATGTCCTTCAATGGCTGTCCTTAAAGGACATACAAAGCTATTAGTGACAAACCTCGCTTTAGCACCACAGTTACAGGTCCTGGGAGGAGACTAGCAAGCAAGCCAAGAGGCAAATGGTTTGTTACAGCAAAACGATCTATGTTCCATACATTCCCAATGCATATTGCAAGAGGACGCGTATGTTCGCGCCCTTTGACCTCATATATGTGATGAACTGCTTCAATAGAGCTGCAAATAGCCACCACATGAATATAATCATGAGTTTAAGAAAATCAAGGTTGACTAAGAACAAGAAAACTGAGTAATGCAAAGATTGTTATAGAACACACGTCTTATATAATTTAGTCTGAGTAAAAGGACGTCGAAGGTTTATCCAATTTGCAAAAACTTCTCATTAGGAATCTTTAGCCTGCACCGTTGAGAAAGAACTTTGTATCTCTTCTGTTGCAGACAATACCTTGTGGTCCACTCTGAATTCCATCATTTCCAGACAGTTTAGAGCAATTGGTACTCACATCATCTATTTTCACCTGTTATCATCTCACAGCTTCTCAAACATTTAGTATCTTGAGAACAGCAGTACTTTATAGGCAGTTCGAAATCACCAAAAGTAAATGAATTGATAAATTCTATAAAAACTTAGTCAATCCAGAATGATCCTTTATAAAATACAAGCTAGCAAGGAGATCAAACATGTTCTCACCCAATCTGCTTCTAAGGTTTTCCAAAAGACCAGATAAAGTGTCTTCATATCAATCGTGTAATGCACACCGTCTTGTAAATTATATTTGTATATTCATTAAGCGGAATATTGTAATATCATTATAATTCAGATAATATGAAGTATTGGCGACGAAACTGGGAGGTATACAAGATAGTGAAATTAGTGTTAGGCAATGTTAACAAGTTATAGGATCTGTTATACCTAGCAGCCCTCAGATGAGCTACTGAAGATTTACTTCAAACAATAAGAAATGACTAATGAGGAACTTGATTAAGATTACACTGCCAAGCATGCACTTTCTGGGTGAGATTGTCCATTTTTTCTTAGGTGGAACTTGAAGCATCTCTTCCTATCCCTTCAAGCCCTTCATCACTAGGCAAATATTCAACCCAACTACTTGGCTTAAGCTACATGAAATACGAATCCATTCCCTCTTGCTTACTTGAAGTTATTCCCCGTTATACTTCTGGCAATCGAGTTCTTCTTACTACTACTTAGCATGCTATTCCTAGTCCACTGACATACAACAATAGCAAAAAATAGGAAAGTCATGTCATTGTTCAGCCACACAGTTCATAAGGAAAATTCATCGCATCCTTATCATTTTCCTTTCTCCCCAAAGATAGCAAAGTTCCAAGGGCCATTGATGCTGAGTAAATAGAAACGCCTATATTTTGTTCGAATGACCTAACTTAAGTCAAATAGTTCATCAAGTGTGCTACAATACTATGAATGCTCACCGCAGGTTGCTTTAACGCTTTGGACCAAAACCTACTTAAGGTGATTTCTTTCGCGTGGGCAGCTAAAAGCCTAAGACGTTGCATACCTTTTGGCCCGTCATGCCTTTTGCTATCCGTTATGCCATTGTCTAGACGTAGTCTGCTACAAAGTTAGTCAGGCCTCGAAAACGCTGAAGTGGTTGAAGAATTAATAGAAGTCCCTCTTTGCTGCAGTATTTCAGTAAAATGATGACTGACGAGACTTGCTTGCAAAAAAATTCTTAGTTCTGCTCTCTTCTAAAGGAAAAACCATTGAAGCAGCACCCCATGCCACAACAGGGCACGATCACACAGGTAAAAGTATCTTTTGCGACTTACTTTAGAATAAAAAAAAATACTTTCCATTTAATCTTGTGCCCAATGTTCTTACTCAAGAATCAATTGTACAGAGTCAGCATTACAACTCAAAGCACAAGAAAATAATGTTGTACCCACTATCTGTTACATGGTCAAAAATTTACTAAAAGTTATGCTTAACTACATGTCAAATATAATAAACATGAACACTCAAGCACCTAATTACACAGACACACACATGCACATTTACCATAATAAACATGATTATCAAAGAAGAAAAGGGCAGTCAATTGCATACCAAGCATCGCAAGCCAAACCGTACAGCGATCAGTGGGCATTGCTAAGACCTTTCCGGATTTGAGAGCATCAATCGCCTCACGGGCATACTCCTCGGTTGCGGGTCGGACAAGCCCCGACCCGAATTCCAACTTGGGGTCGCATTTCTCTAAGTTCCAGGCCATCTTCTTCCCAAACCCACCTCTAAAGCCCCTGAAACCCTGATGAGAGCATTCGACATGTCCCAACCTGGGCACAACTGATATACACACAGCCAGACATGTGCACATACGCATCAAGACTGAAATGATAGATGCTATTAAATCAAGAAATATGTTCAGAAACAAAACAACACACACACACAAACACATAGAGCACCTTGGGAAGAGCGTAAGAAAGGGTTGAAGAATGGCAGTCTTTCAGCCATGGTGGCCGGAATAGTCTTCATGGGTGTGTTTTAGTTTTAACGCTTCTTCTGCTCATCCCGCCGTTCTTCTTACTGTACAATAGAGACGAGAGATTTGTGTGCCCTATTTAGTTGGAGATCATTCAAACAACTTAAAAAAAAAAAAATTAGACAAGGTAAGTACTGACAAAGCAAGGACAATTGTTAAACTTTGACGAGATTGGTTACGTGCACCTCTATTTCTTCGTCTAGCTCACCACCAAGCGCGTAGGTCAGCTGGTAAGAGATTATTCTAACTTAACCAGATGTCTCGGATTCGAGCCTTGAGAATACAGCTGTGTTAAAATTTGGTAGGGAGAGCTTTCCAGCCCATGTGGTCCTGCCCGGCTTGAACCCGGATTAGTCAGCTCCCAATTTGGTGTCCGGATACCGGGTGATCTAACAAAAAAAAGATCTATACTCGCATCCTCTCTTCTCTCTGCATCACCACTGCCACCGATAACAACCATCAACTGCCACCAGTGAGCCCACCTGCCACCATTACAACCACCATCGCAAGCGATCCCACCCCAACAACCACTGAGCCCTCCCCCCACCATAACGACCACCAACACCGCCAGCGAGCACTCCAATAACCACCGAGCCTACCCCAACAACAACCTAAATAGCCATCCCTCTACTGCAAACCCCATTGGAACCTCCAAAACTTGCTTGCCAAACACCTCCGATTCCAAATCCCCTGCCAAAGCCACCACAACAACAACCAACGCTAGACCCCCAATGACATAATCACCTTCCCCCGACCATTACTTATCCGATTACAATTCCTAGAACCCAACTAATACTGCAGAGATTCAATGATTTTTCTTTTCTAAGAGAGAGCAGAACTAAGGACCGTACGTTTGTAATATTTATTTTCATATTCAGTTTGAAAATACATTCCCCTAATTTTATCATTTTTACCAAAAAATTTAGCTATTGTTTTCTATATTAAGTTAAGTTTGGATAAAAAAAAAAGGCTGAAAACACCATGTTTTTAGTTTTTTTATTACTATTTGAATAATTTTATCCAAAACAAAATTAGAAAATGGTAAAAATAAGCACACAAAAAAAAAAGATCATCATCATTGCAAAAAATAAAAAATGAATATCGTAAACTTACATGCTCTCGGCATCATTTTACTAAAATACTGCAGCAAGATCAGGACTTTTTATTCATCCACCAATTACTTAAATGTTTTCAAGGCCTTACTAAGGAGACTAGTAGCAGACTATGTCTAGATAATGGCATAGCAGACCGTAAAAAGAGATCAAAAGCCCTGATGGGAGAAAGGGTATGCAATGTCTTAGGCTTCTAGCTGCCTGCGCGAAAGAAATCACCTTCAATAGGTAGGGGTTTAAAGGGTTAAAGCAACCTGCGGCAAGTATTTTTCTCTTTTTTAAAAAAAAGAGATAAGAACCCTGATGATTAAGTTAACGTACGGATAATATCCCCGTCTGATAAGCATTACACTATAAAAATTTACAACAATAGAATTAAAAATAAGTATTAATATTATTATATCACACTCAATGTACTATTTGACTTCATTTACGTCATTTAAACAAAATATAGGACTTAGCATCATTTAAAATAAATATAGGACTTAGCATCATTTAAACAAAATATATTATGTCATTAGCTATCTTTGGAGAGAAAAGTATAATTAGTAATACGGTGACTTTTTTCCTATGAAGCAGTGACACGGGTGCGGGCGCGAATACGACACGGGTGCGGATACGCGGATAAGCAGATACAGCATTTTTGAAAATTTTAGGATACAGGTGCGGCGGGGATACGGGAAATTTTATAATATTTTTTAAATTATATACACTTAGTATTGAATTTTTAAACAATTTAAATCTTAATAATCATAATATATGTGTTTGATATATGTAAAAAGATATTAATATTCCAACCAAAGTAGTGAGTTTTTAAGTTTAATGGGTTCTTTCGTAAATTTTAAAGCTTTCAACCAAATTAGTAAGAATTTAATTGGTTTAATGGGTTGTTTTATAAATATTAAAATTATATAGCTAAACATAATAAAATTTTTATGTGGTATCACTTTTATTTCTCTGAAGTACTGGGGTTGATTTATGTAATAACTTAGCAATTGGGTCCTTATAACAAAACTTGTGGATGCTTGTCAAAGTCAAAAGTCAGCCACCAACATAGAGAATATCGACAAGACAGATCAACTCATCCTCCATCTTTGTTCTTCTACTTCTTCTCTGGAAATAAGTGCACGGCGCACTGGGTCGCTGGTAAATCCTCTTCTCCTCCTCCTTCTGCTTCTACTTATTCTCTCTGGTCTCTCCTCTCAAATTCCTTGCCGGTGGTCGCTGGAGTTTCTGGTGGTCACAGATCTGCCTTTTCACAGAGCCGATACGCACTCGATATTTTAGAAATAAAATAAATAAATGAATGTTGGAAACGCACCTAACACACACCCACTCCGCACCCGAGGCGTACCCGCACCTAACACGTACCCGGTGCCGGTGCTTCGCCCAGAGTGCGGCACCGGTGCTTCATAGCTTTTTCCTTATGAACTGTGATGAACAGAGACATGGCTCGCCTACTTTCTGTTATTGTTGTATGGTAGTGGACTGGAAATAGCATGCTAACAAATACTGAGAAGAACTTGATTGCTAGAAGTTTCACAAGGAATGACTTGGGGTAAGCAAGAGGGACGGATTCTATTTCATATAGCTTAAGCCAAGTAGTTGGGTTGATCATTTGCCTAGTGGTGAATGGCTTGAAGGGTTAGGAAGAGATATTTTAAGTGCATGCTTGGCCGTGTAATCTTAATTAAGTTCCGTATGACTTAAAGTGTATCTTCAGTAGCACTTCATACAATGACCGTTAGGTTTAATAAACTTGTTAACAATGCTCAATGCTAATTTCAGTATCTTGTAGATCTCCTAATTTTTGTCACTGATACATTCATTTTATCTGAAGTGTAATAATTTGTTACAATATGTCACTGAACGAATAAACCCAAAATTCACAAGACGGTATGCATTACATGGTTGATGTGACGACACTTTACGGCTCTTTTGAAAACCTAAGAAGCAGATTAGGTAAGTACAAGTATGACCACCTTGTTGGCTTGTATATGGTGAAGGATCATTCCAGATTGACTAAGTTTGTATATAATTTAGGCCTAATCCTAAAACTGTACCCTCAAATTTATTCTCAGTTCAGCTTTAGTACTCAAGTTTAAAGGTGTGCCAAAAAAGTACCCAACTTTGAAAAAGCGTACCAAATCAGTATCTCGGCTAACGAACGACAGATGCCGTTAAAAAGTCTGAGCAATTACAGAAAAATAGATCTCAAAAACACCCCGATTTTTAAAAAAGTACCTAACTTTGAAAAAGCGTACCAAATCAGTACCTCGATTTTTTGTCTTCCTTAATTTAATCAAAACAAAAATAGAAAAATACATTAAAAATAATTAAGAATTTTTCAACAATTTTTCTTTTCCTTAATTTAATCCTTAAAAAAAACTCTTTCTCACTCTTTCTCTAAAAAACTCTTCTATCCTAAAAAAATCTTCTCTCTCTCTCCACCCCATTAGTCCCAAACTCTATATCTCTCTCTCGGCTATAATGCATGTGGTACAAAAAGCAATTCACATTGGACAACCATTAAAGCAGGAACAAACATGGCAACTAGGCTGCTCTCATGTCACACATTACCATCTATCACTGCCGGCAACACCCTCCGGCGACACCATCTGGCAACACCAGCGACAATGTTGACAACAACTCTCAGGCTCTTCAAACAGCCACCAATCGCCCGCCGGAACCCACCATAATCGGCCACCACCAATGCTAACCCATCATTCGGTTGGTTGGTCAACACCATCGCTCCGCTCCAACAACGCACTCCTCCAGAACCTCTAGTAATCTGTTGCCGGCGCGCGACATCTCTGTTATCGCCAAATCTGCTGCCGAGGAGAACGTCGCCTCCCATGCCTCCGTCGTGTCCAAGAAGCTCTCCTTCGACCTAATCCGCTCCACTTGCCTCACCACTGACCTGTGGGAGACCGTCTACACCAGAATTCGCACCGATCTTGACTTACCGGATCTCGATTTCACAGCAGCCGCCGTCTCATTAGGTTGGTTGGTCAACACCATTGCTATCCACCAATACCGGCCAAACAACAGCCATCAACCGCCCACCGCAACCCACCATAACCGGTCAACACCACCGCCGGCCTCCATTGCCAGTCGAACAACTAATGGCCAGAATACAAACCGCAAAAAGACACCCACCACCCGTCAAAGCAATGCACCATACGACGTACCAATCCCACACCAGATCTACCGCCGATCTTGAAATTGGGCCACCCTACTACCGCCGACAGCCACCCATCGATCGTCGTCGCAAACCCACGGCTGTGAACAGCCACCAATCGCTTAACCACTGTTAATTTACCACCATCCCTAAACCCAACTACCGCCGTCACTGCAACCCAACTACTAGAGAAGAGTTTTTTTAGAGAGAAGATTTTTTTGGGAGAGAAGAGTTTTTTAGAGAGAAAGTGAGAGAGAGTATTTTTTTTTTAAGGATTAAATTATGGAAGAGAAAATTTGTTGAAAAATTCTCAGTAATTTTTAATGTATTTTTTTTATTTTTGTTTTGATTAAATTAAGAAAGAAAAAAAATTGAGGTGTTGATTTGGTACATTTTTTTCAAAGTTAGATACTCCTTTGAAAATCGACGTATTTTTTTATCTATTTTTTGTTATTGACGGTCCTATCCCTCGGACTTTTTATGGCATCCATCGTCTGTCAGTTGAGGTACTGATTTGGTACACTTTTTTAAAATTGGGTACTTTTTTAGCACATCTTCAAATTTAGGTACTAAAGCTCTACTAAGGATAAACTTGAGGGTACAGCTTTGGAATTAGGCCTAGAATTTATCATTTAATTTTACTGATTTCAAACTGCCATAAAGTAGTGTCGTTCACAAGGTACTAAATCTCTGAGTAGGTGTAGGATGATAACGGATGAAAATAGATAACATGAGTACTCACTGCTCTGAACTATCTGGAAATGATGGAATTCAGAGTGGACAACAAGGTATTGCCTGTGATATAACTCAAAATTCTCCGGCAACAATGTAGGCTAAAGATTTCTAATAACAAGGTTTTGCATATTGGATAAAAATTCGACTTCTTTTATACCAAAGTAGATAGTAGTTGTGTTCTTGAAAAATCTCTGCATTACTTGGTTCTCTTTTTCTTAGCTCAACCTTGATTTCTGTCAGACGGTGAAACTCATGATTATATTCATGTGGTGGCTAATTGCAGCTCTATCGAAGCAGTTGATCACATATATGAGATCAAAGGGCGCAAGCATATGCGTCCTCTCGGAATATGCGTTGGGTATGTAGGGGACAGATCACTTTATTGTGACAATCAAAGCAATATGCATTAAATTTTTCACTCTAAAATGTAACAAAAAAGAAAAATTTATTACACTACTGGGGAAGCATACACTGTTGTGTGAGATATGTTATGCAGTAGTTTAATGAAAAGGGTACATCTCAGAAGGATTCAACATCAATACCAAAGAATAAATGGCTATCAACTCTCGAACTAAAGATTCAAAAGTAGATCTTAGGGGAAGAAGCTATATTCTAACACGGCTCAAATGATTGCTAAAATAATAATAGAGATACTAAGTGAGTAAAAGTTGAAAGAAAACCAGAAGCGATTGGAGGCCTTCCAATTAAGTAAGAAATTAACAAGAACCTAGAATCAATCCAAAAAGTGTAAGAATTATGAACAACTGACTCCCGGTAACATTTGAAATCAACACACAACAATTTAGATTAATAATCTAGAGAAAAATAGTTTCCAATTACAAAAAAAAAAAAATTTGAGAACAACAAATACCTCCGGTGCAAATAAATTATCGAAACGAAAAAAAAGGCTTCAATAAGCCCAAAAATTAAAAAGGGTATGGTGAAGAAGGAAAAAAGAACAAGAAAACAGGATAAGAAACAATAAGGATCAATAGATAATTTTGATAAAATTCAAATGGAAAAAAATAAGAAAGCGAAACAAACAATCAGAGGAAACTTAAAATAAATAATAGAGACGCACTTCTTATACCTTCTATATTCCACTTTGTCAACTTTTCCTTATATAGTAGTATTCCAAAAGCTCCTAACTCCAGTGTGGTTCAAATAATATATTTTCGACCTTATCCATTAGAGTTGTCAAAAGGGCCGAGCGGCCCGCAGGCTGGCCCGACCCTGTAGGTAAACAGTAGCGGCCCAACATTTTAGGGCTCTGGACCAAGCTGAACAATTCCCATAATTTATCCAGGCCCGGCCCGCCTTAAAAAGCAATGGTCAGCCCTAAAAAACGGGCTGGCCCAAAACCAGCCCGTTTTTTAGGCCCTAACCCGGTTATTAAGGCTCGCCCGAGTTTGGCCGCAATTGGCTCGAATTTTGGTCCTCTTTTGGCCCGTTTTTAGGCCCGTTTTCTAACTCTTTTCTGGCCCTAAAGTGGGCTGGCCCCACGGTTTTCCAAATTGAATCCCCCCCCCCCCCCCACAACGGCCATATTTTCATTATTTTTCTAAATTTCACTTTTATCCCCCCCAACAGCAATATAACGACTAGTTTAGGGGTATTTTGGTCCAACTTAATTTTTACACTTTTACCCTCCCCAACAACTATAAATAGATAGTTTTAATGAACATTTTGGTCTTTTGTGAACTTTCAAAAATTTATAAATTCACACTCTTTCTTTCTAATTTTTCACACCAATCTTCTTACTCTCTCTTATCTAAACATTCTACATTTTTACAAGCTTTGATAATATTTTTCCCTCCAATTACTACTCTTGCTAATTATTACTCTCGTTTACTAATTAATACCCTTGCTAATTATTACTCTTATTTATTAATTACTACTCTTGCTAAATTCTAATTACTAACCACTCCTCTTATTCATTTGTTACTCTCTAATTCTTTTGTCTAGTAATTAGTAATTAGTGAATTTTTATTTATTAATTACTATTACCAAATTCTTTTTAATTACTAACTCTCTCAAATTTTGAATTACTAATTACAATTATTCATTTGTTACTCTTTAATTCTTTTAATTGTTATTTCTAATTATTAATTAATGTTCTTATTCATGTGCATTTAGTTACTCTTACTAGTTTTATTTTTCAATCTAGTAAAAAAGTTTAGCATCAAATATGACTGGATTACTGAAGAAACTGAAGCGTGAATCATCATCACGAAAAACATCATCATCATCACAAGCACCACCACCAGCACAAGCACCAGCACCACGGTCATCACAAACACCAATCCAAGCACCACCACAACCATTCGTTCCTGGACGAATGAGTACAGGCTGTATGATAGATACCCAAGCCAATTGGGAGTTCAATCAAAACATTTCAGATCTTGAATACACGCCTTCACAAGACCCCCCGCATTATAGTCAAGGACGCAGCTCGGTTGGCGAAGCTACTACTCCGTGGCATAATCTTAACCCTATGAGCAGTCATGATGAAGAAGGGCCGAGCAATGCCTTCGGTAATGAGCCAGAAGTCCAAAAGGGGAAAAAAAAAAAAGAAAGCTGAGTGTTGGAATCATTTTGATGGAGTTATGGTGGACGGCATCCGAAAAGCTCGATGTAAGTACTGTGCTAAATTATTTTCATCTGGTAGTGGTAATGGACATCTTAACAGGCATTACCCTCTGTGTGCACCTCGACAAGGCCACGTCGAACCTACCCAAACGCAGTTATCTTTTGACGGTAAGTTATTTGTTTATAATCAGCGAGAGCAAAGAGACGGTCTCGCTGAATTTGTTATTCACGATGAACAAGCCTTTTCTTTTGCCGATAATCCTAAGCACTCTAGATATATGAACACATACGTTCAACCTTTGTACAAAAAGGTTCATAGAAACACAACTAGATCCGATGCACTCCGACAGTATAATGCTGCTAAAGCACGCTTGATCGATTATTTCGATAATTTTGACGGTAAAGTTAGTCTTACTTCTGATATTTGGCAATCTCTGTAACTTTTGTTAGTTATGCTTGTGTGACGGCCCATTGGATTGATGTTGATTGGGTTATGAACAAGAGAATCATCGCTTTCGAGCTATTTCCTTTTTTGCATGATGGAATGAACATTGCTAGTATTATATTAAAAGCATGTACCACATTTAAAATAAAGGATAAGATTATGAGTGTTAGTTTTGATAATGCTTCTAACAATAAAGCTGTTGTTGCAGACCCTTCAACCTGTACTTGACGGTGAATTATTTCATGTTCGTTGTGTTTGTCATATAATTAATTTAATTGTTCAAGATGGTTTAGCTGCTGCAGGAGATATTCTTCTCAAAATGAGGGGTATGACAGCGTATGTTAATAGTTCGAGTCCGAGAACACAACAATTTAAAACGTTGTGTGTTCAATATAATATGCCTCGCAGGAGAGCAGTTACAGATGTGGTCCATAGGTGAAACTCTACATACCATATGCTTTTACACATTCTGGCATACAAAGAAGTCTATACGCATTTTCTACTAACCTCGTTCCCAGCCGGCTTGCCAACTCAAGAGGAATGGCAGATGGCTACATACCTAGCTGAATTTTTAGAGGTATTCTACACGTCTACCAATTTATTGTCTGGTACGTACTATCCCACCTCTCCTCTCGCTGTAATAGAAATTCTCAAGATGGCTACAATGTTAACAAAATGGAGATATATAGGACCCTTTCAACAAATAGTAAAAGTGATGGATAAAAAATTTAATAAATATTGAAAGAAATTGCCTGTTATTTTTGTTGTGGCTACTTGTTTAGATCCTAGGTTAAAGTTGCATGGCGTGAACGTGTCGATACAAGATATTGAAGATTAATGTGCTACACAGAAGAGGACACAACCGCACTCACAGCGAAAGTGAGCAAGAAATTTGAGGATCTGTTCAACCTCTATCGTAATTCTGCTGACGTGCGCGGGCGAGCTTCATCATCGACTGGTGAGAGGTATTATGCGCCATACCTTAAGGGCTTTGAACATCTAGTAGCAAGACAACTACCAGGTGAAGGTACTTCTAATTCGGCAGGTTCGTCTACTTTTTTCTCTTTTAATGAGATTGGTGTATATTCAAATACTGATCATTATTCTGATTTATCAATGCAAGAACAGGTTAATTTTAATTTGTTAAAATTTTTTCAAAACATGTATAAAACTTTATCCCAAATTGCACGGGATGTACTGCCAGTGCAAGCCTCTACGAGTACTTCAGAGTCGGCATTTTCAGCGAGCAAGAGGGTTTTGGATGACAGGAAGAGTCGTCTTAACCCCGAGTCACTCAAGCTATGTGTACGTTGAAAGAATTATCTTGATACAAAATACCGCGAGTAAGATAAACCGATTGATGATAGGAAGAGCAGTGACTCGGGCGTTGAAATACTTCCAGATGATTAAGTAATTTCTTTTTATTTTCCTTTTCTCAAGTTTTTAGAATAAATGTTTTCACAATATATATATATATATATATATATATATATATATATATATATATATAATAAGTTTTTACAAGCAAGATAGATATTTTTTATATATATAAAAAAAATAGGTAACTTCGCATGTTTGTTTACAAGCAGCCGGTCCTAAGCCCTGATAAAAGGAGGAGGGCCCTATGAACAAATTTATCTTTAATTTAACTCCATCAATTTGAATATTTGAATGCTAGAAATATTATTGTATATACTCATATTACTACATATATGTGTGCGTGTCTAGATATTTTTAGTTTCTTTATTTGCTTGTATACACATATATGTGGTAATATGTTTACACATATTACTATATGAGGTAATATGTACACACTCATTATTACATTACAACTTACTTACATAATAACAAGAAATTATCGCAATTAAAGTATTTACTTTGAATAACAAAAAATTAAAAAAAAAGGATTGGGCCCGAGCCCGGCGCAAGCCCTGCCCTAAATATAGGGCCTAGGGCCAGGGCTTGGACTGGGCCTAGATATTCCACTAATCTGGCCCGGCCTGGCCCGATTTCCACTCCCTCCGGCCCGGGCCCGACCCAGGCCCTTTTTCACTTTTGGCCCGCTGGGCCGACCCAAGCCCGGCCCATTGACACCACTGCATGTCTGCACTCATGAAAGAGAAAAAGTGATGGTGTTTACAATTCTATGATGGCCCTATACTTAATTTAGGCTAATAAGACATGGAAAGAGTGGATGTTGAGCAGGATTGTGCAATTGACAGAAGACAAAAAGCAAATATATAAATACACATCTACCTAAACATACAGCTATAATAATTTGTCTATTTATCCGAAATCCCAGTTGTTTACGCCACAAAGAGATCATCACACGTACATCATTAGGGAAGTACAGAAAGGGGCGAAGGAATTTGCAGAAATCAACCCACTTAAAATAATTTTAAGTGAGGACCTAATCAGCTAAATAAGAGAGATTGATTTTAAATGGGGTTTGTATTTTTTGCATCACTACTCAATTAAAATGGAGATCTTTAACCCAATTAACGCTGAATTCTATTAAAGCTTGACTTCTTACCAACATCATTGTAGTAGTTGCATTGGGCTGCTAGGAATAGTTGCGTTGGGCAGCCGTAAACCCACCGGATCTTGGCACCATGATCAAGATGATGGCGAGGGGTACATCAAAAGTTGAGGAAACGTATTTTTTATACACATATAGATCAAAACAGCCCTTTTTATCATTTCTTCGCGTGTACCTACAGTAGCATTCAAGTAATGCCCTTTAATTTCACCTGTTTCAACTTGTACTTTATAAATTGCTTCTGCACAAAATAAGAAACGTTCTCTCCAACACATAAATGGTTGGTAATATTTATTTTCTCAACTCAACTCTATCATGCCAGCTTTCAAGTAAAAGAAGATTGCAATGTAAGAAGATTGCATGGAGTTGCTTTGAATAAAGTGCTCTAACTACCTAGGCCCTTTATCATACTCGGTGAATACTAAGTTCTTCAGCAGTTCCTTTCTCTGTTAGACTACCAAATGGAATCACCCAATACCATCACTATTCATAAACTAAATTTCACCTAGTTCATTAACTGAAGATTGCATATTACTCATTCATAACCCAAACCAGTCTTCTCAACTTTTTCCAATCAAAAAGTAGCAATTTCTGGTTCCTACTTTCTTTAACCTTTGTTCATTTTCTGATGATTGCATATTACTCATTCTTGTTGACCAGGATACAAGCCAAAAGTCCCTGATCTGATTAAAGATATGACTATTCAATTTGAAGCAGAAAAAATTGAGAAGAAAATAAAAAAATTGAACTTAAATTGTGTCACTCTGTGGGATCAATAAGACAATAAACTAATGACGATGTGAAATTCCTAATACCATCAATAAAATCAATAAGACAATAGATGACAATCTCAACGTGCTTCTACAGGGGCAAAGCTGAATTTATCTGTTGGGTAACCTAATGACAATCTGAAATAGCAGACTGTCATAGAGATTCAAGCATTTAACACTTAAAGGCTGAATTTGCTCATCAACAAAACTTAAAGGCATGTAACATCATTTCGCATCAAACAGTGTGGTATCTAACACATCAAGACAAATCAAATAGCAGTAGATTTGAAAATAGAGGCTGTGGTAGATGACATACCCGGCGCAGTGGCATATCTGCCAAAGAAAGACTCTAGAGGCGGCCGCAGAGTTACGAGATAGAGGCGGTGGAGGCGGGTTATCTACGCATTAACAAATGCCTTGTCGTCTTCCAACTGATTAAGATGCGATTGAAAATAGGAAAAGAAATTGCAGCTACACCGAAGAAAGGAAATGGAGGTGGTGGTCAGTGGCCGGTGGAGGTGATGGAGGCGGTGGGTTGTGGAGCTAAGAGAATGGGAATGGAGGGCGATGGACTTCGTCTGCGACTGTGGAGATAAGCAGACGAGAGAAGAAACAAAAAGCCAACCTAATTTTAGGTGGCTTATATACTTTTTGGTTAAAGGTGACTTATATATTGAGGACGAAAAAATGCAGATTTGTGGCTGGTGAGGCTCGAAGCCTCGACCTCATTAAAGAATCCTGTCCAAAACATGCGACAGAGGGTTTTGGAAACCAGAAAAAATAGCAAATCTGAATTTTTGGAAACTAGCTAAACCCCGTGCTATGCACAGGAAGTCTTAGTTAAAATTTTGTGCTATGTACAGAAATATCTTAATTAATTATGAAATAGAAGAATATATATCGTGGGTTGGATGGTTAGAGTTCATGAGATTGGAAGTTATTTTGTAGTCAATCAAAATTTAACACATATTAAGCTTTATTTTAAAATTATAAGAATTCAAAAAAATAGGATTTGAATTTGAAAGTCATAGAAGATGCCAAGTAAATCCAAATCTATATAATATATAATAAGTGAAGCGAGAAAGACATTGATAACTCTTTGCGGGACACATAATCGCTTCTTTATATGATACGTCATCAGATGTATTTTAAGATTAATTATCTTCTATATTAGTAAGTCTTATTTAATTTAAAAACTAACTGTAATCATTCTAAAACTCTATCTAATCAATATACTAATCTATTAAGACTTTTTTTTTTGCAATTATGTCCTAAAAATTAAAAAAATATATTAATTCTAATCATTCTCAAACTCAACCTTATCATTATACTAATTTATTATGACTTAATACTCATTGTTGTATCTCCAAAACTGCTCTCTAATATAAATATAAAAACTCATATATATATATATATATATATATATATATATATATATATATATATATATATATATATATATATGAAAATAATACTTTCGATTTAAAAGAAAAAACTAATTTTAATCATTCTAAAATTCTACCTAATCAATATACTAATCTGACTTCTTTTTGATTAAGTCCTTAAAATTCAAAAACTCATTCTAATCATTCTCAAACTCAACCTTATCGTTGTATTAACTTATTATAACTTAATATTCACTACTTTATCTCCAAAACTACTCTCTAATATGAATAAAAAAATCTCATATATATAAAAAACAAAAATAAAACTTTTGATTTAGAAGAAAAAATTAATTTAAAAATCAATTCTAATAATTCTAAAATTCTATCTAATCAATATACTAATATATTAAGACTTATTTTTGACAATCATGTCCTTAAAATTCAAAAACTAATTCTAATTATTCTCAAACTCAACCTTAGCATTATAGTAACTTATTAGGACTTAATATTCACTATTGTATCTCCAAAATTACTCTCTAATATGAATATAAAAACTCACATATACAAAAATAAAAATAATACTTTTAATTTAGAAGAAAATTTAATTTAAATATCAATTCTAATCATTCTAAAACTCAATCTAATTAGTACACTAATCTATTAAGGCTTCATTTTGACAATTATGTCCTTGAAAGTGTTTTATAATGTAGAATCTAAAATCCATATACCCAAAAAATAACTTATGAGGTTTAGAATAAAAACATGATTTAATAATTAATTTAAATTTTAATAGGATCTTTATTTTTATATCTAATTAATTTTGCAGGAGTAATGAGGGTTTCTGTAAGCCCTTTGTAATTTGAAAACTAATTCTAATCATTCTGAAACTCAACCTAATTACATACTAACTTATTAGGACTTAATATTGACTATTGTATCTTCAAATTCACTCTCTAATAATTAATTTAAATTATGATAGGATCCTTGTTTTGATATCTAATTAATTTTATAGGAGTAATTAACAACTTAAGAGACTTAGAAAAAAAAATGATCTAACAATTTATTTGATTTTGATCGGTACCTTATCTTTAAATTTGATTAATTTTGCAAGAATAATGAGGGTTGTGTAAATTAAAAATTAATTCTAAACATTTTAGAACTCAATGGCACTAACTTATTATGTTTCAAATAAAGTATTAAAAATTTCTTACTAGCAATTGTAGGGGCCGTTTGACGGAGTTTTTTTTCTTGCTCTTTTTTTCAGTTTTAAAAATTGGGAAAAAATGGGGTGTTTGGTAACTCTTTTTTTTCAATTTAAAAACCCACTTTTTAAATTGCCACCGCCCACCGCTGCCAGACAGCAACCACCGACAGCCACCTCCGGCCGCCAGCAACCACCACCGGGCGGCCACCTCCGGCAGCCACCTCCGGCCACCACCGCCGCCGGCAACCACCTCCGGACACCACTGCCGACAGCGACTACCGCGACAACCGCCGGCCACCACCACCGTCGACCACTGCTACGCCACACCACTGCCACCGCAAACCACCACAAAAAAAAAAATCAAAACAAAAAGGGTTACCAAACACCCAAAAAAAAACTAAAAAAAAAAAAGAGTTACCAAACACCCACTTGTTTTTGGAAAAAAAAAAAAATTAAGCTGCTCTTTAAAAACTGCTCTTTAAAAATTGACCACTGAAAAAAAAAACTGTGTCAAACAGAACCGTAGTTTTTAGAAAAGATTTTTTCTATAAGATGCTAATGCCTTTTTGTTTCTTACTTTGTGGTATTCATTGATACACTTTTTGTAGTTTTTAAAAATATTTTATTAACTTACTTGATCTTGACTCGAAATCCTGAGCTATAAAATTTAATAAATGAGGCAAGAAATACAATGATAGCTTATGACACCTCATTGCATTATGTTTTTAATATAATAAGAGTTATAAAAACTAATGTTAAACATATTAATATTGCTAGATCTCCAAACATTACTTGAACGGAGTTCTTAGGCCCCGTTTGACACTCTTTTTTTCCCTCTTTTTTTTCAGTTTTAAAAACTGAAAAAAAAGGAGCGTTTGGTAACCATTTTTTTTTCAATTTAAAAAACCAGTTTTTAAACTGCAGAGTAAAAAAAAAACTCCAAAAACTGGTTTTTTTTTTTCACTTTTGGTTTTTTTTTTTCGACCACCACCACCACCCTCCCACCGCCGGCAGCCACCTCAGGCGACCACCGCCGGAGACTGCCGGCCGCCGGCAGCCACCTCCGGCCGCCGGCAGCCATCTCCGGCCGCCGGCGACCACCGCCGGAGACTCCGGCAACCACCTCCGGCCGCCGGAGACTGCCGGCAGCCACCTCCGGCCGCCGGCCACCACCGCCGGAGACGGCCGGCAGCTACCTCCGGCCGCCTGCCACCACCGCCGGTGACTGCCGGCAGCCACCTTCGGCCGTCGGCCACCACCACCGTCGACCACCGCCACCGCAAACCACCAAAAAAAAAAGTCAAAATAAAAAGGGTTACCAAACACCAAAAAAAAAAACCTCAAAAAAAAAAGGGGTTATCAAACACCCACTTGTTTTTATAAAAAAAAAAAATTAAGCTGCTCTTTAAAAACTGAAAACCAAAAAAAAAAATTTTGTCAAACGAAGCCTTAGTTTTGCAATTAATTAAATCAGCAAATATAGTAGACATTTAAATAATAAGCCTTATGCAATTCAAAAATCAATTCGAAATATTCAAAATTTTCTAACCAATATAGAAACATATAATGACTTTATTTGAATATTATATATCAAAAAAGCTCTTTAACATGAAATATTAACGTGTAAAACAAAATTTACTTAAGAGATTTAATAAGAAAAATTAGGTACTAGTTTAAATTCATATTTAAGTTTCTGTAAATTCAAATATGAATCTAACTTGATAAATATATTGGTTAAAAATTTTGGTCAATAGTTTTCTTACTCTAAAGTTTTGCGATATCCTATTTAGTCATATTGGTTAAATGTAAAATACCATAATATACGGATTCTATATGAGATACATTAAAAAAAGAGCATAAATTTAAAACCTTAATTATGTGAGCATTTCTTAAATTCAACTAATTTTACCTTGAAAATGTTTTGAACCAATTTTTTTATGGTATTTTTATTGTGAGTAATTAAATTATTAAGCATTCTAAATTCTACATTAGCAATCTACCATTTATGATTTTATGTTAACTTTTATAATTCTGAATATAATAGCATATAAATCTAAAAAGATATTTGTTATGTTGTGATGAATGTAGGCTAAGACTTAGATCGAAAACCTTATTATATCTGAAGATAAATCTTACTTAGTAAGCTCATCATCCTTACTTAATTAGTTATGTTGATTAACTTTTATAACATGCTATAAATAAATATATGGAAAAAAAATTCGATATTAAAATTAAACTAATATATAACTAATGGGCAACCCATTCAAAGATACATATTATTTTTAAAAGATACATAGAAAATAATAAAAATGTCTTATGCAATAGCAAATTGATCTCAATATGTTCTCCGCATATTTTTATCAATATAATTTTTTTGTGTAATAAATAATTTTTTAATTTTTGTTCATCTATATAGTTACCAAATCAGAATTAGTGAATATGTATAAGGACATTGCTTATTGATATTTGAGCAGAAGGGTTAATTTATTTTATTATAAGAAAGTTCAAGTCAAAAATTAAAGTAACTATCTTTGATGAATAACCATAAAATAATTAAAGTGTGTAAGATATTTTATTGTGCATATAATAGAGATAGAGATAGGCCTCCTTTCCGAAACTCTTGGCTCTATTTTAAAAACAAAAACTGAACCAAACACCCAGAAAAAAGTTAGGTTTTTCTAAAATTTAAAAACTGGGTCAAAAAACAGGAAACCAACTACATTTCAAAAGGGCCCGAAGCTGTGGCTATTGATAGGAATGCAGCGAAGGAGACCCATTTGAGGAGAAAGGGTTTGTAAAAGTGAGAATGAGAGTTTAGGGTTCTAGGAGAGAGAGAGAGAAGAGAAAGAAGATAGGAAAGAGATGGGAGTTCAGGGTTTTAGCAGGGCTTTTGTGAGGGAATTGATAGATTTGTCCATGCCAAAAGGGCATATAACGAGTACGTGCATACTTAACGTCCTATTTAGAAGGGACATCCAATTTTGAACTCGATTACGATACTTTTTTTAAGATCTAGAGACACTATTGCAAAAATTATAAATACAAGAAACAACATGCAAAAACGTATAAATCACGAAAAACAGTTTTGTGTTTAACCCTAAAATAAATCAGATGAGGGAAATTTGTCGATTGTGGGAAAGAAAAAAAAAAGAAATACGATAGTTCAAATGCCCAAAGACGAATGAGTGAAGTAAAAAAGATGAAAACAAGCATTTGTCCCTACTCATCTAGGTTGAACACATCAATAATAGCCAGCTTCAGTACAGGCAACAAGCCAAGCTGGGCCACAAGTTGAGATCTTTGCAGAAAATCGTGGTGCCATCGATTGCTGTTGCTGCCCCGCTTAGCCCTTGCTCCTCACGAACTGCAGCTTTCTAGGAAGAACTTGGCCCACTTTTGGTGACACATGCACCTGCAACACGGGAAGAGAAGATCCTAAATAATTTCGTGGAAAAAAAATGATGATATCAAATGAAGAGTAGACAATATAAACTAGACGAAATGCAATTTGGTTGTCACTAACAAGTGACAAGCTCAGGATACCTGCTCAGGATGGTGGCTTCTCCTCTGAAACGCCTCCCACGGAATTGCTGTAACAGTCAGGGTCGTGCAGGGTTTTCCTCGCTTTAGAGCGGCACTGTCTTCGTTGTTTTGAGTACTCTGCGTCCCCTACAAAAATAAGGCAATTGTTTCATTTTAGTAGGAACACCTTCCTTTGAGTGTAAAGCACTGCAAGAACCACAACCCACCCCGCGCCCACGCACAAATGAAAAAAGGAACAAACCCCAACAAACACACCAAAGATAAAGGGTGTAGAGGAAGATACAACGAAATGAAAAAATGGATTGTTACCTGTTCTAACTACGTCATCAACTTCATTCAAGAATTCTGTTTCCTAGCCTCTCATTTCCTAAGCCTTCCAGCAAAAGAAAGGAGGAAAAAAAAAGGTATATAGATAAGCAACTAGCTGTTACAGTCATTTCCACAGCCATCAACAACGATGAGAAAAATGGTAACTTCCAAGTTAAGTTACTCGGTTCATGCATAAACGAGAAGTACTTCTACCTGAAATCAACAGGCAAGGCCTAGTGCGAGAACATAAATTGGCTTTTGCCAAAGCACAATACAAGAGACTGAAGTAGGTTGCACAGCCATTCGAAACAGACTTTGCTCTGGCAAAAGCTATACTTGCTGTGGCGTCAACGCTAGCCAATGAATAATTTAATAGAATGATTCATACTGTTACAAATAACAAAAAACTCTCTTTGTTTGGCTTCACTCAGTCATCACTGCTGGTTGGTAGTCCACGTGCAATAGAATAGAACATCAAACCTCCACAAAGCTTACTAGCAGTTCAAAGACTTGAAAACTTCCAACAAAAAACAGTTATCACATGATCAATTATCAAGTTAACCCCATGCAAGCCTAGCAAAAATATCTATTCTGATGGTGAACATGTTTACTTTGGATGTGCAATAGCAGAAAAATTTACAAAAACAGGATAGCTAAATGACCACCAAACCGTGGATTAGCACAGTAAAGAAGAAATGCAGAATATCACACGCGTTACCTTCCTTTGATGACTCTTCCGCACCTCCTCTGCGCCTCTAGTGGTAGTAAAATGATTTGTGGCTGCCTCAGCGGAAGGGCAAGGACCTGCCGCAGCAGTAATGACTACATGATGGCATGACAATCTTGGGGTTACTTTTTAACCTAGCAGTTACTTATCTTCCATAAACCCTTACTACTTTTTTGTTGTTTGTTGAGCTTGAATTTTGTTTGTGTGCGTGCGTTTGCTTTTTTTTTTTTGGGTTCGGGTTTGGGGGTTGTTGTTTGGGTTCGTGCGTTTGCAAACCAATCATGTAATGCAACATGCAATAGAAAATTTGGGGATTCATCATGGGAGGGGGAAAGATCACCTCTGTATCTTCGGGTAATTAGATTTGGAACAAATGCAAACTGTTACAGATATTTCTAAATAGCTTCAGGCACTAGAAACCTGGGCAATAATCTGGAATGTTTCTACGTTGCCTCTCATCAAAATGCCATTTGGCAAGCAATCCAACAACTCAAATGCGTTATGGAATTGCACAACATTACCTTGACATTACCATATTGATGCACAACTGATCTGCCCATTCTTCACTTGTTCGTACAGAACCTCATCAAACAACAAAAAAGTAAGGTAAATAGCTAAAAGATCCAGTGAGGTCATCTCAATTTCACAAACGCTCAAGCTTTTCCATATACCTTGAACAAAACTGCAAAATTGACGATTTTTATTCAAGTTAAATGGTCAAAAATTATTGATTTTGATGATTTCAGAGAAAATTAAATCAAAACTTTGCCCTTGATAGTCCTTTCTTCATCATCACATTCTGATCCTCCTGAACAGTCGAGTCCCATCCAAATTCTGGTGGTCTCCAGGCCATATATGCGGTTACAGCCTCAGCTAGAACTATATATGCTCTGTAGTTTCCGGTTTTAAAGTTTGAGCTTCAGTTACGTTAAGCTTGTTCATAGAAGCCCGTAACTTGCAATTTAACTTTCACTGGCTAGCCAGAAAACACCACTCCCAATTGGAAAAGAGAGAAATGGCCCAAAGTTCTTTCTGTTTTACCATCGGAGGAATACCTCGATGGCCTTAATAGTAGTCTCGATCACCATATGCCATGGCTTGAGACAAATATCTCGTTATATCAAACTGAGACATCAAACAGCTGGACATGGCAGAGTTAATTAATCTCGTGTGGTATCAAGTAAATTGATGGCCCACTGGATCCGAGCTTGATTGCTATCTTGAGCTTTTTTCTTTGGTAAAAGTCACTTAAGAAGAGCTTCCAAAACAGTGATCACAAACAGCTTTAGACTAACCTAACTCATGGAAGAAGTTGAAGTAATTGGAGAACCATGAGCCCAACACTAGTGGAAGCTCTTCTAAGCCGGAAGTCATACCGTGTGGCTACTTGCTAAAACAACCCAGTCCAAGCAACCAGTAATTATAGAAAAAATGATGAGGTAAATCACCTTACAACCCTTCACATAGCAGCCAGTATGGTAAACTCACTACTCATATATTGAAAATTACACTGGCACCCACTGCATTTGTGCCATGAGTATCAAAGTCCCCTTCTGCTAATCTTTATGTCAGTGAATTGTCAAACAATTTTAAAGTCCCAATTGAACCCTCGGGTGAGTTTTCCTCAGCAACCATGAAACTACCCCCAGTCACGATGACCCATTGGTACCCAAAATGCTTTTCTGGTGAAAACCGCCTACAGCCGAAGCTCCTCCTGCCTTACAGAAGCCGTGAAACCGCCAGTGGTCACCGCAAGTCACCCCTCTCTTCCTAAGAAATCCTCTTCTTATCTCCGACTCTTGGATTGCTATCTTGGGGTTTTTTTTTTTTTTTCTTTTTGGGGTTTGGTAAAAGTCAAAGAGTTTCCAATAATGAAACAGCTTGATACTAACCGAATTCACAGAAGAAGATGAAGTAGCTGGTGAACCATGAGGCCAACCCTTGTGGAAGCTCTTCAAGGTATGAAGTCAACCCGTGTGATTACTTGCTAAAAAGACCCAGACCAAGCAGCCAGTAATCAAAGAGAAAAACGACGAGGTATATTACCCTCACAACCCTTTATATTTCTGACATAACACTCGCTACCGTAACATATTGGAAGTTACACTGGCAACCCCCCACATTTTGGTCTCGAGTATCAAAGTCCCCCTTCTCTTAACTTTTAAGGACTCCACATTTTGCCCTCGGTGAGTTTCCCCCAGCGACCATGAAATGACCCCCAGTCACAGTGACCCACTGGTACCCAAAAATGCTTTTCCAGTGAAAACTACCTACTGCAGCCAAAGCTCCTGGTCTACGGCAGGCGTGAAACCGCCGGTGGTCACCAAACATCATGCCTCTCATCCCAAGAAATCTTCTTCTCCTTGTTCTTTGTTCATTTGGTAAGCCCCCTGCAATCTCATCTCTGCCTCACCGTCCGCCACCCTCCCTCTTTCCTGAAACCACTCATGAACATAGATCCACCGTTCTCCTCATTTGCCTTCCGTTTCACAACCTCTTCCTCTCCTCTTCTCTCTCCCTCTCTCACACCCACACACACACCCAGACAGAAACAAAAACAACCAAGCATATACCCAAAAACCACTCCAATCTTGAGATCAAAGTCACTACTGCTACTCCTGGTCTCTAAGTACCAGATATGGTTAATTACTCATAGGTTGTTGCACCAAAAGATGATCTTTGCGTGACCGGCGCAAGGGATCCACTGACCCATAGGCAGAGTTGCTTTAACTTGAGGAACTGCGTGCTAACATGCGAAAACGAAAAAACGCAGACGGTTTCTGAACTACGTCCTATCCTAACCATGAAGAATATGGAAACAGTAAAACCGATGAAGTACCAACAATGCCCTAACATTGAGACTTACGATACCTTAATATCCTGAAATTGAACAATCAGTCACTAATTTCAATCACAACACTAAACCTAGAAAAAACCAGATGTAAATGTAAGAATGTTCCTAACTAGAGAGGCAAACCGAGCTATACCTTGAGGAATCCATGGTTTTAATTCAAGCATAGACATTTTGAACTTATGAATAAGTGTTTGATAAGATTTTCGCTACATTTCTGACAGTAATCCATCCGCTTGTTATCCAGATTCACAAATGTCAATCTGAGAGAACACTAGAGAGCTATAAGCAGCAGCAAAGATTTTGTGACGAATTAGTGCATTGGTCTAGCCTTGACCCAAAAGTCCAATTTAAATACCCTTTCATGGCTAGAAGACCTGAGATTATTTTACTGACTTACCTTCGAGGTAGGGGCCTTTGCTTGCCTTCACCTAAGGTGGATGGTTTGCGAGTAGCTATATCACAAGCTCATGCTTCTTTGATCTAATGATGCTATACATCTCCAACAAGTGATTATCTATTTATGAGTGAACAAATGTTTCTCTAGTGAGCAAAAAATGGGAGAATTCTTAAAGGGGATCTTAAGGCTCTCTGTTAGTGGACGTCTTTGCTCTCCCCGAATATCAATCTTACCAGACATTTTGCATCGCAAAGAAGAGAGCTGCCGCCTTCTAATACAGAGATAATAAAGCAATTTAATCAATAAGACATATATCCAACCTGAGATCCATCCATAGCAGCCACATATAGGTGGTCCAACACAACAGCGAAAGAGATTCCAAAAGAAAATACAAAAGCAGCGTGCTATTGACAGTAGAATTTTCATTACCTCAGTTCAAATGCATTACCAGAAAGATAAGAGGAACGAAATAACCTGTCATCCTTCTCCAAGCAATCATCTTCGGCTGGTAATAGTAGTCCATGCTGTATCATTCAGCTTTTCAAGGACCGGACAGATTTCCAGAGGATGACTTCTATAGTATAATGTCCCAAAGCTTTCTGATTGCAACGGTCAAAAGAGAATAGTTAGCAGTTTGTATGCACCATGTTTACAAATGTCGGCCCCTTAAGAGTTCCTTTTCGACCTCCCCTCAAACCAAATATATATACCTAAATAAATTCCATCACGTAATATAGCCAATATGAAGGCTTAATGATATAAGACAAGGATGTATCTTTATTCCCTCTCGAGTTACAACCATAGCTTACTTGTCAACAAAAGAGAAGTAGAACATATGATGTTTTACTGTTAATCATACAGGGGTGGATGACCCTAAAAGATATGAAATAAGCGGGGGGGGGGGGGGGGGGGGGGAAGAAAACAAGGCAATGGCAGGCGCAGGGAACTGTACAAGTCGTTATTGTGAAAACGACTGTAGTGGCTTACAGTGCACAAGCTAAAACGCGCTTGCAGGTACTATCATCAGGTCAGATTAGACTGAAGAAGCTACAGCTGACACCTATTACGCAAATCTGCAACACGCTCAGAGATATACTTGTACTCCCACTATTGTAGGCACTAAAAACCCTTTGAAGATAGCCAGTAAAAGGTCACTTCAGCCACCACAGGCCTGAATCAAATGAACAGCACATCCTTCTCAGAACATGTTCTTTCCAAGCCACGGCCTATTAATTAATCCAGTAAAAACAAATCATCTTCTGCTGGGTTAGAGGTCAAGATGTATCAGCCACCATCAACTGCTGGAACGAATTTGTGGCCCCAGAAGCCGTCAGATTAGAAGTGAGGGTGATAGTATTAACTTTTCCAATGATCCTAAAGCATCCAAGGCTACTTGAAGGTTGGCATTTGAAAACTGCAGCCCGAAGGCTTACTTGGGATTGTATCTCTAGTACCAACAAAGACAGCTTTCCGCTGAAAGATATCACCTGAGGATAAAGTCAGCTCTATCATATCTTTTACTTTTTTCCCCAATCCTCAGGAATTCGGGAAATATCAACGTCAAAACACAGGCACTGTCGACTATCCATTATCCCCTGTCCAATATAACCTCTGTAAACACAGCCATCAAAACCATATATGGTGCAACCCGAGCCAGAAATGCTACAGAACAGGTCCAACTATGCTTGATTAGTTGACAGAACACCATGCCCCTTTGACACTGGCAAACAAAAAGATTTCTTCTTTACCCCTAACTCCAGAAAGTATGGCGAGTCTTTGACATCTGAATCTCTGCATCTTTTCTCAATTTAAACCACATGCTTGCTTTTCTACATGCATATTTTTGCCTAATTGGATATTCATGAAGATATACAAAACAAGTGCAAATAAAGTGTATCAGCAATAGTGGTATCTTTAAACGTGAGTGGTCATTCTTACACTCCAATGAATGAATGTGTGTATCTGTGAGAGAGAAAGAGAGAAAGTGCACGCGCACCTGTGTGTGTGTGTCTGTGTTTGTGCGTGCACATGTATGTGAGAGAGTGAGTGAATGAGTAAGTGAGAGAGAGAGAGAGAGAGAGAGAGAGAGATGCCCCATTTTGACGTAGCGGAAGCAATCAGGATAGAAAATTTTCTATCAAACGGGTGTATATACCAACGCACACAGCGATGGTTGCACTAAACACAGTTTAATGGCTTCAAAAGAAGAGCACACAGCTCTTTGAGAAAATACACTCTCCAATATATTAATAGAAATCAGAAGTTGGATGCCAATTACATTGGCAAGGCTCTATTTATAGAGCGAAGTAAAGAAAATGAGGTTCCTCTCATCAATGCCCTTGATTGTCTCCTACTATTATACATGTGAAAACATGTGTGGCTATTTTAAAGGACCTTAATTACCTCTTCTCATTCATGACCCTCTTAAGCATGTGAAAACATGTGTGGCTATTTCAAAGGACCTTAATTACCTCTTCTCATTCATGACCTCTTAAGCATGTGAAAAACATGTTAGAGGATCAAGTTGATTGCACTGCATCATTCCCTCCCTCTTGGGAAAAACTCAACCTCAAGTTTTCGCCTGGATATAAAGGATCATCTGGATGAAACGGGTAGAGATTGGCAACATTGAAAGTTGGAGAAATTTCCAAATAGTTAGGCAGCGCGACCACATAGGCGTTATCATTGACCCTCCTTAGAATTCTACATGGTCCCACTTTCTTCCTGCTGAGCTTGTTATATGTGCCTACTGGGAATCTCTCCTTCCTGAGATGTACCATAACCAAGCCTCCCTCTGCAAATACTTTTTCCCGTACTTCGCATTAGATTCTTCGAGATTTTGTCGCACCTCTGCCTGGATAGTTTCAATGGTCTCCGCTTGACGTTCTGCTGTAATACTACACTCGGGAAGCTTAGGCACTTGGACCATATCGAGCACATGTCAGGGCCGGGGGGGGGGGGGGGCGTTGATAGACAACCTGAAACGGCGACTTTCCCGTGGACCTGTTTACCATATTGTTGTATGCGAACTCTGCCTGCGATAAAAACTGATCCCACTGTTTGGGCAGGTCTCCACACAAACACCTAATCATATTTCCCAAGATTTTGTTCACCACCTTGATTTGTCCATCTGTTTGAGGGTGAAATGACGTGCTGAAGTTCAAGGTAGTTTGGAACATCCTCCATAAAGTTCTCCAGAAATGGCTAAGGAACTTCATGTCGCGATCCGAAGTAATGCTTGCGGGGACTCCATGCAACCTCACCACGTCTCAAAAAAATAACATTGCAAATTGGGTCTCATCGTTAGTCTTCTTACATGGGATAAAATGAGCCATCTTCGAAAATTTGTCCACCACCACAAAAACAGAATCATTTCCTCGTTGAGTACGCGGTAATCCGAGGATAAAATCCATGGTTAGATCTTCCCATGGTCCTGCGGGTACTGGTAGTGGCGTGTATAAACCTGTATTCTGAGATCGGCCCTTTGCTGTTTGGCAAACCATACACCGCTCTACTATTCTCACGGTATCCCTCTTTAAACTCGGCCAGAAATACCTCTCTTCCACCAAGGCAATAGTCTTGTCGTGTCCTAAATGTCCACCCAAGCCTCCTCCATGCAACTCACGGATTAGACGGACTGTATGAATGGCTAGTCATGCCATCTGGTGATAGCCACTCCTGAGATCAATTTTTGAAAATACCTTAGACCCTTCCAACATGTCCAGCAATCGTGGGATAGGAAACCTGTAGGCTACCGTGATCTTGTTGATTGCTCGGCTATCAACACACATTCGCCATGACCCGTCCTTCTTTGGTACCAATAGTGCAGGCACGGCACAAGGACTGATACTGTGGCGTATCAACCCCTTGCTCTAAAGATCCTCAATTTGCTCTTGTAATATTGCATTCTCCTTTGGACTCATTCTGTAATAAGGTAAGTTAGGCAAGCTTGCTCCGAGCACCAAATCAATTTGATGTTGAATCTCTCTCATCGGTGGCAAGGTTGGAGGCAATTCTTCGGGCTTGATCTCGCAAAATTCTTCCAGTAATGGCTTCAGTTCTTCCGGGGTGTCGTCGTTGATTCCCCTTTGACTTCATCATTCACAACCACTATATAGACCACTGATTCATGTCTCATCTCTTCTAAAAACTCCCTTTTCTCGAGCACTACTAGAGTATTACCCCTTGTAGGAGTGGATCGTGGTTTCTCCTTGGCCTTCAAAGGTGCCAACACAATTCTCATTCCATTTTTACGAAAAGAATAAGTGTTTTCCTGCCCTTTATGGAATGCATCCATGTCGAACTGCCATGGTCTTCCTAGTAGAAGATGACAGGCATCCATCTCTACCACGTCGCATAAAACTTCATCTTTGTACTTTCCAATAGTGAAAGATATACAACTCTCAATTACTCGTATTTCTCGAATCCAACCAATTTTGTAAGGAGTTGGATACTTCTCAAAAGGGAGCTTCAACCGATCTATGACCTGCAGCGAGACAATGTTTTCACTGCTCCCATTGTCTATGATCACCTCGAAAATTTTCTGATGGATTTGGCATTGGGTCCTAAACAGGTTATGTCTCTGTGGATCCTCTTCTATTTTAGGGGCCAACATTAGCCTCCTAACAACAAAGAGTGGCTCTATTTCTTCACTTTCCTTCCCATTACCTACTGCATAACACACTTCATCACCCTCTTCATCTTTAGTCATCCCTTCTGGCTTGACTTCATGTGTCGCTAGATTGACCTTGCCCCTATCCATTGCAGCTCGGCATAGATCAGATCGATGCCCCTGCTCACCGCATTTGTAACATTTTCCAGTGAAAGGCCTCGCGTATGGATTATTTCGGGTCGCGGTTGGGTTGGTTATGGGCTGATTTGTCTGAGGAAATCGTGTCGCTGGTTGGTTTTTGACCATTGGTTGGTTTTTGGTCACTGGTTGGTTTTTGGTCACAGGTTGGTTGTTCGAGGAGGTTTCAGTTAAAGGCTTATTTCGAGGGCTTGCAGCAATAGAGTTGTTACCTCGCGAGTGGGCAGGTAATCTGGTTAGTTGGTTCTCGGCTTTTATGGCAAGGTTGTAGGCTTCATCTAGTGTGTATATAGGTAAAAGTGAGCTTTTCTTGGATTGCAGATTGCAATCCACTAACGTACCTCATGACCTATTGCGGCTCGGTCTCCGAAAGATTGTTTCGCGAGGACAATCTGTGAAACTCCGTCGTGTACTCTTCTACCGACTTGAATCCTTGCTTGCAATTTTCGTACAAGCCAAATAAAATCTGCTCGTGGTCTGGCAGTAAGAATCTACTCCGCAGTTCTCGTTTCATCCAATTCCAATCTCGAATAGGCAATTTCCCTTGCCTCTCGCGATTAATCTGTAGGTTTTTCCACCAGGCTTGTGCTCCTCCCTTGAGTTTGTATGCAACCAAAGTGACTTGTTTCTCCATAGGAATCTCATGGAATTCAAAGAAATTCTCCGGCTCGACACTCCAATCTAAGAAGTCTTCCACATTCATAGAGCCGTAGAAACTTGGCACATCCTTGGCTCACTGTTTGTAATCATATTCTCCAGGGTCTCGCCTTTATTGTCGCAGAGGTCGCTCTTCTCGTTCCACATCAGAATCATCTCTCTAGATCATGCTAAACGGGAGGTTGGCGGTGTTGGTTTCTTCTCGGCTGTTCGTCGTAATGAAGGCCACCACGAGCATAAACGCGAGGTGCTTCTTGGTTACGACGGGCTATGTTACATGGACTCGGTACGAGTGTCCGGATCGGATATGTGTCCAAGTGTCAGATTCGTCTAATTTTGAAAACGCAGGACACGGGGACACGGCTAGAGTTGTCAATTGGGCCGGGCGGCCCGCGGCCCAGCCCGGCTAGGCCCCTTTCTGGCCCGGGCTTGGCCCGGCCCATACATGAACAGTGCTAGCCCGGCCATTTTGGGCTTAGGGCCTGAGCCGGGCCTGAATTTTTTCTGAAAAAAGCCTGGGCCAGGCCCGGCCCACAAAAGCCCGGGTTTGGCCCAGTTCTGGCCCGGGTCAAAGTGGCCAGAGAACTGTTTTTTCTTTTCTTCTTCCAACGACAAGCACGTGTATGAATAAAAAATGAAAAAAAAAAGAGGTAAAGAAATAAAGTGACGCGTTTGACCATTTCTAATAGCAACATGGGGATTAAGCTAACTTGACTTATGGGTGGATCAAGATTGGGACTTCTTCATCACTTCCACACTTTGCTCTTGAACCCATTTGTGACTCCATCACAAAAAATCACCCCTTTTTCAACAAGTTTGCTGCAACAACTACTGTAATACCGAGCCATTAGTGAGAGCACTCTCTGTATCAGCAGCAGCAAAAATGGTCAAGGCCATTAGGGTTCATGAAGTTGGTGGCCCTGAGGTCCATTTCTCTGTCTCTCTCCCGGTATCTGTGTGTATTTATGTGTGGATATCATACTTAACATATGTAGTTTGCGATTTAATCCGTTGGCTCTTTTGAAAGTAGCCGCTAAATATTGAATAACAAGAAAATGCCAAAAAAAAATTTTGGGCCCGAGCCCGGCCCAAACCCAGCCCTAAATGTTGGGCCTAGGGCCTGGGCTTGGACCTGGCCCATATATCCCCAGAGCCATGCCCGGCCGGCCCGGTTGGCAGCCCCCTTGGCCCAGCCCGGCCCGTTTTGCTCGAGGCCCGATGGGCTTGGGCTTGGGCTGGGCCGGCCCAAGCCCGGCCCATTTGACACCTCTAGACACGGTAAAATGTTCATATTTGTTATTGCTTTTTAGTTATTTCGAAAGAAAAAAGGTGTTTTATGTGATACATTTGGTTTTCATTGATAACTTGTCTTGTCTCAAAGCAATAACTAATTGAACAAAAGACTATAAGATAGTATCATAACGGCATATCCTATGAGATGTGTCGGACACATCCCATACCCATGTCCAAGTGTCGAGTGTCCGACACGGGTACTTCACACAAACCGAAGTGTCCATGTAACATAGACGACGGGGGTTCCCATCTTGTCGGATATTCATCTCAACCACCTCTCTTCTCAGCTCTGCCAAAGTCTGTGAGACCTCGTGCACAGAACCTTCAAGAGTGTCTATTCTCTGGGTGAGCGCGACGTGGGGATTGAGACTACTATCTGCTCCATCTGAGGCCATCTCCACAGGATACACAATCCTCGCTCTGATGCCAACTGACGTAGCGAAAGCAATCAAGATAGAAAATTTTCTATCGAACGGGTGTATATACCAACGCACACAGCGATGGTAGCACTAAACACAGTTTAATGGCTTCCAAAGAAGAGCACACAGCTCTTTGAGAAAATAAACTCTCCAATATATTAATAGAAATCAGAAGTTGGATGCCAATTACATTTGCAAGGCTCTATATATAGAGCAAAGTAAAGAACATGAGGTTCCTCTCATCAATGCCCTTGATTGTCTCCTACTAGTAGACATGTGAAAACATGTGTAGCTATTTTAAAGGACCTTAATTACCTCTTCTCATTCATGACCTCTTAAGCATGTGAAAACATGTGGGCTATTTCAAAGGACCTTAATTACCTCTTCTCATTCATGACCTCTTAAGCATGGGAAAAACATGTTACAGGATCAACTTGATTGCACTGCATCACATTTAGTGTTAGCAGATGCCCCATTAAGTGTTATTGTTAGGAAGGGTATTAACAATACGCTTAAGAATATCAATCTATCTATATACTAAGAACGAGTATCTCCACTGCTCGAATAATCATTTCTCAGTAAAGAGAGAGCATTGACAGTAACTATAAATAGTCAACATATTCTGTAAGAACGCAAAAATAGAAAGAGGATGTGTTTCTTTCCCAACCCTAGTATAATTTTGATAAATGGAGCCAAACATATATCGATAATTGCATGCATGCATGCACTCATATATACCAGATACACAGGACATTCTAGTATTAGACCAACATTAAAGACAGCATAATAGAAAACAAGAGAAAGAATAGCTTGTTGAAACAATTCTTGCAAGTTTCAGCCTCCAAATACAACAACTCCTCAAGGTTTTATGGGAAATTGGAGTCATTAAAAAGCATTGGATAGGATTTCCAGTTCAATCAGACATGTTTTTCAAGCGGAAGAATTTAAGAATCTATACTTGTACTATTCACTTGATCTGATACAGAGGAGATCAAGACAGTGCTCTAATCTTGTACTATTTAACTTGATCTGCTACATCTGCACATATATATACCAGATTAACAGGATCGTTCTCGTATTAAAAATTAAGATGGCAATACTAGAGGGGCCTGATAAATATAACGTGAAAAATAGCTTTAATGAAACAATTGCCTCTTTTTGCAAGTTTCAGCTGCCAGATACAACTGTTCCATTTCATCGGAAATTTGACTCATCAAAAAGCATTCTGAATTTGGATTTCCAAGTTCGATCAGACTTGTTTTTCAAGCAGAAAAAATCAAGTTTTCTTACCTGTACTATTCAACTTGATCGAAAAAAAATAGGATATGAAAAGAGTGCTCTAGTCTTTTAGAGTTCAATTTGTATTTAAATTGCACTTAAACTATCTACTCCATAATTTATCTACTCCTATCTGCAAGCTCAATCGGAGGGAGCACTTGCGCTGGGTAGTCCTAGCACAAATGGAGATTCGGGATCAGCATAGATCCAAAAACAGCCAGATTTATAAACAACATAGAGAAAAATTAGAGGATATACCATATTGAAGCAGTCGTGACTGTTTTACTAGATATGCTCTTCCAGCAATTGGACTTACTTGGAACACACCTAGGCAGATAGATGTAATACAAAGAGCAAGGACACTAAATGCACGTCATGGTAGAACTTTAAGAGTATATCTATACATATATTTCCACACACACCTATATGAATATGGCTTCGTTTCCGCTGACTAAACCAGATTAAATACTTAATCAAAGTGCCTAGACAAACTCTTCTCATAATTAACAGATAAAAGATGGACAACCAAGGAATAAGGTGTTGGTGATCAGACAGCAACCATCACAATCGCTTTTTCCAGAAAAACCACATTTCATTTCTTTCTTTCTTTGCCTCTCTACTAAAAGAAGATATTATAACTCTGAAAACAATTATCTGTACTAAATGTTAATTAAAAGCCAGAGCACCCTTATGACGTTTTCAACAAAATAACACATAGAGACCCAGACCCAGTTATCAAAATCATAATCACCCAAAAAACAGTGAAAGGAAATTATCATCACACGTGTTATAAAATCTCATCAAACACTCTTTCAGAAGTTCAAATGCCTATGCCTGAAGCTAAACGCCATGATCATAGGATACTGCTTGGAACGTCCTTTCCGCATGCTAAATCATATGAAATCACCTGGCATCAGTTATAAGTTGTAAAGAGAAAATTTCTTCACACGGACTTATACAACAAAAATAATATATAACCTGAGCTCCACCCGGAGCTGCCACACACGTACACTACCTCCCAATAGGCAAAAGCAACTCTGCAGTGGTCCAAGGCAATAGCCAAAATACAGTAGTTATGTGTTAAAAGTGGGAAAAAAAATTACCTTCAACAGATCTTAGTTGCTTGATTCACCAAGTGCCTCCCCATAGAAATAAGCCCGCCTTTCTGCTCACTCCAGACTGAGATATGTCCAGGCCGCTTCCTTCAGCTCTTCAAGGACCAAACAGTAGTCTAGGTGGGTGACTTCAATGTAGTTTAAAAACTCCAAACCTTTCTTAAATGAACTGCCAATGCAAACAAATAGATATCATGTATGCATTCGATTTACACATGTTGCCCCATTGATGGGTCTTCTGAAAGTAAGCAATTACAAACCTCGCCTGGCCCCCGCTCCTAAAAAATGACCTGAAAGAAAGAGTAGCGGCGGCATAAACAAAAGTGGCACATAATGTGTTATAGAAGATGGTATTAACACGATCAAAACTATCCAAGAACCAGAAATTTTCATACTTGAAGAAATCCACATTAATGTTCACATCCTGAATCTTATGGCACTAATTCCGAATAGATGTAAAAGCAAGGTACTTCGAATAAGTAATTATAAACTGATGAAGCAGAATACCAAAACAAAAAGGAAAGGAAAAAAGAAAAACTCACGTAGTAGATTGAAGGGTATAAATTGTTATTAAAACACTAACTGTAGTGATTTACAGTACTCAAGCTACAACACCCTTAGAGGGTTCAGTTACATAAAGAGGATCAGGAAAGGGAAAATGCAAGCAAAGGAAACCTAAATAGCAACAACTTTTGCCACTTGTGTACAGATGGAAATTTCATGCCAACTAGTCAAACAAACAGAAGACAAATGAGACCTATTTGCTTTCAGGTCCATTCTCAACACCTAGACCATACAAAACACCTGCATACTTCTCTGTCGAGCCATTAAAGAAACTATCTTTCAACTTCTGGAATGCGCTAGAGGTGACCAAACTATCCGAACCTGCTTGATGACAAATACCAAACCTCTCAACTTCCAAGAGCTCTGCAAGCTTGTTCAAGCCACCATGAAGACTATTGCAAAACTTCATCAGATGCTTGATATCATAAACCACCGGAAAATAAACATTGAGAAGATCAAAGAACCCCGCTTGTGTATCTGGTAAATCTCGGCAAGTCAACATCTTAAGCAAGTAGCCAAAATCATACCCGCTGTGAAACGTCACCCACTGCACACAATCATTCAAAACAACCCCTGACGACATCAGAAGCTCCCCAAACCGGCTCGAATCAATACCCATCTCATTGTTCTTTGCAAAATCAATCCCGCACTGCCTCAACAACTCGATAGAATCATTGGCAAATATATCCTCACTCACGTTGAACTCACGGAAATTGAACTGCCATATGCAATACTTATCGGTCCCACAGGTGGGCATGTTCCCATTTTTGTCCGAAAAAGTAAGACCTAACTGAATTAACTTCAACATATCGACATTATCCTTCAAAGTCTGGTAGTTCAAGTCATTTATATGCTTAAAAGTCCTCACGGGTCGAAGCACGACGCCGGGAAACTCCGTATCCATAGCGATATATGGGTAATCATCGACAACTTCACGAATCAAAGCAAATTCTTCTTCGAGATTGTCATTCCATACCTCTCTAATTAGGATTGAATCGCTTTTCGGCAGTTCCGACATGTTTTTGGCAACAAGCTAACAGTTCTTTTCTTTTCCTTTTTTTTTTTTTGTTTTTTGGCAAACGCAATATGATGTGTTCCCCTTAATTCCACCAGATCTGCAAACATATCCAACGAAAACACAAAAACAAAACAAACCCATTTACAAGCTTGAAAAACCCATATACAAGCTAGTGTTAAATCCAAGAGAGGTAAAGTAGAAGAGGGGAATAGGGATCTGACCTTCGAACTAGTGAAATCCAGTGTTGAAATGAACAGATCTTGAACTTGTGAAAAGTGAATCCAGCCTCGGTCTGAAGATCCAACCGAGTGTTTGGGTGTGGGTTTTGGGTCAACGTAGAGATGGAATATAGAGAGATAGAGTTCGAGGGGGTGGGGTGGGGTGGGGTCGGGTGGGGGTGGAGGCTCATAAATCAACTGAAGGGGTAGCAACGAGAGAGAGAGAGAGAGAGAGAGACGTTGCCAAATGAAAATGTGGTAAAGCGTCGTCGTTTGGGTGGAGAAAGTGGTGATGCGACGTCGGGTGTAGGTCTTTCCTAAACTGCTTTATTAGCAGCCAGGATAGACCTGGTGAAATGTTTTCTTGGAGTTAAAAGAAATCCTAAATTTGAACCTTTGACATATTTACTACTACTATATTGTCATTGTCAAAAATATGGGTGGGTGGGTGGGTGGGGAGCCAAACAAAATAATTCCGCAAATTATTTGATAAACCTCATCTATTATTGGCTACAATTATTGTGATGATTTTAATGAAAACCAAAAGCTGATTCATTTTGATGCAAAGGGACTAAAATATATGAAGCATAAAAACTGCATATAAAATTATCTGAGACAAAGAAAAAGAAAAAGAAAAAGCGAACGCCACTTGATTGAGCAATAAGATCGCTATTTATCTAAGAAAACAACAAAAATAGGGGTGCTTAGAAATGGATGTAAGCCATGATTTGTTCACTTTTATAGTAAAATTATCTGCATCTTAATCATGTAACCAAAAAATACCAAAAACTGCATATGAAAAGTAGAAGCTTCTTCATTCTCATGCAACGCACCGAATTTTTTAAGCAACAGAACCGTATTACCAAGACAAGAAAATGCAAACTTCACTTGATTGAACAATAAGATCGTCTGCTTAGAAATGGATGTGACTCATGATTGGTTTGCTTTCATACTGATATATTACATGTATCTTAATCATGTAATTGGGAAAGTACAGAGAACTGCATATGATGTCATTAAAATAACAAGTTAGACAATCTTTGATAAGAACTTTCTTTCCCAAACTTGGCTTCGTATTTAAAATAATACTAAGGATTGTCCGCTGGCCTTTAGATCAACCTTGAGCTTATCACCATGTATGCATGCACCTTTAAATAAAAGCTTCTGCAACGCAATGGACTTGTCATGGAGCGCAGACTGGTCCCTTTCAATAAGCATAGCCTTCCCTCAATCTCACACCAAAGATAGAAAAAAGAATCGGAATGATTCTTTATGGATATATAAAGGGTGAAAATGCTGCTGATCCATGTCACACGTTGCTATCTTTTGCCATACATGGAACTGGTCAAGGGCATATCCTATGTGGTTGTTTTCCCTTGGTCACAACCTACATTAGAATGCCAGCCAAAATGTTACTAGTAGCAAATATATATATAAGTGCATAAAAGAAAGGAGTTCTGCAATGAAATTTTGTGCACGTTTCACCATTTGTACCCTCTGGCTAACTTCAATGTACATATCATTAAAAATTAGAGGTTAACGTGCTCAACTTAATAAGTCAGTAACTAAATATAAAGCTAACTAGAGAGAAGTAAAGTTAAAGTCAGAGAGGACTTATCGTTTTAGAAGAGTCGAGGCGTGGCAGGGCTACCGTCGTGAAAGGTTATTTCACCTCTACTAGGTCGTAATTTTTAATGCGGATGGGCTACACCGCGGCCACCTCTCGGGATTCAACAGCTAAGCTTCGAGTGTGTGCATTCAAGAAGAAGCCCTAGACTTGCTAACTTGAATTGCCCGAACCAATACATATTGACTGAAAATCGAGAAAAAGAAGAGAGATTATCCTGTGTGAAAAAAGCTTTGGAACTGATTTTCTAGCAATAGAGGAGGATTTAAACTGGGAAGTTAACTCTAAAATCATAGTTAAAGATGTGATTAGATATAAGAATAAGGTGATTGATTTTATTTGATAGAAGATATCAGTCGGAGACGAACAATAAGTTAAAATTAGCTAATGACCCATATACTATACGCGATAAGAGCGAGCAGTATGTGTGCAGTTGGGGGTGTGTGGGTGTGTTCCTGTGTGAATGTGCATGAGTTTTGTGGGTGTGTGTTTTTAATTTCATATTTGCTGACATTCTGCAATTACTTGGTTTGGATTTATAACAAAAAGATTTCTTAGATAAGAATTTGTATGGAGTTGTTTAATGGTCTTGAAATCTTCTGTACTTCGTTTTTTCAATTTGTATTCAAAGCGTCATCCGGTAAAGATTTAACTTTTTGTTGATTGATGTGCAGACACTAGGGTATGGATGGGCTGGTAAGTTAAGGAGGTATCTCGTTGATCTTGTTGAGATGCGGCGGCCTTCAAATGTTGCACAAGTCTCTCTAATTAGGTCAGTTTATCCTCTTATCCTAGCTTTATCTTCATTATGATTATGATGTTGTCTCAATATTTACTCAGGAAAATGTCAATCAGTTTTGAAATATTTTGAACAAAGGTTGCGAAAAAAGCAAAGCAAAATAAATGAAGGGATGTCTGGCAATTCAAATTTAGATCTTCGTTTGATTTTCATTCATATCCTTCTACGGTGATATGCTCTAGATATGAAAATATGACCCTTTTCTTGATAGTCTTCCTTTTTCATTTTTCTTAAATATGTTTCGTATTCCTTTTAGTTCTAGTCATAATTTCATTTGGTTGTCTTCCTTTTCATTTACTTGTATAGCACATAAAAAGCACAAAGAACACATTCTTTTTGAATCAAATTTTAAAAGTTATTAGAAAGTACATCGGTTACCATGATGTCATCCAATGTATAGCCTGCATATTGTCATGGTTAAATTTGACTTTTGGTTGGAGATCGGGACATGTTCTCTCTATAAGTATTTTGCTATTCTTTCTTTTTGTTTTTTTTTGCAGTTCAGGTAGTTGATTTTGCTTTTGTGGATAGAAAAGCGAAAGTGTTGAGCAGTTTTTACGAGTTTATCACTGGAAGTTGAAAAGATGCAAAGTCAACACAGGACCTGCCTATTCTAAGATCTTGAATTCTAGCCCACTTTGATATTCTGTATGCTTGGTTATGGTGCATGGCTTTTAGGAATGTGAAAATTTTGCCTATTGTAGAACTTTACCATTTATGCCATGATCTCTTAACAGGAATGGCAAATGCAAAAAGTCTGAGAAATCCTCTTCCTACGCTTTCAATCCTTGCACAAGACATTAGTGACCTTGCCTTTAAGGAGAAGGAAATATGCAGTCCAATACTGAAGAGGTGGCACCTTCTTGCAACAGGTGTTGCTGTAGCCACGATGCATACTTGCTATGGAGATGAAATGAAGTAATTTGTTTTGAAGCGGGTTAATTCGACAAGTACAAGCAAGAAAAAGAATGCGAGTTTCTCATATGTGAATGAGTCTTTATTTTCTTACTTTGTAGCAATAACTGAATAAGCGGCTATTCATTACTCAATCCTTATGTATTCATGTAGCTTTCATTCATGAGAGAAGTAAGGCAATGTTGTTTTTTTGAACTTGTGAGAATTTCACTGGAATGAAATGGTTTAAAGTTTATTGGAGTACACTTGCATGTCTATCTTTGTTGTACTCAAATGCCGAGAAATGAAATGGTGGTTCCGAATAAGTGGATTGCAATGCATTTGAAAGGAAAAATGAGGGACGGTACAAGTTGCAAGTGGAAATAGTGGCCGCAATGTTGTGCATTCTTGCTAACTAGAACAGTGTGTATCCTGTACATCATAAGCAAGATCTCCAATGAAATTATTTTAATTTGCTGCTGTTTGGTTTCCAGTTGCAGCTTGGCATTAGCCTCTTTCCAAGTAGCATTATGTGTATTTCATGGATATTTAATCCAATTGGTGTCTTAGTGCAACCAATACAAGCGACAACATTTTTTGATGATTGGATTATCTGATATGGCAATGGCTCTGTTGATAGCCGCTGTAAGAGCAGCGTCTGCCATATTTGCTTTTTTGGTCCTAACTCTTCTTAATGAAGGTTTCAGTATAAAACCTTCACCTTGCTTTGAGTAAGTAGAGTCCAATTAAATCAAAGTCTTCACAACTACTAAAGGTTTCAGCAGAAAACCTTCACCTTTGCCAAAAGCTGGAGAAAAACTAGAGAATTTGCCATATGCAACAGTTTTCTTCCTTGACAAAGTCCAAGAAAGTATGAACAGGAAAAGAACAATTCAGAAAGAAAAAGCACCATTGTCATACACTACTTGGAACCACGTTTTTGTTTGAAACATGAATAAGCATTCAAGCTTTGCAAAATAAATTATGAGCTCTCAAACCATAATCCAAAAGCAAATTTAGAACATCACAAAACCAAAAATGTTGTCCACCTATATAGTACCCCAAGAGAAGATACTAGATCTAACGAAGGAAAAACAATTATAGATCTTCTAGGCTGTAGCATGTTGTCTCCTCCATGTTATGCTACTTCTTCTAGTCTCTCATTTTTAGATCTCGAACCCTTCCACCTTGAGACACTTGGCTCTTGTTACTAAGAAAACCAAAATCCACGAGACAAATTCTATGTCAAGCAACTCAAATCGACATAATATATGGCCAATAAAGAAAGTGATACATACTAAATTACAATCCCTTCCATCTTCATTCTTTTGCATTTACATAAAACTATAAATTAGTACAGGAAACTCAAATGTAAGACTAAAAAAGAGGGACCTAAATCAAGATTCAAGATAAGTTACCTTTCGCTTTTGACATCCTATACAATTATGACTTTTCAAATGACAATAAGTGCAAGGTCTTTTTTTTTTTCAATCTGTAGCCAATTCTATAGAAGATTTTAACCTAGTTGCGACTTTTGGATGCCCCTTCGTCTTAACAGGGGGCGCAAGGTCATGAACTGATATTTGATGCATACTTCTACTTGGCAAATACCTGCACTTGATCAACATGAGTAACTATTTGAAAACTAGTAGTCTGATCTACTTTCTTTCTCAATGCTTGCTTTTCTATGAAACTACTAATCCACACATCAAGCTCCTCTATGTGGGAAATGAATCTCTTGCATCTTCAATTGCTTGTGCAAATTTAGCTTGAATGGACCACAAAGTTAAGGAGCACATCCCATTTTTGTCAAGAGATTTATTCTCTCCCTTTAACCTACTACCAACATCGCCTACCTTACACCTAGCAGCAATCATCCATCTAGGCAATATGCAGTGCTTAGGGAGGTCGATTAGCTTCTTATTCTTGATAATATAGAATATATGCTTACACATGATTCCTTCCGTCTCAAATTTAGCACATGAGCATGTAGCCCTAAAATCAACCGATGAATGGTAGGAAAATATTTTTCATTTATCTCTCTCAATAATTATAGGTCCATCATGTATGTTGTGAGCTCGACATCCTTAGCATCTCGTGAGAGCAATCAACGCTAGACATACACTCTTTCAAAAAGATCTCAAACAGTTGACGGGGTAGCATTCTCCCGCCCTTACTTCGATTGGATAACTAGACAATAGCACTTCTTTCGAGTTCATCGTATTAAAATCCTCATCTTCTAATACAAACGTTCAAAACTTTACTGATTTATCATCCTGCACAACAAACTCATTCAACATTGTACTTAAATTCACATACCCATCAAAAAAAGGAATGTATACTCTCATTTCTTCCACTTGTGGTCATGCCGGCAAAGAATGTATCTTTCAAGTATGCCTTTGCCCACTTTTGACGTACGGTATACATGTTCTGAAGCCAACTATTTTCTTTCAATTCATACGTTTCATTTAAAGTTTTCCACCTTGACTCAAGTTCCAAAATGGTTAGACCTTTTGTTCATAGCACTGTGTGTGCCTCGTGAAAGTCAGTACAACGAGAACGTAATGATTGTAGATACTCCATGACGTGCTTTTTTATGTGCCATGCGCAACAACAATGTCGAGCATTTGGAAAGACTTTAGCAATTTCCTTGCATATAGCACTATCTTAGTCTATAATGATTGCTACCGGGGCCTGCAAAACATTGCAAAAAGTGCTCAAACATCATCCTCTAATAAAGCAGCTCTAAACAATATAGATTGTTGATGGTGATTCACTCCAATAAATGGAGAAAATGGCATCTTATATTTGTTTATCTTGTAAGTCACGTCCAACACAAGAAAATCACCAAATTGGGTGTACGAGGCCTTGGATCTTCTGTCTATCCAAAAAACACTCCTTAAAGATCCGAATTGAGCCAAATCCATTGCAAAATAATGGCTACCATCTGAAACGGCCTTGTCTTGAAAATGCTTAACAATCCCGCAACATTATCATCCAACATTATTTTTCGTTTCACTGCTAATGATACCAGAGCACTATTTCATAGTGATATTAGCCTCCTCGCCAGGTTTCATAGCATTCACAATCCTTGTAATTTGAGCAAGTTTGAAGCCTTCTTGATCAAGTGTATAAACTAGTCATTTGCATGCGCAAAACGATGATACTTGATGTGTGACGATGCTTGACTACTTTTGGTGTGGTAGCACTAAGAGGATGATTATGAATATCTTCAAACTTGTCCACGGCCCACATGTCAAGCTTCTTCAACAGTGTAATTTGCATCATCGCGCCACAACATGTTCTTGTATCCCTATGACGTTTTAATTGCTTCCCAAGCTGCCTTTTATCATCTAATTTCTCGAAGCCTTGCTTATTGCACACAAATTACCTCCTAAATATCTCAATTTTCATCTTATTCTTATGTGAATAGTGGATACGAGTACCAAAATCTTTCACCAGCGCATATCAATAATAAAACTTGTATGCCTCGTCTTGTCCGCCAAACACTTTTCCGATAATAGCTTCTTCACTATATTCCTCACATTTCCCAGATTGTTCACCATCACACATTTTGCCCTCATTATACTCAAGCGAAACAACACCTAAATCCCCGTATTCTTAACCATCCTACATTTCACCATTGTCAATTATATGCATTTTATCACCGTCGTTGCTATATGTATTAAGCCCTAAATCCCATGCTTCATGATTTTTAGCCCCCACTTCATCTTTGTGGGCAATATCGGATAGCTTGCAGTCGATCATTGGCTGAAAACATGGCTACGAAGATGCATCAGTCATTCGAACATCGTCCCCCCCCCCATGTAGTATTGTATGCATTTACATACAGTTTGTGCAACCTTTAATCATAACATGAATTCACAAACATAAATTTTGTTCTTATGCATTGTGAGCAATTCAAAAGGTGTGAACAAACCCGTTCAAAAATCAAACAAATGGTGGGCAATTTGCAAAGCTAGGAGGCAAAATAAGAGAAGGAGAATCTGAAAAGGTTTCAGTGAGGGAGAAGGGAAGACATGGTGGTGGCTATTGTGGGCAGGCGGCGGCGGCAAGGAAGGAAAGGAGGCAGCAGCGAGCGACAGCGAATGACGGCGAACTAGAGGGGAACAACAGAGGCAAAAGGCAACGAGGGGTGGCTCTCCATTGTTCCTGTGGGAAGGAAAGAGATGGCCTGCAGTGTGGTTGAGCCGGCGAGGCGGGTGTGCAGCATACGGGAGAGTGAAGACTGAACGTACAGAAGAGAAAAGCTAAGGGAGGAGAAGAAATTACCTAAAAACAAGAGTTTTAACACCTATCGTAAAACTACGTCGTTTTAATAACATGCCAAAGAAATCTTTTATGTGGCATAGCGACATAACTCATTTCCCCTATTAGAAAAGTTTTGGTATGTTTCGAATAAGTATCTAAAGTTTGGGAGTATTTGTGTATATTGCTAATTAGGATTTCTTAAATACTTTTTCTTTTCTTCAGCAACAGTGCTGCTGCACAGTGCTGTGTTATTAGTGCCACTGCTTGAATTTTTTTCTCTTCATTTCATCCAATGTAAGCTCTAAATTGGAATTTAACCCCCTCACTAGATTTGTAATGGATTTTTTTCGCCATAGGTCACATTAAACAGAAAATAATTTGGATGATTGATTATGCCCTAGAGTATTTGCTTTTGGCAATAGCGCTAAATTTTGTGTGACGTTAGTTATGCTAGGATTTAACGTGTCAAATTGCTTGAATTAAGGTAAGGGATTTTTTATTTTTGTTGTGGTAGAGGGTTTTTCTATTTTTACGGCCATTCGTAGTCGCGGTACACACCGAGTTGCGTCCACCCTGATGCCTCCCACCTCGTCATTGCCCACTGATGACGAGGTACATAGTTCGAGCATCCAACAGGCGGGTCCAGTCCCAGCCCTAGCTTCAACCGCTGCAGCAGCCCCAGTGTTGTAAAAAGCTTGCCTAGGCGCAAAGTGCATCCAGGGGCACTACTCGCGCCTCGCCAAGGCCTAGGCGCAGCACGTTTGATTAGGCGCGCGCCTAGTGAGCCTAGGGGCCAAGGCGCTAGGCGCACAGCGGGGCGGGAGGCGGCACACTAAGGCGCACGAAATATAATCGTTGGATAGGTTATCGTGGCTTTATGAAGACTATCCATTTTCTTTCGGTTTTCTCTTTTATTTTAACCCCACCAAGTTCTAACAAAAATTCTGAAAGAATAAAGTCAATAAACCTAACTCTAAAATCCCAAATCAGAAAACTATTTTCACGGCTCTCAGAGCAACCCATCGTCAGTCCAGTCGCCACTGTGCCCAATCTCGTGCCTTGCTCCTGTCACCGGCGGCCACTCCAGTTGCTGTTGATATTGCTCCAATCATCGACGTCGTTGCCGCTGTTCCTCTCTGCCTCTACTGGTCGGTTGCTCCACGCTTACACTCCACATCTTCACCCCAAGGCTTACCGAGATGTCGCTAACTTCACCGGAGTTACTATCCACTGATTCATCTCTCCCTTTCATGAGCATATACCCGACCCTCTCTTCCCCTCTTTCTCTTTCTTTATCCCTTTTTTCTCCCTTTTTCTATAACCAAAGGAGAGAATATTATTTTCCCTTTTCCTGCATTAATAATTTTCAAGAGACTTACCGAGATGTCGCTAACTTCACCGGAGTTACCATCCACTGATTCCTCTCTCCCTTTCACGAGCACATATCCCACCTTCTCTTCCCCTCTTTCTCTTTCTTTATTCCTTTTCTCTCCCTTTTTCTGTAACCGAAGGAGAGAATATTATTTTCCTTTTCTATTTTATCCAAATTTCCCCACATAAGGTAAGCAAAATTTTCTCTGTTAATTTTCTCCTTGGTTCCCCCTTGTTCCCAAAATAAAGAGTTGACTTATTCTTTACAAATAAATCAAAATTTTATTTTATTTTATGTATTTACTAATTTGTTTCATTGATAGCAATAAAATATTGTACTAAGTATATAAAAGAATATCGTCGCTAACAATTTAATTAACCGATAAAAATATATTAAAGTTCGGGGCGTTACATTTTTCCCGCCTTTAAAGAAATTCTCTCCTCCAAATTTACGTACCTCAGGATTGAAATAGGTGAGGGTATTTGCTTCTGATTTCATCTTTGCGCTCCCAGTGGCCTCCTCAACCGCGTGGTTCCTCCACATAACGTTCATTAAAGGAATCTTCTTAGTTTGAAGTGTCTGCTCCTTACAATCCAGTATCCAAACATGGAGTTCGATATAGGTGAAGTCTTCCCTAATCTGCAAGGGCTTCGGTTGTAATATATATGTGGAGTCTGCAACATACTTCCTCAGCATAGACACATGGAACACATTGTGGACACTGACCAACTTAGTTGGCGGTAGGGCTATTTGGTAGGTGAGGGAACCAACTATTTCTAGTATCTCAAAGGGTCCCACATACCTAGGGCTCAATTTTCCCTTCTTCCCAACTCGTAGTACTCCCTTCATTGGTGACACCTTAGAACTCAAACTATTGTCTGCGTATATCCACATAATTCTTTTGTCTACTTTGAGCACCCCATAACCTCTCTTTAATTACTTTGACCTTCTTTAATGTTAGTTGCACCAATTCTGGTCCCAACAGTTTCCTTTTCCCTACTCGTCCCAACATAGTGGCGATCTGTACTTCCTACCATATAGGGCTTAAAAAAGGGGCCATCCTAATGCTACTATGGTAATTGTTGTTGTAAGAAAATTCCATCAGCAGTAGATGATCATTCTAGCTCCCCTTAAAATCCAGAACACAAGCTCGTAGTAGATCTTCCAATGTCTGGATAGTCCTTTCTGACTGACCGTCTGTTTGAGGGTGAAAAGACATGCTAAATTGTAGTCAAGTACCGAATGCATGTTGTAAACTTTTCCAGAATTTGGACACAAAAATGAGGGTCCCTATGGAAACAATTGAGATTTGAATGCCATGCAAGTGTACTATCTCCTCCACAGAGGTGGTAGCCAACTTGTCCATCGGATAAGTCATCCGCCCTACGTTGGTTCCCTTACTTCTATGGGTTCGACCTCAGGTTCATTTGATAATAGCATCTAGTCATAAACTTATATTTAAATTTTATTTAAACTATATTAATGTTGGTATTGTATAGGATCTCGTCGAGGCTGTGGCTAGACACACGGGGTGCGCATCGATTCCCAGCGTAAACAGAGAGTTACTCTCACCGAGCAGGGCCAATAAGTAAAAAATCAAATAATGCAATACTTATCACTTTAATTCTGATAGTTATCATATTAATGTATTTCTTTATCAAGATCTTAGAGTATCCGGTGAACATGAAGATCGGCATCCTTGTGAATGACTGATTCTTTGAGCCACTGCTCTACTGGAAGGACTGGGATGCCGGGACGAGGGAGGCCTCGTGGGAGGAGTGGCTGGTACAGTTTTCCTTTTTGTCAGTTATTATTTGTTTAATTAATATGTAATATTTAAATTAATCATACTGATTGTGTAATTGGATGCATTGCAGGAGGGGTTCGAGTTTGTGTCACCTAAGCAACAGGTGTTAGGGCGGCAGGTAATTTTTTGCTAATATAGGCAAAAATTACCAGCAATAGCTACACGGCGCATGGGAGCAGGCGAGGAAGATGCTGCCCAAGTGTGCTCCGATGGAAGAGCAGAAGGGTTATCCCCTTCATTGGATCTCACCATCTATATGGCGGCAGATGGTTGATAAGTGGATCACTGATCCAACTAGGGAGCAAGAGTAAGAGTGGGGAAGAGAACAGACAGGACAAACATCCTACACATACAAAGGGGTCCGTCCCTCAAGACGTCGTCCAACACAAGAATACGGCTAAGTACCCAAACCTGGGGGCGGATGAGGTATGTGCTCTGATGTATACTCATACACACGTGAGGAAGAAGGATAAGGACGATGCACATCAGGTGGGGGATTTCGTTTCAGATATTTTTTGGCAGATCGTTGTAAGTTACAAACTAATTTGTTTATGTTAAAATTTTGACTATGTATTCGATGTTTGTTGTCATAATGTCTTCAATATCAAATCACTATTTTGCAGGCCTCGTATGAACATATTAGGGGATCTGGGCAGCAGTTCGAACAGCCATCAACGTCCACAAGTATGGGTACAAGTACCAGGGGATTGAAGCGATGGTTGGATACACTAAGGATCGTCAAATAGGCCAAAAAGGTACGTACACGGCCTACCCAACATGACTGCACATGATGTGCTACGAGCATCCCCACCCTCTACTGCCTTCTACAAACACGGACACCGACCGCAATACACAAGGACGATATTCTTTGCATTGCTACGGAGGTGTTCAAGACGATCAGGGCACGTAAGGATCGGGTATAGAACAATTATTTTATGAAGTCAATATATACATGAACTAAACACGACTTACAATTACTATTGATATTAATGCATCGGTGCCTTTACTCGCAAGGCACTATTGCTGGACATACCGAGCCAGATCTGAATGACAGTACCCCCGTGGACGACGACGATCGGCAGGATCCAGACCCCGGTCTCGCTGGCCCCGAAGCCCTTCCCCTTTCGTTCCCTCCTGGACTTGTGTGGATCCCCTCCCTATTTGTATCCCCCTCTCGTGCCCTCCTAAAATTTGTATATATTTTATTTTTTGATTAGTATTAAATTTATATATATGTATTGAGTTTGTTTTAGGGTTAAATAATTATTGATCAATAATTATTTAACCCTAATGTAGATTGAGAATTGATTGTTGGATTAAGAATTTGAACTACAGGTTTAAGTATTTAAAAAATATAAAAAATTAATTTGACTTTTAGCGACAAATTATGTTCTGTTGCTAAAAGTCTTTAGTTAAAACATAAAAACTTTCGCGACGGGTTTACGGATTATATTCCGTCACTAAAAGTCTTTAGTTAAAGTGTAAAAAAAACTTTAGCTACGAAAAATCCGTCGCTAAAGATATTATCAACCGAATATTAGCGACGGATATTCCATCGCTGAAAGTCCTTTATTTTTTGCTGAAGGAGTTTTAGCAACGGAATGACGGTAATATCTTTAGCAACATATTTTTTCTTCTCTAAATACTTTACAAAATTTATAATTTTTTTAAAAAATAAACTAAAATACATAAATTATCTTTAGCTACGGATATTTCATCGCTAATTTAATTAATCAACCCATTGGTAAATGTCAATTTTTTAGCGACGGATTTTCAAATTTCGTCATCAAACTTTTGGCGATGGTGTTATAAGCGACAAACTTTTAGCAACAGGGTGTCCGTCGCTAAAAGGCTTTTGCGACGGTTTTAGGCCTTTTAGCGCTGGAGACCAGTTTCTTCTAGTGAGCGTCTGTTAAATGTGGTTATGAAAGAACCATGCAGTAGTCAAATATTGCTAGATTAACCAAAGCCTCAACATTCAATGCTACTAGTACTCGAGGATCCATTATGATATCCAAAATTACCAACACCGAGAATTCCATTAACATTGGACCTATCATGGTGTGTCTCCCCATCATAGCACTTACCGAAACTAGTATTTCTTCATCCTTACAGCACCAACATTTGATTTAATATTACTAGGAGGATGTTCTCAATATTTATCGTAAGAGCCACAGCCCCAACCACTAGAAATCCTACGTATGTGAGCATACACTTTTTCGTGGTGTTTGTTGAACTAGGCCCAAACTTTGTAACTAATAACTAATAGCTCAGTACCTCCATGAATGATAACTATTCACGTTCATAACTACTAGGAAACTTAACCAATTGGGCTAGATGTCGTTGTTATTTCTCAATTCCTTGTTGATACATGATCGTTATCTTATCTGGTATAATTGTGAACCATATCCTCGTTGTAACAAAATAATATCAATTTGCACAGTATCATAGTTACCACCACCATAAGTTGTTCCTCTAATCCTGGTTATAGTACTCCCTTGACTCTTTCCACAATCCAGTTCATCTTTTGCTACATACTATGCTGCTAATTTCACTGTCATCGTCACCATTAAGTTCATCATCATCCTCAAATAATAATTGACAAGGACATTTCGGAACTGTCATCATCAATACTATCGTCATCGTTATTATAACTTTCTCACATTAAACTTTTGGTGAGTCTGTGCAATGTTCTATCCAATCAACTCAAGTATTCATTTTGATATTTTTATGGCAAGATGGGTGGGTTTTTTTTTTAATCTCACGTTTACTCACAAATATATCATCATTCCCAAACACATGATTAAAATCTATCGGGTTGTAGCAATTCTTAATATCTTTGCTAAACATCAAATTTCTAACTCGAAGTTACATATTCTTATGCACATACATTAACTTCCATTGCTTAACAATTCTGAAGCTTTCTGTGTAAAAGTGTCCACATGCTCTCTTTCACAATGCTAATATGAACATGTGGCTAAGGACTTTGACGATATATTCTTCTCGAATTAGGTGCTTGATTTTCATGACTGGCGATGTGCATTTGAAAAATGTAGTTTCTCGAGTCGCCATCTAATTTTTTAACTGGAAAAACAAGAAAACCCTAAAAACAACTCTAGATCACTAATTCAGCTAACCTAGTCTAGGTAACCCTATATTCAGATTCAGGGACTTATTTGTATGGCGAGAAGAGGTGAGGCAGCTCATCATACCCTCCTTAATTTTATCATGATTTCATGAATTTATTGAAATAAGAACAACCCCTAATTATACTTAACTATTTTGTCCAAACTCAACATCCGACATTAAGTGGCCTGCGTAAATAGTCGAAGCAATTAAGATCAAATCTCGTAGTTCTAACCCTAGGGGGAGCAACTTAAACTCTACTTTATCTGTTGTTTTATGAAAATAGGGTCATGGCTAAATTTAATTATCTAAGTATGGGAACAGAGTAGTTTTTAATCCATGGACCAAAATTTAATTGCAAGGAGGGGATTTACTTTAACCAAAAAAGTGAAAGGGTGCTACCTTTTGATCGGTTTGCATGCATCCATGATGCAATAAGCTTGAATAGACGAATTTATGAGTATGTGTACAGAGAAGGGGATCCAATATATAAGAACTTTAATTAGAAGCCTCACAGAGGCATTTTAGAACTCTAGATTTTCCTCTATCTTTAGGAGTTGCTTGAGGGTTGTTTGAATAGAAGTCTTTGGGTCTAGGGTTTAAAAAAGTTGCACCAAAAGATTAGGACGTAGCTCTAGCCATCACCAAAAATATATTAAAAGACCTAAATACCCCTCTATCGACTGGTATATTTTAACAGCCAAGATGTACCAGTCGGTCCAATTTTGCTTAAGACTTTATTTTAAAGCCCCTATTCTCGAAAGAAAATCTTACCTATCATAAAAATTGTACGTGGATTATATTAGAATGGACCTAAGACCCAATTTGATCAAATTAACTGATCTAAGATAAGCCGAACATACATACGTTGATTGGACTGGAGTCACTGGACTAATCTAGAAGATTAAAGGAGCCTTCATCAAAGCCTTCCTTCTGGTAAAATTGGTAGCTCGGGTGTTAGAAGCATGTTTGTTTATTACTTCTTTTAGTGCAGTTGGAGAAAAATAGTTAAGATGGTACTCCACAGTATGTAATTTTTGGTAAATGAAGATGTCAAAGCAAAGCAGAATCAAATTTATTTAGGCATGAATCGCAAAGTGTTCTCACGTATGCGCTCAGGTCCACCACGCTCGATGCCACGTTAGCTGTCCACTTACATGTCGCCAAGTACTTCTCTTCTGATTTATTATCTGCAGTTTTAGCCACTTGGACCACACCCTCATAGCCAAATCCCCACTCCCCTCCGTCCTTTTGGGAAACACTTTCCTCACCATAATCCAACAACAAAAATATTCGTTTTCAACTTAGTCCATTATCCCCATTCTTATATCATACTCCCAACACTAGCTATCGTTAGATACATTCTTGTTGCAACATCTCCAATAGGTCAATTACCTCTTTTTTGGAAGAATTACATGAACAACCTCAAACACCGAAAGGAAGACATGATTCTTGATGAGTTGGGTCCTCATCAGTAGATTACGAACAACAAGCAATAGGAAGATCGCTTTAAAGATAAAGGTATTTTTAAAATTCTGGCTGTGGATGAGGGAGAATCATCTAAAAGAAACTCTAGCGAGAACAACAAAAAGAAAGAATCAAGGAAATAACAACAAAAAGGACATAGACCAGAAAAAAGGGCACAAAGGTAAGTGTTATCACTGTGGCAAACCATGGCATTACGTGTGTGACACCCCCAACCCTAGTGATGTCACTAGAGCCGGGTTATCAGTCATTACTACATCATAAACCCTGTCGATACAGAGCAATTCTAAAAACAACATCCTTGAACATATGTCAGGTTTTACAAAAATCCATCCTTACAAAAAATTTCATCGTAAGGCTCAACATGAGCACAGTGAAAATATTTACACAAAATGTCTAGTCCCCAAAATGAGCATATTGCCGTCTTACTTTTGGATTTACTGATTAAGCGCTTTCTCCTTCCCTTTCCTCGAAGTTTCCCCTACTCTGCGCTGACTGCCTGAAAACATTACAGGTAAGGAATGAGCGCAAATCGCCCAGTAAAGATAATACGAGGAACAACACAGACAACGAAGTGACAACCTTGGGAGAAATGATAATTAGTCTCAACGATATCAAGAATCCAGAATTTCAAAGGATGACACAACATCAATTCAATGGATCAAGCAACATGTTTTCTTTTCTTTTAGTCAGACTGAACGGCTTTAAGGCCCAACAGAACAACATTATCACCACATTTAATGAACTGGACTGATCGAACTGACTGACCGACTACAATGCACGTGAACACTAAATCACCAAATTAAACATCAATAAAATATAAGCCATTAAAATTGCAGTATTATAATAAAGTCAAATGAAATGCAGACACCAACCGGACTGACTGGACTTAATCGACACGACTGACTCGACCCGCGCGCCCTACCTCTTGTTGCCTGTGATTATGTTTCATTAGCCCTCCTTTCACATAATGTCTCGTGCTCTGGGATGTTCATCTCAGTCTCAAACAAATAAAAGAGACAACAAGCACAAGAAGGGAACTCACGAAGAGTTGTTCGTCCCCAAACCACGCTATCGTCAAAGCACATAATACAACAACTAAACGGACTAAGGGAACTGAGTTTACCCCATGTCCTCGATTCAATAAACCACTCAACAAGAAATTCCAGTCAAACATACGACTGAGGTTCAACAAGGTAATCCAAAATCATCACTAAACGCTCAAAAAGTAGACTAGGAAACAAGCTAGTCGAAAACCACAACAATATTTCAAGTACGAGAGGTATAGGCACATCAATCACCGATACCTTATCTTCAACATAAAACGTTCATCATACTTCATCCTAACAACGATGGGTATGCCAAGAGGAACAATTTCGTAGCATGCAAAGAGCTGTATTATCCTTACCTGGCTAGCTTTTAGTTGACAAGCCCAACAGCTTCAAAGCACTACGAGCGGGGTCACCTAATCAAATAAGACCCTACTCGTTAGTCACTGATCATCATAATACAAAATTATTTTATTTTACTTATCAGCTATTATCGTGTTCTACAGCGGTTGATTACTCCGACCTAATAGCCAGGTCTTTAACCTAGCCGAGCACCGCACTAGTGCTAACACCCTTTAGTTAGGGATTTTAATCCCATTCTACACTTCTTGTTATTCTAGTATTCTTAATTAAGGCATTCGCCGAAGTTCGGAGTTCACGTGGTAAAATTACCAAAATACCATCCGTCTAGTGGGAAATTACCAAAATGCCCCTGGGGTCTACTATCGCTCCCATCACCTCAAATCAACTTCAAAATAACCTTTTATGTGTTTTACCACCCTTTCCAGATTAAAAGTCCTTCAAAAAACTCTATCAGGAAAATCACCAAAATACTCCTCTCTGGTGGCAATTTATGAAAATGCCCCCACGAGGGTTCCCGGCACCAAATAAATCTCAAAATTACTTATAAACATTATTTTTACCCTCTTGAAGTCATTCCCAAGCTAAAAAGTATTTTAAAAAATTTTCGCCTGAAAATCCCTGACCGGTGTCCGGACTGAGCGCTTAAAAGCCCGTTAGGTGAAAAAATAGTAAATGACTTCAGAATGGCCCAAACTCTTGGGAAAAGAAACTTCTTAACATCCTAAAGTCCCCATAAAATTTTTGGAACAAACGCGCTCGTTTGATATTTTAATTTACACTGTAAAGTTTCACGGTTTCCCATAGCGGTTTACCCCTTTCCAGTTCTCGGAAAAATCTGAATTTTTTTTTTCCGATATAGATCTCCTAAAAATACCTGGGGTCTCTTTTTTGCAATTTGGATAAATTTGGCTCTAGGTATTTTTAAACATTTATTGAAAAAAACTGCTTAATTTATTTTTCACTTTTAGTGACCATTACACTTACTATTCATGATCAACACACACTAATGCATGTTTTTCACACATACAGTCTTCTTCAACCTCACGCCCGACTTGCGCAGCCCTGAAACTCTTCCCTTCATCCATGGTTATACCCCTTCTTCCCCATTTCTCTACCTAAAACCCACATCCAACATCACCAACACCTTACAACACCTAATTTATAACCTAAATCATCTAAACACACACACACGAACACACCCGAACCACACAAACTCAAGAACACCATCTGCACACACTGAATTATCTTCCCCAATTCACTCCTACACCATGATTTTCCCCCGTTAGTCCACTGCTTCAAATCCATTTACCCCCCACAAATTCCTACCTTATGCGCACCGTACCGAAACCCACGTACCAACACACGCGACCATTCACAGTCACTAATTCCATATAATTTACACTAAAATGGAGTCACATAGCAAGCTTGAATGGAATTAAATCCATGAACAAGGATGTTTACAATGGAGCTCCTTACTCGTTGGTTCCTTCCTCTCCACGAGCTTTCTTCTTCTTTTTCTTTCTTTTTCCTCTTCCCTCTTCCTTCCCCGAAGCTGCCTTCTTCTCTATTTTCTTCTTCTTCTTCTTCTTCCCTCTTCCATCTTCCTTCCCCGAATCTGTCTTCCTCTCTGTTTTTCTATTTTTTTTCTTTTTTTGCTTTGTTCTCTTCTCCCTCTTCTTGTTTTCCCGAATTTCAATCACCCACTATTTAATTTGTACATTTCCTTAGTCACCACCCTAACTTGAGGTGGCAACAGGTAGGAAACTTTCCTTGGACACTTGGCATTTGGGTAAGCTTTCCAAAATTTATGAATTGATCCCCAATAATTTTTATATTTATAAAATGACCCCTCAACTATATGTAATTAACTTTCTGCCCCTCTAAATTAGGAAAATTTCACTTTGACCCCAAGCTACACTGACACCTTTTCTCACTTCCCGCCACCTAATTAACGCCAAAAGGACGTTCCTCGATAAAACTTTTCTGTTAATTAATTAACCTAGTGTTAAATTTTTTTTTGATACGTTCGGGGTATCACAACGTGCATGATTCTGTGCTTTCAAGAAATAGAAAAAAAATGAATACAAACAATTTGGTTGCTGTGGTCAGTGAAGTTAATGTCCTTAAAGATTATAATGCTCGATGGATTTTAAGTCAAAATAAAAGATAGATATAGCTACAAAAATATACCACTCAACAATAAAAGGCACATATAAATTCATCATAAAATCAAACCATCAGTTGGGGATTTCATGAGAGAAAAATGGATATTCATAAGGTGAATAGTTTTATAAGACTCTGCCCATAAACTCATAAGTGCCTACTTGACTAACCTTTTCAGTGAGACATTGTTCAATGGTGGGACTATGAACTGGGTCGTTATAGATAGTATCAGAGTGGACTCATACTCTACCTCTATCCATGCGATAGTTAGGTATTCAGTCCCATGGATGCGCATGTTAGTCTTGTTTTCTTACTTTCAGGTCTCAACAAGTCGTGCGCCAATCCCTACTTGATCCCTTGCTAAGTGTGTTGATCACTCACTCCTCACTCGAGCCTTTGGGCACTACATGCTCACACAACGGCAAAGTTGGCAAAAAGGAAAGAATAGAAAATAAGTGAAATAATCTTGTATGAATATCGGTGAATATTTATGATATGAATATAGCTGATGTCCTACACCTTATATATGTTGCCTCACGTCCTCAATGGACGGTGATGATCAATCTTATATAGTGGCAAGCATTGCAATTCTATATTCGCCCTAGAAATATTTAGAAACCTACAAGATTTCATTCATTTCTAGATTATTCCACTAGAATGAACCATTATAAGATAATCCTAGAACATATGGGAGTCCTTCCATGTAAGCGTTCTCGTAAGTGAACACATGCTATCCTAGTGTGAGTTTGGGCAGACAAGCCTCCAAAATCAATGTTTGTGACATTCTCCACCACCAACCATATGACGCCCTTGTCACGCCCTGCCATGCCTTCCCTTCACAAGGTTGCATACGATCAACTGTCTCGAACACTTGGAACTTTTAAAGAGTTGGCCACTATTGTACATTGCCCATCCATACACTGACCCTTGATAAGCTTAAGGGCTCTAACCTTAAAGTTGTCATACTTCTTATGCACAATTGGGACCAACGATTGGGCGCTTCCCACCGCACAAGTACATGGCAATAGCCTGGAACATTAGAATGACATGAGCCTTTATCATGAAGTTCACTCCAAGATCATTTCATAATTATTGATATCAACCAGGATAAAAGTTACCTTGCCCTTCTGATCCACAAACTGGATGTTGGCATCCTCCACCGTGCCATGAACTCATTTGTCCTAGAGTTCATAGAGTTGGTAATGCCCTCAACCATCATAATTGGCAAGCCAAGCTGCTCCACTGATCCTAGACCCATGAAGATTGCATTGGAACCTTTGTCACCTAGTGACTAAATGCTCCTCTAGTTGATTTTGGCCTTGAAAAAGGGTAGTGTTCATTTCCCATGGGTGCATTAGACCTTCCATCACTGTTCTGGTCATGGACGCCAAAATCTGCACTGCTTTTGTGCAAGTGTCAGCTAATCTACCCTCATTCACAAAAAGTGCCCTCAACTATCCATCTTCCATATTTGAGGAGTTTTCTATCTCCTTTATCTTAGACTTTAACAATATTGTTCAAGTTTTTTTATGGAATTGAGCAAGATGAGGTCCACCCCATTGAAAGCACCATTTTCTGCTTCGAGATAATAGGCATATGTTCCCAATAGTACTTCCACCCCTTGCAACGATTTCTTACGTCTTTATTGCTCGTTTCCCTATCCGATCCTTTTTTTTTGCCTTTGTTGTCTCCCCTACCATTGCCACAATCTTCTTAGGACTATTGGCTCTGTCTCTCCTTGGACCCTTGGGGGGTTTCTCCTTGTTGAATTTGACTATTGTTCATACCCTATCCTGCCCAGACCCCGGGGGCCCGCTAAGGGACCCGCCTCGCGTGACACATCATCCAGTCAACGGTCAATTATTCAACGCCAAAACTAGGTCAAAGCGCATCTCCTTTCGAGCATCCACAGACATCACCAGTGCAGCGACATCAACACGGTCAAACTGTTGGAAAAAGGAAGGGGTCGGCCACCCCTTTCTTAAGGGGGTCGGCCACCCCTTTCCTAAGGGGGTCGGCCACTCCCTTCCTAAGGGGGTCGGCCACCCCTTTTTTCAGGGGTTCGGCTATCCCCTTATTGTGAGGAGTCTGCCCCCCTTTCCAACCCAAGGGGTCGGCCACCCTTTTGCCTTGCAAGAGTCATTCCTAAACCCCTGACATCGTTCATCGCGCTCTCTACCATGCGTGCTTAACACCAATGGTCACCTAGCGCTCGTCGCCGACTGTGCGCAATCGTCACGACGGCAGCACACTATCCTAAGTATTGCTCCGTGACAGTCGTCGCCGTGCCCTTGCACCCCGCTGATAATACGTGCCCCTGACACTAAGTATTGCTCCGCGATAGTCGTCACCGCGCCCTTGCGCCCCGCTAATGATACGTGCCCCGGCACTAAGTATTGTTCTGCGACAGTCGTCGCCGCGCCCTTGCGCCCCTCTGATGATACGTGCCCCCGGCACTAAGTATTGTTCCGCGACAGTCATCGCCGCGCCCTTGCGCCCCTCTGATGATACGTGCCCCCAGCACCAAGTATTGCTCCGCGACAGTCATCGCCGCGCCTTTGCGCCTCGCTGATGATACGTGCCCCCGGCACTAAGTATTGCTCCGTGACAGTCGTCTCCGTGTCAATGCACCACAACCATGTTACAAGCCTCCAGGCATCACACCTATTCACCACACCATGCGCCCCTGCCACGGATGTGGAACATGCTTCGACCCACTCTTCGGAGTGTGCAACATTCTGGGGGCTCCACTCGTAGTGCTCCGGCACGAGGACCTCTCCCTGCGGCATGGGCTGAGCGCCATCACGGACTTAGTGCCATCGTCGGCTCAATTAACTGCTGGAAGGGCTGTATGCCGTCGCCGGCTCAATCAAACTACGGCATGGGCTGAGTGCCATCGCCGGCTCAATCAACTGCGGCATGGGCTGAGCGCCATCACGGACTTAGTGCCATCGCCGGTTCAATCAACTGCGGGACGGGCTGTATGCCGTCGCCGGCTCAATCACCAGGGGCTATGGTCCTCGCAGCAAGATGGACTCGTAACCCTGGAACCATCGTCGGCACAACCTTGAAGCCACAAACATCACACTTGCAGGGAGCTCCTACGCGAAGACTTTGTCGCAACAGACCCTAGGCACCAAGCGGTGACCATGGTCACTCATGTTAATCATGTTGCTGTTGATCGTCGACACCACCAGGGCAATGACCCACGGGTCACTCCGGGACTGGAGCAGGTCCTTGGAGGGCATCGCACTTAGTCCGCCTGGCAGTTGGCTACAGGGGCAACCCTCACCGCTGTCAGGTTCTCTACGCGTCTCTTGATGCACCTTGTGGGATTCAGTAAGGGCTTAGACTGGTGGCTGGGGCAACGGGCTACTCTGACCATGCTACCGCAGTATGATCAGTCTCCTCAGACAGGCAGAGAGATGTCGCAAGGGCAGGGCAGCATGAACTTAGGGACCGGCAATCCCAACGGAGAATTAGTGCTTTGGCCCCCTGGCGACGTGTCGTTCCCAGGGGGTGACACATGTCAAGTTATGACACATGCACATTTTTGCCTATAAATAGTGGACTTTGGAGCTTTTCCAAGGATCTTTCTCTCATTTGGACTTTTCACTTTCTCTCTCTAAAAAGACATTCTCTCTGGAATTCTAGTGAGAGAAACACACTTGGACTCCTGTCTCCGGACCCTCGACGCTGCATCCTTGACACGGACTATCGACTGTTGGCCTGTTCGTCGTCGCCCTGCCTGTGCGGCTCTGTCAGCCCTCGCGACCTGTCTGGGGAGCCTTGCTCTCAGCCCTTACCCCGTCCTTGCTGTCTCCCACGTTGCCTACCTGGAAGCTGACTCAAACTGCATCCTTTGTGACACCTCCACCTGTCATCGAACCCCTTTTCACAATCAACAACTATCTTCTCAATCCCTGCAAATGCTAATGAGAGATCCTTTAACCAATAATGTTGAAGCTCCTATCTTACCCAATGTTGCAACCCATCCATGAACTATTATGGTGCCTCGGTGTTGGCCATGTCGAGGAGCTTAAAGATGGTTGATCAGTGTTCCTTAACATAGCCATGCCATAAACCTATGTGCCTTAACATCTTGACCTTACAATACGCCTCTAGCTCAACATTCTTGGAATCGAATTGTTTCTTAACTCTTTCTTTTAGTCATCCCCAAAGTGTTAACCCTGCAGGTATTTTTCTCCTTGTTTGCACTACGACGCATCCACCAAAGTATTTTGATGTGTCCTTTAGGTACAAGGCTGCGACTTGGACTTTTTCACCCCAAGTTTATAATTTTGAGTGCCTCAAAGTAATGCTCCACGCTTAGCACAAAGTTATCTACGGTGATTGCATCTCTCGTGGCACCATAGGCCTCGTGTTTGCACGTTTACTGCAAGGGTGGAAGCCTATTATGCCACCCTTGGTATTATTGGCAATGGCAATTTTGCAGCATTTTAGTTCGGTAACGTAGTTCGGCCACTTCATGCTCTACTGCTTCCCTTTTCTCCCTCTCCTTGTCAATGACAACGAAGAGAGGCATGCTGTTAACATTCGAACTTACCTCGGTGTCCTTATCAAGTGCTTCCAACCAAGCCTAGAACCTACTCTTTCTTCAACTTGATGAAAGCACCATTGAACTTTTGGTGCATTGGCATGCTCAGAGTTTTTGTTTGAACTTGGCGGAAGAGCTCTCTACCGAACAATGTTTTTCTTCTATGGTGACTCACAATTGAGCAACTAAAGTACTAAGGTCTACAATGGCCTCGGGGTTCTTGTTACCCTTCTTCAACACATCGGTTGCCCTCCTCAGTCATCTTTACTTTGCAGTCTTTCCCAAGAAACAATTGCTCTAATATCTCAAGGAGTCATAGTGACAACTTTGAGGACTCTAACTGCATTTGAGTCGCATGCCATAAAGCTCTTTGTACATGTCGTGATCCAAAACTGCCACTGCACATTATTTTTGTAAAAAATGCACAGTGATTACTCTCTCATCTTACCACCAATCTCTGAGGCCTTGCCTAAATCAACAATTGATACATGTTAATACTTCACCTTCTTTTCTCTTTTTCTCAGCCCCTTAATTATTTTATTTGGCAAGAGCTATCGATACTTACAAGACAAATATTTTGAGAAAAATGTCATTGGACATCTATAAGAAATATTTAAATATACATTTATCTATGATTGTAGGCACTGAAATATCTTGAGAATATGCAAGTATGTTAACAACTTCCTTGCTAAGAGGTTATTATAGAAAGGCAATTAAAAATAAAAATAATAACAACATTGGTAATTCATAGAGAAAAATAGGAAACAAACTTTATCCCATTATTTGAATAGAAGGTGTGAAGCAGGAAAAAACAATGGTCATATGTGAGGAGTTGAGATGGATGAAAAGACTTTACATATATGTTAGAGCTATCGAAGGTCGTTTTAAATTAATTTAAAGTAATTAATGCATATTCTGACTAAAGTTAGACTTCAAAGTAGTTTGACTGATCATGTCGTTTTTCATTGTGTAATAATAATAATAATCAGTACACATAAAAAAATCTTCACCTAATTAAGGCTTTTGATAGAGATGTCAAACGGCCCGGGCGGCCCGCGGCCCGGCCCATACCCAGCCCGAAAAAAGCCCGGGCCGACCCGGCCCGGAGGAAAGGGGCTTAGGGCCTGGGCTTGGACCAGGCCGAAAAATCTGGGGGGAAAGCCCGGGCCAGGCCCGGCCCTGGCCCGATTCTGGGCCCGGTTTTGGCCCGGTTCCGGCCCCACCCCACCTGTTTGAATTTTTTGTTTTTCCCCCCTTTTCTCCCCCTTTTCCTCCAACGGATATATTCCCTCAAAATTCCACTTTTACCCCCCAACAGCAATATAACGGCTAGTTTGGGGGGTATTTTAGTCTAACTTAATTTTTCAACTCCTTTAAAGGTTTTTACACTCTTACCCTCCCCAACAACTATAAACGGATAGTTTTTAGGGGTATTTTGGTCTTTTGTGAAGTTTCTAAAATCTATAAATTCACACCATTTCTCTCTAATTTTTCACACCAATCTTCTTACTCTCTCTTATCTAAACATTCTATATTTCTACAAGCTTTGCTACTATTTCCCTCTCCAATTACTACTCTTGCTAATTACTACTAGTATTTACTAATTAGTACTCTTGTTTATTAATTACTACTCTTGCTAAATTTTAATTACTAACTACTACTCTTATTAATTTGTTACTCTCTAATTCTTTTGTCTAGTAATTAGTAATTAGTGAATTTTTATTTATTAATTACTATTACTAAATGCTTTTTAATTACTAACTCTCTCCAATTTCAGAATTATCCTCAGTGATTAATATTTGTTACTCGTTCATTCTTTTAATTGTTATTTCTTATTACTACTCTTATACTTGTGTATTTAGTTACTCTTACTAATTTTATTTCCAATCTAGTAAAAAAGTTTAGCGTGAAATATGGCTGGATTATTGAAGAAACTGAGGCGTGGATCATCATCACGAAAAACATCATCATCATCGCAAGCACAAGCGCCAGCGCCACGGCCATCACAAACACCAATCCAAGCACCAACACAACCATTCGTTCCTGGACGAATGAGTACAGGCTGTATGATAGATACCCAAGCCAATTGGGAGTTCAATCAAAACATTCCAGATTTTGAATACACGCCTGATGAAGACCCCCCGCATTATAGTCAAGGACGCAGCTCGGTTGGCGAAGCTACTACTCCGTGGCATAATCTCAACCCTATGCCTGGTCATGATGAAGAAGGGCCGAGCAATGCCTCCGGTAATGAGCCAGAAGTCCAAAAGGGAAAAAAAAAGAAAGCCGAGTGTTGGAATCATTTCGATGTAGTTACGGTGGACGGCATCCGAAAAGCTCGATGTAAGTACTGCGCTAAATTATTTTCGTCTGGTAGTGGTAATGGACATCTTAACAGGCATTACCCTCTGTGTGCACCTCGACAAGGCCACGTCGAACCTACCCAAACGCAGTTATCTTTTGACGGTAAGTTATTTGTTTATAATCAGCGAGAGCAAAGAGACGGTCTCGCTGAATTTGTTATTCACGATGAACAAGCCTTTTCTTTTGCCGATAATCCTAAGCACTCTAGATATATGAACACATACGTTCAACCTTTGTACAAAAAGGTTCATAGAAACACAACTAGATCCGATGCACTCCGACAGTACAATGCTGCTAAAGCACGCCTTATCGATTATTTCGATAAATTTGACGGTAAAGTTAGTCTTACTTCTGATATTTGGCAATCTCCATTTACTTTTGTTAGTTATTCTTGTGTGACCGCTCATTGGATTGATGCAGATTGGGTTATGCACAAGAGAATCATCGCTTTCGAGCTCTTTCCTTTTCCGCATGATGGAATGAACATTGCTACTCTTATATTAAAAGCATGTACCACATTTAAATTAAAGGATAAGATTATGAGTATTAGTTTTGATAATGCTTCTAACAATACAGCTGCTGTTGATGCTTTAAAGGAGAGCCTCAAACCTGTACTTTCTGGTGAATTATTTCATGTTCGTTGTGTTTGTCATATAATTAATTTAATTGTTCAAGATGGTTTAGCTGCTGCAGGAGATATTCTTGTCAAAATGAGGGGTATGACAGCGTATGTTAATAGCTCGAGTCCGAGAACACAACAATTTAAAACGTTGTGTGTTGAATATAATATGCCTCGCAGGAGAGCAGTTACAGATGTGGTCCACAGGTGGAACTCTACATACCATATGCTTTTACACATTCTGGCATACCGAGAAGTCTATACGCATTTTCTACTAACCCAGTTCCCAGCCGGCTTGCCAACTCAAGAGGAATGGCAGATGGCCACATACCTAGCTGAATTTTTGGAGGTATTCTACACGTCTACCAATTTATTGTCTGGTACGTACTATCCCACCTCTCCTCTCGCTGTAATAGAAATTCTCAAGATGGCTACAATGTTAACAAAATGGAGATATATAGGACCCTTTAGGGAAATAGTAAAAGTGATGGATAAAAAGTTTAATAAATATTGGAGTAGACTGCCTGTTATTTTTGCTGTGGCTACTTGTTTAGATCCTAGGTTAAAGTTGCATGGCGTGAACGCCTCGATACAAGAGATATCGAAATTAATGTGCTACACAGCAGAGGAGACAACCGCACTCACAGCAAAAGTGAGCAAGAGGTTTGAGGAATTGTTCAACCTCTATCGTAATTCTGCTGACGTGCGCGGGCGAGCTACATCATCCACTGTTGAGAGGTATTATGCGCCATACCTTAAGGGCTTTGAACATCTAGTAGCAAGACAACTACCAGGTGAAGGTACTTCTAATTCGGCAGGTTCGTCTACTTTTTCCTCTTTTAATGAGATTGGTGTATATGCAAATACTGATCATTATTCTGATTTATCAATGCAAGAACAGGTTAATTTTAATTTGTTAAATTTTTGGAAACAAAATCAAAACATGTATAAAACTTTATCCCAAATTGCACGGGATGTACTGCCAGTGCAAGCCTCCACGGTTGCTTCAGAGTCGGCATTTTCAGCCAGCGGGAGGGTTTTGGATGACAGGAGGAGTCGTCTTAACCCCGAGTCGCTCGAGCTATGTGTATGTTGGAAGGATTATCTTGATGCGAAATACCGCGAGCAAGATAAACCGATTGATGATAGGAAGAGCAGTGACTCGGATATTGAAGTACTTCCGGATGATTAGGTAATTTCTTTTTATTTTCCTTCTCTTAAGTTTTAAGAATAAATTTTTTCACAAAATATACTTTTTTCCATATATATAAAATAAATTTTTACAAGCAAGATATATATTTTTCGTATATATAAAAAAATAGGTAACTTCGCCTGTTTGTTTACAAGTAGCCGGTCCCAAGCCCGGATAAAAGGAGGAGGGCCTATGAACACATTTATTTTTCTATACTTGTTACTAAAGATCGTCTCGGCAATTAACATGTATCAATCCCGGATTTTCGGCCAATTAGTTTGAAGTAAAATATTAAATAGTAGAAACAGTCTCTCTTAAATAGTAATAATTGTTATGTGTTCAGATTTTATTAATAAAGATCACCAAGAAGAGTAAGAAAAGATTTAACATATAGCAAAAAATAAAATGAGAGACAAATAAATATATCTATACATACATACATATATATGAATATTACATATAATGAAATAAAATGATAAAAATTAGATTTGTCAAAATTTGAAAATTGGACATGCCTAAAGATGAAATTTAAAATTGAATAACAAGAAAATTTTAAAAAAAATTAAAAAAAAGGGCCCGGGCCGGCCCAAGCCCGGCCCTAGAAATTGGGCCTAGGGCCTGGGCCTGGATCGGGCCTAGGATTTCTCCTCAGCCGGCCCGGCCCGGCCCGGCCAGGATGGCTGCGGCCCTGGCCCGGCCCCGGCCCGATTTCGCTTAAAGCCCGCTGGACCCGGGCCGGGCGGCCCAAGCCCGGCCCGTTTGACATCTCTAGCTTTTGATACCAAACTATAAAAGCACCTTTGCCTTGTACACATGAAACATAGTACAATGTCCAAGAAACAATAGCAGAAAAGAAACCACCCTAGAAACATTACACAAAATTTATCATTCTTCTTCCACCAAATATTACACGATCATGAACAAAGCTTATCAATACAATAGATAGTGTAATACCCCGAAAATTTTCTTTTCCTTGTGCGAAATTAGTATTTTTGAATAAATAAGTTTGTGATCTTTTTGATAATATTGAGAAAATAGTTTGGATTTGTTTTTGAAATTTTCGGTCGAATGAAAAGTGATTTCATTTGAATCAAAATGAGGGAAACGTGTTTTGGAGTTTCTGAAGTTTTTGGTCGACTAAAAAATGTTTCAAGTCGAATGAAAACTAGTTTTCGGTCGAATGAAAATAGTTTGGCTTCAAATGAAAATTGGTTTTGCTTCAAATAAAAAGATTTTGTGTGTGAAAATGAGCTACTGAAGTTTTTAGTCGACTTAAAAGTTTAAGTCAACTGAAACTAATTTTCGAAAAGAAAAAAAATTGAACAGTACTTTTTGTTGACTGAATAGTACTTTTTAGTCGAATTAAAAAAAATTCGGTCGAACTAAATGTATTTTCATTAAAGGTGTTTTTGGTCGAATAAAAACCTCAAGATTTCGATAAAGGCAATTTCACGGCTGAAGGATTGAGTCGATCGAAAACTATTTTCAGTCGAATGCAAACTTGATTTCTGTCCCATATAAATAGCATTTTATTTCGTTCCTAGCCCTTTTGGGTTCTCTATTTCTTTTCTTCTCCTTTGTGCAAGAGAGAGAGAGAGAGATAGATAGAGAAGAAGGCTGGAAAGTTTGGAAGCTCTAAGGAGGAGCTTAAGGATTTGTGGCTCTCAAAAGGCTTGATTAATGTAAGGGTTTAATCTTCAAAGTTCAAATCAGCGATGGACCAATTGCTCGTGTAAGTCTTTAGATTCTTTTGAAATCCAAACTTTTTCAAATGGAGATAAGTGATTCTTCCCCTCCTTTTTGTTTTGAACTTTGTTAAGAATGACTTCTTGTTAATTCTATGATTTGTGAAAATCATATTCCGTCGAATTTGTTTGACCTCCAAATTTTGACATATCGATATCGTTCGTTTCAGTGATTTATGATCGTCATTATTTTGTGAACTTTACTTATTGTTTGACAAGTCCGTTATTTGATAATGTTATTTTGAAGCCTTTAAATATGGTTTGACATGTCCGATATTTGATAACGATTATTTTGAGATTTTGTTTTAGGTAATTTTATGAGCCATGTCACAGTGTACGTAACTTATTTCCGACTTATCCGCGTAGAGTGAAACGTGGCCTAGCTCAGGGGAGTTGAGCTAGAGATCGCGATCTTACTTTCTGAACCAGTCTCATATGTCAGGAATGACATGTGTGACCACTTTCTGAATGGCTCTCTAGTGTATGTATCTGTACTCAGATATATATATATATATATATATATATATATATATATATATATATATATATATGACATTTGGTTTGACAGTGTCTGTTTCCGTACTCAGATATATTTTGACATTGGATATTTGGTCTGATATCTGCTCAGTCGAAACTGGTGTGCCTTTGAAATATTGTCTTTCAAATATAATTTGTCATTTGAAATTTGATTTGATGTTCGTTTCGTTAAAACTTTTGTGTCTGACTCTGTATTCATAAATGTTTAACATTCGAAATTTGGTTTGATTATCCGTTTCGTTTAAAAAAATTTGTACTTCTGAAATTTCATTTCTCAGATATTTTTGTTTCCGATTGATTGGTTCTTTGAGCGACCTTACTGGGCATTTGACTCATTCCCTTATTATTTTTGCTTTCAGGTGATTTGTAGGTTGGATTTTGAAATTGAAGGGCTAGCTGTGTGGCCAAGGATTAGCTGTCTTATTTCAGAGTTAGTATTGACATTTAAATGTAACAACTAAAATAAGTTGGTATCATTTAGGTTTTGTTTTGAAACTCCGTATTGGAGAAACTTTTGAATTGTATAAAGCTTTGAGCCCTTATGTCAGATATTGATGCATTTTGGGAATTATTAGTGCACTCTACCGTTTGGGAGACTTTTAATAATTATAAGGCTTTTTTATGATTTTCGCTTATTCAGCGTTAACGCTCCGTAAATAAATTCAGGGGCGTTACAAATAGACCATAAATTGAGAAACTGGACGGGATTAATGACCAATATTCTTCTTCCCTAATATTTTCTTACCCCTTTTGTCGTTAGCCTTGCCCTTCTCCTGTATCTTGCTCTTTTTCTCTTTTTCATTCTCTTTAATTGATGTTAAAATAGAAGAAACACCTTTTTTTTGTCAAAATCATACTTGGAAGTCCAATATATATAAGCGCCGGCAATGAGGCTACCAGACTCAGTATTGGGTTATTCGTATTCTCTGTACTCCTTGCGACCGTCTTTCATTTTTCAATACTAAATGTATGCATGTCCATCTTTCAAATTGGAGAGCAGGGTTTTATAATGAGGGTTGAAGTCGTAATTGGACTTGCTCTCCTTTGGAGTTGTTGTCCTCTTAATTTTTTTCCTGACTCATTTAAAAACAACCATCAACTACAAGAGAAACAACGCAAAACGTAAATTGCTTTTGAATCTGTACTTTCACGTTAACGGTGCTTCAGAAGATAAAGGAGCAACTTTTTTGCGATAATATACTTCATACTTAAAAAAAAAGGGACAGTCATAGACTTTAAAGCTACGTTAAGTAGTTCGATTTTCTATACAATATATGAGCTTGAAATGGGATGACAAAAAAAAAAATCAATTGCATGCATTTAAAAACAAAAATGAAGACCTATTGCAATTATGCAATAACATTTTAGATTGTGTTACTTGAATCAAACAAAAATACGCTCACTTTAAAGACCTAAAGAAAATAACTTGTATTATCGTTAAGGGTAAAATAGTATTTTTATGATGTAAACCTTAATATAGAGTATTTGCTGTTCCACGTCATATCAATGGGACTTCTTAAGAGGATGTGGTTCGGGTCTGTGTGCGGAGGTTTGTCAACACTGGTTTTGATTAAGTGGTAGAGTATTAGTTAGGTTGTGGGTTAAACTTTGGATTCGATATCCAAACATAACAATTTAAAGGTTAAATTTCGATTCGCTAACTAAATAATAAAATTATTATCCTATTATTAAATTTACAGTATAAGATAAAATCTTGTCAGTAAATTTAAAAATATGAAAACAAAAACGGCCAAAAGAGTATCCATGCGGAGTGCAAGGCATCGGAGGAAAGCGAAATTATTATTATTATTATTATGAAAGTCTAAACTGAGAGAATGTTGTCCAGTCATTACTTACTTGGACAGTCTCTAAAATATTTTAGATTTACTTACCTTTATAATAATGATTTGGATTCTCTCTCTCTCTCTGATATTTGAATTCTTTCTTTCCATTTGAAATTCAACCAATTATATACATTTTACATTTCTCTCTCATTTATGTCAACATGTCCCACTCAAAAATTTTACTTACATCTTTACAATTTCATTAATTCATAGATTTTGACAAAGTATTTCTTTATATATTCTTTTTAATTTTAAATCTTTTTTTATTGTTTAGAGAAATACAATATTCTTTATCAGTTTTTCTTTTAAACTACCATAATCTCAAGTTTTATATACAGTTTACACTCCCATTTCTTTTTCAATCATTTATTATGTACTGTTACTCTTTTCTTGTTGGTCTTGGACAATACAACATCAACACACACGTTACTATTGTTAGTATTATCACTGCAATTGCTATTAGTTAGGAGAGACTATTTTTATTGTTTTATACAACTATTTTTTTTTATCTTCACTTGTCACTAAAAATAAATAATTATTAATCAGTCATCACTTACTTGGACACTATCTTAGTTTGTCATATAGACTTTCTTATTTTGAATTTTAAAATTATTTTAAATTTACCTACCTTTGTAATAATAATGTGAACTCTCTCTCTCTCTCTCTCTCTCTCTCTCTCTCTATTTGATTTAATTCTTTCTTTCTATTTGAAATTCAATCAATTATATAGATTTTATAATTCTCTATTTTTTATGTCAACAAGTTCCACTTAAAAAATATATTTATATCTTTACAGTTCCATTAATTCCTAAATTTTGACAAAAATAATTCTCTATATATTTATTTTTAATCTTATTTTTTTGTTTAGAAAAATATAATATTCTCTATCACTTTTTCTCTTAAACTATCATAATCTCCTTAATTTTATTTATTACAAGTTTTATATATAATTTACGCTCTCATCTTTTTTATTCATTTATTATGTACTGATTCTTTTTTTTTTTTGTGGTCTTGAGTAAAACCTCAATACACATGTTATTATTATTAGTATTATCACTACAATTGTTGTTAATTATGAGCGACGATTATATTATTTCGTACATTGTTTTTCATCTTTATTTGTCACTAAAAATTAATAATTATTATTCAAATTTATTTCTAACGATAAAAATTGATAGGAGAATTCTTTTTAAAAAATAAAAATAAACTTTCGATTATCTTATTATCACTATTAATTTTATAATTATTATTAGGCATACAAATTTGATAGTTGTTATTCCCGTCTACGGCGCGCACAGTAACGAGTGAAGGGATGTTTGTCCAAAGAAGGCCATCAATCGTGTCATTAAACCCTTGTCTGTATGCGGAGTAACGCACAGAGAGAGAGAGGAGAGGAGAGAAGAGAAGAGAAGGGGTAGAGATGTCAAAAGGGCCCGGCGGCCCACGGGCTGGCCTGGCCCTGCCCGTTTTTGGCCCAGACTGGCCCGGCCCTGCCCGTTTTTGGCCCGGACTGGCCCTAACCCTTAGGGCTTGGACCAGGGGCAGGCTGAATAATTTGAGAAATGGGCCTGGCCCTAAAATGTCCCGTTTTTGGCCCGATTCCCTTGGGTATCCTACCTATGAACTTTAACAAGAAATTCCCAATTAGATGAACGCTAAAAGCAGTGTACACTAAGAATAGAAAATCATTTCGAATGGATAAGAAATTTAAGAAAAACATGCAATGCATTTTCATTCTACCCACGTCACTGACACTTTTCTTTCGCACCTGATTCCAAACATAAACAAATGGAGGAACAGAAGCAAGCGTAGGCAATCTTAGACTCATATTTGTACTAGCCTTTGGTGTCCTCTTTTTTGTTATGACTGAATAGCGAACTAAAATGAAAAAAGAAAATAGAGGTGGGTAATCAATCATAGTGCAACTCATGAGTGCACAACTGATCTACTTTCTTTCTAGTAAGTAATGATATGTATTAACAAGGAATACCAGAGGGGTGACACCATATCCACAAAAATATCTACTCAGCTAGCTATACAGCATTAAGCTGTCCAAAAACTAAAATGGGGCTTCATTGCAGTAAGAAATTATTTTGAGAATCTAAATTGGAAAGAAAAGGAGGCAGAGACTTACAACTGAACAAACTCAATACCTCGGTGTTCTGTCGACCCTGTAAATATAAAAGGACAAAAACTCGTTTAATATCTTTTGTAAAAACAATAATAGAATAATTTTCTTTTAAAAATTTGTTGATAAAAAGCTTATGGAGATAAAAGGAGGGAAGACCTATGAACAAATTTATTTTAAATTTAATTTTTTCATAACATAAAACATGGATAAAGAGAATTTTTTTTAAAAAAATAAATTTTTATTCAGGTCCGGGCCTGGCCCAAGCCCGGGCCCTAAAGTTAGGGCTTGGACTTGGACTTGGACTGGCCAGGATATCCTCACATTGAGCCCGGCCCGGTTTGCAAGGCCCGGAGCCCCGTTTGACCCTGGCCCTCTTCTGGCCCGCTGGGCCGGCCCAAGCCCGGCCTATTGACAGGAGAGGAGAGGGAGAGAGAGAGAGAGGGTGTTGGCAACGATCCGACGACGGCCCTGCCCTTCATCTGTTGGCGATTTGAAAGAACCATCAATGGTACGGAGTCTCTTCTATTCTTCACTTTCCGTATCTGCGTCCCCCGAATAGTAAGATATGCTCCTTCTGTTTCATATTTTTTGTCCCCTTCAACTTTTTGCAGGTTTCCGGGACAAAATTCGGAAACCTAAACGATTAATACACTTCGAATTGTAGTTACGTATCAAAGTATCGAAACTAAGGCGAGAAAGATGAGTAAATTCAATGTTTGCGTGTAACGTAATCTGATTTTGTTGCATGGTTATGTTCAAGCACCACCGCGACCATAGCGGCCATGGTGCAGAAAGCATCACCAAAATGAGCAGCCTTGAGGTGGAAGTGTGTTACTCTGGACTATGCATTGCTATTTATGAAGAATTGGTTTTGGCTTTGAAGTAATTTAGAACTACTGGGGATTTTGTGCTGAGGTCCTTTTAGTAGAGTAAAATTGAAAGGGTTGTTTTCAATTCGTGAGGGGGCTTGGAATCCGGCTGTCAGCTCTCATAGGAGATAACTTGAGGAAATGCAAGAACTCTGATGGTATCTCAGTGTGTGCTTTATGTGCAAGGGAGACGGAGTGTTGATCATTTTTAATTTTTTTGCTTCTCGGTTCCTTGCTAGGGCCTGTATATGTTTGGGACGTGCTTCTCACTGTCCTTAGTATCATTTGAGTTTCATGAGGTCATGCACTCATGCGATGTTGGGAACTTTGTTAGAGAAGAGGAGGGGGAGATCAAGACATCTGATGTAGTCCACAAAATGATCAAAGAAATCCATTTAAAGGCAATTGAAAATTGGCTTGACTTCAAGATGCATCGAGTTTGAAAAATCAGATAGTTCAGTTCGTATTTGTAGAGTCAGTTTTATGTCTATTTAGTGGCTAATTTAAGATAGGTTTAGGTATGCAGGGAATAGTTTCGTATAAAAAGAATAATTCTAAGTTTTGAAGGTTAGCTAGCCTTGTGTTAACCTGTTTGAAGGCTGCTTGTCACCTACTTGTCTCTATTAGGTCTTCTCACTGCAAAGTTCCTAGCAACCTCCTTGGGCTTCCTTCACCCTTAAGCAGGTAGCTGCTAAGGAGCATCCTTTGTATTAGCTTCTATGTTACATGGACTCTTCAAAATGCGTGAAGCACCCGTGTCAGACAATCGACACATGGACGTGGGTATGGGATATGTCTCCGACACATCTCATAGGATATGCCAATAAGAACGCTATCTCAAACTGTTCTTTTAATTCGTTATTGCTTTGTGATGAGCTAGGATTTCAATTAAAACAATGTGGGTCACTAAAACACCATTTCACCTAAGGAGTAACTACAAAATGGTAATAAAAGCAATAATTTGCCTTGTCCCCGAGGCTTGGGTTTAGAAAATTAGACGAATCCAACACTTGGACACGTATACGACTCGGGCACTCGTATCGAGTCCATGTAACATATATTAGCTTATAACTGTTGCTGTAATGTTCCAGTTTAAAGGAAGATTTGACTTCGGACCTTTATGCTTCTCGGGACGTATGATGCATCTTGCTTTTCGATGTGATGGTCTAGACCCAACGGTCTCTAGCAGTATTCCTGGAGTTATTATTTTCTACTATTACTGTTTCTCTTGTGCACTTAAAATTCTAAAGTCACGTCTGAAATCACTTCATCGCACTGTCCTGTCTTAATGTGTCTTTGGGATTTGACTCCATTGTGCATTTTTGGGTGTTTGAAACCATAGAGCTGTTTATCTGGTGGAGCTGCACATTTGTAAACTGAGTATCTCGTGTTGAACAGTTAAGATTTTTGGTCTGAGGATTGTCTGAAGAAAGCCACTTTTTTTTTTCCGGGTGGTTTCTAGAGATTTATTGATGAGTAGCTGTATACTCTTTGTTTACATGGGCATCCCCCATCTTTTACTCGTCAAGTACGGTAATTAGTTTTTTTTCTTGTTTTCTCCTCCAACAGTATTAAGAGATTTTGAGTGCTCTTTAACCAATAGTGTTATCAAATTGGTTTTGCATCAAGAAACTGTCTGGCACACACAAGTAGATTCACACGATTGGAACTCCCAACGAGACAGATGAGTAATCCCTATCTGAATATGATGATTGTTTAAGCAAGAGAAGAAACACTCGCACGAAGCATGGAGAGAAAATTATGATAATAATAGTTTGACCTTGGTTAATTTCTTTTGAGATTGGGGCTAACGGGGATGCCTTGCCTCTTGCAGTTGTCTTCCATACGCTTTTTGTAACTTACAAACATAAAAGAGTAAATTAAGGTCACGAACTGCTCTATATCTGTTAGTGCATGTGCCATTTCTATTCCGAAAGAGAGCTGATGGTGGGTGGTGTTGGGGTGGTGGTGGTGGTTGTTTGTGTGGGGGTGGTAGGGGTGGGGGAGGGGGGAGAGAGAGAGACTGACAATAATATTTTGTGTTTTTTGGTTTTCCAATGCTTTTCTTTGCAAAGAAAAAGATGCATTCAAGTAGTGGTTCTATGTAGAAGATTGGGGCTCAACAAGGTTAGAACTTGATTTTGAGTGACCCTTTGGAAATGCAGTTCTGAGGGGTGGGGGAGGTGTTGTGATAGTTTATCCATTTCAAGGTTGGAGATGGTTCTCGTGTGAGGTTTTGGCATGATGAGTGGTGTCAGGAGAGGAAACAAAAGGCAACTTTTCACTTTGTTTTGGTTTGGCTAGAGAAGTTTATGCTTGTCTAAGGACGTGGGTTATGCACCTGGTGGTGTTGGGGACTGGAATCCCATATTAAGTAGGATGCTCCAGGATTGGGAGCTCGGATTGATGAAGGGTTTTCAACATTCATATACTTGTCGGTTTAGTAATGGTCGGAGAAGATAAAGAGTTATTTGGAAGGGAGAAGCTAATGGATCCTTTTCAGTTATATACTTCTCCAAGTTTTTGTTCGGGAACCTTTGGCAGATAGTTTGGCACTCCAAGGCTCCTAAACGAGTCGCTTTTGCTTGCTCTACCATTTTTGTGGATGGTAGAATATGGGGAGAGTGTTGATCGCCAACTGCCTCATTTTCTGTTGCTGAGGGAGTTGTGTAGTTTGCTTTTGGCTCTTCTTGGCGTTCTTTGCATCATGCCACATTCTATGGAGGAGCTGCTGCTGAGCTGGTTGTTGTACAAAGTTGAAAGAGGTAATGTGGTTTCGGCCACTACCCCGCTTGGTCTCATTTGAAGCATTTGCTTAAAATGCAGTGGAGAGCATTTTTCAGACGAATAATGGGTATGTAGAGTGTGTAAAAACTACCTCTTTGAAACTTTTGACCATCCCCTTCAGGGTCCGCCGTGAACCTTTGAATAGTTGTGCATATCAGTTTCTGGATATCCTAATTTGCAGTGTTCTCATAGCTTGTGCAGGTCCTTGAGAGTGAGGTATTTTTAAAATATGAGCTGTTCGAGATTTCTTATCCGCATGTCTGGGATACTTCCAATTACTTATGTCTTAGATGGAGATTTACCTTCTTGGGCACTTGGCAGTGGTGGAAGGCATGCCCTTTCCTGTACTTGAAGCTCTGCTGTAGTTGTTATCTCCATAAAGATATACATCTTCATTACTCTAGGATAGGATGGTCTGTTTAGGCTTCTCTTTACTTTATAAGTTGACCTTGTCTTTCTATACAATTTTCACCTGGTAGAAAATTTTGCATAGGTAGCCGGGCCCACTAGTAACCAAGTGAAGAGCCTCAAAACAAAAATGACTCTTTTTTTTTTTTGAAAAGGCTCTTTTTTCCATCTCGCCTGTATTGTTATGGAAGTGTCTTCCTATTCTCCCACCGTGTGTAAACATCTCTTACGTGTTGATTACATGAGTGATTAAAATCAGAAAGAAAGCTTAATGGTATAGCGGACTTTGTTAGGAATAAACAATTAGAATATGCAAATTAAAGAAAATCGCACTAAGTGCAATTTGCAAAGGCCTACCTCAATATGAGAGAATCTTTCTAAGTTTTTTTTTTCCCAAGTTTTTTAAATTAATATTTTTTGATAATGTAAACCCACATTGTCTTTTAGTTTTTGTTCCTCCTATGAAGGGAATTGATCCACATTCTTATGCTTATCTACTCTTAAGCTAGAAATTGATTTGCACAAGCATAAATCTAGCTTCTTCCTTACAAGAATTGCTTGCTTTCATCATCTGCTATGATATTAACAGAACAACTGATTGTCTCTGCCGTTGTTATTATCTTATGACGTTAAGCCGATTGAGATCTTTGAATTTCTTATTGCTACATTTTAGATAGAATTGTAAATAACTTGCTAGTAATGTCTTTTGAGTGATTCTTCTAGGAGTCCTGCCCTTCCATAAAAAACGTTCTTCTTCTAGATTCTGAGGGCAAACGTGTTGCTGCCAAGTATTATTCAGATGACTGGCCAACAAATAGTGCAAAGGAAGCTTATGAGAAGTCTGTATTTACCAAGACTCAAAAGACGAATGGCCGAACTGAAGGTACTTTGTTGCCTTTTAATCCTTTGCACTCATTTACGTCTTGCTTTCCATATGCCAATGATTGTTTGATAATCCATGCCTGTTAGTGTTGCTTCATTAGCACTGCCATCACTGCTGGTTTTCTGTCAGTTATTTTGTAAAATTCTCAGTGGAGAGGCAGAATTAATCATATTTTTGGGTCATTGCCTCGTGGCATTACAGAGGTTAGGACCATAGAGCTTGATTGCAGCATACAGCGTTTTTAATAAACCTGACTAGCTGGGAAAATAGTGCTTGGTAGAGTTGAGACAACTACAATGTTTATCATATCATCCTTGAGTGAGTCAGAAGTTGGAATGCTATTTCTGCGTTAGAATTTTTAAAGGTATTCTAGTTGCTCATAAAGTCATCTTGCATTTAGCATCCGTTTTGATTCTATATTCTTAAAGCTTGAAGAGGTCAGGCAACATACGTTTTGACTTTGGAGTAGATCCTTCTTATCTAATGTCTTGCTACATATATGCAGCCGAGATAACAATGTTTGAGAATAATGTTGTTGTCTACAAATTTGTTCAAGACCTTCACTTCTTTGTTACTGGAGGTGAGGATGAAAACGAGCTCATCCTAGCCACTGTTCTTCAGGGTTTCTTTGATGCAGTTGGCCTTCTGCTTAGGTATCACTTGCTTTTGTTCTTCACTTCAGTAGCTTTTGATGTGCGTATCTTAACTTTGTGATCTTCTGGTGTCTAATATGTCATGTTCCTGTGGCAGGGGCAATGTTGATAAGAAGGAGGCACTTGAGAATTTGGATCTCATTCTCCTCTGCCTTGATGAAATTGTTGATGGCGGGTATATTGCTTTTTTAGTTAATCTTTTGCAGTCTTAGTTGTTAATTTTATACTAGCTGAAATATTTTCTGCGCACCAAGGGGTTCGGAATCTTTTATTTTTGTTTCTAGACCTTCTTTGAGTAGTTCAGTTCTACAAATAGAAAGTTTTAAGTCAATCATTCCTTGATCGAGGATGGTTATTATTCTCCAACCGAGCATGCAGACAATTATGAGTTGGCATTGGTACTGTTGTCGTGGAATCTTAGTATGTGGAAAGGTTTCGAGTCTAAGTGCTCCAAAACAATTGATTTCAAGGTTACTGGAGTTCTTTTTTTTTTTTGGTTTGTCAAGTTACTGGAGTTCACTGCTTCAAATGAATGGATTTCTCAAATTGTTGGAGTTTAGTGCTCTAAATGTAGTGGCACTCATTATAAACCAACTTTCTTAATGATCCGTCTTTGTCAGAATTTTTTTGAGTATGTTATATTTATGTAATGTTACTGATTGTGCTAGAGAAGTATTGACAGGATAAGTAATTCTGTCACCTTTGGTACCTCATTAAGACAAGTTATACTTTTTCTTCTTGCCGTATACTGTTCCATTCTTACTCTGAATTATGTTGTGCTGAGAGGTTTTTGACAGTAGAAGTTAGGGGGAGAATAAAAATGTAGTTGGGTGATGTAATTGAAGTTTATAGGAGGCCTGATTAGTAGGATCTGGTAAGAGGACAATACATCTGCTTGACATTCTATTTGGTGCGGCAGTGAAGGTGTCTTGGGGGTTTGACATAGGTGGGGGGAGGGGTTGGTGGTGGTGGTGGTGTTGGCAAGGTGGTGTTGAAGGTTTTAATGAGTGCGTTCCAGCACTATTTACCTCAATTGTCGCGGGATTTTTCAGTATGCTATGTGAACTGCGATTCAGTAATTCAAAATATTTTCTGCCATTCAATGGTCTAAAAAAGATGGCCTTATGTTGTGAAAGGTTGGAGATGCATATTGTTACTGGTCTTTGCAGCAGTCGCGTCAGTGTGCTTACATTTATGTTTTCAGCATAATTATATAACACCTTCTCTGGCTGTTGAGTAACTCTCGATCATTAAAGCAATTACTGCTCAAACTTCAGTTCAAGCTTCATCCATTTAACTGAGCAAGCCTGAACTAGCTTCACTATTATTCAAAGCTTACCTTACTAGCTTCACTTGAAGAGGCAAAATGTCCAATAACACACATCTCCCCTGCTTGTCCTGTACAGAATCATTCTTGAAACGGATGCGAATGTTATAGCGGGAAAGGTTGCAAGTCATAGCTTGGATGCTGGAGCACCTTTGTCTGAACAGGTATCGTAGCTCTAGCGCCAGCAGAGGACATCCTTGCGTCATCTATTAAGAGCACATTCTTTTGCTAGTTAATCTCTACATGCTCTAACACTTGAAGTTCTGTTTCAACAGACAATAAGTCAAGCATTGGCAACTGCACGTGAACATCTTACAAGATCGCTGCTCAAATGATGTGCTTCAAAGGAAAGATATTTATGGTTTTGGTTGCATCAGTTGTGCCGTAATTCACTGATGCTGCCTTTGGGTTGTTAAAAGCTCTAAACATGGGTGCTTTCGCGTTATTTGCATGGGGAACTTGAGATGTGGACATCAAATTGTTAATATAGTTTATGGTAGCATGGAGAAAACAAACTGAGGTTTTTTCCCCTTGCCTTTTCCCTTGGATCCGAGTCAGGATCCCTGAAATCATTCAGGCATGGGGTCAAAGGAAAACAAAATTTACATAGTGGCACAGTTTATAAGGTCATGGTGTTGTCCTTGCTACATGATACAAGGTTGAACGCGCGATCCCGTTTTGTTGACATTCTTAGTATCCTCAAGAATGTCGTTTGGTTGTTTATATGATGAAGTCGTACTCCTCGATGTCTACAGGGAAGGGAGGATTTGATTAGGGTTGGAATGCCAAATGCATGAAAGGGAAGAAACATTCGAAAATCCAGATTTAACTCAAGCTGATAATAGACATATCCTGACCTGGGATTGCGGTACCTAAAATCTAAGCTATTAAAGAGAACTTGAAACAAAAAAAGATGTCTCCTTTTTTGGCCTAGGCAATGAGCCTGCAAACTTCTGTGAAGTACCACAAGTGCCAAAGTAGGTTTCTGCTGGAAGAGAACTGGTCATGTGAACTGGGATATGAGCTTTATCTGCCGACGTGACGCCTAACGGCTTCAACCGAACCATGTCTATCAGTTTCACAGGTCGTGTGGCAATGGAGCTGAGGTATTCTGTCGTAGGATGAATATTTAAACCGTTAAAATCGAACTAACTGTGAAAATCGAACCAATCAATCCGTTTATTTTCAAACCGATCAAAGAATCAATCGGTTTGAATTTTTTTTTTTCAAATCGTACATTTGGTTCAGTCGATTCGTTCGGATTTTTTTGAAATCGCATAAACCGAATCAACCGTATATAATATAACACATCTATATTTTTACCTAATCCTAATTTTTTTTACTAATTCTAGTTATCTAACCACTCATATAAAATGGGGTAAATCCTAATCCCTTGATGTAACACACATTTTTCACTCGCCACCTCCACCTCACTAAGTGTTATTGATTAGGGCTAATTACACCTATGAGGTTAGGGGTAATTACAGTCAAGGACACAGTTTCAAAATGTAACATTCCATGACCAAAAGTGTTTCAAATGTATCACCGTATCCATCTGTCAGGATTTCTTCCAAAAAGTGTACTTTTTTAATGATGTCAGCAATACGTATTTTTAAAATGACAAAACTACCCTTGTACAGTATATACTGAATAATTTTTAAAGTTTTTAAATTAAAAATTTAAACCTTGATTTGAATATTAGGGTTTTAAAACCCTAAAATTGGTGAGTTCCTTATGTCTTTTTCATCGATTTGAACAGATCAAATTTTTGGGGGAGAATGAACAGATCAAAATTTCAAAACTTGAAAATTAGGGTTTTAAAAATCTAATTTGCAGATTAAGAATTTTTTGAAACCCTAATTTTCATTCTCTTCCTCCGCTGCCGCCCCCTAACCCACGCTGTAGCCACCGCGCACTCAAAACCCAGCTCAAATTGCGATTCAAGCTCAGTGCTTTGATCCAGCTTAATTTGCAATAAAAACCAAAGCCATCCAAATTTTCAAACCATAAATCGCCCAAACTAGAACCTGAAGAACATTTCAATGAGAGAGGAGATGAACTTGAATGTTTCGGTGGTGTTGAAGAAACCGCTGTGTGCCCGCTTGTTGAGGAGGTGGTGGATGGCAGCGAAATCTCTTTCCCGGCCATCGTCGATGAGATCGCAGCTGATGACAATCGCGATTGCTGAGAATCGCGATGGTGATTGCCGAGAGATCCGGACAAACACTTCGATTCATTGCCAAGAGAACCACGATGGTGATTGCAAATTGAGGTGATAGCATCGGAGATGGAGTTGCCGTCGACGGTGATGACAAGCAGCGCCGCTCGCCTAGCGTCCTCTGCCGCAGCATTCCGATCAAGAAGGCCAAGCTTCAAAGATCTAGGGTTTCAAGAGACTTCTTCAGTCTTGGTTATCGGACGAAAATAAATTTGATGTTCTTATTTTTTGGTTTTCTGGTTCATCGACGACAAAAATTTTGATTTTGTTTCAATCTTCATGCACTAGTAAGGTCCCCTACCCCCTTCCAAATTTTTTTTTTGATTTTTTTGTTTTAGATAAAGTAATGGCATTAGAAAATAAATAAGGTTTTAACTCAAGGGCAACAAAGTGTTTTCATTAAAACTGTTAGGGTTTTTAAGATTCCGTTTGGTCAATGGACATAAGTGTAATTTGTCCAAACTATTATCCTTACCTGTAATTATCTCTAACCTCAGGGACATAGGTGTAATTAACCCTATTGATTATGACAAAAAATTCAGTTTTTTTGGAGCTTATCAGCATATGTAAGTTATTAATTTTTGTGCCTAAACTTATCCAAAATTGAGTTTGGTCTAAACCGATTAAACCGTCCAAACCGATCCGCTCAATCTGTTCAACCCGCTGAAACCGAACCGTTCAATCATGATTCATTTTTTTTCTCCAAAATCAAGTTTGGTCTGTTCGGTTTGGTATTCAGTCTCCAAACCGAACCAACCGAACCGTACTCACCCTTATTTTGTCGTAAAGATCAACAAGGGCAGGTGATCCATATGGAGGTAATTCATAGGTGCGGTGTGTAGAGGCCTTGGTTTAAAAATGGAGATGCAATTGCAAGGGCATCTAAATGCGATGGATACATAGTATATAACTTCACGGACTCCGTTAGTTTCTCTCTTGCTTCAGTTTCCCTAATTCAACAGTCCTAAATGATTGAGACTATGTGATATTTACTCATCCATGTTGAATTATACGCAAAAAAATGTATACTAACTGAAAGGCTTGAACTATTTTCGGAACGCGAAAAAAAGCAATACAACAGAGGTGATAACATGCTCTCTTTATTATGGAGAATCCGTGAGGCTCTGATCAAAAGGCTTTAGATTGTAGGTGGACACAAAGTCTTTGAAATCTATTTGGTGGGATGAATAGATTCCTGATCTACCTTCGGTGTTACTAAACAAAGAGCTAGGAGCTGGATTTAATATTCATTGTGCCAGTGATCTCGCTGCTAACAGCTAGTGAAAACTAGGGCCCCGTACGCTTACAATATTTGTTTTATGTTTTCATTTTCATGATTTTCATATTCAATTTGAAAATCCGTTCCTGTACTTTTATCATTTTCACCAAGAAAATTTAGCTATTTTTTCTTATATTGGGTTAAGTTTGAGTGAAAAAAGCTGAAAACACCTTTGAGGTGTTTTCAGTTTTTTGTTACTATTTGAGTAATTTTATCAAAAACGAAAACAGAAAATAGTAAAAGTATGCAAAAAAGGAATCTTTTTCATCATCATTGCTAAAAACAGAAAACGAATTTCGTAAACGTACGGGGCCTAGAGTTGTTGGCAACTTTATTTCCACTGGACATATCAGCACAAATCTCAACTATTTGTATATCAACACAGGGTATTGAAGATCTAAAAGTCTCGGGAGCAGTGACAATGGTTAATTCTGCATAGCTTCTACGTATAACATGCTCTATATGGAGCATCATACTGCTCTGGTAAGGAGCGGCTTGTCTTTGCGGTTGAACAGCCCTTTCTTACTATACAATTGATTTATTTACAGTATGGTCGGGGACTCTTACTGGCCATTACATGGGTACTTAACAAATAGTTGAAACATATAATAGAAAACAAAGTCTAAATTTCTTATCACGGCTATATGAGATTGATTATATCCTTACTATTGTGGCACTAATCATGTATGACTTTTGCACTATCGTACAAGAATTTCACTCCTTGTGCTTATATAAAGCAGACCGTACATTTCTAGAGGAAGCGTGCATTTTGTCTGAATTTGCATGCCATGCCCGAGCGTACGTATGCCATGCCCGGATTATTGAAGACCTTTTGTGAACTCATCAACTGAGTTTAATTTTCTATTTTTTTTTTTGTAAAAGGATTTTTGTACATCTCTAATTCATGGACATGTCATGACTGCTTGTAAAACGTAAACTATGTATCATCCTATGAAATCTCTATTAATGTTATTTTCATATTAACCACAAAAAAAGGCTGATAAAAACTACGACTATAATAGTATCAACAAACATGAGTTAGGAGGCGGTAAATAATGAATGAGGGCGACAGATGAGTTTTGTGTCTACCGATGAAAAAACACTGTGTTTTTAGCTACATTAAATGCACCATAGAAAGTTTCTATGGTGTGAAGTTTTTAATGTAAAACTTATTTACCAATCATTGATAACTGTCGTCTCTCTCGCCCAATCGCCAGCCTCTGTCGTGGCCATCCTCCATCGTCAATGACACACCACCCACCGCTATCACAGACTAGCCAATATGAGAAATTCATTCACGATCAATTTAAATATTTCCGCTTCAATAAATTTAAGTGAAAATCAATGTATGCATTAGTAAAATTTTGGAATTGAGAGGGGACGCGGTCATGGGTTTGTGCGATGTGGTAGTTGGTTTTATGATGCGGTCATGGTGTGTTATGTGATGGGCGGGAGGAGAGAGATGTGGCAGGGGCGGGTTTTATAATGGTGGCAGTGGTTTACGATAGTGGTCGTGGTGGGTGGCCTCTGATGATGCGGTAGTGGTTTGTGAGGTTGCTAGCGATGGGAGACCGACGATGGAAGGTGGGACGAGTCCTGAGATATGTATGAAAGACATTCCTCTGAGATGTGTGTGTGTGTGTGTGTGTGAGAGAGAGAGAGAGAGAGAGAGAGAGAGAGAGAGAGAGAGATATCAGGGGATAGAACAAAAGAAGAAAGAATTAGGTAGGTTTCATCAAAACTACGTAGTTTTGACGTCTAGCTTTGGGCAAATTGTTTAAGGCTAGCAACGTACCCGCTTTTCCCATATATCCATATATTCACCCGAGTCAACGTGATGCATGTAAAAAAAATAAAGTTAAAAATATGAATTCTGTTAAAAATAATTAAGCATCATGTATAAATGTTTACTTTCTCATATGGTAAATGAATTTTAAATTATGAAAACTAAACATATCTTTATCTTTATAAGTAGTTATTTACTATTCTATTTAAAATATTCTTTTACATCATATTTTCAATAAAAAGTTAAAGAATAAATAGGTAATTATCGCGGCACATGCAATGTGTGTGTACAAAAATGAAGTTAGTAATATGTTATTTTTGTAAAAGCAAGTTTGGCCTTTAGAATAAATTTTGACTATATTATTTTTAATGAAGTTTATAAAACATAGTGTAGCAATAAAATTCTTTGAAATTTAGTAAAAAAAAAATCAAACATGATATATAAGTATTTTAAAATGTGAAAACCAAACATGTCCTTAGGGTGGTTATTTGATATTTGATTTTTTTTGTGTCATTTTTAAGAAATTTCTTAAAATGTCACTTATTAGCATTCTAGATAGGTAGTTATGTAACACCAAGAAAGGTGTTACATCAAAAAAGGTATTCTCATTATAGTACGAGCTATCGTGGTATACGTGATGCGTGTGCAAAAATAAAGTTAGTAATATAATTTTTATAATATCAAGTTTGGCCTTTAGAATATATTTTTGATATAGTTTTTAATGAATTTCGGATGGTCGCATGTCCAAATATAAATTTACTAAATCAAACTTTGTAAAATAATTAAGCATGAAATATAAGTATTTTTAAAATATAAAAATCAAACACGTCCTATAGGTTTTAATAAAATTTAAATGGTCCCATGTTCAAATATAAAGTTGTTAAATTATACTTCGCTAAAGAATCAAGCATGAAATATATTATTTTAAATCGTGAAAACCAAACAGGTAGTTATTTTACTACTTATTATTTTTGTTTAGTTTTATTTTTAATAATTTTCTTATAGTGTCACTTGTCACCATTCTAGATAGGTAGTTGGTATCATTAAAGATGTGTTACACCTGATATAGCTAAAAATATCCCTCCAATCTACGGACGACACGTGGCAGTTATGACACGTAACTTATACTGGCTCATTACTGATATGGCATTTACCGTATCAATCACCGGGCAGAATCCTAAAGAGGCTCTGACTCTATCAGTTCAGATTGACATGAGATCCTCTAGGATCCTAATTATATTCTGATTAGAGTTGGTCAAAGCCCAGTCCTACTAGGACTCCTCCTTCTACCACTATATAAAGGGGTCAAGCCCCTCAGGTAAAGACAAGTTCACACACAATCACACATTGTGTCTTACTGCTTCTTCAGAGTTCTACATTGTTAGCCATCTCTGACTTAAGCATCGGAGCGTTCCCCTGCCGGAACCCCACCCGGCGGTCACTCCGTGTTCTCTTTTGCAGGCCTGATTTCTGGTGTGGTTCCCGATCCAGTTTTTAGATGCAACAGATTGGTGCCATCCGTGGGACCACTACAGGGAACATGGCCAATCATTCTTCTTCTAACGACTCTTCACATAGTCGTTCTCCACACCGTCACGCCCGAACGAGCAGCTCTCGTCGACTCAGTCGTGACCACCGTTCGACACCTTCACGTCGTCATACCGATTCTGCGGAAGATGCACACGTTAACGTAACATCTGCAACTCCCGAATCAGAAGTTAGACCTCGAAGAAATCACTCTCCGACGTCTACTCTGAAAAACGGGGACCTTCGTCATCGCCTGAACCATCAAGTTACGGCCGTAAATACCACTCAACGGCCGATCCAACTTACAATCCCAAAGATAAGAGCGGAGATCACGTAACCAGGAGTGGATCATGCTACCGTCGCGATTCTTCAGTCGAAGACAGTACCAACTCCTTTCCCGCACAAGCCGCCAGAGTTGAGACCCCTCAAAGATCTATCCACAGGAAGAGGACACCTGAGTCTCGTTCCCAAGAACGAGACTCCTGGAAGGTGGTCCCTAGATATCGTTCTCCAGAACGATCTCGCCCAAGGGATGAATCTGGATATCCGTTGTCGAAGGCTATCGAGAAGGCAAAGCTACCTCCCAATTTTCGAATGCCTCAATGTGACCTCTACGATGGGACTGAGGATCCAGGAGAACATGTTTACCAGTTTCAAACAAACATGCTACTCCTCCAGGTTTCAGACGCTGCATTTGCAGAGCCTTTCCCACCACTCTAAGGAAAGCTGCACATGCATGGTTCAAATCTCTATAACTAAGGTCCATCTACTCCTTTGGCCAATTATCGGATCTCTTTCAAAAGCACTTTGTAAGCAGTCGCTCCCGAAGGAAGAACTCGGCGAGTCTGCTAAACATTGTGCAAGAGAAAAATGAGTCTTTGGCATGCTTTCTCGGACGATTCAATGCAGCCACTTTGGAAATTGACAACTTGGATGAATCCGTGAAGTATATTGCATTCCTCCGAGGCCTTCGACCCACATCCAAGTTCGCTTTCTCTGTGAACAAAAGTCCTCCAGGTAATATGAAAGCCCTTCTCGAGAAGGCTAACAAATATATTCAAGCAGAAGAATACCTGGAGACACACAGGGGCCGACGTGGAGAAGGGAAGGAAGAACAGAAGAAACGGTCTCGGGAATTAACTCCTCCCCAAGGAGGAAAGTCGACAAAACATTCCAAGTATGATGAACGGCGTCCTAAAGAACCGTTCGCTTGGGAAAATCTGACACCCCTCAATGCAAAACCATCACAGATTCTTCACGAGATCAAGGACAATAAGGCTCTCCAGTGGCCAGACAAGCTGAAATCTCGACCAAATAAACGGAACAAAGATTTATGGTGTCACTTTCACAACGATTATGGCCACACAACTGACAATTGCGGGTCGCTTAAACGAGCAATTGAGGCCCTTATCAAGCGTGGCCAGTTGAGAAAGTTTGTAGCTCCTAAAGAAGAAAGACAACAGACACCTCCGGCCATGGAAGAAAGAGAAGATCGGGAAGAGAATGTGGGTATTATCAACACTATATCTGGGGGATTAGCCGCAGGAGGTTCATCAGGACGGGCTCGAAAAGCATACGCCAGAGAAGTATACATAAAGAGTCAGCCCCCGGATAAGAAATCGAAGACGGTACCCGTGGCAGCCATCACCTTCTCCGATGAAGATTCGAAGGACATACAAACTCCTCATGATGACCCATTAGTCATCACAGTTAGAGCTGGGAACTTTGATGTAAAGCGTGTCTTGATAGATAACGGAAGTTCTGCAGAAATCTTATTTTACGATGCATTCAAGAAGATGAACATTCCAACGGACCGTCTCCGAAAGATGGATACTACGTTGTATGGATTCTCCAATCATCCAGTTGTAGCCGAAGGTATTATCGCACTCCCAGTTGCGATTGGCATACCTCTGGCACAAACCAACTTCATACTTGATTTTATGGTGGTCAAGGTCCCCTCAGCATACAACGCCATATTAGGATGACCAGCACTCAATCAGTTACAAGCTGTAGTGTCAACTTATCACCTCAAGATGAAATTCCCCACAGAACACGGGATTGGAGAGGTGAAAGGGGTCCAGACTATAGCTCGTCAGTGCTACGTAACTTCGTGCCGACCAAAGAAGACAAAGAAATTGTACTCAGAGGAAATCTTGATTTGATAGAAGAAGTTCGGACTCAAGCCCATGAACGATCCGTTGTTATAAAACAACGCGTCGCGCAGTAGCATCTTGCCTCAAGGCAAGACACTTCTTTTTCTGGGGGATAAGGGCCCAGACCTTATCAAAATCCCAATCTTTTAAAAATTGTCTTTAGAAAGATAATTTCAAATAAATGGGTTGTTAAGCAATCCAATGTAAACTTTATCTTTTGCTCGCGCAATAAAGTTATTTTTGCTCTCAGTATTATTGTGGGCTTAGCCAAAACACTCTGCCCTATCAGAGTGATCAATGTAACCAAAAACATTATGTCCGAACAGAGTGATGGTCGAACACTCTGCCCCGATCAGAGTGATCAATTTAGCCAAAAACATTCTGTCCGAACAGAGTGATGGCCGAACACTCTGCCCGATCAGAGTGATCAATGTAGCTAAAAACATTTTGTCCGAACAGAGTGATGGCCGAACACTCTGCCCGATCAGAGTGATCAATGTAGCCAAAAATATTCTGTCCGAATAGAGTGATGGCCGAACACTCTGCCTGAACAGAGTGATCAATGTAGCCAAAAACATTCTGTCCGAACAGAGTGTATAACTCTTGGGTTTTATAAAAATACAAGAGAAGGCCAAACGGATTAGCTACAGATCTAAGTCCGTGAAGAAACAAAAGTTAATGGGGGCACCGTCACTCCACTAAAGCTTTTGCTTCTTCGAATTATAGGCCGAGCGGGGGTGCTCGACTTCTTTGCCAACTCTTTAAGTGACGAATAAAGGGTTTGAGCCAAAGTAAAAATCAATAATACTGTGTGAATGGTAAAGAAAAACCATGAGAAACACATAGTAAAGCATAAATAAAAGATAAAGAGTTTTACAATAAGCCCTTGAACGGGCATCAAAATTCTGTCTGTATAAAGCAAAAAGCCTAGATACAAAGGCTAAAATCTAAGGCTCGGGGGCATCACCAGAAGGACCTTCCCCTAGAGGATGAGAAGCTACAGCATCACCTGCCTCTGATGGCAGAACAGTCTCTCCAGACGGAGATATCACCGCAGGGAGAATGAAGTCATCCAAGAGGATATCAGGAAAGCGCTCAGCAAACATCTCCTTGGCCTTCGCAAAACCAAGCTCGTAAATCTCAAGGCCGTCATCCGCACGTTTCTTGAGCCATTCGTCCCCAGCGTTTCCATCCAAGAAGTCGCGGATGCCTTGGTCACGAGCCTTGGTTACCTTTTCTGCTGCCTTCCTCTTGACTCGCTCCAGCCTCTTCTCCAGAGTCGCAATCTGAGCAAGATGGTCTGCCTCTTGCTTGCTCAGCTCTTCAGCACGATGAGAAGCTTCTTGTGCCTCCTTAACAGCTTCCCTCTTCTGTTGAGCCTCATCTGCTACCACCTGCCTCGCCATCTCAAAGCGAGAAATCATCTCAGATCCGCTAGCGTACATCTGGAATGAAGATTGAAACCATTAGCTAAAGGAAAGTAGAAAACAAAACAAAAACTTAGTTGAGACAAAGGACATTACCGTATAGACGGCTTGGGCAAAGGAGCAGGCAAAGGTCTCGTGTGTCTGAGTCTGGAAGACCTCCTTGTCTCGAGGTAGAATTCCATGAAGAAGATGCTGCTCCGAGACATGGCTATCCGGCATCCCAAGGTCATCGCAGCTAAGTGTCCACCTTGGCCAAAAGATAGGATCGTCATCAATGGACACTTGCTCCAAGATACGTGGAGAACGTTCTGGAGGAGTAACTCTAGTCCTCTTAGGAACAGGGGGCAACTCCGCACTGGGCTGTTTCTCCTTGCGCTTCCCCTTAGCTTTCGGAAGAACGCCAAGAAAGCCTCATTTTGGGGATTTTCCACTTCCGCTAGCCATCTCTGCAATCAAGGTAAAAATTAATACGGGAATGGATACTGAAACCAAATTGAAATCAAAGACTTCCATAAAACACACCTACGGGAACGGTCTGGCAGATGACATGCTAGGAATAGCGGGAGGAGGAGAAGGAATCAGAAAACCAGTTGGAATGGGCTTTGGAAGAATGATCTTCGCCGACTCCAGTTGCTCCTCCGAAAAAGGCTCATCTATGCAAAGACCACCTCGAAGCTTAATATGACTAAGTATATGTTTAGTCAGATTGTTGGGAGTAGGCTTGCCAGGATTTTCAAAATCCTTACAGAATGGATTCCAGTCTCTATCAAACGGAAGCTCCCCCTTGTCCAGGCGGCCAACAAAGAAGTATCTAGAATGCCAGCCTTTATTTGACTTCGGGCCTCCCTTCAGGAGTCGTTGCCTACTATGAATATAATACCATCCCGGGCAGTTGGCGACTCCCTTGACGAAACAGATTTCGAAGAACACTCTCATAAAATCTGTTGCATCTGGTTTGTAACCTGAAGTCTGGACCAAATATATAAGGCCGGCAAGCTTCCTCCAACCATTTGGAACAAGCTACCCGGGAACCATGCGGTAATGCTCGAAGAAATGAAGAGCAAAAGGGTGGAGAGGAAGCCTATACCCAGACTTCACCTGCTCTTCATATATCCCAGTTTCAAACTTGGTTCCATAATTTGCTGGTTCTTGCAAACCAGGAAGACGAGCATACCAACCTTCGGGAAGAGGATATTCCTGAATTAAATCCTGCAAATCTTCGGTAGACATCTTGCCTGACTTCTCGTTAGCAGTATACCAAGGTTTGGGATTAGCCTTATCGTCAGCTTGATCCTTTACATCTCCTAAGGCATTTTTTCTAGACAAAAAGTGCGAAGGTTGAGACGATGAAGGTGGTAATGGTTGAAAAGTTGAAGGTTGGAATGGATGGGAAGTTGAAGCTAGTGGTAGTTGTGGATTGGAAGTTCCAACTTCACTTCCTGAAGTTGGAACTCGTTCCGGACTCGAAGATGAACTACTCTCTTTGGACGAAGAAACAGACGCTGAAGTTTCGGACATGTTTTCTACTCAAACTAAGAAACTATGAAAAACTTGAAGTGCTGAACAGAAAGAAGAAAGCAAAAAGACTTACTTGAAGAGTAGTGTGCTTCCAAAAAATTTTGAGTGAAGAAAAAATGAACTGAAAGTTCTCTTTTTATAGAGAAACCCCATGTAACCGTTTCTGGGGAAACGCAACGGTTCATCCACCACACACGTGTCACAAGCTGAAGAGTAGAGAAACTTGAAAATTCTCAATTCCCGCTCAAAGACATTAATGAAGAAGGAGACACGTGGAGGGAACCAAGGTAATGGCCGAACAGAATCCTTCCCGAGCAGAATCGTGTCCGAACACTCTACCGAAACAGAGTGACCGTGGCCGAACAGAATCTTGCCCGAGCAGAATCCCGTCCGAACACTCTGCCCCAGCAGAGTGACAACGGCCGAGCAGAATTCTGTGAAAGCAGGATCCCTTCCGAACACTCTGCCCCAGCAGAGTGACAACGGCCGAGCAGAATTCTGTGAAAGCAGAATCCCTTCCGAACACTCTGCCCCAGCAGAGTGACCGTGGCCAAATAGAGTTCTGTCTGAATAGAGTCATGTCCGAACACTCTGCCCGAGCAGAGTGACAACGGCCGAACAGAATTCTGTCCGAACAGAATCGTGTCTGAACACTCTGCCTGAGCAGAGTGACCGTGGCCAAATAGAGTTCTGTCCGAACAGAATCGTGTCCGAACACTCTGCTCGAGCAGAGTGACAACGGCCGAACATAATTATGTCCGAACAGAATCGTGTCCGAACACTCTGCCCGAGCAGAGTGACCGTGGCCGAACAGAATTCTGTCCGAACAGAATCGTGTCTGAACACTCTGCCCGAGCAGAGTGACAACGGCCGAACAGAATTCTGTCCGAACAGAATCGTGTCCGAACACTCTGCCCGAGCAGAGTGACCGTGGCCGAACAGAATTCTGTCCGAACAGAATCGTGTCCGAACACTTTGCCCGAGCAGAGTGACAATGGCCGAACAGAATTTTGTCCGAACAGAATCGTGTCCGAACACTCTGCCCGAGCAGAGTGACCGTGGCCGAACAGAATTCTGTCCGAACAGAATCGTGTCCGAACACTCTGCCCGAGCAGAGTGACAACGGCCGAACAGAATCGTGTCCGAACACTCTGCTCGAGCAGAGTGACAACGGCCGAACAGAATTATGTCCGAACAGAATCGCGTTCGAACACTCTGCCCGAGCAGAGTGACCGTGGCCGAACAGAATTCTGTCCGAACAGAATCGTGTCCGAACACTCTGCCCGAGCAGAGTGACAACAGCCGAACAGAATTCTGTCCGAACACTCTGCCCGAGCAGAGTGACCGTGGCCGAGCAGAATTCTGTCCGAACAGAATCGTGTCCGAACACTCTGCCCGAGTAGAGTGACTATGGCCGAGCAGAACTCTGTCAGAACATAATCATGTCCGAACAGATTCATGCCCGAGCAGAATTCCATCCGAGCAGAACTTTGTCCGAACAGATTCATGCCCGAGCAGAATTCCATCCGAGCAGAACTCTGTCTGAACAGAACCATGTCCAAGCAGAGAACTCTTCAAATATTTAAAATGGGGGCAAACAGATTCGATCCTGCTTTTGGCATATTTCGCTATCGCCAGTGGGAAAAGTGTGCTTCCACCCGCTTCAGTAAACGCTGGAAAAAGCAGGGGGCATATGATATAGCTAAAAATATCCCTCCAATCTACGGACGACACGTGGCAGTTATGACACGTAACCCATACTGGCTCATTACTGATATGGCATTTACCGTATCAATCACCGGGCAGAATCCTAAAGAGGCTCTGACTCTATCAGTTCAGATTGACATGAGATCCTCTAGGATCCTAATTATATTCTGATTAGAGTTGGTCAAAGCCCAGTCCTACTAGGACTCCTCCTTCTACCACTATATAAAGGGGTCAAGCCCCTCAGGTAAAGACAAGTTCACACACAATCACACATTGTGTCTTAGTGCTTCTTCAGAGTTCTACATTGTTAGCCATCTCTGACTTAAGCATCAGAGCGTTCCCCCGCCGGAACCCCACCCGGCGGTCACTCCGTGTTCTCTTTTGCAGGCCTGATTTCTGGTGTGGTTCCCGATCCAGTTTTTAGCTGCAACAACACCAAAAGATATTTTCCCTCTATATATAAAAAGTCATTGTGGCACATACGATGCGTGTGTAAAAATAAAGTTGATAATATCAATTTTATTAAATTCAAAGATCACGTACAAAATATTTATTGTCACATTTGATAAAATAAATCTTAAATTGCAGTAAAATGAGTTAGTTATGCGTGTGGCAAAATAAGTTAGCATTATTATCATATCATAAATTAAATTTTAACTATAATTTTTTAATGAACTTAAAATTCTTAAAACCAAAACATCTTCAAAGATAAAGTTAACAATATGATATTTTTGTTAGAAAAAAAAATTAAACATCACATATAAATGTTTATTGTCACATTTGGTAAAATAAAATATTAAATTATCATTATATCAAACTTAGATTTAATTTTAACAACAATTTTTTATTGAATTTGAAATTGTTAAAACCAAAACATGTGCAAAGATAAAATTAACAATATAATATTTTTGTAATATCAAGTTTGGGCTTTATAATTTATTATAACTATATTTTCTTAATCAAGTTTAAATCATGAAAACCAAACATGTCTTTATAGATAGTTGTTTACCATTTAAAATTTGTATTTTGTGTCATTTTTTTTAAAAAAATTTGGGAATGTCATTTGTCACTATTCTAGATAGGAAGTTGGTACCACCAAAGAGGTGTTACACTAAAAGAAGTTTTCTCTATATATACGAGCTGCCGTGCACACGCGATGCATATGCAATTTTGTTGTCGTATTATTCCTTATCACTTTGACCATGATTCTATCATTAAATATAAATGACAAATTCCTAAATATCATTAAAATCTAGTAATTTTAAATTTCTAAAATAAAAAATTTCCAAATGTCATTACACAACTAAGAAATAGCCATTGCCCCTCCCCCTACCCCCCCCCCCCAAAAGCAGACACACGCAAACACACCCACCACACACACATTGCCAGTAATTACTGTCATTCGTCGTCACGACGATCCAGCAAGCCGAGGGCCACCAGCGCTATTATATATTATGGTCTTCTTTGATTTGGCTGGCTACTATAGATCTATTGATCTCTAAATGATAACTTTAAATTTTATTTTTAAAAAAAAACATAAGCTATATAAACTGGAAACAACAAACAACATCCATAAATTTCATTCTAAGTTTTCATTTCAAATAATAAATTGAAGAGTTTAAATATTACAATCTATAATACAAATTGTACAACCCATAGTTCAAATATTACAATTTGTAATACAATTTGTAATACAATTTGTACAAACCCATATGTATTGAAGCTGCTCCAATTTGGACTGCCACGAACTGGCCGCCACCTAGACCACCAAAGCCACCACCCTCGCCTGCCAAATTACCCACCACCGCGGCTACCATTGTCGGACATTGCCTACCACAAAGACAACCGATCAAACCACCATGACCCACTGCAAACTAATGGGCACCAACCACCCAGCCAAAAAACTCCATTTCATTATCGGCGTCAGTCAAACTCTCAAGCTATTATAAGTAGCCATCAACTGCCCGTTGCAGCAAACTCACCATACCCGACCACCAAAGACTTCCAACGACCACCAAATGCCCATCATCGCAACTCACCATACCCGACCACCACTAACGTCCACCGATCTTGAAAGATGACAGATGGTTCTTTCGATTGGTTGGTCAACACCAACGCCGACCGCTCTTCGACCCACCACTAGCCACCAATGCAAGCCGATCTTCAAACCATGGACAACCAACAGGCAGCACACTGCCGCCAACAGCCACCCACCATCTGTTGTCGCAAACCACCATACCCGGCAACCAATACCACACCACCAATATTGGCCGATCTTGAAAATTGGGCCACCAGACTACTGCCAACAGCCACTCACAGCCCGTCGCCGCAACTCACATACCCGGTAACGAATCCCGCACCATCAACACCAGCCGAATTGCAAGGTGTGTGTAAAACGTAAACCACACATGTAAAGTATATAAAGGGTACGAATTGAAAGCTTGAGGCTACATAGATTGAAAGAGAAAAGTACATGTAATTTTGATTGAGAAGTTGGAGGGGATGGAAGTTGGCACTTGGGAGATGCAAGTTGTGGAGATTGTTATATCCCGAATTTTTTTTCCCTATATGAAATTAGTATTTTTGAGTAAATAAGTTTGTGGTCTTTTGTTAAAATTAAGAAAATGGTTTGAGATTGTTTCTGAAATTTTTGATCGAATAAAAGTGGTTTCATTCGAATCAAAACTATTTGATGTTAAAGTTTTGGAGTCTGAAGGATTCGGTCGAATTGAATTTTTTTTTTAACCATTTTCACCTCTGTCGGATTCGGTCGAATGAAAGATGATGTTTCGATCGAATGAAAGATGATGTTTCGGTCGACTAAGAGTTTGGTTTTGTTCCATATAAATAGTTTCTCGTTTCCCTTTTGAATCTCTTTCATTCTCTGCTTATTTTCCTTTGGAATAGAGAGAGAGAGAGATAGAGAGAGACTTGGAAGGTTCGTGATTTCTAAGGTGGAGCTCAAAGATTTGTATTCTCAAAAGTTTGGCTAAAGTAAGTGTTTATTTTTTAAATTCAAATTAGCGATGGACCAATTACTCATGTAAGTCCTTAGTTTCTTTTTGAAATCCGAACTTCTTCGAATTGAGTTAAGAGATTCTTCTTCTCCTTTTGCTTTGAGCTTTGTTATGAATAACTTGTTCTCAATGCTATGACTTATGAAATTCAATTTTCGTCGAATTCGTTTGACCTTAGAATTTGCGATGTTGATATCGTTCGTTTTAGAAATTGTCATTATTTCGTAAACTTAGTGTATTGTTTGACATATCCAATATTTGATTGTGTGTTAAATTGGAATCTTTGTTTTGATAACTCTATGAGCCATGTCAGAGTGTATGTGACTTATGTCTGACTTACCCATGTGGATTGAAACATGGGCGTGGGCTAGCTTAGGGGAGTTGAGCTAAAGACAGTGATCTTACTTTCTGAACCGGCCTCATATGTCAGTATTGACGTATGTGACCACTTTCTAAATGGCTCTCTAGTGTCTGTCTCCGTACTCAGATAAATTTTGACATTCAAAATTTAGTTTGATTTCCGTTCCGTTTGAACTTTTGTGCTTCCCAAATTTAGATTCTCAAACATTTTTGCTTCCGTTTGATTGTTCCTTGAGCGACGATACTGGGCATTTGGCTTATTCCCTTATTATTTTTTTCCTTTCAAGTGATCAGTAGGTGGGACTCTGGGATCGAAGGGCTAGCTGAGTGATCAAGAGTTAGCTGCCTTTGTTTCAGAGTTAGTACTGATATTTTGAGTGTAATGATTGAGACAGATTGTTATTATTTAGGTTTAATTTTAGGAAACTCCGCGTCGAAGAGCTTGAATTGCTCAAAGGCTTGGGGCCACTGTGTTAAATATTGATGTATTTTTGGAAATAATTAGTGTATGTTCTAATTTACCATTTGAGTCTTATGATAATTATAGGATTTTATCTGATATCTGTGTATTCAGCATTAACGCTTCAGAAATAAATTTGGGGCGTTACAGTTGGTATCAAAGCTTAGGTATGAGATTCTGTAGACTCATGCTTAGGATCAGATAAGTTGTGAGATGGGTAGGATGGGTAGATTTAAGTGTAATGTCTTAGTCCGCATCTGACTTTAGTTTTCTTTTGTAGCTATGGCAAGCAGTCGTAATAATAGGCGAACTCGAAATCGGAATGTGGAACATCCAAACGTCACCGAGAATGAGAACCCGCCAGATCTTCTGACCCTCTTGGCAAACCAACAAGCTTAGTTGACTCAATTACTGGCTAATCAGCAAGCTTAGTTAAAATCAACAGAATCAACCTAACCCACCTCAGAATCTGTATTGCGGACAGAATCAGACCCGTAGCTTGTTAGAGCAGTTTGATAAGAAAAATGTAGAACCTTTTGGGGGTACCGATGATCCGATTATGGCAGAGAAATGGATTTCTTGACTTGAAAAGGTGTTTAGGCCTATGGGTTGCACCGATGCGGAAAAGGTAGAACTCACCTTGTATAAGTAGATGGGGAGGCAGACCACTAGTGGAAAATAATTAAGGATAGACGGTGGAACAACATAGGGCAATGACATGGGATCGGTTTAAGGTTTTGTTCGTCTACCGCTACTTCCCTAGGAGTGTAAAAGAACAGATGTATCGTGATTTTTTTAATCTGAGGCAGGAAGACAACGAGAACGTCACTGAGTATGAGGTAAAGTTTACACGACTATCTCGTTATGGTAAGCAGTTGTTGGCTAATGAGAAGGATAAAGTGCAGATGTTCACTTGGGGTCTTAAGTCTAGCATTAGACAGCGCATTGTTCCAGTCCCGATTAAGACCTATGTTCAGTGTGTGGACATCGCGAAGACTATTGAATCTGAAGCAAGGAATTTTAGAGAGCCAAAAGAAGCCAAGGCAGGTAAGAGAGATCACCCAGAACTATCTCAGTCACACGTGGCACAAAGTGATGGGAAGCAAAAACGGGCATCTTCGTCGATTTCTGTTTGTCAGAGGGACCAAGGTCAGAGGCAGGGTCCAGCTCTAGGTAATTTTAGTGGGAGCTTAGGCCAGAACTTTGCTCAGAGACCTATATCTGTAGGTTCTGATCTTATATGTCAGAGGTGCAACAAGTGATATGGCAGTCAGAGTTATTATTGGGATACGAGAGCGTGCTTCAGGTGTGGCCAAAAAGGGTCACCGTATCAGAGATTGTCCAGTATTAGCATCAGTGCAATTTGGCCCACAAGATTCAATTGTAGGGAGTACAGCTTCGGGCCCTAGACAGAATATGAATCAGTCATCCGGAGAACAGAAACCTAAGGCTATCGGCAGGGTGTTCAAGATGACAGCTAAGGATGCGTTAAATTTAAAGGATGTGGTGGCAGGTATGATACAGGTTAACTCGATTGATGCGCATGTGTTGTTTGATTCTGGTGCCACGCACTCTTTTGTCTCTCTTTCGTTTGCGCGTCGACTTGGGGTTAAACCCCAGTCTCTTGACTATGAGTTGTCTGTCAGTACTCCAGTTGTGATAGTTAATTCAGTATTGAGAAACTGTAAGATCCGTATATGTGATAGGGACCTTCTGGGGGACCTAATTCTTTTAGATATCCGTGATTTTGATGTGATTTTAGGTATGGATTGGTTGGCATCCTATCATGCCTTAGTTGACTGCTTTGAGAAGCAAGTCCGTTTTCGTTTATCTAATTTGTTTGAATTTGAGTTTAGGGGTTCGAAACCCAGTAAGTTGTCTGTTATCTCAACTATTACGGCTCGCCGCATGCTTGTAAGAGCTGTATGGGTTACATTGCACACGCCCGTGATATTAGTCATGAATGTCTTAAAGTATCAGAAGTACTGGTAGTCTGTGATTTTTCTGAGGTGTTTTTCGAGGAGTTGCCCAAAAAACCCATCAATCGTGAGATTGAATTCACAATTGATTTAGAGCCCGGTACAACACCTATCTCTAAGGCTCCGTATCGAATGCCGTCTTCAGAGATGAAGGAGCTAAAGGAACAGCTTCAAGAGCTGCTTGATAGGGGGTTTATACGCCCTTGCGTGTCACCTTGGGGTGCCTCTGTCTTATTCGTTAAGAAGAATGATGGTACATTGAGACTTTGCATTGATTACCGTGAGTTGAATAAGATCACCATCCGTAATAAATATTCGTTGCCGCGCATAGATGATTTGTTTGACCAACTTTAGGGAGCAAAGTTTTTCTAGAAGATAGATTTGCGTTCTGGATATTATCAGCTAAAAGTCAAGGCGGAATATGTGCCAAAGACCGCGTTTAGGACTCGTTATGGTCATTATGAGTTTCTGACAATGCCGTTTGGGCTGACTAATGCCCTTGCTGCTTTTATGGATTTGATGAATCGTGTGTTTAGATAGTATTTGGATCAATTCATTATTATTTTTATTGACAATATTTTGGTGTACTCTAGGTTGAAGGAGGAGCATTTGCGGATTATCTTGCAGATTTTGAAAGATAATAAATTGTATGCTAAGTTTTTGAAATGTGAGTTTTTGGCTTAAACAAGTTACATTTCTGGGGCATGTGGTGTCTAAGGATGAAATAATCATTGACCCTTCTAAGATTGCGGCAGTAACTGACTGGCAGAGACCGAGCAGTGTTACTAAAGTGCGAAGCTTTTTGGGATTGGCCGGCTACTATCGTCGATTTGTAGAAGGTTTTTCAAAAATTGCTGTGCCTTTAACTCAGTTGACTAAGAAAAACACCCGATTTATTTGGAGCGAAGAGTGCGAAGCTAGCTTCCAAGAATTGAAGGAGAGGTTAGTGTCTGCACCGGTATTGACTTTACCATCTGGTTCCGAAGGTTTTGTGATTTATAGTGACGCCTCAAAGAAAGGCTTGGGGTGTGTTTTAATGCAACATAGTAAGGTGATTGCTTATGATTCTAGACATTACCCTATGAACAGAACTATCCCACCCATGATCTTGAGTTAGAGGCTATGGTTTTTGCTTTAAAGATATGGAGGCATTACTTGTATGGTAACACTTGAGAAATATATACCGATCATAAAAGTCTTAAGTATATTTTTACCCAAAGGGAGTTGAACATGAGACAGAGGCGTTAGTTGGAGCTTTTGAAAGATTATGACTGTTCGATTCATTATCACTCTGGTAAGGCGAATGTTGTGGCCGACGTGCTCAGTAAGAAGAGCACCAGAAACTTAGCATCATTGATAATTGTTAGAAGATATGATGAAATTGGATCTTGAGATTCGATGACAAGATGGTGGAGAATACTTGGCAGCATTATAGGTACAACCTACTTTGATCAGCAGGATCAAGGAAGCCCAAGACGGAGATTCAGGTATAGCTCACATCTTTGAGAATATTAACAGTGGAAAGTAATCTGAGTTCAGAATTGACGAGCACGGTGTGGTTTGGTTCCGTAAGAGACTTTGCGTGCCAGCTGATTTATACTTGAGGATGGAGTTACTATCGGAGGCTCATAGTTCTAGTTTCTCTATTCACCCGGGAGCAACAAAAATGTATCATGACCTTAAAGAGCATTTCTGGTGGAGCGGCATAAAGTCGGATATAGCGGAATTTATATCCCATTGTTTAGTTTGTCAGAAAGTGAAGACGGAGCATCAGATGCCTATCGGACTGCTTTAGCCACATGAGACTCCGTAGTGGAAGTGGGAGCATGTAACAACCAATTTTGTGGGAGGCATACCGAGAACAGTCAAGGGTTTTAACACTATTTGGGTTATTGTTGATAGGTTAGCTAAGACTGCGCATTTCCTTCTGATCCGAGCAACAACACCCTTATCTGAGTTAGTTCAATTATACATTGATGAGATTGTGACGTTGCATGGTGTACCATTATTTAAAGTGTCAGATTGAGATTTGGATTTCACTTCAAAATTTTGGAGGAGCTTTCAGAATTCTATGGGCACTGACCTTCGTTTTAGCACGACTTATCATTCGCAGACAGACGAACAGTCCGAACGTACCATTCATACGTTATAAGATATGTTGAGAGCTTGCGCGGTAAACCTTGGTGGGAGTTGGCATAGTCATTTGCCTTTGGTTGAATTCGCATATAACAACAGCTATCAGGCAAGTATGAAAATGGCACCGTTTGAGGCATTGTACTGACGGAGGTGTAGGACACCACTATATTGGGATGAGGTAGGAGAGAGACAGTTATTGGGACCAGAATTGGTGCAGTTGACTACTCAAAAGGTTGATTTGATTCGGGAACATCTCAAAGCGGCTCAAGACCGACAACGTAGTTACACGTCTCACCATCGTTGTGAACTCAAATTTGAAGTGGGTAATCACGTGTTTTTGAGGGTTTCACCTTGGAAGGGAGTGATGCGTTTTGGTAGAAAGGGCAAGCTTAGCCCTAGATTTGTTGGGCCATTCGAGATTTTGGAAAGGATCGGTTCGGTGGCTTATAGAGTGGCATTGCTGCCAGAACTTTTGCACGTTCATAACGTTTTTCATATTTCGATTCTGAGGAAGTATGTCCACGAACCGACGCATATTGTGTTGTACAAACCTTTGAGGAGGCTATGCGCGAAAGGCACCCTCAGCTTTTTGACACTTAAAATACGTTTTAAATTCCGAGAACAGAATTCTTTTAAGGAAGGGAGAATGTTATATCCCGAAAATTTTCTTTTTTTCTGTGTGAAATTAGTATTTTTGAATAAATAAGTTTGTGGTCTTTGGTTAAAATTAAGAAAATGGTTTGGGATTGTTTCTGAAATTTTCGGTCGAATGAAAGTGGTTTCATTCGAATCAAAACTATTTGATGTTGAAGTTTTGGAGGCTAAAGGATTCGGCCGAAGGAAAATGGTTTTGCTTCGACTGAAAATAGGTTTGCTTCGAATGAAAATATTTTGCTTCGAACGAAAAGTATTTCAATCGTGTAGCATGAGTTGCTGAAGTTTTCATTCGAATTAAAAGTTTTAATTCGAATGAAAACTTGTTTTTGGTCGAATACAAAAAAAAAGGTTTTAATTCAAATTAAAAAGTTTTCATTCGTCGAATTAAAAGTTTTAATTCGAATGAAAACTCATTTTTGGTCGAATTGAAAAAAAAAATTGAACCATTTTCACCTCTGTCGAATTCGATCGAATGAAAGATGATGTTTTGGTCGAATGAAAATTATTTTTGGTCAACTTAAAGTTTGGTTTTGTTTCATATAAATAGTTTCTTATTTCCCTTTCAAATCTCTTTGGTTCTTTGCTTATTTCCCTTTGGAATATATATAGAGAGAGAGAGAGGGGGAGGCTTGGAAAGTTCGTGATTTCTAAGGTGGAACTTAAGGATTTGTATTCTCAAAAGTTTGGCCAATATAAGAGTTTATTTTCGAAATTCAAATCAGCGATGGACCAATCGTTCATGTAAGTCCTTAATTTCTTTTTGAAATCCGAACTTCTTCGAATTGAATTAAAAGATTCTTCTCCTTTTTCTTTGAGCTTTGTTATGAATAACTTGTTTGACCTTAGAATTTGTGATGTTGATATCGTTCGTTTTAGAGATTGTCATTATTTCGTAAATTTTGTGTATTGTTTGACATATCCAATTTTTGATTGTGTGTTAAATTGGAATCTTTGTTTTGATAACTTTATGAGCCATGTCACAGTCTGTAATATCCCACATAAGATGTGAAATAGTATGAGATGACCCTTATAAGACCTTACCAAGGAACTCATAAGTACCTACTTGGCTAGCCCTTTTGAGGGGGGCAATGCCCTGTGGTGGGGCCGTGGACTAGGTCGTTACAGATGGTATCAGAGCCGACTCTCAAAAGCTCGGGCTGAGATATCCAATCGGGTTGTCGATGGTTAGGGAAACGAAAGCAAGCCCGGGTATATCCCACATCAAGAGGATGGTTGGGGCAACGAAGGGTGAGCCCGGTATATCCCACATTGGCTAGAGAGGAAGATTCTGGGCTATGTGTGATTGAGCCTTAGCGAGGACGCTAAGGTATTAGGAGGGGAGATTGTAATATCCCACATCGGATGTGGAATAGTATGAGATGACCCTTATAAGACCTTACCAAGGAACTCATAAGTACCTACTTGGCTAGCTCTTTTGAGGGAGGCAATGCCCTGTGGTAGGGTCGTGGACCGGGTCGTTGACCGGGTCGTTACATAGTCTATGTGACTTATGTCTGACTTACCCACATAAATTGAAACGTGGGCTAGCTCAGGAGAGTTGAGTTAGAGATCGCAGTCTTACTTTCTGAACCGGCCTCATATGTCAGTATTGACGTATGTGACCACTTTTTGAATGACTCTCCAGTGTCTGTCTCCATACTCAGGTATATTTTGACATTTGAAATTTAGTTTGATGTCCGTTCCGTTTGAACTTTTGTGCTTTCAAAATTTCATTTTTCAGACATTTTTGCTTCCGTTTGATTGGTACTTGAGCGACCTTACTGGGCATATGATTCATTTCCTTATTATTTCTCCTTTCAGGTGATAAGTAGGTGGGACTCTGGGATCAAAGGGCTAGGTGAGTGATCAAGAGTTAGCTGCCTTTGTTTCAGAGTTAGTACTGATATTTTGAGTGTAATAATGATTGAGACAGATTGTTATTATTTAAGTTTAATTTTGGGAAACTCCGTGTCGGAAAGCTTGAATTGCACAAAGGCTTGTGGCCACTGTGTTAAATATTGATGTTTTTTGAAAATTATTAGTATATGCTCTGATTTACCATTTTGGAGTCTTCTAATGATTATAAGATTTTATCTAATCTCTGTGCATTTGGCATTCACACTTCGAAAATAAATTCGGGGCGTTACAGAAATTTTACAGATAGGAAAGTAGGTGGCCGAAAAAGAAAGAGATCCATGAAATGAAAAAAAAAATGCACAAAGGCTATCGAAAGTCTTGAAAAAACAAATTGGAATCTCAAGTCTGCATGGAGATGGAGAAAGAGACGAAATTAGTCTAATAAAGAAGAAATGTAGTTACGTAAATATAAGGAGTGGGAGAATGTTTGAGGTAACCGAAAATGTGAGGAGTGAGAAATCAAATTCTACTTTTTTTCTTAAAAAGAACACTTGTTCCCGAGTGAATTTCAGTGTAACACCAATAGAGTATTATACCAAAAATAAACTTTTCATTATATATAATATAGATAGTATAAATATAGATAAAGACGAGTTGTAGTGGCACACACGATACTTGTGCAAATATGCAGTTATAGTATGATTTTTTTTATAATATCAAGTTTGACCTTTAGAATATAATTTTTGCCTATATTATCTAATAATTCTAAATTATGAAGAGAAAGGTAAAGTTTAATAGTTTCTTAAAAAGTCAAGAATGATATATGAGTGTTTTAAATGTGAAAACCAAACATGACCTTAATGTGGTTGTTTATTATTTAAGTTTTTTGTTGTTGTTGTTGTTGATGTTGTTGTTGTAATTTCTCAACATTTCTTTTGTTGTGTTAAGTGTCATCATATTAAATATGTAGTTATATAATATCAAAAATGTGTTATATATATATATATATATATATATATATATATATAACAGAGGTTTCAAAAAAGAAAACATAATTTCAAATCACGTTTTCTTTTTTGAAATCTCTGTTTGAAACAGATATTTTTTTAAAAATACTGCATGCAAATAAATAAGTGTTAAAATGTGATAGATTGATAATTAAGTATTGAAATAGTAATTAGAGCAAAAACTCTCTATATATATACACCACAAAAGAGGAGTTGACGATAAATAAATAATCTCAAAAAGGAAAATAGGTTCATTTTGAATTTCACCTGCATTGCAATGCAGTAGTACTTTATTAGTATTACCTACCATGGAGGAAGTAAAGGGAATCTTCTACACTCTTCCATTAGCCACTTCCCCAAGCTTCCTTCTCCATTACCCAAAAATACCCCTTCCTCTGGCTCTTCACCCACCAGGAAGAACCTCTGTCTCAATAGTGACCACCACCATCAGAACCCCCGACGAGTTTGGGTTGCTCCGCCATGGCCGCGTCAAAGACCTCCGCCGCGAGGCTCACCAAGTCCGCCCTCCTCGCCGTTGCCAAACCCCCTCGCCCCCGCCTTGTCTCCGATTCACGCCGCGCGCTTCTTACACCCGCCGCAGAGCTTTTGCCGTCCGCCCCTCTGACCCCCAATTGCAGCAAAACCTTCTTTGCAAATGGACTGGCAAGAGGCAATAACTCTGTGACTGCTAAATCTCCCTTCCATTCGTCGCTTATTGGCAGCTCCCTTGCTCGCTCCTACTCCACCGCCGCCAGTCCTTCTCAGGTACACCACACTCACCGCCACAGAACACGCGTGCGCACACAAACACGTGTAATTGCAAGTGGGTTTTGTTGGAAAGATGAGGAATTTTATCAGATCAACAGAGGCGGAGCCACATTGAGAAAGAAAATTTTTTATTGCAAAATGCACGCTTTAGTGGCAAAATAATTTGATAAAGGTGCCCCCCACCCCCCCGGTTGAAATTGTGCACATAAACGTATTATTTTACGTCTTGCTCTGCGACTGCTTATTAATGAATGTGTTTTGTTGTGCATTTGGTATACGGCTTTCTTGAATTTGAGTAAAGACACCGCAAATGGGTTTGTTGGAAAGGTGGAAAAGGTTATCTGATTAAGTAAGGGCATATTGTTGCGTATTTGCAATGTGGGGTTTCTTGAAGTGTATGGTTGATTAGTCTTATGTGGAGAAAACTTACAAACATATATGTGCAAGTGGCTTCGTTAGAAGAATTGGGACAGTAGCCTCTGTATGTAAGCATGTGATGAAATAAAAGGAGGGAGATTATCTTATTTAGGTAGAAAAACTGATAATAGAGAATATTGGGCTTCTCTAAATAATTGAACAATTTTAAGATTAAAGGGAAAAAGTAGAGAATTAGTTTCGGCAAAATCTTAGGAATTAATGAAGTTGCAAAGAGACGATAAAATTTTTAAATGGGACATGTTGACATAGAATTGGTCGAGTTTCAAATGGTAAAAAGGAATTCAAATCAAATTGAATAAGAGAGAGGGAGAGAGAAAAAAGAAAGCCAAATCATTATTACAAAGGTGAATAAATTTAAAATATTTTAAAAAGTCAAAAATAGGGAAGGCCACATGGCGAGCTAAGAGAGTGTCCATGTAGGCGGTGATGCGATCACTTTCTCTCACTTTCGACACACACACACACACACATATATATATATATATACATATATATGAACGTGATCCATTGCTCGCTCTGTCAACTTAAATAAGTTGCCAGCGCGATCCCGTCCATCCATAGTGGATGGACGGATCAGATCTAACTTTTAAAAAAAAAAAAAAAAACTGCTGTCCACTACATTACATAAGGGACGGTGATTTTGACCAAAATGTCTCAACAGTATTTAATGAGTCGAAGGGATTCGCAAGCAAGTGGGCGGCTGTATAGTAAATTTCACCGTCCGCCACATAATGTAGCGGACAACGAAGTTTACTTAAAAAAAAAATAGATCTGACCCGTCCATCCGCAATGGATGGACGGCTAGATGGCGTTGGCAACTTACCTTAACTTGCCAGCGTGTGCAACGGGTCATCTCGTGCGCGCGCGCACACACACACACATATATGTATGTATGTATGTACATAGTATAATTGGGATTTTTTTTTGGTTAAGCCTAATATGTACTGATTAAGCTTTCCACATTCACTTCTTTCTCCCAAGTTCTGTTTCAGGAACTTGAGTGGAATGTGCATAATTTGGTTATGAATTTTGTAGTTGGTAATATTGAAAAATAGAAAAAAATTGTTCTTTTGAGTTATTGTGGATGCTTAAGATGAAAATTATGCGCTAGGTTTCAAGGAGTACAGCTTCTGTTGTTCTGGAAACAACGCATATAGATTATAGGGTAGTCTTTGCACCGTTACTAAAGGGATCGGCTGAAAAGACTGATCCATCAATATAGGTATTTTGCAATTTCTTATCAGATATGAGGGATTATAATGTGGCGATAGCTAGGTTAATTCAAGAAAAAGAGAAGTCATGAGTATGATGCCTGAAAAAAAAATTCAATTGTTTTGCGAGATAAGGGTAAAAACCATGGTCATTATGGAATCTGTAACAATTTACGAAAAAGTTGACAACTTTCTGTGCACTAGCAAATAGTTGGGAATCTATTGGACTATGAGAGCCAGTATAGAAAGTGTAAATCGAAATTGTATCTCTTGATACCTTCTACATATATTTAAGTTTACTTTTGCTGTACTCTTGAATTAAAACTGCCTGCTTGTAAGGCTCTTTGAATATCTTTATTCGCGTTGGAAAAGGACTATCTGAAGCATGTAAATTTCGAGGATCATCTCAAATTGGACTTTGCTTTTCTTTCAACTTCTTTGGGAGAAGACTTCCTTTCTGCAACTCTAAACACTTTGCATGTTCTCCAAAATTTATGTGTTGTTCTTGTCTATACCCTATCAGATCAGCAATTCAGAGTACACAGAGATGGCATGGGAGGGGATTGTTGGTGCTGTGGAAATAGCACGAGACTGCAAGCAGCAAGTTGTCGAGTCTGAGCATTTAATGAAAGCTCTTTTAGAGCAGAAGGATGGGCTGGCTCGGAGAATATTCACAAAAGCTGGGGTTGATAACACTTCTGTTCTGCAAGCTATAGACGAGTTTATAGCTCAACAACCTAAGGTACGAACGATTATTGGAAGTCAATGGACCTTCTCTTCAATGTATGATCATTTGTATCCGATGTCTATTGAAGGTGACTGGTGACACAAGTGGCCCAATAATAGGTTCAAATCTCAGTTCCCTCTTGGAAACTGCAAGAAGGCACAAGAAAGAAATGCGTGATGATTTTATCTCTGTGGAGCATCTAGTTTTAGCATTCTTTCCGGATAAGAGATTTGGGCAGCAGTTATTCAGGAAGCTGCAAGTTAGTGAGAAGGCTTTAAAGGATGCCATTCAAGCTGTTCGTGGAAGTCAGAGAGTAACTGATCAAAGTAAGAACCTGATTGGACATTTTATACTTAGGGTATTATGCAATTCCGTGGTTTGCAAGTTCATCTGGTGACATCGATAAGAAAGTAGTTAAATTATAACTTGGAATCTGCCAAACTAGGTTTTTGGCTTGTAAGCATTAGAGTGAGAATTTGATATTAACAGCTTTATAAACTTCCTGAGGATTTTTATCAGCAACAATCTAGGATACTTCATGAGGACAACCCTTTTTTGTTTCTCCCATTTTTTCTCCTCCCTTTTGATATGTAGGATACATTTTGCTGTACAACCAGGTTCCTTTATAAGTATAGATAAGTTGTTTGTGTTACTTGTGTAGATGAAATTCAGGAAACGCTCACATTAGCATTTTCTTTTACTATGTGCTTTTATATGAGAACAGCTAGTTGTACTGTTTACAACTTTGAAAATTCCGTGGTGTATTGACTGTATATCTCAGAAGCGGTGACATAAGGTTTTTCAGATTCTCTAGTTGTCATGAGTTAGTTCCGCGTTGCTTTAGTGGAAAATTTTATAAGGGTTTTTTTAAGCAAGAAAATTTCTAATGACAAAATTTCTACTACGAAAAAGCTTTTCTCCTTCCTTTTCTTCTGTACAAATATCGCTTGTGTGATGTTTGTGCGAAAGAAGAAAACAAGAAAAATTTGTAAAACATTCTCAAGCTTATCTTATATGTGTTTTACTTCTACTGTTTGCGTTAGTACATTCTTGTTTCTTACTGATTCATGTTGTGTTGCTATTACGTAGATCCTGAAGGCAAATATGAGGCTCTTGAAAAGTATGGTAGTGACTTGACTGAACTTGCTAGACGAGGTAAGCTTGATCCTGTTATTGGTCGGGATGACGAAATCAGGCGATGCATACATATTTTATCTCGTAGAACGAAGAATAATCCAGTAATTATTGGCGAGCCTGGCGTGGGAAAAACTGCAATAGCAGAAGGGTAAGATATTTTGGTGATATCTTGGTCTCTACTTTCTTTCATACATTAGGTTAGTAATATGGGAAGGGTCTCTCTTTTTGCTGTAGTTGACGAAACCTTAGCGGTTATGCCTATTGGAAAATGATTTTGCTGGAACTTGGATATAGATAAATTACCGTTTTGGTTAGGCCGCTTTTTAACCATCGGCCTTTCCATGTTTGGTCTGTTCCGGGTGATAGAATTGTAAAATAATTACTTTTAAAAGGAGATACACTTGTAAAGTTAGATAGATTTAACATTGATATGCAAATAAAAACTACTTGGAAGCTTGCTTACGAAATATGGAAGTAACATGTCATCTCTTTCTTTTTGGAGAGAAATATTAACAAAGTCTATAGGAGTGAACAACTTACTAATACGATCTAAAGAATGATGGAATCAACTTTTTTTGGAAGAGTGCAGTCGTTGTGAATGACATGGGGAATAGAATCGCATAGATATTGGCTGGAGGCCCTGAATTCGGGATGGGTATATGACTTAGATGACAATATCATAGCTCAGATGATACCTAAACCCTAATATGCAGCATGCTAGCGCATTATGAGTCCCTACAAATAGTTTATGAGTATAGCTTCATTCTAATTGCTTCATCCCAACATTCCTCTATGCTATTTAGGAATGCTATTTTATACTCCCTATCGTTGATGTTAAGGCTTTTTACGTGGTTAAAATTCTTTTTTTGGAAAATCCTGATGGTGCAGACATATTTTTACTTTTTCACTTTTGAGCCTGATCGGGTTTGGTTTTTATTTATTTATTTAATTTTTTTTTTGTCTTTGTCCTATCTGCCTGTTTGGTTTGTGGGTGCTTTTCACCTTTAGGTAGAAACCATAGAATGCTCTGAAGAGTTCACTTTTGAGTTGACCTGTTTTTTGTTATGGTTATTTTCTCAACGGAGCAGATATTGCATTCATGTGTACGTAATGGGAGGGGAACATGTGTCCCACTTAATGCAGGTCCACCCCTTTTGAGAGGAGGGTAGGCTCTGCGATCCAGTAATGTGCTAAATTTCGAACAATGTATAGCTCTAGTAGTCAAAACCAAGGGATCTAGGTGTGCATGCATTGAACTTGGTGCTATGGTGCGGCAAATGCCCTGTAATTTGTTTGTGAAATCAAGAAGTAAATGATTATAATGTTGATCACGATCTTCTTAATATCATCTCTTGTCGATACACGGATTAATATTCTTCTAAGGTATTATATTTTTGAGTTGTGCCATTTGTTTTGGGGGTATCTTTTTATTTTACATTTGCACTTGTTTTTGTTGTGATATATGGCAATCTTACCGAACTTCCTAAATTTGCAGGTTAGCTCAGCGAATTGTCCGTGGGGATGTTCCTGAACCTCTGGTGAACCGGAAGGTTTTTCCTCCTCCTCTTTGTTCCCAGGAACTTTGTTATTTGACATAAATGAATAGAGTTGTTCACAAGAAAAGGTGGGAGGGAAAAAAAAAGTATTCTCTTCGACACGTATTTTATCGGCTTTGAGCTTTGCCGCGTTGAGATTTTCTCACATTCTCGCAGTTAATTAAAGCGTCCTATTAAATTGTATGGACGCATTCTGGTAGGATGTTTCGTGTAAATCACTTATCATCCTACGCTTCCATTAGGTTTTGAAATTATATCCACCTATAAGATTGAATTTGCAATGGATTGACCTCTTTGTGTTCTCATGATGGAAATGGCTCATGAGATGGTCGTACAAGTTTACTAGATAGGGCTATCAGATCTAAACATAGTCATCAATCAATCTTCATGTCAATGTAGCATTGACTAGCAATTCCATGGTTTTAGATTTGACCCGAGGTTGCAATATGTTTGCTTGTTCCTGCAGTTTGAATCTTGCGGCTCTTTAGGGAATCTGACATGCTGACATTTTTTAATGAATTTGAATATTTGGAGGCAAAAACTTAACTCTATCTTGATGTTTATAATACTTTACACAGCTAATCTCCTTGGACATGGGCTCATTGCTTGCTGGTGCTAAGTTTCGAGGAGATTTTGAGGAAAGGCTAAAAGCTGTTTTAAAAGAAGTTTCCGCTTCAAATGGCCAGATTATTCTATTCATTGATGAGATCCACACTGTTGTAGGCGCAGGTCTGTATTCTGTGAAGGGTTCATATGTTGAAGAGTGTTTTCTCTCTTTGATGTTCACAAGTAATTTGTTTTTGGGGTTTAGAAGCATGGCTCCCATATTCCAAGAGCATGTGTTCAGAATGATCCTAATTTATACAGACTTGTTCTCTAAAAGGTGGGGTATGAAATGAATCCAAATTGTTTCATTTTTTTTCCTTCTCTTAAAAGTAGGGGTGATAAAAAATGAGGTAGAAAGGAACATCAAAGCTGTCGAGTCAGCAACGATCAAAATCAGACTCGAAAAAAAACAAAGCCCTTATCATTTCCGTTTTTGGGTTGGCAGACCATGTAATGAAAAACGATTAATGCCGCGTCCTATATTATTAAGACTTCATTAGTTGTTAGGTTTCTCTTGACCACTTTCTTGTTATATCGTCTTTTCTTTTCAATTGCAATATCCAATCTTTGGTTCATGTTCTCTTACTTAATTCCAGCATAAATGTTACTGTTTCTATTATGTTTACTTACTGGCTCAGGATCTGTCGAACAATAGGGTGTGAACAGTTTTACCGTGGTCTATAGTTTTTGAAACTTCTGAATAAGTGTGTCAAACACCTCTTAAGAATTACTTTGTAGTAACTAATGAGAAGAAGTTAAGAAGATTTTTTGAAGGGGCAAACTTGGGGGCAATTACAATTTTTTCTTCACTGACAGAGCACGTAGGGTAATATCTTTCTCATCCCGAACGATGTAACCTGTAAGATGAATTTCCGAGGTGAATATAAGTTTTTCGTCGAATGCAGATGCACCCAGTGATAAATTAATTTGATTGTCAATCTTCGTGATTTACTGATGCAGTCTTATTTTATTGGCTTAGGGGCTACTGGTGGAGCCATGGATGCTGGAAATTTGTTAAAACCGATGCTTGGTCGTGGCGAACTCCGATGTATAGGAGCAACCACATTGACCGAATATAGGAAGTACATTGAAAAGGACCCTGCTTTGGCACGTAGGTTTCAACAAGTATTTTGCGACCAACCACCGGTAGAAGACACAATTTCCATACTGCGTGGATTGCGTGAACGGTATGAGCTTCATCATGGGGTCAAAATATCAGATAGTGCACTTGTTTCAGCCGCGGTTCTAGCAGATCGATACATCACAGAACGTTTTTTGCCTGACAAAGGTAAATGGTACCTTCATCTTTTAGGTTTGGAATCATTTTCTTTCCAATAAGCAAAGACTAGGTGGAACAATATAAACAACAGGATATCATTGAAGTTACAAGCATAAACAGATAGGACTATGGGCAATAAGTCTGTCTTTGGGAAAAAGGCATTCTCAGAGGGCCAAAGAAACCAACTGAGGAAGTGTGAGTCGCTTTTTAAACGTTTGTTCATTGCTTACTCCATAAAGTAAACATATTTTCTATATGAGCTGGTCATACCCAGGCTATTTTAGCTCTGTAGAGTAAATATAGTCTTGGGCTCATCAGGGCTATATTTTTAAAATGAAAGCTTGGTCGCTTGCAAGCTGCTCAAGCGATGTGGAGTAAAAATGTTTCTTGGGATGATGATGCCTTTCCAGGGTGGTTGTTTAGCTGTTTCTACAAAAGTTCCTCCCTCCTTGAGCTTCGTGTTTCCTTCATGACTATTTAGCAGAAATATTTCAGAGTTGCATAGATGATGAATTTTTAGTCTCTCCGTTTTAGCCATTGATCTTGTTGACGAAGCTGCTGCAAAATTGAAGATGGAAATAACTTCCAAGCCTACGGAGTTAGATGAGATAGACAGGGCTGTTCTGAAGCTAGAGATGGAGAAGCTTTCTCTGAAAAATGACACCGATAAGGCATCCAAAGAACGACTATCCAAACTGGAAGAGGATTTAAGTGCGCTCAAACAACAGCAGAAAGAGTTAACTGAACAGTGGGAACGTGAGAAAGTTCTCATGACTCGAAGTCAGTCATTTAAAGAGGAGGCAAGTCTTATTCTGTAGATTATGGGATGCATATTCACTTCACATAAGACACCCTTATCTGTCTCTCATTTTACTGTTCAATTTTGCTTCATTAGATTGACAGAGTCAACTTGGAGATGGAAGCTGCTGAGCGTGAATATGACCTGAATCGTGCTGCTGAACTTAAATATGGAACACTAATATCGCTACAGCGCCAACTTGAAGAAGCTGAGAAGAACCTTGCGGAGTACCGGAAGTCTGGAAAATCGTTGCTTCGAGAGGAAGTCACTGATATTGATATTGCTGAAGTAGTAAGCAAATGGACTGGAATCCCTTTATCACACCTTCAGCAGTCAGAGAGGGACAAGCTTGTTATGCTAGAACAGGTACTCCACAAGAGGGTTGTTGGTCAAGACATGGCAGTCAAATCAGTGGCTGATGCAATCCGGCGTTCAAGGGCAGGATTGTCTGACCCAAACAGACCTATAGCAAGCTTTATGTTTATGGGCCCTACCGGTGTCGGTAAGACCGAACTTGCGAAGGCCCTAGCTGGGTTCCTTTTTAACACAGAGAATGCCCTTGTAAGGATCGATATGAGTGAGTATATGGAGAAACATGCTGTCTCACGCTTGGTTGGTGCACCACCTGGCTATGTTGGTTATGAAGAAGGCGGGCAACTGACTGAAGTGGTCCGTCGGCGGCCTTATTCTGTTGTGCTCTTCGATGAAATCGAGAAGGCGCACCATGATGTTTTCAACATTCTTTTACAGCTATTAGACGATGGGAGGATAACTGATTCCCAAGGGCGGACTGTTAGTTTCACAAACTGCGTTGTGATAATGACATCAAATATCGGGTCCCACCATATCCTTGAAACTCTTCGAAACACACAGGATAGCAAGGAAGTGGTTTATGATATGATGAAAAGGCAGGTTGTTGAGTTGGCTAGACAAACTTTCCGACCAGAGTTCATGAATAGAATTGATGAGTATATTGTTTTCCAACCACTTGACTCCAAAGAAATCAGCAAGATTGTTGAGATCCAGGTAACTATGCTTCCAGTTTTCGATTGGCATATTGTTTCTTTGTTCTAGTTTTGAGCGTCAATTACATGGTTTATACACAAAGATGTTTATTATTTGGGGTATGAGTTGGTATTGCCGATCTCTCATAGTGGCACCTAATGAACCCTCTCTGAAATGCTAGAATCCCAGAGAATGCTTAATTCTATTTAATCCAGACATAAAGTTCTTATTTATTTATTTTTTTGCTGAGCTTCCAGAATAAAGTTGTAGTATCGTAGTTATGTTAATCATTTATATTCGATGAACTTAGGTTAGCGGAGGATCTGTCACTAACGTTGACTGTGTGTTTCTAGGAAATTATGTTTAGGTTCTAGGATAAGACTCCCGTTGGAAGCATCTATATGCTCAGGGTCTTTGATTTAGTTTTAAATCATGTGATCTGAGGCTGTATCTCATGCTTTGGTATTTAATTACTTCTTCAGCATAAGGGAGTATAGGTCTTTGAGATGGTCAGCCGATTATCAACTGTTTTATACTGATGATATTGAACATGGAATTCTTCTGACATGGTTGTTCCCGTGGCAGTTGAATCGCGTAAAAGACAGGCTCAAGCCAAAGAAGATCGAACTCCATTTCACAGAGGAAGCAGCTGAGCTCCTAGGTACCTTGGGCTTTGACCCCAACTTTGGAGCAAGGCCTGTGAAGAGGGTGATACAACAGCTGGTCGAGAATGAAATTGCAATGGGACTCTTGAGGGGCGATTACACGGAGGACGATGCCATCATTGTTGATGCCAATATGTACGCTAAAGACCTTCCACCCCAGAAGAAGTTGATCATCAAGAAAGTGCAGAACAGTTTTGCTATGGATTCCATGGTTGCTAATGACTGATCTCAAGAGGGATGTACGTATGCGCGAGAGAGAAATGCTAGGAAATTTTGGAACTTCTTGTTTGGCGAGGTGAATAGACCGGATAGTAGCTAGTCAGCTTGACTAGCGCTAGTTTCGCCGGATACTTGAGCAAGTTGATACCTTTTTTTTGTCATCGGCGTTAGTTCTCAACAATGCGAAAGATGTCAAAACAATAGGGATTTTTTTTCGAAGTTTTTATCTTTCTGCATATTTTTTCTGATAACCAGAGCATATTGAGTGGGCCGAAGAACAAGCAAGCTTGGGAACTGAAAACCTAAGTTCTGCTGTCCGCGTTGTCCACCATCCCATTTCACCTCATAGATAATGCCGTGTACATCCAAGTGCTGATTCTTGCCCTTCATTTCAAGGTTCGTTACAAACTGACATCCAAGTGCGATTTTGTACCTGAGAGGGTCTCTTGATCCTTTAATTGTTGATCTTTTAATTCAGTAATTTGGTTGGTAGTTGTAAGCGTGCTGGTGGTTCTATGGTAATGAGATTGCTGGTCATGATAAATAATTGGAGGAAATGGCTTTAAAATAGCGGAGGAGCTCGGAGGGACATAGAAAGCAAAGGTTTAGATGGTGGAGGAGCTCTGAAGGAGGTAGGAGAGAAGAGAGAAAGGGGTGGTGGTGTCGGTAACAATATTTGTATTTTGTCGGATCTATCTACAACCAAAGGAAGCGGGGACAGCGTAGTTTCTGATAGATATTGTAGTTAAAGTCTAATTAATTAATTCAAATCTGAATGGGTTTCAGTGTAATTTCAAACCTTATAGCAAATGCTGTGGCCATGTAGACCCGAAGGGTGACATACTGTGCACGTATATCATACCAGGGACTCAGAGCTCCTATCAAACCACATGAATGAATAAAATTATTTGTGTTCAGTAGCTTCCAATGGTGTACATAAGAATTGCTCGGCAGTTAAAATTTTTTGGAAACACTTCCACACAACAAAAGTTCCAAAGGACCCAAAAATTTAACCCTCCAGTTTGATACGTGGTTGAGTGATTTGGCCTAATTGCCTTGCGACGGTATTGTTGCCAGAAAATAACGACTGACGCCTTTTCAAATGCTTACCCATTCCCTTATTATGTCATGTGATCCTTGAGTTAAACGTGTCCGAAGCTGCGGTGTCAATGAGTCAGACTTAGGACGGCCCAATTGGTCCCAACAGGCTTATGCCTAGGAGGAAATAGGCGAGGCTTGGGCCGAGCCAGGAAATGGCTCAAAATTATTTTTTTATTCCTTTTAATTTTTTGCAACAAACTTAAATTTATGATAAATTTGTTTATAGGCCTTTCTTCTTCGATCCGGATTTAGAACCAGCTGCTTGTAAACAAACAAGCAATGTTACTTATTTTCTTATATACGACAATTTGATTGTTTAAAAAATGAAGCATTTTATATGTATTATATATATATTTGAAAAATATTTACGGAGACAATGTAAACTATATTTTGGGAAAAAATATTCTAAAAAGTTGAGAAAAGGAAAAGAAAAGGAAATTTAACTAATCATCTTGAAAGATTTTCAAAGCTCTTATTGTTACTCTTTCTATTATCAATTAGTTTATTTTCCTGTTAGTTTGGCATCAAGACAACTTCATAATAAATGCATAACTCCAATTCTTTAGGGCTGAGACCACTCCTCATGTCATTCAATACCCTCCAGCTCGCTAAAAAACACGACCCTGAAGCAATCGTGGAGGATTGTACCAGTAGCACATCACAGACAATTTGGGACAAAAAACGATAAATTTTTTATTAAATTTCTAAAAAGTTAATAAATAATTTTTTTGCTCACCTATTGACAATGAAAAATAACGCTTAATATTTGCATATAAACTAATTTTATTTAAAAGAGAAAAATGAAGAAAAACCTATTAAAATTTTCATTCTTGCTTGTTTTGCCACTACATTTTCAATACTCTTAAGATATGGCCCAAAATTTTTTCACTGCTTGATGATGTAGCGCGCACACGTACGTCAATAGAATTTCGATAATGGTTATAAAATTGTTCAAATAACGTCCCCACTGAAATTGTAAGTGTGAGTGTCGCAGTTAGCCTATACCCCATTTTTATACCTATTCTGCTATTGAAATAGTAAAAATAAAAGGCAATTCCTTCCAATATTCATGAAATCTGATGTTCATTTTTTCAATAAATATTTTCATTTATCCCCGTCTATTTAAAACCTGCATCATTTTAGGTATTTTTAGTAAAGCAAAAGAGGACGCGGAAGAGAACGTACTAGACAATAGAACGGTAGACATGTGAAATACCTTAAAAAAATTCAACCATGTATGCATCTAACTGCCATTCACTGGAAGTTAGAAAGCCTTGTGCGAACTTGGCTAGTAGCTAATGAATATCAACTTATTTTGTATACCACAACATGTAAAGGCACATGATACGTAGAGTTTCGCTTGTGGTGAACGTCTGTAATAGGAAAAAAAATTTAAATTCTTGTATTCACGGGTCCGAAGAATTAACAAGCATAGCCATATCCCTTATATTGGAAATAATTGGTCCTGAAGCAGCTAAACCATTATGAATAGCTAAATCAATTGTTTGAAAAACACAATGAATATGAAAAAAAGTCTCATCTAGAACAAGTTTGAGGTTCATCTTTAGCTATTCAACAATAGCATTAATATTGGAAGCATTAAACAAAATAACACTTGTTATCTTATCGTCTATTTTAAAGGTGTTACATACTCGAGAGTACAATTTTAGGAGTGTCTGATGCATTAATGTAGATATAGAAAGATTTCGAAAACAATGATTTTCATGTGCGTAACCCATTCAGAATCAATTCAATACGCCATCACATAAGAATAATTAAGCATCGTATAAAAAGATCTCCAAACATAAGAACTATGACTACTTTACCATCACAAATTTTAAAATAGTTAATTAAGCGTTATTTAGCAGCATTATATTATCTAAGGGCATCAAACCAAGCAGTATTTGTATGAACCTTTTTATACAAAAATTGCACATAATTGTTCATATATCTAGTATATTTTTCATTATCAACAAAAAGTTCTTCATTGTGCACAAAAAAATCTAGCAAGACCACATCTTTATAGCGGCGGATTATAAATAAATAAATAACTCACCTTCAAAAGATAGTTGCATCTGGTTCTCATCAACATGGCTTTGTGTAGATGAAAGTTTTTGGAAATGTCTATTAAAATGTGAATTACCACTACCACAAGCAAAAATATTGTAAACCATACTTATATTCAACTTTGGGTTCATCATAAAGCATGACCCTCGTAAAATGCTCCAAAATAGTTAGCTTTGAGCTTTTTATCTACCTTCTGAAATTCTTGCTGACTTAAGATATGATTGCTTAGTCCTTCCTCTCCACGACCACTCACGAGTGAAGATTGTACGTTGGAGTATTAGTGTAGCCAATAGAGCTACGTTCTTGACTAAAATACTATAAATCTTATGAAAGTGTATAACGAAATCAGGAATCTTTGGGTTAAATGCCATAAAATTTTGGATATCTATACACAAGTGGTTGCTCTTGAAATTGTAGTGCTTGCTCTTGAAATTATGGTGCTCATGGTGGTGGATGTTTTTGACTAAGTGATTTTGGTCCTCTTGAAGTAGACATATTAATTAAAATGCTTGAAAGATTAAAAAAAAACTGGTAAGACTAACTAAATAGTAAGTACTAAGTAATATTGTTTAACCAAAATCTATTGACTAATAATAAAAGAATTCTTGTAACTAAAAATTTGGGAGAATTAGTACTTAGTAACAAATACGAACACACAACAAAGCTTGTAGAATGTAGATATTGGTGTGAAAAACGTGAAAATAATGAATCAATTTATAGATTTTTTTTCAAACTTTATAAAAGACAAAAAAATACCCTTAAAACTAGTCATTTATAGTCATTAGGACGGTAAGTGAGTAAAAGTATATAAAAGAGTTGTTGGAATAAGGTTGGACAAAAATATCCCTCAAACTAACCGTTATATATCTGCTAGAGTGGTAAAAGTGTAAATTTTAAAAATCTAGTCGTTGAAGGGCAGTTGGGTTGGGGAGAGGGGGGGGGGGGGGAAGGAATTTGAATTTTTGAATTTTTTGCGGCCGGGCTTGGACTAAAATGGGTCGGGCTAGACTTGGATTTAAAACGGGCCGAGCTAGGCTAAGTGGTTTTAGGGGGAAAAGTGGGCCCAACCTAGATCAAGGCCCTAGAACTTTCGGATCCTGACCTGCATTGTTCACCTGGTGAGTCGGGCCGGGCTGGGCCATTTCAGGGTTAGGTCAAGCTGGCCCACAGGCCCCGGCTCCATTTGACACCTCTATGTGGATGAAAGCTCCACACTAAAAAGGATAAGAAAATCACTTAGAAATACTTCTATATTACTTTCTGCCTGGGAAGCTTCTCATTCTTAGTAAGGATGACTAGAAAATGAATTCATAGAAAGCCATGCAAAAGAATCTTACTAAATAGCCATGTTGGGTCAAGAAGAATGCAGGTACGACGGAAAGAGGTCATATTTCTTTCCTTACCCAAGTCAAGAGTTGGGAATAGGTCAACATATTTATTAAGCCCGATGTTTTTATTGCTTTGAAAACATTGATCCCTAATCAATGTAATTCAATCCTATTTAAGAAAGGAATTTATGTGCCTTGGATTATTAGTTCCCCGATGACGTAGTTTCTAACCTGGAAGGCGACTGCCAATAGGTCAACATTGATCCCTAATCAACCGACCACCACGTGTGTGTGTGTGTGTGTGTGTGTGTGTGTGATAGAATGTTCTCTATACTCGGAGGAGCACCTTTTAGGTCATTCTCCTTAGCTTTGGATGTCTTGTTACTTGGTCCAACTTCGGATGTAAAAACCGCAAGAGATGGCGCCCCATCCCAAGCATGCAATACCAACCTATCCTTCATAAAAGTCGTAATGAGTGAGGTAAAACTTGAGGTACTGCAAACATTGAAAATACTTTTTCAATTTATGGTGGGCGATGTTACGTTATTGCGTATTTATTTCACAAGAAGTCTTGTTTAACATGTAAAGAGCGAATTGTGAATATATCAAGGTGGGCAGTTGGCCATGGTGTGGCCTCGCCACTTTGATGAGGTGAATGATCTTTCACTTGAAAAGAATTGTTACACCATCTGACCATCTCTCTAATGTGTACTTTTGAGATTTAGATAGTCTTGCTATTATATTAATTAATGCCCATCACATATCCAGCTACTCTCTATTATTGGGATTTAGATAATCTTGTCTTGCTATTAATGCCAATAACCACTTGGTTACTCAAGGTCAACGTAATCCAGATCCAAGTATGAAAGGAAAGAATGGGGTGTGGATTATTTGACTTGAGTCTAAACATTGAACCCTTCGAATAGGAAGTCAAGAACAATGTAATCATAACGACACGTCCGTGGAAAAACTTGGGCCAAGTTTCATTGACCTTATTCTTGTACTTTCTATAAAAAAAAGCTTTTTAAAGCAATTTTTATTTTCTAATCGAAAGAAATAACATGCAAATAGCGCTTAAGGTCCACAGGTTGCTTAAGTAATTGTATAGTGACACTTTATACGGAAAAAAAAAGAAGAAAAAAAATCATATATATTTTTATATATGTCGGTATATAATTATCTCTCATATTTAATTTATTTTATATTTTGTAATCTTTTATACTCTTCTTGGTGGGTACTGATACAAAGCTTAACCATGCGAGTAACTTTTAAATCCCTATATTGACGGGTCATATAAATTACAGTTCTAACTATTTAAAAAAAAAGAAAAAAAGGAACAACAGCGTGGGTTACTTTTGAATCCCCATACCCATGGGTTACATAAATTAGAAAAGAAAAAGAAAAAGAAGAACAACAATAGTGCCGGTTACTACCATTGTTACTAAAAATAGTAAAAAACTAATAAAAATGTGGATATAACATTATTATTAACACAATTCAAATTTTTTATTGCTATTTGCCCATGTGCTTTTAGCATTCCTTATTCCCGTGTGCAGAATACGAGATCAATATTAGTTAATGACAAAAGTGGTGATCTAATGGCTAGAAGGGAATTCAAAAATATCAATTCTTTTAGAGATTATATAGGATATAATTTTGAAAAGGACTGAAATAATTACACTAAAATCACTTCTAAGGAAAAGTTAAACTGAAATTAAGTGAAGTGAATCAGATTATAGAAATATAAAAAAAGGAAACAATTTTGACTACTATTCACATTGTAAGAATATACTTACAATTCTTAATATGATGACAGTTAATTATCGGTAAATATTTTTTATAACATCAAAAAATATTATTAAAAATTATTTTTAAAAGTGTTAATAAAAAAGTTATAAAAAATACTTAGCGACACGGTTTGAATAGTGTATCACGTAGTAGGGTCAGTCTTTTTGGTTGGGTACGGGACCCACTTGTCCTTTGCTGAAGTCAGAGAGACATCTAACAGTCTCGCGCGCGCGCGCGCACTCTCTCTCTGTCTGACCATACCTGATGCTTCTAGAAATACTAGTATGGTTTCACCACACTAGTACTCCCCCACGCATCTTCCAATCTGACGACTCAAAACACACCAGTCATTAACATCAGTGGGCCCACCCTCGACTCCCAGATGAGATCCCCAACATTAGCTGTTCCACATTCAACTGGAAGACACTGTAATGAGTAAGAGCGGAGCGGTGCCCCCTCCGCTCCCCTCATTTGTGAGATCCCCTCACTAGTAGCACAATTCTCCATGCAGCGTGACCATGACCGCCCATGGCCGTGCTGCGACATGCTTCCCCCTCCTACTTATAAGTTACTTAATGTAAGCCAGTAATATCGTTAGTCATGATTTAAAGAGTGAAAAGTCAACATAAAATTTTTGTTCTAAATAATTCCTTTTTAATACTTAATTATTCATCTATCTTATTTTTAACCTTATTTACCTCTCCAACTCACTTTTAAAAATCTTGATTCCAAACAAAAATTTCAAGTGAAGAAAATGTGGTTCCAAACCACGTTTTCAATATATTTAGTTTTATTTGTCTAATTTAAACAAAATTAAAAGAAATATTAGTTTTTAACAGAGATTTCATAGTAACGTTTGCTTAAAAACGTGATTTGGAACCACATTTTCTTCAGTTGAAATCTCTGTTTGGAATCAAGATTTCTAAAAGTGGGTTAGATAGGTAAATAAGGTTAAAAATCGGATAGAGGAATAATTAAGTATTAAAAAAGAGTTATTTAGGGCAAGAACTCAGTCAACATACGCGCTAAAAGTCCTTTTTAGCGACGTTTTGGATAGTCAAACATTCCAAGACTTATACTCTATTCACTTCCTATTATTTCTTGCCCTCTTCAACTTTCAAAATCTTGTTATTAATTTTAATGTGTGAAAACATTGAATTGAACTTAAAAAGTACTAATTGCGCATTAAATAAATATTATCCAACCAGTCAATTAAGAAAAAGGAAACGCTCAGTAACTCAATATTAAAACATACAGTATTAAATTTCATTCTAAGAATTAATAAAAAGTCGATGAGAAAAAACTTACTGAGAAGAAGAAAAAATATGTTGAAGAAACTATTTCAACACCACTTTCAAGGACATTGAATTTTCCTTTTATCTTTTACTTGTTGAGGATAAAATATCGTATTATATTACATTTATGAATTATATCACTAAACTTTTTAACTGTAGAAATAAATTATAGTCAAAGACGATAATTTGCTATGATACCTCGTGTTAGTTGACCAGAAGGAGTGATGATGACATTAACATTTTTCTAATTGTGATCCTGCCTATTTCTCTCTCATTTGTCTCTCGTAGTCAAACCACCACCACCGTCTCCCAGGCAGATCTACCCCTTCAACTCAAACCACGACACAGTAGCTACACAACCAACCACAAGCACCGCACTGCTCCAACACCGCAACCAAGTCCAGCAAAATATTTGCCTATAATGATCAATAGAAAATCCACCAAATCAACCAAATATCCAGCGAAATTTGTACATATATACGTGGGAGGGTGCGCACACGCATGCAAATTGACTGAACAATTCTTCCTTTCACTGGCAGTTTCAATGCGTGTACCTAAATCAATACATACTTAAAGACTTAAGGGTAATATTAATATCTTAAAATATGAAATGGTTAAGTCTCAAGACAGATAAAAAGTTAGTGTCATGCAACCCTAACTTTGAAACAGCGTGATATTTTGGAAACATGCGTGTAATTTGTCTAAACAAGATCAATGGCGGTATTTTATCCCGATAATTTATCCTTTTCTTTTTTGGTAATAATAATAATTATCCCTTGTGTTTAACCAAGAGCATAAAATGGAGCGCAAAAATTACAGAAACCGAAGAGAGTGTATCACTTTTCAACCATTGGGTCTCACTCTCCTCCGTCTCTAAGAAGCTTTTCTCTCTCTAGAAAACACACACACACACACACTGAAACTTGCCTTTGTCAGCTGTGTCTCTTTTTGAGGAGTGAGTCTCTCTCTCTCTCTCTCTCTCTCTCTCTCTCTAGTAACGCATTCCTCCCTTCTTTTGGAAGCCTTCTCGATCTCTCTTCCCTTTGTACTCTATTCCTCTCCTCTCTCTCTCTCTCTCTCTATCTCTCTCTCCATAATCAGACAACGAAGCCATAAAAAGATAAAGCAGCATTTGTAAGCTTCTGTCTGCTCATTACCAATATATACACACACACATCCACACTCACTCACAATGTGTGTTGTGTGTGCGTGAAAGTTTTCTACCGCTTTTGGCTGCAAGCAATGTAGGCAGTACCAGGCTCTTTTTGCCGGAAACCAAGTTAAAAAACTATGGCCATCTGTCAGCGGAACGACGTCGGATCTGTTCTCCTCGACCACCGCGGAAACGGCGGTTCTAACTCCGGGACATGGCCGTCGTTCTCCGCCGCGTCATTCCGCCGGAGAATCATAAACACCATGCGCTGCGGCGGCGGCGGGTTCCGCCACCGGCCCTCCCGGCCACCTGCCGACAAGCCCAAACAACAGCCCCGACCTGAACCCGAGCTCAGATCCGAGCCGAAGAAACCGGGCGGATCCGAGAAGCTGTCGGAGCTCTTGAGGCTGTCGGAGTCTTCGGAGAACGAGGAGGAAGTGAAGAAGAAAGTTGCGACATTAGATGAGTTGAAGGGGGTGGTGAAGAGGCTGCAATCAAGCGACGGCGTTTTGGTGGGGGCCAGTGAAGTCCGGAGGCTGGCGAAGGAGAATTTAGCGGCGAGAACTACGCTGGCGCTCTTGGGCGCCATACCGCCGCTAATTGGGCTGCTGGATTCTGAAGGCGTGGAGCTTCAGATTGCGGCTCTTTACGGCCTGCTCAATCTGGCTATTGGCAATGATGCGTGAGTTACTTGTTATTGCAATCTGCAAATTTTTTTTAGAGTTACTTCAGACCCATTTTTGTTGAATTGTGAGTTAAGTTGGTTTTTAACATCTCTTTGGTTGCCGAAAAAATGAAGGGAAATGGTGGGTGATGCATGGAAGGTTTCATTTCCATTTCCATTGTGATTAGCATCTCTTTAGAGTTACTTGTATTTTTAGCTTCAACCGAAGTCACTGGACGATCTCTGGGGCACACTCCTCACATCGGCCTGGTGCAATTAGAGGAATATTTCCTCGGGTGAGCCCAGGAGGCCGGAAGTCTCTTTGACACCCCTTAGGGTTGATTAGCATCTGTTTGGTTGGTGAGAAAACAGAAGAAAATTATGGGTTCAAGATTTGACACTACAAAGGGTAGAGAAGTCACTTAGCTTTGCCTTTTTTTTTTTTATGACTTCTCTGCATTTTCTTGGCATTCAAACAGAACGTGATGTCATTTATATGGGGCGTGTTTTTAATGTTTGGCTTTTATCTATTTAGGTCTGTCTTTAATGGAAATTGATTTTTCAACTGATGGAAAAGTCATTTTCTCTACATTCAAGTGTTTTTTTTTTCTGTGCCCCGAATAGAACGTTTTTTTTGGTGCAATCCTCAAATAGAATGTTGCATATCTGCAAAGGATTAGTTGTTGATGAGTCGCTTTCTGTGCAGTCCAATTTGCAATGTGTTAGTTGTCTTTGATTCATCGGCATTTAATTGGTGATGGATGCTTTCCCCTAATCCTTCTACTCGCCTTCTCTTGGTGGTCCAGTTATGAGATGCACTGAAAATGTCCAGCTTAGTCAATTGAATATCATCTATTTTGCAGGAACAAAGCGGCCATTGTTAAAGCAGGAGCTGTTCATAAGATGCTAAGGCTTATAGAATCTCCGAATGGGTGTCCTGACCCGGCTGTGGCCGAAGCAATAGTTGCAAATTTTCTTGGCTTGAGTGCACTAGACTCGAATAAACCAATTATCGGTGCTTCAGGGGCAATCCCATTTTTGGTAAAAACTCTGAACGATTTGGGCAAAACTAGTAGTTCCCAGGCAAAACTAGACTCCTTAAGAGCACTATACAATCTCTCAATCTTGCCTACAAACGTTTTGCCAATGCTGGAGACCGAATTGGTACCGTTTCTCTTGAGCATGGTTGGGGATATGGAAGTGAGTGAAAGAATTCTCGCAGTTCTGAGCAATGTAGTATCCACGGCGGAGGGTCGAAAGACACTTAGCAGTGTGCGGGATGCGTTCGCTATTTTGGTTGACGTGTTGAACTGGACGGATTCCCCGGGTTGCCAAGAGAAGGCATCATACATTTTAATGGTTATGGTTCACAAGTCATATGGAGATAGACAGGCCATGATTGAGGCTGGAATCGCTTCGTCTTTGCTTGAATTAATGCTTCTAGGTAGTACGTTGGCACAAAAGAGGGCTTCGAGAATATTGGAGTGTTTGCGAGTAGATAAGGGGAAGCAGGTTTCAGAAAGCTATGGCGGCGGCTTAGGTGCCACGCTGTCGGCACCTCTTTGTGGATCTTCATCCTCGATTGCTGGTATGAATCATCAATCGAAAGAGTGCTTAGACGAGGATGAGAGTATGATGAGCGACGAGAAGAAAGCAGTAAAGCAATTAGTCCAACAAAGCTTGCAAAACAACATGAGGAGGATAGTGAAGAGGGCCAATCTGCCACAAGATTTCGTCCCGTCGGAGCATTTCAAGTCATTCACATCAAGTTCAACTTCTAAGAGCTTACCCTTTTGAGAAGATTGGAAAATCTTCGGAAGTTAGTTTCCTCTTCATTGTATGTGATACCCATTGCTTCTGAAAATTCAATTGCAATCATAGTATAGACATATATATGATATATTTTAGGTCATCTGTATGAGATGTATTGGTCATTTGATGTTTATTATGGTAATGTGCTTTATGTAGTCTTTTTTAGTTTATTTAGTATGCAGAACATAGAAGATACAAAGCTAATCCAATTTCTATTAGAAATTTTGTCATCTTAGTGATATTGATTAGACCTAAGTGCTCTCTAAGTGCTTTATGTGAATGAATAATACACCTAAATCTTTTTTGTGATTGAATAATGAATTCAACAACTGCCAGAAACCATCTACTTCCTATCTAACTTTTCCCATGGATGCTTCCACTCAGCTTCATTCTTTTCAAATCTTGGAAACTTGCTGGGTGCTTCCGTCATAATTTTGTGGGCACTCCTCCATTATTTTCGGGTCGTTTTCATCTCATTCGTACGCTTTGTCCACCCAGCTCTAGTACCCCTTCTGGCTTATAAGAGTTCTATGTTCCTGATACTGATATATAAAGGGGCGGGTGTCAGTCATTTTCTTGTGCACAACAACAGGGACTATTCAATCCCATCTTATCTGGGGAATCTTTCTGTGCTAGGTTTGATTTCTGGGTTCTCTGAGTTCCATAGGGAATCTTTTGATTTACCCAGTTGTAGAAAAAATCATTATAAAAAAGTTCATATAGAGAACATGAATTATTAAACTATTAACCCATGTTTGTAATCTTTAGTTTACAGAACTGCATTTACTCAACCTGTGTCTAAGCATTATTCTAGGCTTTATGGCCTCGTTTACTGAACTCATTAGAACAATCTACTACTAGTTACTAGTGGCCTAATCCGCCACTGCTAGCCTAATGTTTTATTTTTGGTAGACCTTGTTTACTGCACCAATGTGATTTAACTATTACAGATGAGGAGAAGGATTGGTGTTAGGTTATTAATTAATAGAAAGGAAGAAGAATCTGCGCCTATTCGTGGCTGATGAAGATTATGCGCAATTAGTCATGCGCAAAGGTACATATATTTGTAAATAGAGAATGGTCATCGTGGAGAGGAGCCGTTCATTCATCTTTTGGATCTTATATTCCTCTTGTTTCGTATTCTGTTGCTGATCTTTAGATGTAAATATCTTTTGGTGAATTTCCTTTTGCTTGACCAAGCTTTCTTTTACATACGACTATAGGCTGAGCCTATCCAGTTATAAGCTGATATCATCATCCAGCTACTTTGTGTGGGTACTGTGTATTTGTCTAAGCATGCATCTGATTGACTCCTCTGGGAGTGTTAGTGAAGGCCTCATCTAGAGAAGTTGGGAGACCTGTATGAACACACTATGCCTTCATATATTGGTTCTCCAACCCCACGTTTATACCGTTCGCCTCGGATTTGTATATCCTTGTCACAGTGACAAGGATGTATATTACATCCTACCTACTGTCATCTATGATATATAGACCTCATGAATATCTGTTTCTACAGTTCTACCCTGCTGGTTCATTAAATTTTCTTTTACTGCAGACCGCCTCGGTAGATACAGCCTTAGGTTTTGCATACACTAGTCTAAATGGTCCACCATAACCTCATAGGTAAAGCAGTCGCAGTTCACCTATCAGTGTGTAGGTTGGAGGAAGTCTCTGTCAAAAGGTTGCAGCAACTTGGGTACACAGTATGTGACAACTGCATAGGGATAGATGTAGACGAGCTATATTCTCTTTGGACGATGGACAAATTTTCTTTTGTCGAAGAGAGAGCCTCTTGGAAAGTCGTTTTGATCTCTCTTTTTCAAGCCGATTACGCTCGTGTTCCTCTACTAAAACAAAAAAATCTTGACAAACTCTTACCATCAGTTGATCGCATCCTTAGCGAGCTCCAACGGTGAATAGGCACTGAAGGGCTTGTACCACCTTCCCATTGGAAAACGAGCACATGATGGTCCAGTGCAACGGCATAAATAAAGTATTAGTGGGCCCTCCTTTTGATTAACTTGGGCCCTGGTAATAGACCCCGATGTGGGCATCACATCACCCATGAATCATGAGAAAAGCTTGTTGAAAAGCTTGATTGCAACTTGTTACGGCAATTGGGGCCTCCTCCTTGTTTGGACGGATTATTGACAGAAGAAGGTTGGTATTTAAGGAAGCTTTGTAGTACATTCAACCCTCCACCATTTAGCAATTAAAATGCTCAATTACAAAGATACACGGGTCTTCTTTCGTTGCAGGTTGACCTTTATTCTGTACATGATATGTAAGGTTATTGATGGACTTACTAGTAAAGATAACGTAGTCAATGATACATGCAAACCAAGACTTTAACCTAAAGACGGTAGCGCAGAAACAAAAACCAAGGGCCCTTTCCTTTCTCAAATATCAGCAGCACTACTTACTATCGTCGAACTCTATTAAGCATAAGAAGCGACATATTCAGCACTCAGTGCGGGTGAGTTGTGCCTCTCCTTCTCGCAAGGTGTTACTGTAATTCTATAACTTTTGGTTTTTGCACAACAAATTTAAGGTTGGTTTAAAATCATTTTTTAGTTTTAATTTTTTATTTTAAAAAAACAAAAATTAATTTAGTTTTTAATTTTTTACAAAAATAAATGAGTGTTTGATTATCTAATTTATATTTTGAATTTTTTTCTTTTAAGTATTTAATTATTTAATTTTTATTTTAAAATTTTTTTATTAGTGATTGAGGTGGGATGGCTGGCGGTGGCCAGTCATTATATCCAAGGAAAATTATTTGTATTCACGTGGGCTCTTGAAAAATCGAAAAAAATAACTAATGCTTATTGAAATTGGTGGCGGATCTCTAAGATCAGGGGCCCACTAATGGCATTAGCAAACCTTGGAGCACAGATCTCTATGACCGATATGTTCAACACAAATATTACTAGCATTCAAGGCAGTCATGTGGTCAAGTTCTTTCGCCTTTTGATAAAGCATTTAAAAATAAAAGAAATAAAAAAGTGGTGATGACCGAGAGAAATAACAGGGGGTCACGCACCAACCAGAATATAGGGGAAAAAGGGTAAGCAAGCACCGACGAGATCTTGGTCGAGTAATGTTATTAGTGTTCCCAGTATTACATATTTTTGGCACAGCTTCCACGAGTATCAACTTTTGACATTGACAGTGTGCAAACGACTGGGACCAACGATGAATGAATGACACTTTCAAACACCGTCACCGTTATAATGCAGTTCTAGTGAGATATAACGCAATTCTGATTATGTTATTCGGGGGGAGGGCGAGGTGGTGGAGAAAAAAACAGTGCCAACTTTAAAACGGGTATTCTTTCCCACCATTATCACCACCAACCCAACCTGCCACTTAAGGGCTATATGTTTAACATTTTTGTTTTTTGTTTTCATTTTCATGATTTTTGTACTCAATTAGAAAATACTCCTCTACTTTTATCATTTTCACCAAAAAATATTAGTTACTTTTTTTACTTTGGGTTAAATTTGGATGAAAAAGTTAAAAACACCTCGAAAGTTTGTTCAGTTTTTTGTCACTGTTTGAGTAATTTCACTTAAAATAAAAACAGAAAACGGTAAAAGTACACAATTTTTTTTTCTTTTTTTTTTTATCATCATTATAAAAATAAAAAATAAAAATGATAAAAGTACGGACCATAAGTTTTCAGGGCAGCCTGTTTCCTTACAATAAAAATATTAGAGAAAGAATGAATAAGATGAAGATGTCCTGAAAAAACGACTGGCTTTCAAGAGAAAGTGTGAAGCGTCCAGCAGGTATATAAGCTTCCACAGATGCTACCAATTCTTGTTTTTAGCAGTATCCACAATCATCACAGGCACTGCCACAAACTTATCCAAGATTCATGTACCTGTTATAGCAAATCAGGTGAAATAGGCTACAGATTTTACTTGCTCCCGTTAACCGGAATGTAAACCCCTTCAGCAGCCATCCAAACATTATCAGCACGCTTTTCTCGAACACTGCAAACCTATTAAAACACAACAATTAGAGGAGAAAATCTGCTGGAGCAGCACTCTTCAAGTGAAGAAAAGCCAGCAGAAACTTGAAGGGAGCAGCATAATGTTCAGCTGACCAAGAACAAAAGAGAATGCAGGAATTTGCAAGACATGCTGGTTATAGCAGTACTCGTAGCTGCACAACAATCTGCATCTTACCCCCAGTCATAATCTCGAACCGGTACATCATCTCAAAACCAATTAAACCTATTGAAAAGCAGTAACAAATGTGCAAGCATTCAGGAAAAAAGTAGGTTAAAGTATTTCTCTAACCTCCTGCTGCCCGCCAGCAGTTCGGCTGTACTTCTTGTCATGACTATGTAGGTAGCCACCAGTGTCCACGTGCTGAAGCCGAATCCTCTGATCTTGCTTCCATGCTTTCCCAGTCCCTTCAATCAGAAGCCTAAACAAAATGGCCCCATAAGAATTCCAGATATATAGATAACCAAGATGTAAAAAGTAAAAACAACCCAAACTTGAACCACGTATCACCTCCAATAATCACCTGCATCAGATACAGCGTCTTCTCCGAAGCAGCTCACCTACAAAAAGCACTTTATTAGTTCCCTTTCTTATACTGATTCATAAAGAGCTACTGAAAATCAATTAGGCAATTGTTTAGTTCAAACTTGAAGGAATGAGAACAAACATACGGCTTAGTAGGTCTGCTAGGAAGACTTAAAGATTCATGTAAGATGAACGAGGAACAATATATGCACCAAACCCTCCAGTTGTAGCATACAATTCCATAGCATCCCATAACTACGAGTTCTTTAACTCTGAGCCTTTAGTCAATCTTTGATACTTTAGCATCACTCTTACTATATGTCAAAAGATCATTGGGTTGTAGCTGCAAGCAGAGGGTTGCCACCAAGTACAAAGATGGAGATGCTAGCTAAACTCTATATGAAAACACGAATCGCCGAAATGGTAAGAAGAAACCAAAGGAACTGACAAATTCATTAGAGCCAAAAAGGAAGAAATTTGAAACTTTTCCAGCCTAGAAAGCAACACCATCAAGCCATTTAGTTAAGATCTTTTATATCTTCTCTTTATTTAAAATTCTTTGATCGAAATATAAGATAATTAGGGCTTTTCTACTACATGGAGTAGTAATTTCCCTCAAGAATCTGTATTTGATGCAAGCTTGTAAAGTGCTCTCATGATTGTTACGAACCCCTCCTTAAACCTATTTTTCCATGTTCGATCTACTCTCCTTTAGCGGGATGCCGAAAAGCTAGGTGCATCCATCATCATGATGCTACTCACACAGGAGGGAATAAGGGGAGCAGAAACTTGCAGGTATCAGCGACAGAATTTTTTAAGGGGAAAGTACAGTTTGATCCCCTCTGAATAGGGCCTTGAAATTTGGCTCCCTCTAGTTCAACTTGATGTACTTAAACACCCCTCCAGTTATGACAACAATACATAAGATGGAATCGTTACGGGCTAAATGAAGTGACATCGATACCCTTCTTTTCTTACCAAATTTTAGGTCAATGCCCTTTCCAACCTCTCCCCCCCCCCCCCTCTTTTCCGACCTGACAATCACCCCTATCCCCACAGTCGCCACCCACTTTCACCTCTCCCGTCCAGGACACACAAACACATAACACACGCGGTCGCGCCACCCCCCCCCCCCCCCCCTTCTTTTCTCTCACACATGAACACACTCATCCCCACACAGACACAAGCACACACGCACCCACCACGCACTCTGCACGCGTACATCACTCATAACCACTCTACATACACACACCCACACAAAGAGAAACCTAAACCGATACCCACAACCCCAGCCCCATCACCACACACACACACGCACCACCCACTCTGCACCCACCCACCCACACGCACACACCACACCCCCCTCCCCTCCCCTCCCCAACACACCACACACATAAACCTAATCCCACAACCACAACCACCATAGTGCACCCCCCCCCCCCCCCCCCCCCCAAAAAAAAAAAAAAACCACTAGTTCAGATTCCCGCCACCGCCCACCACCGGCACATAAAGAAAGCACCACAGCACGATCCACCAATCACCGCAATAGCCACCCACTAAACAGGCCACCCATTATCACAACAATCACCCACCATGTGGGGGAGATGGGGGCTGCAGTGCTATGGGGGTCGAGGATGGCGGTGGCAGTGCAGGGGTGGGGTTGGTTTATTGCCGGTGTCGGTAGAAGTGAAGAAGTTGGGCAACATTGTCATTTTAAAAGGAAGAGAAGTAGACAACGAGCATGTTGTTCACACGGTTAAAATTGACAGTTTCTGTTAATGAGCAGTATTTCAATAACTGTAAGGGTGTTAAGTACATCAAGTTGAGGGGGGGGGGGGGTCAAATTTCTCCGGGCCCTATGTAGAGGGGGTCTAACTGTAAAAAGAATCAAGCCTAATTTTGGAACTGTTGTATTCTACTGAAAGAATTCAGCTTATCCAGGGTTTGGAGGATAGAAAAGATTAACTCTTAAGTTGAAGCACCGCCATTGTTGCAAGTGTCCGTGAATGTATAACACATAATATCTAAGGATGATGGGTACAAAGGGAAGACAGGCTCTAGAGGTTGAAGCACAAGGACTGAAAATCAGTTACCTGACTTCTTGATTGTGATCAGGACAACAGCATCATTCCTTCTGTTCCATGATTCCATCACTCGATAAAATATGCCCAAACATGTCCCAACAAGATTTAAAAAAAGGTGTTCACTTAAGCAAAGAGATATAGCTCATATGGTCTAGCTGATACACAGGGATCTACCATTTCAGCAAATTTAACATCTCAGTATTTCGAGATGTAAATGAAAGGAAGTCTAGAATCTCTAGATTATCGAGACACTACTAACATGGCGTGCAAGAAATAACTTGCTATTCACATAGAATCAACTCTCGACATAAATTCTAGGCGCTAACTGCGTGGTTATTTAACAGACATCACATGGAACTAATGCGTGGTTATTTAGCAGGCATCACATGGAATCAACCCTTGCCATAAATTCTAGACGCTAACTGCTGTCCTCTTCTTTTGACAAATAGCTATATCTAAGATGATGAGGAAGTCATGTATATCATCTACAATATTAGGAAGCAAAGCCCTTTTACGATGAGACTCAGCTGCCCTATAGCAAATGGAACAACATAAAAATAAAATTAACTGATATTTCCTCCCGTCGTGCATTTGTGTACGTCTCAAGAATATAGAAATAAAAAGACTCCATTATACGAAGGGACAAGAAAACAGATGAAAAAGACGGAGGCTTGCAAACCTCTAGGTTGCCTGATATTGGGGATAAATGCAAATGACTGTGCAACCATCTTCGAGTCCTCATGTGTTGCAACCTAATAATTGCCCCACTTCCAATAGTATCACCTTGTTTGGCAGATGACCCCAACTCGGGCTTAACAATCTGTTAGTAAATATCACACAACTCGAATCAAAACCACTTCTAGTTTTGAAATCTGACCAATCTTGCAACATCTATAAAATTAATTAAATCAAAAATATATAAAGAGGATTTAGGGGGCCAGAACATATACCCAATAGCTGTTGGAGTCATCAACAAGGGGAAAACCAGTAACCGACTGCTGCCCGCTGCCTGAACCATATGGAACATCATGGGAATGCAGCCGGAACTTTGTCTTTTCGTGCATCAGTTTGAGTACTGTGCCATATGAAACCTTAAAAAAAACAGGATTAGGCCAGATTTATAGCAGCCTCAAGATTGGCTGCCAAACTTAAGTAAACGAACATACCGAGTTAAGCTATATCAAAGACAGCCTTGTTAAAGTCCCAACAAGGAAAAAATCGTAAAACCTGAAATTCTTCCTTCCGTAGTACCATATCTTCCTAGTGTGAACATCGAAAAATGATTGAAAAGTGCACCACACCATCGAGATCCTCAACATTATTGCGGGTGAAGGTTGCCGCTTAAGGTGGCTAATCGTCACTGAAAGGATTGTAGTTGCCATTGAAGGCCCAAATTCACATTTTTAACGACAAATACACCTTTCCAGCGACAATATCCTAACAAGCTGTGTAGTGGTCCTAAATTAACCCAGAATTAGGATTGAGATTTTGACATCATTTCCATCATTTTGCCAGCATCCAAACGGACCATGTGACAGTTACATGTGTGCCCAGACATGAATACACATTGGGAGGGAGAAGTGACGATACCTCAACGCCTTCGGAGCCGGTGGCGGCAGAGATCTCGAAGTCAAGGCTGAGGAAAACGAAGGCAGCGAGTGCGAAACACGAGAGTGCCATCACTAGAAGCAATATCAGGAACCAGTTCTGTTGGTAAAACGGAAGATTCTGGTGAGGAGCAGGTCGTGATTGTTGTTTATTCACCGCTCGATTTGGCCCTGAGTTTAGGACTTGGCGAGCATGAGAAGGGTGGAGTTTTCGGCGGGAGAGGGTTTCGGGCCCCGGTGGAGCCACTGCTCGGCGTGGTTCGGTATCCAGATCGGAACGCCGAGCTCGGGCTTTGACTCGTCGATCTGCAATGCGTACGGTGAGATAGACAACTAACTCAACTGTGGAATTGACGTTTTGGTGACATGCTTGCAGCCAATTCCATGCGTACACGTGGAGTTCGTGACGTGGAGACTGGACTGTTGTGAATTGTGTTGGACCCAACCGTTAGGTTGTTTGAAGGAAAGAAATAATAATAGCAAGGGATAAATATCATTACACTCCCTCCTCAAAAGACACGGTTTTTACTCATACGCAGTGTTTGACGCGCGGAATAAGATTCTTATTCTCGTAAGCACTTATACTAAAAAATAAATAAGCATAATTTAAGATAATTTTTATCTTATTCTGCATTTGAACACGCTAATGAGGAACGGTCATCCTGCTTTCAGCGATATCTCCGAAATCCTTTCATATCTAAGTGACCAACCACATTTGACGTGTTGTTAGCTCTACCTCTTATATATTCACTTTGTCTGTCGACCTTTTCAACCTGTCTTGGGGACTCCGACAACGGCCAAACGGTCAAAGTCAGCTTCATCTTATATGTCGACCTTTTCAACTCGTCTTGGGGGCTTCAGCAACAGGCAAGATTACTTTTTTGTATATCTAGACAACCCTTTCAACTTGTCTTGGCGGCTCTGGCATCTAGATATGCCATCTTATCCATCAACCCTTTCAACTCATGTTGTGGGCTCTGCAAAGGGCAATTCAGACTCCAGTTCTATTTCCAGATCCAGACTTTAGTATCCTTTGACGACCAATTGTTGTTATCGTTGGCTCCGGCTCCGGCTCCTACAGATAAGTCGTTATGGTTAAGCGATCAATCGTTGTTACTATTAGCTCTCGCTCTTAGTCATAAACCCTCAGTGTGCGTAGACGACCAATCGTCGTTACTATTGTCTCCAACTTTTAGATACACTATTCGCATCTACCTAAGCTACCAATCATCGTTACTATTGGCTCTGACTCTTAGGCGATGAGTATTTCAGCTCTAGTTCCAGTTCTAGCTCCAGCTCCAGTTCTAATTTTGGTTTCAGTTGCAGCTCCACATTCTGTATTCTTAGACAACCAGTCGTTGCCACTGTTGGCTCTAGCTTGTAAGGATGCGCCTATTGTTCGATGACCAATCATTGTTACTCTTGGCTTCGGCTTTGAACAAAATTTTTATTTTATTCTGAACTACATTGGTCTGATTCCTCTTTAAGGATACATAGGAAACCTTGTAATGGTCCGGCCTCAAATCTGAGTCACGGTCCTCGAGTTTGTTCAGAGTCTTGTGGTCTTTTCTGTATTTCCCTACAAAAATTTTGCTATTTTTTTGGTGATGTTCGCCTGCCCGCGAGCTTCCTCACCGAGGGGCTCTATTGACACCCTATTTTTGTATTTATTTTTAAACAAATAAATAATGGGCTTTATTATTACTTAGAGTGCATTATTAAGTGTAGGCCTAGGAATGTAACTTAATTAATTAATTTAGTCTAGTCCAGCCCAGTCTAGCTCTGTACATTGTTAAGTGTCTAAGTCTATTTGTCAAGTACATTGATCTTGTCTCCAGTCTTGTTTAGCAGTCCAGTTCAATCCTGCAGTCCAGTCTTGTTAAGAAATTGATCCAGTCCAATCCAATTATATCAGTCAATTCCAATGTATAGAATTTAATTTAATTAGTCTGTCTAGATAATTTAGGGAAATAATCTATGAATTACCCCGATGCAAAGATCAAATCTATAGCTTATATATTTGAGGTGATAAATTCTAATTTTGGTACATCCAATCTGCAAAATCAAATATAATTACAGAAATTAGGGTCATTTAATGTCTCGAAGTTTTGAAAAATTTATTTTTAAATTATGGGATGAATCAGTCAGTTTTCAACTAACCGACGGGTTAATTTGTGAGTTTATCCAATATTGAGACTTATCTCCAATTTTGTAGATTGGCATAGCCAATCTTATCAGATTCTGCGACCTTGTACTCTATAAGCAGGGCCTTGGCCTTCACTTTGGGGGGGCTAGAAGCTTATTCTCTATAGACTTGGCATATCATTTCTCCATGAAGTGATATTCTAGCTCTCTCGAAAATTTTAGCCGTTCATACTCACTTAAAAAGCCTTTTGATCTATTTGCATCGTGGATCAGTGGGAGAACGTCCCTGAGTCTTCCAAACAAGGTACTTAAGGAGGTAATTTTATTAGTTTGCTATCTTTAAAATCACTTTAAATTGTTTCTCATTTCTCGTAGTCACATTTTTATCATAAAAATCAAAAGAGTCTTTTACATTTCTGAGTCTAGATTTAAGTCTCAAAATGTAGACTACTTCCCTTAGAATCAGAGCTGAATTAGAGTGGTTTCGATTTTGATTAGTCCAACTAGATACACAGACCACTCGATCCCTAATGTTAAGTTCAAACCAAAGACATAAGAATAAGCTTAGGATTAGTTTTATCATATTTTGCATGTTACTTATTTTTAAGGTCAAAAAATCAATAAAAATGAACTAGAGAGCGAAAGGGTGTAGCAGATGCCTAACACCTTTCTACTGCATAACGTAGTCCCCAAATTCATCTCCCGCTTTTAGATAGATTAATTGCTCTTTTGGTATTTTAGGGATTTTTTTTTAGGATTTTTATTATTTTTTTAATAAAATAAGATGGCGACTCCCAAAATCGCCTTTAGCAGCGGATTTTTCTGAGGCAGTTCATTATGATAATTAATGCGTTTTGTGACTCGATGTGATTCTGAGCATAGCGATGTTTCCATTCATGCACATGTAATTGGTTAGCGTTATTCAATTAAAAAGTTACTAGAAGTTAAAATAGACATTGAAAGATATTCTTATTGCATCAATCTCTTATAATGTAGTTAATTATGGCCTCTTAGAAAATTGTTGCTGACTTGAACAAGGGCAAAAAATTTGAAGGTGACAGTGATGATATTTGCCACTGAAAAAGTGCAGTTTGTGTTTGACGAGCAGGAGGTCTCGGAGACCTTGACTGCAGTCATGGCTAGGCCTGCTCAGGGCAGTGCTCAATTCAAGAAAGATCAAGAAGCTTATGAGCAGTGGTTGAAAAAGGACCGTATTGCTCGTATTACGCTACTGATCATCATGCAGAAAGATCTTCTCTGCGAATTTGAGCACTACTTTACTGCAAAACAGCTGTAAGATGCCTTTAAAGCCATGTTTGGTGGTACCTCAGTCACTCGACTCCGTAATATGACAATCAAGTTTGATGGTTACATGGAACGTGCTAATCACACTATAAGACAATACCTTAGGGTGATGTCAAACATGATTTCTGAGTTGAAGGCTGCAGGTAATAATCTTACCGATGAGCAGCAAGTCTAGGCAATGATTCGCTCCCATCCCAAGTCCTAGGCGCATATGGTAGTCAATATGACCCATAATGATGGCATTAAGACTTTTAAGGACATTGCATGGCACTTAAAGCTTGAGGAGGAGCACCTAGGGGCAGCTAACACCTCTGAAATATATGCTGCAACTGACTCTTTATTTTATAGGACATTTGGGCCCAAGCAGAAGAGGGGAGGCGGGAATGGAGATCAAGGTGGTGCTGGACCTAAACAAAAGAAAGCTAAGACCAACAAAGGCAATAGAGGTAAAAAAAGGAAAGAAAGACTAGTCAAAGATGACTTGTTATAACCGTGACAAGAAGGGACACTTTGCTCGCGAGTGCACTGCAGTGAAGAAGGTACTCTTAGATTCCTTTTTTTATTGCTTTGTTACATCATGGGTACTCATTGCTAAATCTCTCCTTGTTTGGATTGTAGACGCAAGAGCAACAGACCACATCATAAGGGAGCGAATTGGGTGCATAGAGTATCATCGTGTTCCTAGTGAGAGCAAAAGGTATATATGGAGAACCAATCCAACGTAGAAGTTTTGGGCCTTGGTACTTACAAACAGGAAATGCGAGAAGGCCATCTCCCAGATGTACTTTATGCTTTGAGGATTCGACGAAATTGCTTAAATTAGATTTCTCTTTTCAGGGCAATAGCGTGGACATATTCCATAAGATAATTTTCAATTGTTTTGGTTATCTATCAGATGGATTTATGGTTTCGACATCGTTAACAGTCCTTGTTATGATAGTTTATTTTCCTTGCTAGCTTATATTAATAATGCTCACGATGATTCTGTTAAGTGAGATACTAGATTAGGCCATATTGGACAGGATATAATGACTAGGTTAGTTAGAAAAGGCCTTTCTGGGCCTACTCACTAAAGTCAATCTACCCACATGTGAACATTGCCTAGCTAGAAAAACAACTAGAAAACCACTTGGATAAGCAACTAGGGTAGGCACTTCATTGCAATTAACTCACTCTGATAATTGTGGTCCAATGAATGTGAGGGAAAGTCATGATAGTTCATAGTTTATCACTTTCATTGATGATTAAACGCGCTTCAGTCATGTCTTCTTAATCTCCCATAAGTCAGATTGGATTGCTTTAAATGATACATGAATGAGGTTGAGAATCAAGTAGACAAGAGGATAAAGGCCTTAAGAACCAACCGAGGACTCGAATATCTATCAGATCAATTTCAGGATCTATGTGAAGATAAAGGAATTATCAAACAGATAACAACTTGTGGAACGTCGCAACAAATTGGCCTAGCAGAGAGGAAGAATCGAACCTTGACATGGTTAAGTCAATGATGGCTCAACCTAATTTGCTTATCTTCTTTAACGGGATGCATTATTGACTTTAGCTTACATCCTTAATCATGTATCCTCCACTATTTATGAGTTATAGACTGGCAAAAAGCCTGATCTCAGTGTTTTAAGACCTTAGGGATCGGCAACCCATTTTTTGCAATATTTCCTACCAACATGGAAAGTTAGGCCATAGAGGAAATAAGAGTGTCTTCATAAGGTACCCAATCACTCTATAGGGATATGTGTTCATCGGCGAGCAGTTAGATAGGGGCATAACTAAAATTGAGTCACGTGACATGAATTTCCTTGAGGATGATTTTCCCTAACAGGGGTGAGGTGAGCAAAGAGATTAAGCTTTGTGAATTGGAGGATCCTGATGGATGTAGGCATCTTAGTTCACCCAGTTAAGATTGAGGAGGTAATTCCTCAACTTCTTGGGGATAGTAAGAGTGACTTACACAGTAGATCACCTCATACCGGAAATTCACAGGATACTTAACCATGTACAAGCAAACATGGAAAGGTTCCATGTGGTCATTTTGAGATTGAAGTTGGGAAAGCTTACATGGTTGTCGTGCATGATGATGATGAGCCAAAAACTTATCATCAAGCACTTACATCGGCTGCTAGTAAAGACTGGATGAATGTAATGATAGAAGAAGTGGAGTCTATAAAGACCAATCATCTCCGGGACTTAGTTGACTTTTCGGCCGGTTGTAAGACTATTGGAAACAAATAAGTTCTACAGGTCAAAAGGAAGGTGGATGGCTAAACTAAAAGGTGCAAGGCACGTCTTGTAGCAAAGGGTTATACCAAACAAAAGGCTCTAGGTTACGAGGAAACTTTCTCACCTTAGGTAAAGTTTGCCTCGATTCGTCTTATTCTGACCATTGTGGTGCACTTGGATTTAGAGCTATACCAAATGGATGTTAAGACAGCTTTTCTCATTGGAGAGCTGAATGAGGAGATTCATATTGATTAGCCCGTTGGATTTGTTGTAGAAGGTCAAGACCGCAAAATCTACAAGCTCATAAGATCTATTTATGGCTTAAAGCAATCATCGACGCAGTGGTATCTTAGATTTCATCGAGCCATCCTTGATGATGGGTTTACGATGGTCGATAAAGATCATTGCTTGTATGTCAAACGCTCTGATAAAAGCTCTGTTATCCTTTTCATTGCATGTTGATGACATTTTGTTAGCCGAAAATGATAAGGAGTTGATAGCTGTGTCTAAAAGGTGGTTATCCTCAAATTATGAGATGAATTAAGATCTTTACGGGTAGTTCTAAGAGACATCTTGGTTTGTTCCAAAAGGGCTACCTAGATAAGGTACTTGAACAGTTTCAGATGCAGAAATCCAAACCTATGGACACCCCTGTTGCTAAAGGTGACATGCCTAAAGGACTGCCCTAAGACCCCTAAAGAAAATGAGAAGATGATACATGTACCTTATAACAGTGCCATTCGTAGCCTTATGTTCGCTATGATGTATATTCGACCTGATATTTGCTATGAGGTTGGGCAAGTTAGCCGAGATCGATCGAATCGTGGTATTGCCCACTGGCAGGCAGTGAAAAGGGTATTGCGCTACCTTAGTGGGACATTGGATTATGTGATATGCTATCAGGGTTTAATTTACTCCTTAAAGGTTTCAATGATGCTTATTGGGGGCAGTGACCTTTATGAGCCTAAATCAACATTATGGCATGAGTTTTTGCTAAATAATGGCGTTATATCTTGGTTTAGCAGGAAAAAAATATGCATAGCACTATCCACTATGGAAGCATAGTTCTTAGCATGTTCAGCAGCGAATCAGGAGGTGATTTAGTTACGAACGTTCTTGTAATACCTTGGAGTTATCACGAGTGCATTGGATCCGGTGACAATTCATTGTGATAGTAATGACACGCTTTGACTACACAAAAGACCCCAAGTGTCTTGGTAGAACCAAACACTTCAGTATTAAGTATAACTTCATTCGAGAAACCGTTACGCAAAGGGAAGTGGTGCTAGAGCACGTTTCTACAAGTAGGATGGTTACAGACCCCCTAACAAAACCTATCACCGTGGATTTGTTTCTCTCTCATGTTAAGGCTCTTTGACTTTGTGAAATTTAGTTCTTTATCTACAACCTTTGTACTTGGAATATCTGTTTCTTTTTATGCACTTGTTACGTGTTTCGTTTCATTGTTGCGTAAATGCTATGTTTAAGCAGCACGTGTTTGTGCAAGGTCACACGAGCAATCACCTTTTAGCGCTTTTTGAACAGTGAGCAAAAGATGAGACTTCTTTTGTCGCCTTGGCTGGAGCCAAGATGAGGTCTTATGAGTAGACCGTGTATGGATGCCCTATCATCCAGATTAGCCTGTATAAAAGCCGGATTTAAGACCTAGATTTGGCACTTGGCAAGCGACTTTATCCAGGGCTCAGGTTAGGCACTCGAGGAGTGTCTAGACCAAGATCCGTGTGACAGAGTAATACAGAAATGGCATACGGACATTACCACATGTGCCGCACAACAATTTTTGAAGGAGAGTGAATGGGTCCCTGCTTCCTCACCATGCAAGGCCTACTGGACATACGAATTGTCCAACATTATATATGCCCTATGTAACCTTTGACTGCATCATGAAGTGAAGGATTGGTGTTAGCTATACTTTAACATGTCACCTATGACCATGAATGATTTGGAACTAAAGATGCATTGTTAGGTTGATAACTGATCCAGCGCTGAATGATAAGAGGGCCAAGAGAAGATCCACGTAATATGACTCATTGCGGACTTATTATATTCGTTTTTCAATGATGAAAACAATCATGAGTATATTGTATGATTTCTTGGAGGCTAGTTTTGACTCTTTCTGGGATTAGAGCAAATTTAACAGGATGTGATCAAATGAGTCTGAGGCATTACAAGTCATTCCACTTTTAGGTTATAATCTCTGTGCTGGCCTTATCAGGTTTCTAATATGGAGCTCTTAAATCATAGGTACGCTCAATGGTCATACCATCCATTAGTCTGTATGAATATTCCTAATAGTGCAAGCACACAGAGAGCATGTATGTATAGCAACGTCATCCCCGCCTTGTGCTAGTGGGAGATGTTGATAATTCGGGCCGGAACCCATACGCTCACGGCAAGTCTGACTCAAGACCCCTTTGGTCTTCCCTAACCTCTATGTGAGAAGTTTATGGGTTGTAACTCCCAAAATTAAGAGAGCACAATTAACCCATGAAACTCAATAATAAAGAGAGGGGGAAAAAAAAATTCTCTCTCGGCATAAGTATAAGCAGAAGGAAAAGAAACATACATAAAAAAAATATATATACATGCTTTTGCACTAGTTGGTGAATGATAGACTCATAGGGTGGAACAGGGATTGACTCCACAACGTAGCTGATTCTACTGAGCAGAGAAATTCATGTCAAGCAATGAGATCAATCCTGGACTCGTTGTGCAACAATATCAACGCGTTGGCTTCCCAATCTGAATTTGTTGGCTTTGTTTTTACAATCTCAAATGAGAAAGAAACGGTGTCGCCAGGAACTCAAATCCCATTATCCAACCAACAATAGTTCCAAAATTTAAGAGAAGATTTGCATAAAGTGGGAATACTTAACACCTCATGAACAGAAAATAACTGCATAGCAGCACATGGACTTCTGTTTTCAGCATATACCTTCTGCGGTCCTACGTAGCTCTGGATTCACTCTGAGAGGAGGTCACAACACCATTCATATACGTGTATACACATTCATACATATTTCTACAACGAGAAAATCTAGTACAACATCTAGCTCTATTCTTCCTGCACCACATTATTAAGCTGGCAAACAAGTAAATTAGTATGTAAGAAAGCTATGGAGATTCAGCCCATGGTATAAGAAGCGGTCGGCAAGTTGATCACTGTGCTCTTGATTTTGGTCATCATATTAATGCTGTTCGTTACTCCTTGGGAACCAATTCCGCTGTCCTTAACACCCTGTAACAAGCAATGGAAGGTTATTACGACCACTTTGAGATTTCAATATTCATAGAAGATAATAGTCGCAATCCGCAAAGGAAAAAATAAACATGTAAAAGTTAAAAATAGACTCAACAATCAAAAGGTAAGAATCAGAATTTTATATAGAGAAAACTTAGATTGTTAAATAATTTGATGGAATTTGTTGGGAAAAGACTAGAATCTTGCAACTCCTACTACATTGGAAAAAAGAATGCATATAAGATTCTTTCTCGAGTCATCTGCATATCGAAGTGTCTTAACTCTTAAGCCACTAGAAATTTGTGTTCACTGGAAATTTGTGTTAGCCAAACCAAGTCACTCTCAAAAACATCGAAGCATTTAGTACAAGAATATAGGAACTCTACACTGCTACTTTCTTGGAATTGTGAGTTAAGGAGATGAGAAATGCTAAAATATATATTCTGACTCACAAATGAACTCTACCATAATGGTTATCTTAATTCGATAGAGGAATTTGCTTTTATTTAGAGACTATAGAAATGAGGAAAAATGAGCCACTGTGCAAAAGAATGCACCTGGAAAGGAAAATGATCTGGTCCTCGAGCTGGGGCAGAGTTAATCTGAACTGTCCCTGTCTCCATTGCATCGCTAATCAAAATTGCCTTGTTAATGTCTCTTGTGAATATGCAACCCTACAATTAAGCAAGCAATCAACGCAACGGAACTAAAGAGAGTGAAGGATGTTTTCGTCACTAATTATTGCTGAAAAGTTTAACAAAAGGAACGGCGCTAGTTATGCTAATTATCTGTGTTAAAGGGCAAATGTGAGCTAGTTGTAGTTGATAGAAGTGGTTACTTAAAATCCAGTGGAAACTGGAAAAGTGAATGTAAGAAGGAAACCGAAAATTATAGAAGAGGGTACAGGCGTTCTTGAACTCGAGCAAGCTTTGACAGTACTGGTGTTGCAGCGCTCTGTCAAGCAAACAACGAACTTTTTGGCTGTGTACAAAAAGTATATCCCCAAGGGAGCAGTGTCCCAAAAATAGATAGGACAGACTGAGAATTGGTGGTGAACTTGGTCTATTTAGCGAGCGGTTCACACTACATAAGGACAGGTAGCAATGTGCAGTCAACCACTTCCAGATTTACGAGCAGAGGTATAATGACAAAATTGCGAAATTGCCCAATTAATTCTTTAACTTTGTTAGCCATTACAGATAAAGGACTCAGAAAGGAAATGAAAGATGCAACATTTTTGGCAAAACTGGTTCGATGGCTGTTCTCTACTAAATCATCGAACATTATAATGTTTCAATAACGGCTCACGCCTTTTTTAATGATCTTTTTTATGGTTATGCCAGCAATAATTGGCGGACTTGGTAATTGGTTTGTTCCAGTTCTGATAGAGGCACCTGACATGGCATTTCCACGATTGAATAATATTTCATTCTGGCTGTTGCCACCAAGTCTCTTGCTCTTATTAAGCCCAGCCTTTGTAGAGGTGGGTAGCGACACTGGGTGGACGGTCTACCCGCCCTTAAGTGGTATTACCACAAAAGAAAGGAGAGATTAAGTGTCAAACCCCAACCTCTATTTACTAGATTGAATAGGCGGGAAGCAGAGAAAGAGGAATGACGAGTCATACCATAGCTAATGTAAAGAAAAAGAGGTTTCAAAGCAGAAATTAAAAGCGTTACAGGCCAACCACCGAAGAACGGAGCTTACTCATCAAGGTTTGGGGTTCATGCATCGGCATCCCGCAGGAATTCCTTCAACAAGAACAAGAAAGGATTATTGCTGTGAGTGATCACGCACAATAGAGAATGATGGATCAGCGGAGCGATTGATTGACCGAGATGTGATGCTCACTAATCGACCATGCAAAAATACCCAAGCTCCTTTACAAGGGTTCCAAACCTGAAAGTGAAAGCTTTCCATTCAAGCAGAGCTTGCTGTCTACTTCTTGAGTCCTCCTAGTCTACTAACAAGAACTGCCGTACAGTCCTATCATCTCTTAAGAAAGATCGTAGATTGTAGCAAGCCAAGCTACTCACTAAGACTGCCCAAGCGACTCATGGGTAAACTTCTAGCTAGAACTAATGGATTAGCATTAATAGTAAGTTCCCCAGGGGGGATTCAAAGTTTTCTGCAGATCCTTAAGAGGAAGTTCATCTTTGTTTCGTGGGGTTAGATGTGGTGGCCTATTTGAAGGTATTGTAGCACTAGACTCTGAGCTGTGAAATGAATGGGCAGAAGGGGCTTTTAGCTCCTTTTCTTTATCACCATTGCTTACTGAAAGCACTTCCTCAGATCTTGCGGATGCATTTAGAGGGTTCTTCTTGTCAATTAAAGCCTTTGTCGTAGGTGAAAGCGAAGTCGGTTCAAAGGAGATGGCATTACCACTTCTGTATGCTCCTTATTGCTCTATATCCCTTGCAAGTAGACTAAACTACCTCTAAGTATTGTTACCATCCTGAAAATGTTACAGCTAAGGGGGCAGGCAAGTTTCTATTTCTACTTCTCTTTTTGTCTTCCCGTCCTTTTCTTTTTCATCATCGCTTGTTAAGTCACTTCTTGCACTAGTCTGGGGGCATGCCCAGAATTGTATTGATGACAGAGAATGCGCAAGGTGACAAATGTGAGAATAAGCAGCGGGAGGGCTTTGAACAAAAGCGAATAGTGCCTCACTTGCCTTCAGGCGGGAAGCATCACATTATTATACGAATACAAGCTGCTTGAGAATCAGCTCTTGCCACAATTGAATCTGAATTGGCTGCAAGAGAAGGAGCTACGGTGACGGTGGACGCTGAGAATGCAAGCTGTGACTGAACTGCCTTACTTAATACTTAATCCACGAAGGGAATAGTATGACGAAGGTGTACATAAGGAGTTCTTTGAAGGGGCTCAGTAAGGTGCCAAGTTCAAGGCAAAGCTTACTCGGATTCTTTCCCTAGGTTAATTACCTTTAGCTTTCGATAAGACAGTTCGAGCAGAAGACTAACTTGAGGATGTCACGTGGAAGCTTTCCTAAATCCATTTGAAAAGCTAGCGGGTCTACGAGGCTTCTCTTTCAGTTCAGTAGAACTACGGCTACATACTATCAAATAGAAAATTCGAACTTGAATAAAATTCCACGGAACGGAAAAGTAGATTGCCGCCAACTTCATCACAAGATGGCGCAACCAGCTCTTCCTTTTCATGCAATGCGAGGTGCTGGCTCGGGTTTGATAGAGGATCCTCTGGTACTTTATACCATCTGCTTTATTAGGGGAACATACTTTCCTGCACCCAAGCGAGAGTTAGTCCGAAGTAAGCTTCAAGAACAGCAAGCCTTTCATTGTCAGTTTCGAAGTTAGGCACCTAGGTAGCTTTAGCTTGCTTCCAAGTCCAAGCGCTAGAGGTAGAAGCTAGTCGTCAGAAGCAAATTTCGGGGCCAGGAAGGGGCAAAAAAAACATGAGCGCCCCTGCGCAAGCCTTATTTAAAACTAGAGCAAGAAGGGAGAAAGTTGACTTTGAGAAAGAAGGTGCTTGTTGCCGTTTCTAGGCTATCCTCTCTACTCTAGAAAGTAGCTCTCTTGCACCCTGTTCTAGTTTTTGTTCATTCACCTAAAGCAGGAGATTTATCCCCCATCCCATTACTGCACTGATCTTTTCAAGAGAGCTACACTTGCTTTCTTTGATCCGGCCAGAGCGGCCTGCCTATGCCGCTTCGCCTTACCGAGTCAGTAATGACTCTCTGCCTGCCTACAGCAATGCTTCTCAGAATCAGTACACCCCTTTCCAAGGGAATCAAAACACCACTGCAAGGGTCCAAAGTTACTACTGTGGAGTGGCATCGGTGCTAGGCAAAATCCTTGAAATGGTATTTCGATTGTTCCGCCAAAAAGGTACGCGCCAGACATGAGGGACGTAAGGGCCTTTACTGGGAAAATAGTTGTTGAGACGGGATTAGTTTGGGAGAAAGAGGTATGTCTGTCGGTTTGGCCGATACTTCAGATTTGGCTTCTGACGATATAAATTCCATTCACATGGAGATTCTGAGGCTAATGCCTCTCTGCTACGAGGTTCGCGAGTACCTTCGATACCGTGCCCGAGAGGTAGCACCAATTCCTACCTCGTTTTACGCATGATGGGTCAGCGAGGAAATGGGAACAACAGCTTATTTCTTTCTATTTGGCCCAAAACATTTTTTGTTTGAACCTAGAAGAGGCCTAAATTGAAACAAATTAGCAAAATGTTTACGACTAATCCCAAATTTGCACCCTAAAGTATATACCAAATCCGGCTCGAGTACTTAATGTTTAAAATGCACCAAATGAGTACCTCAAAACTATTTTCTCAACCCAACTTAGTCCAATGTCCAACAAAGGCTCACTGACGTTAGAAATTTCAGGGGCAAGAGTGGTCTTAATAAAGAAGTATCTTCTTTAGAACCACATGAATACCTTTTATAACCTTCTCTTCCAGTTTATTGGTCCACTGATGACATGGGATCAAACATTAACCTAAAACGGGAAAAAAAAAAGCATTTTAGGTTACCCAAAAAAAGATATTTCTCTCTTTTAATGTGCTGATTTTATTTCCTCTCTTTCTTTCTGTATTTCTGTTTAAAACTAACCCCAGCAGACACCACCTACCTCTACGGTCTAACCACCACGGGCATGACCGCCGACACCACCAGCACAACAATAACCACCCAATACCACATATGCTTGCACCCTACGATGTGGCACCCTTCATAGATCTCATCACCCATCTCTTGATCATTGATCACCATCTTAAGATCAGCGTTCGTCTTCTTTTATTGTTGGGTTGTTGCGATGGTGATGTGTGTGCATGTACGTTTGCCTGGTATATCCCTTCAATTTTGGGATGGTATTTGAGATCTGCTTGGAACGTGTGGCATTGAGAAAGGGTAGGATGGTGGGTTGATGTGGAGATGGAGAAGGCTGTGATGTCGTCGATTGCTGGTGGTGGAAATTTGAAACCAATACAGACCCGGAACGTGAGGTCACGTGAAGGCCCAGAATGTGGGGAGTTTCCACGGTTGATCTCGTCAAAGACCGATGAGTTGACTTATTATGCGTGATTAACAGAAAACATTGTCGAAAGGCGGTGATATGGCGTTGGAATGTAGAGGAGGTGACCGGCAATGAAGTGGTGAGTTGATGCTCACAAGCATGGCTCTATCACCATGTCGAGATCTGGCTACAAGAACACTTGCCTGCCATCATTATGGCAAAAGGAGTATCCAAAGTCGAACTCAAAATTGTTCGATCCAGTGGTCAATTTGGTCATGAGAAAGAAAAAGAAAAAGAAAAATACAGTAGGTCATAGCAACAATCGAAGGTGTGCACCTAAATCAATCATGGTGGTGGTGCAGTCGTTTGCTGGTTGCTGACAGTGGGACTGGCTGTGATGAGTGTGTGGAGGGACTGTGATATGTGGTGGTGATGGATATGGTTTCCATGGTGGTAGTGCAGATGCTTGTAGTGGTGGAGTTTCATTCCTTTCAAAAAACAAAATTAATGATGTTTTAGTGGGCGGGGTAAAGGTGATGATGTGGACATGTGGGATGAGAGGGCCTTTCCGTTTTGACAATCTTGGCCCTAAGGATTTTAGCGTCTGTGCCTCAGACCAAGTTGGGTTGAGAAAATAGTTTGAGGTACTCATTTGGTAAGTTTGAAACATGAGGCACTCGAGCAGGATTTGGGGTATACTTTAGGGTACAGATTTCAGATCAGCCCAAATATTTATCTCCATCTTACTTTTTAGCTTTAGACGAATTTTCTCATCTTTCTATAGGTTCCTAAATATTCATCTAGTAACCAGATTTGGAAAGAATTCAAGAACATAGGCAGTCAAGAATGTCTGCCCCTCTAATCAGTACGGTACCAAGTCAAAGTAAGTCAAAACTATAAAAAAAAGGAAGAAGAAGAAGAAGTAGCTGTATTGAATAGTTCCCTCTTGAAATAACAACAAAATGGCAGGATACTTTTCAAGTTTTTGTTAAGGGGTAGTTAGAGAGGTAACCAGAAATCTTACCTGGAGTCCAAAATTGCTAGCATTACAATGGTTTATCCCTTCTTCGATAGAATGTATCCTGAGGACAGGTAACACCGGGCCAAATGGCTCCTCCCATGCTATCCTCATGTCAGGTCGAACATTATCTAATAATAGTGGCCATATGAGATTTCCTTCCCTCCTGTACTCCTGGCAAAAAGTTGCTCCTTTCTGCTTGGCATCCATTACAAGCCCTTCGATAAAGTTAGCAGAGGACTCTGTTACAACTGGTGTAATATCACAGTCATCCTCAGGTGGCCCAACAGTCAATTTTGCCACTTTCTCGTTCACCTTTTTCACTAGACTATCAGCAACAGATTCCATGACCAAGACAACCTTAACTGCTGTGCACCTCTGGCCACTGTTATGACATAGAAATAAGAGAATGCTATCAGAAGCCAATCAAGCAATGTTGACTCACTATATTTATAGCCAAATAATGATATCAAGAACTTGTTTGGCATAGAGGATTCTTGAATACAAATATTCCTAAAAGCTTGGAGGCATCCAACAATGGGTATCCGGTCACACCCTGTTGGTACCACGTGCAAACAAATTTTACGCATCAAAACCTGAACCCAACTACCCAAGACCTTCTAGAACCAAATCTTTTAATATCATGTTAGACGACTGAATGCCACAAAGGTTTAAGCTAACTGCAGGTACGTCCAATAATTTGTACCAAAATCTCACAAAAATGATTTGAATGAGTAAGTGATAAGGAGATATAAAAACGGCCAGGAAAGGAGCCTTTATTCTTTAGCTTATTGTCGTTGGATACGTGATACAAAATAATACACTTCGACAAATTGCCAATACTTCTTCGGTATGTCCATAAAGTATATAATATCTTTCTGATCTTGAAGACCTAAGCCACCACTTCCTGGACAACTGTCTATTTCGTACCGTACAAAGATTTACCTTTCTCATAACATGCCGCCTTGGAATAAAAATTTGTGAGTTATGTGAAGTCCTAGTGAGTAGTCCGTATTAAGCGTTGAAGCTTCAAACCTAAAAACTAATTGGCAAAAGATGTGTGTGTGTGTGTGTGTGAGAGAGAGAGAGAGAGAGAGAGAGAGAGGGCACATGTATGGAGAGCACGGCGCTCAAAATGTGAGACGTGTAACATAATATTTCTTGAAACGTCCTTTAGTGGCCAAATTGAGCCAAAAGACGTGGACGAACTATATGGCTGACCAGATAGCACCAAGTACTTGGGAAACTTCTTTCGGGCCTTCGTACTATATTAACGCATCCAGCCAATATAGGCATAACTGCCGGGCTTTGCTACCATATAGCTTGTATGCACAGATTTAACATCATAACCTGTCAGATATACGAATTCCATTCTCAACTGCAAGTTAAATGCCCTTGATAAGATATGAATAACAATTTTGAGATGCTAGAAGATTTGGTTCTCAACATAGAAAACTAAGTAATCATGATATTCCAATCACCTGTAAGAGAAGCCTCCTTTTACAACATTAGATGCTGCCAAATCTAAATCAGCATCTTCCAAAATGATGCAAGCATCTTTTCCACCCAGTTCCATTTGAAGAGGGATCATGCTTGCCTTCTTTGAGATAGCAATACCGGTGTCTCCACCTGTGAAGCTGGGAAGAGTAGTACTTGATTGTCAGTTGGGAGAATGCGTCAATAACACTCATAACCAATGAGAAGAAAAGACTGACTTTTCAGCTTTTAGTATATACGTAGTTCCTTATCCACTGGCCTACAGATACTCAGGCTCATTGGTCATTCTACATAAACTCACAAATAACAAAATCTAGAATGAGTTTTTTTATTTGTTGAAAATGACTTGAGTTTCTCTTAAACTATCAAGGCCTAGGATGATCACAGAAGGGAGTTCATTTAATATTCACCTTATACAATTTACTCCAGGATGCATGGTAAGGAAGTCACCAATCTCGGAACCTTTCCCAGTAACACAACTAAGAAGGCCTTTGGGGAAACCAGCCAAGTGAAAGCAATGCACCATATGGAGTGCAGCTACAGCGCCCTGAAATAAATTCAAGCACAACTTAATGAGGATTCGTTGATCCATAATCTCGCTCAGTAGAATTTAATCAATTTTGGGGTGTAGGTAATGCTTGTGAAAGAATCAACTAATAGATGGTCTAGATTGCTTCCAAGTCTGAAGTCTTGACTCTTGAGAAGACAATTTAAAATGGTAAGGGCATCAGTACCTTACACTAAAATGCACCAAATGACAATGTATAATATTTACTGCCAGAATACAGCATTTTCGGATATTCTTCTCTATCTGTATATTGTTAGAGGCCATCATAACATATTAGATCACAACTGGAAGGTTAATTGCAACATCTGCTAACTTAGCAGTGTTATCCTGATTCCCATCCTTATCACCCAAGAACTCCTCTTCCTCTACTATGTCTATAAGCAGTTTTTCGTCTCACAAAACAAGTTTGATTATCAATTTGTTTGTATATGTGTACTTGACTTGAGTCATTAGTATACACAAGTAACAAAGGACACCTTCCTGATTTTTTACTTATCACCATTCCAAAAGTCTACATGCATTTTAGGTTTTTGGGCATACAGAGCAAGTTCACACCAGCAGTATAATAATAATTGACGGCAATTTCACTTCAAAATAAAAAAAAATATGGTTTCATCAACATGTCAATGTTCATGCTGAAACTGATTTGGGAGCCCTGTGGGCCAATTCCCTTCGGGGCACTTTATTCGCTTGTTAGGTTGCATGACATGCCATGTTCTGGTGAAAGGAATCATGGATCCTACAATTTACTGCAGGTCATATATATACCTGGGTTGGAGGCTTGAGCACGAGAGAGTTGCCAGCTATAAGAGCAGGAGCGATTTTCGAGACAGCGAGATTGACAGGATAATTGAAGGGCGGAATAGCTAAAACAACACCCAGTGGGATCTGCATATCAGGGAAAAAAGGTCATATCAGTTCTAAAACTATGACTAGTTAAAATAAAAGCTTGCACTTGCATCACAGCATCAATCATTTGTATTTTCTTATTTATGTATGCCCTGTTAGCTGGATTGGATTGTCTGAAGACACAAATCTAGCAGGAGCACTTTGTAGGTGACAATTAACAACAGTTGTGATAAGTAGATACTAAACGACTTATGAATGACGCCAAAACCGCATTTTCTAGGTAACAAGAATACTTTAGATTGTTCGGTTTTTTCATGAGGCTAAAGAATGAATTATGCAAGGGAGGATACATGTTTTGAAAAGATTTGTGCATACATTGAGACCGCCATCAGACAAGGGGAAAACATAATGCTAGGTGAAAATGGATCTTGAACCCTACAACACTAGCTAAAATTATTAGAAGTTGGAACCAAGAGATAACTCCAACCAACATAATTCAGGTTTGATCCACTACATGAACAAAATGTAAATGTATCACGCATCAGTGGTAAATGTATGAGGTAAGTTATTTGTTATCCCTAACCGCAAAGGTTTTTTCCACCACCAAAACTTCTTACAAGCGTATTTTTTAGGTTAAAGTGTTTCTTCTTCATCTACAGTAAATGCTCTTCATTTCTAGAAACTTTTTTGAACTTGAATCTATCTTGATGCATACAAATTAGAGACCCGTGAGGAGACTTTTAAAGAGTTTAGTCACCTTAGTTATTACAGGTGGGCAATCACGCAACAAGTGATCATTATCTCCTTTCTTTCCAGTACTACAACATACAAACCTTCTCCTATCTCATATTGGGTCCTTATTCTTGTAATGCATTTAACTAAAACTCTCTGACTTCGATTAAGAAGTTATGTCGTTGGTTCTCATAGCACTATATTTCCTACTCTATACCAAAAATGCATGTATTCTAATTTTGGAAGTCTTTATGAGATGATTGTGTATAGACGACACTTTTGCTTTCCTAGAAGTTTATTTGTTGAGTCATACCACAGTATAATGATCAAGTGATTCCAATGTAGTAGTATGTATATGTTAATCGAACCCCTTTGTCTCCCATATTAATCTTTTCCCGTAATGATATTTCTCAGTAAAGCTTAGTAAACAGTATGAAGTGGTCATTCTGAATATTCTTCTTTAACTTTCCACAGGTAGACTAGATTTTGCTAGAATACATTCTGAACGATATGAAAATTGTGCATTGGCTGCTCTTTGTTTTTACTACATTCCAAACAATGCTCCCCTTTGAGACGGACCTTTAAAGCATTGCAGTCCTCCATACAAAGAAAAAGGGGCTACCGAGCTAAGTACTTTAGCACAACAAAAGCAGATAAACATATTTGAACCGGAAAGTAAATGCGTAAGATATTCTAAGCAAAGAAAAGGCCCTCGTCACAAGCATCTTTGAGGAAATGTGAAACTCTTGATGAAGGGGTAAAAGAGCAAACTTTAAAGTTGTACTTACCTTGGAAGTAAGACAGTATTTGGTCCTTTCATTTCCAGGAAAACTATCAGATACCAGAAACTTTCCTTCACCAAGAATTCTAACCCCTTCTTCAGCACAATATGACACCAAGTCCCCCGATCTCAGTACCTTCACCCAGACCAAACCAAGTATAAGCACATAAATTACTTACTTCAATTCACACACACGAGCTCCAACGCACCAATAGAGAGCAATAAGCCTACTAAAACTGAGAACTGAGGTAGGCATGTGAGAACCAGAGCGAATGAAAGAAGTGCATGGCTTAACAACCCATATGGCAGGGCAAAATTGTTTGTATGACATTGCAGTACGCCTAATATCCTCAATGGATAAGCGCTTGGTAGACGGTTCAGTAGATAGTCATCTATATATTCCATCACAATTGTAGGAAAGCATCCATTGCCATGGAAAAGTTCCAAATTTAACAGTACAATGCGCCTAAAACATATACAGGATGGCACATATAGTGTTGTTTTCTGTATCATCTGCCACACTTATCAGGTGCATCAGTCTAGATTATCAAGCATTACTTAAATTAACACCGTTAGGCACTGAAACATGTTAGCTCCATTCTCTCACTCAAAGAGCTTAACATTTTAGAACACATGGCAACTTAACGGGTAAAGATTTAACTTAGCCATCTTTTATAAAATTGACACGATATAATGATCCGTAAGTGTAAGTTAATTGACTTTCAAAGGAGCCAAAATTACGAAAAGCACGACTTAGCTGAATCCCTTTCTTTTCAATTCAACATAAAAAAACGGCTAGCTACATAAATTTGGTCCTTGTCCCAAATTTTGAGGCCAAAATCTAGCCATGTGACAAGGCACTCGAACAAAGATTACTAGCACAGAAACTTACTTCAGTAACGGCATCTTTAGCCGGTTTGGCAATCTCTTTGATGAGGCACTCAGCTATGGGCCTCTTGTGCTCCTTTAGAATGGCTGCAGCCTTGTGAAGCAACTCCGCTCGCTTCCACAGAGGCGTTTTGGCCCATGACTTTTGCGCTGTTTTCGCAGATTCCACCATCTTGTTCACTTCTTCTTGAGTGCATGCTGCAAAATTTCAACACCCAGAAGAAAATCACAATTGTAAACCCACAAATCTTTTTTTGGATTTAGGTAGTTAAAAGAGGTGACTGAAGTTACCTTGGACCTTGTACTGGGTCTTTCTGGTGGTGGGGTTGATGATGGGTACGGATTTGCCTGAGTTAGAAACTTTCCATTCGCCTTCTGAGTAGTACTTGAAAGCGTCGCCTTCTATGATCTCTGCAAAGACACCAGTTTCTGCCATTTCTTAACTTCCTTGGTTTCAAAGTGAGTTTTGAGTGGAACTGTGGAAGATTGTGGAGGCTATGGTGGTCGACTGGTGTGGGTCTCTGGTGGGGACGGAGCTTTCTCTTAGGTTGTGCCATATTGTGACAAGTGGTATAAAGCTCTTCATAAGAACCAAACTTATTATTATTATTATTATTATTATTAGCCTTTAAAACTGTAAGTCAAACTGTGAATCTTAAGTAAGTCATGAAAAAGGATTGCAATTATCAAAGGTTGAAAATATGACAGACATCAGACTTTATTCATAAAAAACGCGTACCACTAGATTCTCGCTTTTTAGCCACCAAAAGGGGAGTTGTAGCCAAAAAAAAATAATCTTGTTGCTCTAAATTTTCTGTAGAGACATTCAAATTTCGATGAATTGGATCATGGCAATGCTGAGACAGTGAGTTAAACTAATTCACTTAATAATTGACCTAACTAATGCACAAATAAATACATCAGTCACCCATTTGCCCATACTCATTTGACCCAGACTCAACCTCCCAGTCATTTTGCCAGTCTTATCGTTGATGTTGTTTTTGCTTACAAACAAACTTTAACTTCATAAAGTTTTTTTTGTAAAACTCATAGCCACTAGTAAGCATTGCAAAGTGAATGTCATTCTTTTCATTTAGTAATTCATAATAATGTAGTTCAATTACCAATGATGTGCCGCATGTGAGACTGTGTTTTCAATTTTGAAGTGAAAATTTTTAGGGGCTGTACGTTTACGTTTTTCAGTTTTCATTTTTGTAATGATGATAAAAAAGATGCTTTATTTCGTGTATGTTTACGTTTTTTCGGTTCCGTTTTAGATAAAATTTCCAAATAGTATCAAAAAAGCTGAAAACACTCAAAGGGTGTTTTCACCTTTTTCCTTGAACTGTATTCTCCTAATCAGAATACTACCTCTCTTCTCCCTCATATCTACCACCCTATTTCAACAAACACTCACCAAACTAGACCACTCATTTCACTGGGTTTTCCTAGAAATGGAAATAGTGGGGTCCATTAATGAATTGGTTCAGAAAAAAGTTGGTGAAAACGAAAATGAAAATGATAAACGTACAAAAAAATTGAAAAAGTAGATACGGAAAAAAGTAAAAGTACACAATACGATTTTAGAACTGAATACTAAATTCTGGAAACCAAAAATAGAATATAGAATACAGAAAAAAAATCTCGTAAGCGTACATGCCCTTATTTTCTAGATCAGAATCCAAAGCACACAAAACCATCGTCACTTTTTATGTCAAAAAAATATGATTGACCAGCTGATATTTGTATGTGAAAGAGCCCAACACACAAAAAATGCATGTTCGGTCTTTTAAACAAACTCATGTGTTTCTCGCACTCGTTTGTAACTAAAAAGCTTAGTAATTATCTTTAACTCACTTTTTCGTAACATTGAAAGTGTAAAAGGCATATAGAACGTTAAAAGAAACACTACATTTTTAAATCTTGAAAAGTAACTTCAAGTCTCTCTCTCTCTCTCTCTCTCTCTCTGTGCGCGCGCGCGCGTGTGTATATATATTTCTCCTTAATAAATACTCTGATGATATTATATCTCTTATAGATTTGTTAGATACACTTGATAGCTACCCAATTAAATTTCCTTCTGAATCTTTCATGAAGAGGAATATAGTCAGCTTTGCTTTTTCTAGTGTGAACTTCTCTCTAAAGAAATCGGACTTTTGGCAAATGACCCAAAACTAATTAAAGAAATTGTGTAAGCACCAAAATATGACATCGAAAATAAATCATATTATCTCTTTGTCTTAAGGGAATTATTTAATACATGACTTTTAAAAGACTCCCTAATCCTTGCAGAGAGTCAAAGAGTTCATACTCTCGATGCAAATTTTAGCTACAAACTGAGTTACGAGAAAAACTTACAACTCTCGTATAGCGACCGTTGACAATCAACAAATTTACTTAGTGACTTTAATCAGTGACGTTAAAAAGTACTGGTAAATGTTGTCGCTAAAGGTGCCTTAAAAATGTGACTCGTAAAATAACGACAATTAAAGATCACACTTTATGAAGAGCTATCGGCTATTTTCCGCTACTTGTATTACAGTTAAATCCTTTCTTACTTTTAATACAAAGGAGAAGACAAACACCAAACAAAAGAATTGTTGGGTGATGAGATTGGAAAGTTGTCCATACCTTCATCATAAGCCGTGGTTTTCATAATTGAGGCTCTTCCGGCAGCTGCAATCGTTCTTGTTATGCAAGATGATGAAAATGGCGACGATTGCTCCCCAGTACGAAGAGGTGGTGGCATGTAGAGTGGTCGACATGGCCCTCCTAAGCTCAACAGATTCATTGCTCAGACAATTTCCCAACCATAAAATGATGGCCAACACTGTAGCTGCTAATATTGGTCTATCACTCAATCTTGCTACAAAGTTGATGTGGGGTTATAGTGGTTCTTTGCAAAAAGAAGAAAGCACAACTCGTTTGGAAAGCAAGAGAGGTGATGGCTTTTAGACCATTTAGACTCCTAGAATTTTGGAGGTCACATTTGGTTGACATTCAGCTCCCGTGAAATGCGAAGAGATCAAGTGACTAACTTTCAATTTGTCCCGGTTCATTTGGGATGTCAGTGAATAATGGGTGAGAACGGTTTTCTCTCATGATAGTATATTTTTGAAAATTTTGGAACATTTGATGTTCCATTGTGAGGGTGTGTGTATCTTGTAGTATAACAAATACTGTTAATAACTACAAGGACAAAAATTAAGATCCATAAAGGAATATGACTAAGAGCATGCTTGCCATAAACTTTCAAAATCTGAGGATTATATCAAGTGCTCAAAAACAGCTTTCATCAGTTTTTAGCATAATGTCCTCCGCCATTTGGGTTCCTGAGAAAGCTCAGGCGGGTATTAGTACGGAAGTGTTAGCATCCTTTGATGTGTTGGTAGCTCGCTTGCCTCAGTATTTTGGCTCTTAGAGGTGTTTGAGATTGATTTGGAGTGGTCAAATATGTTTTAAACTATTTAAAACTGGTTTGTTTAGATATTTTGTTAAAAAAAAAGGTGTTTGAAACACAAAAAAAAATAAAAAATGGAGTGTTTAAAACCGGTGGTTTGGAACTCTTATGGAGAAACAGGTATGGCAACAAAAAAAATACTGCATTATCCTCACATTATTTATAAAAGAACATTGATTGCCCTTTTAGTAACATTTATTTCATTTTTGGGCTTAATAATCTATAAACACATTTTTATTTTGGCTCTTTACACTAATTTTAAACATACTTATTGATGAGTTGAACTTTTTTGACAAATCATTCTTATAAATATGTGTGAGAGATGTAATGATACAAAAGGGTAAGAGATATAATCACAATGTATAGCTAATTCATACGGAGAATCTTACACGTGTTAAACAATTACATAAATTAAAAAGTATTTTAGAAAATTTTCGCTCGAACATCCGGAACCAGTTTCGGCCAAAAATAGAAAATAACTTTGAAATGACCCAAAATTTTAAAAAATAGAACTTCTCAGCATCTTAGGATTCTCATAAAAATTTCGGGCGAAACCGCACTAGTTTAATATTTTAAATTTCACTGTAAAGTTTTAAAATTGGTTAACCCTCTTCCCAATCTCAGAAAAATTTGAAATGTTTCCATAATGTAGGTCTCCTAAAACTAACTAGGGTCTCTTTTTTGCACTTTAGCTAAATTTGACCCTAACTATTTTAAAAAAATATTTATTAATATTCACTATTAGCGACGATTACATCTATTTTTCGAATTTGAACACATATTATCACACATTGAGCACACACATGTCTTCTTCCTCATTCAATCAGTTGCATATCTGGATATTCTCATCTCACAATCACGCATGAATTTTCCCTCGCTATCTCATCTTAATCCATTATAGTTAGAGGTGTCAAAGGGCCGGGCCATTTTGGGCTTCGGGCCTTGTAAACTGGGCCGGGCCCAAATCTTGAACATGGAGGCCCTATCCAGGCCCAAGCCCTAGGCCCTAACTTTAGGGTCGGGCCTAAGGCCGGCCCAGGCCCCTTTTTTTGTGTTGAAAAAATACTCATTCACAAAATAAATACAATTGATAAGTTCTAAACCATTCAATATCGTTCTTGTGACTAATGAAGTGCCTTAGAGCTTTACGTTTACTCTATTTGAGAATATTGATTAGCAACAAAGAGTAATTTTATTCGCAAAAAGACAATCTTTTCACATGAGTAAATATAAAGAAATGTGCATATCCAAAAAGTTAAAATAAAAAAGTAAAATATGAGGTGTAGAGAGAATGATGTGTGAGAAAGAAGGGGGAAAGGAAAAAAATGACTCAAAATGGTTTAGGGCCAAATTTAGGGCCAAAGAGCTGGGCCAAAATAGGGCCGAAAAAGGGCCAGAAACGGGCCAAGGGTGGGCCTGACCCGGGCCTTTTTAGGGCCTGGCTGGGCCATTTTTGAAAAATATTAGGCCTGGCCCTAGCCCAGGCCCAAGGCCCTACAGGTTAGGGCCAGCACTATTCATCTCTAATTATACTACATCCAATTCATGTCCTAACCCATTTAATTTATATCATTACACATAATTGAACACATACAAAATTCATTGTAACCGAAGAACACATACTGAAACACACACACATGCACACCGGAACCATGCCAAATATGAAACCCTAATTAGTTTCTTCTTCCTTGTTGTTTTAGATCCTTATATTACAGCATCCCAACAAGAATCCATTAGGTTCTTACCATCCCTAAACAAACACACACACACAAAACCGAAATATATGTACATATTGTTGGCACCAATATTTTCATGAATAGTGCGTTGACACATGGCTTGATGATAACTGCAAAGGAGTGCACTAATGAAGAGAGCGGAGACGGCACGACTGTTAGGGTTATCATCTGTTATCGAGTTGTAAGGAAGAGATAAGTAATTGAGAAGAAACACAGAAAATAATATTTGAATAACCCACACAAGAAGGAGAAAACTGCCAAAGAATGATATGATCGATAGCGTTAAAACAAACATGGATATAAGATAAATATATCCAAGAGAAACGTTAGTGAAAAGTTTCTGAAGCAGGCCTCGACCACAATGTATAGCTGATTCATACGGAGAATCTTACACGTGTTAAACAATAACATAAATTAAAAAGTATTTTAGAAAATTTTTGCTCGAACATTCAGAAAAATCTTACACGTGTTAAGCAATAACATAAATTAAAAAGTATTTTAGAAAATTTTCGCTCGAACATCCGGAACCAGTTTCGGCCAAAAATAGCAAATAACTTTGAAATGACTCAAAATTTTGAAAAATAGAACTTCTCAGCATAAATATCAAATAACTTTGAAATGACCCAAAATTTTGAAAAATAAAACTTCTCAGCATCTTAGGATTCTCATAAAATTTTCGGGCGAAATCGCGCTAGTTTGATATTTTAAATTTCACTGTAAAGTTTTAAAATCAGTTAACCCTCTTCCCAACCTCAGAAAAATTTGAAATGTTTCCATGATGTAGGTCTCCTAAAACTAACTAGGGTCTCTTTTTTGCACTTTGGCTAAATTTGACCCTAACTATTTTTAAAAATTGTTTATTAAATATTCACTATTAGCGACGATTACATCTATTTTTCGAATTTGAACACATACTATCACACCTTGAGCACACACATGTCTTCTTCCTCATTCAATCAGCTGCATATCTGGATATTCTCATCTCACAATCACGCATGAATTTTCCCTCACTATCTCATCTTAACCATTATAGTACATCCAATGCATGCCCTAACCCATTTAATTTATATCATTACACACAATTGAACACATACAAAATTCATTGTAACCGAAGAACACATACTGAAACACACACACATGCACACTGGAACCATGCCAAATATGAAACCCTAATTAGTTTCTTCTTCCTTGTTGTTTTAGATCATTATATTACAGCATCCCAACAAGAATCCATTCGGTTCTTCCCATCCTCAAACACACATACACACAAAACCAAAATATATGTACATATTGTTGGCACCAATATTTTCATGAATAGTGCATTGACACATGGCATGATGATAACTGCAAAGGATTGCACTAATGAAGAGAGTGGAGATGGAACGACTGTTAGGGTTATCATATGTTATCGAGTTGTAAGGAAGAGATAAGTAATTGAGAAGAAACACAGAAAATAATATTTGAATAACCCACACAAGAAGGAGAAAACTGCCAAAGAATGATATGATCGATAGCGTTAAAACAAACATGGATATAAGATAAATATATCCAAGAGAAACGTTAGTGAAAAGTTTCTGAAGTGGGCCTTGATCAGCATGATCAAGAAGATTTTGAAGGGAGCAATCGATCGTGGGATTTGAGAAGTTACTCCCAATAAAGATAAGGGATGGCAGTTACCAAAAGAAGACAGTTACAAATTATGTGAGTATAAAAGCAAACGAAAGCAACGAGAAAAAAGGTTGTCAATCTCTCAACAAAATTAGACTAGGAAGAATAGCGTATTTAGACTTCTTTAGGCATTTTGTTAGATGATCTATGTAGTATCAATAGGGAATCCAGTGTGTTATACAAACTGTCTTCGTTATACTGTAAGAATTGTATTTGTAATTTCAGTGGGCGCATCGTCTGTTGATCAATTCAGCATATTATCATCTGTTAGTTTTCCTTTTTAGCAAAGTCCTCGAGCTCAAGAGGCAAAAAGATCCCACATTGTTCATCAGTTACGTCACAGACGCACAATCGATAGTGAGTTTGCCCAGCAACGCAAACATTGGCATGCCCAGTGGGACCGTGGTAACTAAAAAAGAAAACTATGCCAAGCACGATTAGTAATGTTGTGAGACAAACTGGCACCACTAATGGTATTGAAAATCCAAACACCAACAACAACGGTGACAATTTGGGAGCAACGAGGAATGTTCAAGCCATTAATGGCATGAACATGAATGAAAATGTGAACGCCAATATTCAGGATTCAGGAAATTCCAACGGGGGAAGCTCCAGTTATAATGGAAGTCCTAACATGGGGATGCCAACTATCGGCCACAATGACCAAACTTTGGCATAGAGGATGGACCAAGTTAGTTCATCAACTCAAAAGTTTAAAGACATGGTGTCTCGATTTATGATTGCTTTGGAGAAGCAAACTATGTCTTTGAATAAGTTGGTTAGTGAGCAGAGTCAGTTCGACTCCAAGATAATAGAAGAAGTGAAGCGAGCCTCCGAGGTAAGAAACATCTCTGAAAGGGAAATGATAAAAGGTTTGTCGGGAGAAATTCAAAGACATATTTCTTCTATCACTAAGGTGGTAAATCTAAACCTACAAAAAGGGAAAGCCCCTGTTAACAACCATATTGATCCACTGGAGATCGACGGTTCTCCTACAAGGATCGAAAATGATGTAAAACAACCAAATGGTTTGAATTCAAATCAGCCGCACGATTATGGTTGGTACATTCCCGTACCTATCGATGGGGGAGAAAACGGGCCAAATAGGAAATAAGTAGGAGGAAGCTGGACAAAGAACCTTGCTACATGGCCTAATAATATCAAGGTTCCTAGAAATGGAAATGGCCAGTGCCATACTGGCCAGGGAGTCAAGGGTATATACGCCCCTCCTCATAAGAGGAACCCAAAAAGAGCGAATAAGTTTGAAAACCCTGTTTCCTAAGAGACGATCGATGACGGCCAAATAAACGACAGGGAAAGGATGGGTTACAAATTAGTGCCACATCTACCACATGAATTCCATCGAGTGGGAATAGGTCGGATTCCATATTTATCGCATGAATTCCATCAAGTTGAAGTAGGCCAGATGCCAAAATTTCCTCATGAACTTCCACAAGTTGGAATGGGTCAAGGATATAGGCCTATTGATAGGCCTCTATATCGAAAACTATACCCTGATGATATTGACCAATTGGAACTACCTAAAGGGGCAAAGGTCCCAGAATTTAGCCTGTTTCATGGTGAATGGAATCAGTCGACCATCGAACACATTGCTAGGTTTACGTTCCAGTGTAGAAACTTGGGTCAATTTGATTGGATTAAGTTAAAATGGTTTTAGTACTCACTGACTGGGGTGACATTTTCGTGGTTTGCAAACTTGCCACCTAACTCAGTGTTTTCTTTTAGGGACATGGAAGCTTTATTCCATGTTCAGTTCTTCAAAATGGAACCCGAGATTTCTCTAGCCGATTTGGCTAGATTGAAGCAATATTCAGGGGAAAGTGCAGAGTAATTCTTAGAAAGATTCAAAGCTTCGAAAAACAAATATCATTTTCATATGCCAGAGTCTGAGTTGGCGAATCTAACCATCAATGGTTTAGATCTAGAAATTAGGAAGAAGTTTGAAGCAATGTAATTGAGGAATATGTTCAAGTTTATTTTCCAGGGTAACCTGATACGAAACTCTGTTGAAAGAAGAGCAGATTGAGAAGAATTCTTCGATGGGAACTTATTATCAAGATCCCATCGATCTAGAAGTGGATGCTGCAGAAATAGTTGGGAAAAACCAGTTACCTCTAAAACTCTGGTCAAAGTCAAAAATCCTATTAGCCTACCCTCAAGGCAGCCAAATAAGCTGAATCCTTCGCCCCTATTGAGGAAATACTCGTTTGATATAAACCAAGCAGACTAGATCTTTGACTACCTCCTGAAGATAATCATCCAGCGTTAGGATCCTCTTAGGGCCCCAGAGGATAAGAAAACTAAGTTTTGAAAATGGAATAACACCATTAGTCTTAACACTAATAATTGTGTTATTTTTTGCAATGCGGTGCAAGACCAGATCGAGGCTGGACTCCTCAAGTTCGCTGACAAGGACAAAGAAGTGATGGAAGTAGACAGCGACCCTTTTCCAGAAACGGCGCTTGATATCAACATGGTATCAGTGGACTACAATTCAACGACTGCTCGAGCAAAAGTGGAAGTTCAGAAAGCAATAACTTCAAGATAAGGAAACCTTTAAAGAGAGATCAAAATCAGAGACGAACTAAAGAAAAGGTAAGTTCTGACTATGATATGGATGGGAATTTTGGTTACGATAACAAGAAAAAAGAAGGTATTTTGTGGGCCGATGAAGAAAGTAGCTCCATTAAAGGGAGCTTGATCTTGAAATTAGGAACATCTGTGTCTAAGATTGGACCAATATGAGAACCGATATGCCAAAGCTGTGGTACCTCCAAGGAATGGTAAACAAATATGTGGCAAAAAGAGTAAGTGATAGAAAATAGAACTCGCAAAGAAATGATACAAGAAGGCAGGCAAGAAAATCAGAAAATTTTCAATCAGGGATGAGTTTCAAATAGCCAAACATGGCTAACCAGGTCATTTATCAAACTAACATAGGACCGGGACATTTTGGTTCAAAATTGGTGAGACCAAGGTTTGGGCCGTTTGATCCGACGTATGTGTCGAAGAACTATAAAGGAAAAAAATACTATAATGGTTGGACAGTGAGATGAATTTTGGATGATGCAAAAGTATAGAGGGGAATCAAGGATGTTAAAGCCAAAGGTTCCTTCTGATGATTATTGGCATAAGGTTGGTCAGGAGAAAGTCTCGTTTCCAGAAACATATCAAGATCTAAGCAAAACACAGAAAAGAAGAGTCCAGAGGAAGTTTGTAGCTATAATGCAAAGAGAGTTAGAGATCAAGCAAGCCCAACTAAAGAAAAATGGTAAGTTGAGAGTATGCATTGAGTTTAGGAATTTAAATTCCTTTACTCCTAAAGACCAATATGCTATGTCCATCGTAGACATGCTAGTTGATTCAACCTCTAAACATACTATCAAGTCATTTATAGATGAAAATGGGGGATATAATCAGATTTTTATCAAAGATAAAGATGTCCATAAGACAGGATTTAGGTGTCTAGGTGCAATTGACACTTTTGAATGGTTATCATGCCTTTCGGCTTAAAAAATGATGGGGCAACATATCAAATGGCAATGAATTTGATCTTTCATGATATGATTGGCAAATTCTTAGAAGTATATATTGATGATGTAGTCATCAAATCGGATGACCATCTAGAGCATGTAAACAATTTAGAAAATGCCTTCATAAGAATAAGGAAACATAATTTAAAAATGAACCATTTGAAATGTGCTTTTGAAGTCTCTGCAAGGAATTTCTTAGGAATTTTGGTCTACCAAAAGGGGATCGAAATCGATAAGAACAAGGCAAAAGTCATTATAAACGCTAAACCTCCTTCGATAAGAAGGAACTCCAATGTTTTTTAGGACAAGTTAATTTCTTACGTCGGTTTATTGCTAATTTAGCAGGAAAAACAAAAGTCATTTTCAGCCGTGTTAGGGATGAAAGGAGATATTGAGTATCGATGAGAAGCGAAGCATCAACGTGCTTTTTAGTTGATAAAAGAATATCTACCCAAACCTCCTGTATTGATGCCACTGAGTATCGGGAGGCCGTTAAAGTTGTACATATCGGCAGCAATCATCACTTGGAAGCTTGCTAGCTCAAGAAAATAGTCAGGACTTCGAACAAGCCATCTATTATTTCAGCCCAGGAATAAATGTAGCCGAACAGAAATACTCTGTGGTAGAAAAGTTGTGTTTAACCTTATATTCTACTGCAGTTAAGTTTCGGCATTACATGTTAGCTTTTGACATATTGGTGATTGCACAAACAGATTTGATAAAATATATGCCATCAAGTCCAGTAGGAAAAATGAAAAAATGGGTTCTTGCGTTAATAAAGTACAGTTTAATGTATATCCCTCATAATGCTGTAAAAGGCCAAGCCTTGGCCAATTTCATAGCAAATCATTCGAGTGATAATCTTGAAAATGGAATAATCTATGTCAGTATCGCTTCTTGAAGAATGATGCTCGATGGATCAAAAACTAGTCAGGAAGCCGGTGCGGGAATAGTGTTAGTGTCTCCCACCGAAAATACTCATCAATTTGCCTTTCAAATTGAAAAAGATTGTTCAAAAGATCAAGTTGAATACGAAGCCGTAATCGTCGGTTTAGAGCTACTGTTGGACATGCGTGTAACAACAGTGCAAATATCTGGGGATTTTCAACTGATTATAAAACAATTGAATAGAGAGTTCAAATGCAATGCTCTAGGCTTGGAGATGTATTTTAGTATCGTGTCATATTTGTTAGCAAAATTTGATGACGTAACCATAACTCATGTTCCTAGGATAAGTAATGGGAGTGCCAATGTAATGGCTCAGTTAGCCTCAGGCCTAAAAGTCCCTGATGAGATCAATGAACAATGGGTAAAAGTATCCAAACAACTGCCACTAATCGGTGACAGATATGGGCAATTAGAAATGGTTAACCCAGTCGGTATGATTCAAGATGACTGGAGAGCACCTATCGTTTAATATTTACAAAACCTTCAACTGAAAGTAGGTGAGAAAATGAAGCTGCAAGCAACTAAATACTTCTTGTTAGATGGCGATTTGTTTAAACGAACGCTAAAAGGACTGACACTTAGGTGTCTGGGGCAACAAGAGGCTAGACAAGTAATGGCTGAAGTACATGAAGATGTTTGCGGTGCTCATCAAGCGGGCATAAAAATGAGATGGTTGATTAGGTGGCATGGCCATTACTGGCCTACCATAATGGAAGATTGCGTTCGATATGCAAAGGGACGTCAAGCTTGTCAAAAACATGGAGCCGTTCACCGCGCACCATGCATAGAATTGCAATCGATAGTAAAACCCTGGCCTTTTAGAGGTTGGGCTATGGACTTGATAGGTCAAATACATCTGGCTTCATCTAAAAAGCATGGGTTTATAATTGCGGCCACTGATTACTTCACAATGTGGATAGAAGCTAAGCCAATGAAAACAGTTACACATGAAATTGTAATCACTTTCATTAAGGAAAGCATAATCCATCGATTTGGATAACCTCAAACAATTACCATCGATAGAGGTACCATTTTTATTGGGGGGCAAATACGTGAGTTTGCCAGAGAGTACAAGTTTGAAATTATAAACTCTACCCCTTATTACGCACAAGCAAACGGTCAATCTGAAGCGCCAAATAAATCTATTAAGCACATCATGGAGGGGCTATTGAAAGCATTCACAGTGATTGGCATCGATTGTTATCAAAATTCTTTGGGCATTCCGAACCTCCCCAAGGTCTAGCACAGGAATAACCCCATATGCCTTACCTATGGAAATAACAGTAAAATCTTTTCATGTAGCTATGCAAAATAACATGCCAGTGACAGAGTACAATAAGGCTATGGCTATTAAGTTAGAGGATCTAGACGACCATCGACTGGATGCAATAGATAAATTGCATGCCCAAAAGCTAAAAGTAGGTAGATCTTACAACCGAAGAGTTTTACTGAAAACATTTCAAGAAAAAGACTTGGTGTGGAAAACTATTTTGCCTATAGGGTTAAAAGATCCAAATTTGGAAAATGGTCACCAAATTGGGAAGGACCTTTCTTGGTCCATAAAGTTTTGAGAGGCAGAGCATATTGGTTGAAATCATTAGAAGGACAGTTACATGCTAAGTCGATTAACAGCTAATACCTAAAGAAGTGCATCCCTTCTATATAGGAAGGAGTCAAACCAATCGATAGAGATAGTCTGTATTAGCCTGATTAAGGCTAAGAAAAGCGAGATAAAAGAAAACTGCAAACAAAATCTAATGAAAGCAGTCTAATTACGAGTAGTAACCTAAAAAGCAAAAGTTAACCAAAGAAAATAACTGTTTACATCAAACATCGAAAGCAGTTTGAATTTCTTTCCATTGACTTTTTGCCTTAGACATAATTTGGTCAGCAAAGACGAGCTGGGATTAAGTCCTAACTCGTTTATTCAAAGGCTCTTCCATAGCTGTGGCTAGGTCAACAGCTTCTTGATAAACACCATTTTGCCGCTCCAGTAGACTTTGTTCTTTTTTATTTATGGCACTCAGCTTCATCTCTAGTTCTTTCCTTTAAGCTTTAATCTCCTCAATTTCTTTAAAAATCTACAGGCTAGCTTGATGCTTCTCTTGGATTTGAATGTTTAGAGCATTGATATCCTGGTCCACTACTTGAACATTAGATTTAATGCCCATAACTTGCTTCCAAGAGGCAGATATAAGAGACATCTGAAATTTTAGAGTAGAAATTAGACCTGATTGGACATTATTCAAAGTTGATGCATTATCGGCAAGAGTGTCTATCAAATCATTCTTCAAGAGTGTCTATCAAATCATTCATCTTTGATAAGGCATCATCATTAGCCAAAACATCAGGGATGCGATGGCTGAGCAGACTTTTAACAACACTAAGAACTATAGCCGCGTCAACGCTGGAAGGAGAAACCGATGTGCTGCTCGAAGGCCAAGAAAAAAGCATTGATAGCTGACTGAAGTTGTAAGAATATACGGTTGATATCATCGACAACAGGCATAGAATGAGTTGATTGCCGAGCAGCTAGGATGCCTATAGCTTCTGCCACTGTCTGAGTGATCGACGGAAAACTAGAGGCAATTGGGAGAGCCAATGACACAAGCATTAAAGGAACAATAATGACATGACTAGATGATGCGGGGGTAGTTTTAGGGTTTTGGACCGGAGCTGCAACATCATGAGAATGACTTTCAGTAGGAGGGCAGGCTTCAGCCATTGGATAAAGGAGCATTTCCCGACCGTTTGGGATGGTGACTGCTAGAAGTGTCATCGAAAGTTTCTTCATCCTGGACTTCCCAAGGTTCATCAACCTGCTGCATAGGCAGTAGTAAGGTATGAATTATTTATATAATGATTAAAAAATGCTTAGAAGCCTACATACTGGTTGAGGTGGAGAGGTTGATCGATGGGTAGCAATAACTGGGGAAACTCTGCTACTAGTAACTTTCGTATTAGTGCCTCGTCGACAGAAGTATCAGAGGAAGTATTGTTAAGATCATCATCTTTGCTGGCGCTCTCTTGAGTTAAATCGATGGTAATACCACCCAAATCCTAATAAGAGGGTAAGCAATGAAATTTAGCAATAGATACAAGAACCAATAAAAAAGGGATTTACCTTCAAAGACATGGTTCGCACACTAAAGCGAGTTTTGCGAGCAATGCTTTTTCTCGCTTAGGTGAGATAGAATCAACTGGAGCAGTCAAAGGAGCTTCTCGCTGATTAGTTGGCATCGAAGAGGATTTTTGTTCTTTTTCAAGAACTACATTCACAGAAGTTCCCATCTTAGTGGTCAGCTTCTTGGGTGATCTAGTACCTTATCAATTGTAAGAAATAGGGCAGAAGTCAAGTACTCTTAAGTTTGTAGACAGAAGATGACACAATAACAAAGAATTCAGACTTGGGTTCAAAGAGGGTTGGAAGCTGAGGATAGCTAAAGCAGTCTGAGTCGGGGAGCAGAGCTTAGTGGAAGAGCCGATATCAGTTCGTTTAACTGAGGGCTGGAAAAAAGGATACCAGGTACGCATTCAGATTGCCTTCTTCTTTCCTGAATTACTACCTTCTGATGTATAAGAGGAACATTGTCTTCTTCATCATCTTCCTCTATATCCTCAGCCCTTCTCCCTTCTTCACGGGCAAGTCTTCAGAAGAATCATTTGATTCATCATCAACATAATGTTCTGAGAAAGGTTCAACGACATGTGCCTTTCCTCTCCTACTTTGCGCCGAATGAGAGGTCCCTGCAGAAGGGGATCAATTTTTTTTTTCTGAGAAATAGCAAGTTGACTGCTACCTTCTACATTGATAAACCAAGATATGGTAAATAAGCTGAGAGTGATGGAGAATGGTATCAGAAGAAAATATAATACCTGGACGATGCGGGCTGTCCAGGGATAAACGAACCATACAACTAACAGTTGATGCCATCGTACAGTTTAGAGATGTTCTCTTGATACCAAGAATCGAAAGGTTGACCGATATAGCAGTATGGATCTTAAAATTGGACATGACAAAACCGTCCATCGATTCGTCAACAACCTTATCTATCTTTTTGATATGGTTTGCTATGATTCATTTAATCCTTTCTTTAGCTTTAAGAAAGCATTGTCTATGAAGAAAGGGGCTGGAATCCCTTGTACTAGTCCAAACTATTGCACAAATTGAGAGGGGGTGTACCGCTCATACCCGCAGGATCCTGAGGGAGTGGTAGTAATCTGACTACCCGTGTGAAGAAATCGCCCACAAAGAAAGCTATCCCATATCCTTCGTACAAAATCTTAAAACTCTTCAGGCATCGCATCATTTATGTAAGTGAGAAAAGTTTTAAACCAGTTAGGCCCAGCGACCTAGCAAGAAAGGGTACACATGTTTGAAGAAATTGAAGTCAAAGAAGAATCGAAAGCAAGATATGAAAGAGTGAAGCCTGATTTCACCCAAAAAAAGGAGGAGCCCATAGGTCAGGTAAAAAGAACCAGGCTGATCAAGGATAAGGGGTGCAAACTTTAGAAAGTAAGATTGCAACCGCATTTGCGCCAGCCAAAAAGGACTACCGATGCAGGATCTTCTTTTCTACCATAGTATGCATCAATCTATACAAGCTGCCCAACAGTAAAGGTGCGAGTGCATAGTCCCTACCATGGGCTAAGCTAATGGTTGGGTTCATATATTCTTTTTTCAGTGAAAGGCTAGGGACGCAAAACACATGACGAGAAAGCCACATTCATAGGAAAATGGCTAACTCTTTCAAATCGGGTGAGGTATTAGCGTTCTTTGACCTAAGAAGATATCTTTCAAAAATCCCAGAATACTTGGAAGAGGAAACATCAAGAGACAATTTGGTGGGATTGTGCTAGGTCAAGGCATTGGCATGATTACCGATCGGCAAAAGACATGTTAAAGCACATACATCAAAAATAGTAGGGGCCATCATTTTGGTCTTTAGCGTAAGGGCATTGGTGGTAGTTGACCAGAAACAAAAAGAACTAAAAAAAACCATCGGTCCACTTTGGGAGGGGTTTTAGACATATGAATCAGTTCAAAAATACCTTGTCGCCTTCGTCGATCAGCAAAAGAAGAAGACAAACGGTCGACCCACAAGGCCCAATCGGCATGAATCAAAGTTGGCCAAGATCTAATCGGCAGACTTTCCAATTCAGCAAAGGCAAACTGAGCAGCAGTTCTTCTGAATCGTCAATTGGGTATCCCTTTAAAGGTTGAGGGCAAACCCTAAAAGAAGGGCCTAAGATATGTGACCTAATAGATTTTGGGCGTTTCTTATAGGGAATCAGAACGCGAGAGTCGATAAGATCAATATGGTCCATAAGAGCCCCAACACCCCATCGAGGGTTAAGAAGACACTCGACTCCTTCTCCCTCATCTCCACGAGGAATAGTTCTTTTCTTCGCCATGATTTTTGGAAAAGGTGCAAGAAAAGAATAATCAAAAGTTCCAGGGTTTACTGCGATTAAGAAGATACTCTGATAATGAACGAACAAAAGCCAATTTAAAATAGCCTTGACAAAACGGTCAGGAGTTAAAGGCGTTAGAAGTTGAGGCAAACAGGATTAACTCACAACACCGTATACGTCGTGCGAGTTAAGAGGGGCAATGTTGGCACCAATATTTTTCACGAATAGTGTGTGGACACATGGCATGATGATAACCGCAAAGGAGTGCAGTAATGAAAAGAGTGGAGAAGACACGACTGTTAGGGTTATCATTTGTTACCGAGTTGTAAGGAAGAGATAAGTAATTGAAAAGAAATGCGGGAAACAAATATTTGAATAAGCTGCACAAAAAGGAGAAAACTGCCAAAGAATGACATGATCGATAGCGTTACAACAAATATGGATATAAGATAAATATAACCAAGAGAAACGATTAGTGAGAAGTTTCTGAAGTGGGCCACGATGAGCATGATCAAGAAGATTTTGAAGGAAGCAATCGATCTTAGGGTTTGAGAAGTTACTCCCAATAAAGATAAGGGATGGCAGTTACCAGAAGAAGATAGTTACAAATGATGCGAGTATAAAAGCAGATGAAAATAATAGGAAAAAAGGTCGTTAATCTCTAAAAAAAACTAGACAAGGAAGAATAGCATATTAAGACTTCTTTAGGCAGTTTGTTAGATGATCTATGTAGTATTGATAGAGAATCCAGTGCATTGTAGAAATTGTGTTTGTTGTACTGTAAGAATTGTATTTGTAATTTCAGTGGGCGCATAATATGTTGATCAATTTAACATATTTTCATCCGTTAGTTTTCCTTTATAGCAAAGTCCTCAGGTCCGAGAGGCAAAAAAGATCTCACACTGTTCATCGATTGTGTCATAGGCACACATCGGTTGTGTCACAGGCGCACAATTGATAGTGAGTTTATCCATCAGCGCAAACACATATATACTCTAAAATTTTCAACCAATTTTCGTAATTTTTTTCGCAATTAGGGTTCAAGATTCATACCCTGATGGTTTAGGTTCTTCCTTTTTTTCTTTCCCTCCTTCTTCTTCCTCTTTTCCCTTTTTTTCTTCCCGTTTTCCTTCCTGCTGCTTCTCTTTGTTCTTGTTCTTCAGTCGTGTCCTAAACTTTGCCTTATTTCTATTTTGCACCCCAAAAATTTTCTTTTATATTTTCACTTCATGAATCTTATCCACCTTCATTTTATTATTTCCTAATACTGATTCAGCTTCATGTAACCAAGAGGTGGCCACCGTGCATGATCTGATTTTTCCCTAATTGTGACACATTTTGAAAACTTTTAAAATTTGCACTTTGGCCCCTCAAGTCTCTAAAATTACATTTTGACCCTTCTAGTTTAAAAAATTACGTTTTGACCCCAAAACCGCACTAACCCCTCATTTTACTTTCTAACACCTAATTATCATCAAAATGATGCTACTTAATAAAATATGCATCATGGTCACTATTTTTTTGAAAATTATATTTTTACCTCCTAACTTTTCAAAATCACCTTTTAACCCCCAAGGCCACAGTAACCCCGTATTTAACTCCTTAGTACTTAATTGTCACCCACATAATGCTACTTAATATAATAAACCCCATTAATTAATCGAACTGGCGGTTAGATTAATTTTTAAATTTTTCGGGGTATCACACCCTCCCCATTTAAATAAAGTTCATCCTCGAAATCAAGACAAACCTCATACGGCAAAGAGATGCGGATAACTCTATCGCATCTGTGTTTCGGGTTCCCAGGTGGCCTCCTTTAGCGTGTGATTTCTCTAGATGACTTTTAACCATCGATATTACTTTAGAACATAATATCTGCTCTTTTTTATCGACGACTTCCATGGGTACCTCTCGATATGACAGATTTTCCCAAATCTCGACTGGCTCCAACTGGATCACATGTGTTGGATCAGGAATATACTTCCTGAGCATTAAAACATGGAACATGTTGTGCAGCTGGTTTAACTCTGGTGGTAGCTCAAGCGTGTATGCCACCGTCTCAATTCTCTCCAAAGCCATAAATGGTCCGATGTATCTCGAACTCAATTTCCCTTACTTCCCAAATCGCATAATGCCTTTCCAAGGCTTTACCTTCAAAAATACCAAGTCCCTTACTTCAAATTCGAGCATTCCATGCCTTTTATCTACGTAGCTTTTCTGTCGATCCTGTGCAATACGAATTCTTTCTTGGATCACCTTCACCTTATCTTCCATTTATTTGCACAGTTCTGTACGGGACAATGTTCTTCCTCCCACCACATCCCAACGTATTAGCGTGCGACAGCTTCGGCCATATAGCGCTTCATAGGGAGCCATTTTTAATACTCATCTGATAACTATTGTTATATGAGAATTAAATCAGGGACAATTGTTCATCCCAGGCTCCACCAAAGTCAATAATGCACGCCCTCAACATATCCTCCAGTATCGTATGGTGCGCTCTAATTGGCCATCTGTCTGAGGATGAAAGGCAGTACTCATGGTTAACTTCGTTCCCATCTCTTCTTGAAAACTCTTCCAAAATCTTGAAGCGAACCTCGCATCCCTGTCACCCACAATGGTTACCGGCACCCCATAACGGCTAACTACCTCATTGATGTAAATTCGAGCCAGCCTTTCCGTAGAATTCCCTTCTCGGATAGGAATAAACTGAGTTGTCTTGGTCAACCTATCTACTATAACCCAGATAGACGTATTTTTACCGGTTGTTCGTGGTAACCCTGACACAAAATCCATTGTAATATGTTCCCCCTTCCACTCAGGTACATGGAGTTGTTGCAACTGTCCTGCAATCTTCTTATGGTCTACTTTTATCTGCTGACAGGTCAAACACCGAGATACAAACCCTGAAATATCTCTTTTCATCCCAGGCCACCAAAAATTCTGTCATATATCACGGTACATCTTTGTTTCTCCCAGATGGATCGGATATTTAGAGTTATATGCGTCTGTCATAAGCTCTATTCTCAACTCACCAAGAGGTACATATACTCAACCCTTATACTTGTAAATGCCCTCCTTATCATAATCGAATTTCTCTTTCTTGTTTCTTTCAAAACCTTGCCGGATTTTTGGTAGCCTTTCATTTTGACCTCGAGCTTCTTTAATTTGATCATAAAGTGTCGGTCTAACCTCTATGTGAAACAGGTTACCATTTCCTTCTCCCCGAACTCGAACTTCAATCTCGAGTTTGTCCAAATCTTCAATGATAGCATTCTGTGTGGTAATCATCGCAGTTAGGTTCCCTATTTGCTGCCTGCTTAGCGCGTCCGCCACCACATTAACTTTTTTCGGGTGATATTTAATATACAATCATAATCCTTAAGGAGTTCCAGCCATCTCCTTGTCTCATATTCAATTCCTTATGGATAAAGATATACTTCAACTCTTATGATCAATCTATATCTTTCATGTAACCCACACAATAATGTCGCCATATTTTCAGAGCAAACACTACTGTTACCAACTCCAGATCGTGCATCGGGTAATTCCTCTCATGGTTCCTCAACTGTCTGGAGGCATACACAATTACTTTGCCATGTTGCATAAGTACACACCTAACCCCTCCCAAGATGCATCACAATAAATGGTGAATCCTTCCAATCTTGACGGTAACGCCAGAACAGGCGCTGTCACCAACCTTCTTTTTAGTTCCCGAAAACTATTTTCACACTTTTTCGTCTAGGTGAACTTCACATTCTTTCTAGTCAGATTCGTCAATGATGATGCTATTTTCGAGAAATCCCAACCTCTGGTAGTATCTCGCTAAGCCTAAGAAATTTTGAATTTCGAACACCGAAGTCTAGCATTCCCAGCTTGACATTGTCTCTAGCTTTCCCAGGTCTACAAATATGCCCTCACTGGACACTATGTGTCCTAAAAACCGTACCTTCTTCAGTCAGAACTTACACTTTTGAGTTTGGCTAATAGTTTATGTTCTCAGAGAATTTGTAATATTTGCCTCAAGTGGGGGGCATATTCTTGCTTGCTTTTGGAATAGACCAAAATATTGTCAATGAACACGATGACGTAACAGTCTAGGTATCTCCGAAATGTCCTATTCATCAGGTCCGTGAATGCCATAGGGACATTAGTCAGTCCAAACGACATTACTAGAAACCCATAGTGTCCATATCTGATTCGAAAAGCAGTTTTTGCTACATTATCTTTCTTTAACTTCAACTAATGGTATCTAGACCTAAGATCAATTTTCGAGAAATACTTTGCATCCTTTAATTGATCAAAAAGGTCATTTATGCGAGGTAAAGGATATTTATTCCTAACGGTTACCTTATTTAACTCATGATAGTCAATATACAGCCTCATCGTTCCATCTTTCTTCCTTACAAACAACAGCAGGGCTCCCCGCAGGAACACGCTGGGACAAATAAAAACCCAAGTTCAATAACTCCTCTAATTATGTCTTTAACCCCACCATTTTCGATGGCACCAACTTATAAGGGGCTCTTGATATAGGACCGGTTCTAGGAACTAGATCGATACTAAACTCAATCTCTCGGTCCGATGGTAACCCTAGAAGGTCCACTAGAAAAAATATGAAAATTCACTTACTATTGGAATTTGGTCCAATTACGGTTCACCGACATGGGTCTCATACACCTGTGCCAGATACCCCGATATCTTTTCCAGATACAACGGCGTGCTTCTATCGCCGTCATTAAGTAAGGAGGTCGAACTGACCAATCTCCCTGTATAACCACTTTAGGTTTTCCTGGGATCGCTAATCGTACCTTCTTACACCGACAATCCATGTTGCGTCATATGCCGCTAACCAGTCCATCTCAAGTATGACATCAAAGTCTCCCAACTTGAGTGGTATAAGGTCAGTATATAATATCTGACCGGAAACTTGTATTGGGCACTGCCTATATATCTTATAGGCACAAAGGGCATGTCCACTAAGTATGTTAACCGTTAGCACCGTATTCAATGGTTGCCTGGGTACAGTCAGCTTATTAGCAAAAACTAGAAAAACAAAAGAGTGTGTAGAATCAAATAATATCATAGCTTGATGTGAACATACAGAAAAAATACTTATCACCACATCCTTTGATTTAAGGGCCTCCTTCAAATTCAGGGCATTTGCCCCGCCCGTTGTCCGGGGTCTTCCCTTCAGAACCATTATCTTCCGCTACGGGCACTCATTCGCATTATGGCCTGGTCCCTGGCATTGGAAGCAAACCTTTTGGTTTAAGTTATAATCATTCACCTTATGGCCTTGCTGGCCTCATTTTAAACACGTTCCCGTTGCCCTTATACAATCTGTGCCCTCATGTTTCAGCCCGCACCAACGACATTCCTGAATTTTGTTCCTCGGATCACTTCCTCCATGAAACTCGCTAGGATGAGCATCTTGGAAATCTCGAGATTTACAGTCTTTCCTCTCTTTTACCAGGACTGTTGTAGTAGCAACTGCCGATTGTGCTACTAGTGTTGTTATAACTTCCCGCAGTAGTCCTACCAACTCTCTTCTTAAGTCTTCCCTATTAACAACAACCCCACCATTATTCTCACCAACACTTATACCCTTGGCATTTGCTGAAGATGCTTCAGTGTGGGATTCTCCCGGATTAGGAGGTCTTTCCACCGAAGGTACCGTACGATTTCTTAATTTTTGAGCCATTATGTCATTAACATAAATAACATTTTAACTACAACATTTTCCTTCACACAAAACATATATGTACAACGTTCCATTTATGCAATATACGTTTAGTATACACAACGTTTACAGCCTACAGTCAACTTTATACAGATATACACATTAACAGTCAACTTTATACATCTATGTACATTAGAACCTTTCTCTTCTGAAGCCGCAGGGAACTATTCCGCTCACGGGCGAACACGGTGTACCAATACGCATCATCGAGGAGCATCTCCTGTCGATCTCTGCATCGGCCTCCCCAGATGAGTCTATCGGATCCCATCCTATATCTCCGGAATCACCTTCCTCCCCGCATCAATCGTATGCTCCACTTTTTTATTCATTCACTCTAGGTCCTCCCGACTACATTTTTCCACCTTCTCCACCTCCCGTCCCTCTGTTGCCCTCAACTCCTTTGTCTGGTACACCAAATGATTTCTCTCCCTTACCACCTCAATATATCACTGCTTCCAAAAATTCTCTACCTGGTGCGCCCGACACAATTCCTTACCAACCTTTACAAACCCTACCGATGCTTCAGGCCCGATTTCCTCCTCTTCCTCTTCCAGCCCTAACAAGTCTATCTCCTTAAGCTGTTCGTCTATCGGCCAAGGGTCCTCCTCACCATCACCAATCACCTAGTTATTAAACCATCAGGCTCCCGCCATAATCTCTTACGGGGCATATAAAATCACATCAAACTTATAACACAATAAAAATAATTTTGGCACCTTCCTACCCCCTTTAGACACTTAATGTTCTACTCCTAGTCTATAGGATCATGTGCCTAATGTCACGGACCGAACTTTCTCGCTACGTCAAACCGTGAGGCACTTAGCTAGTGAGCCCCTTGCTCGTGCTAAGTTAGCCTTCCACTCGGGCTGGGCGATACTAGAAGCAAAAGAACCAAGAGAAGAACACAAGAGAGAGTTTGGAGAATGTATGCTTGTATTGCTTGATTACAAGAATACTTGTGTGTTTTGGCCAAGTGAGGCCTTGGCTATTTATACTAGTCCACCTCTCGACGGACGGTGGAGATACATTCGATCCTACGGATCATATTCTACTTCTAGAATTCTCTAGCTATTTACATGGTTCTCTACCATTCTAGAATATTCTTGATCTATCTCTTATGTACAAGAAGAGTATAGAATATTCTAGAGACCTTGCCCATTCATCACCTCGTAAGCATCCTCGTAAGCGTCCATTAGGCGCCTGCGTGGCGTTTCTTCTAAAGTTAGCCTCCATATTAAAAATTGCGGGACATTCTCCCCCACCTAATCTCGCGATGCCCTCGTCGCAACTTCCTCGCGGTATCGGTCTATGATGTCTTGGAACTGCCAAAGATCATTTGCTGATTCCCATGTAGCTTATCTCTCTGGCAATCCCTTCCACTTCACCAAGTAGTGCCGCGTTGGTGGAACACCTTGTCTTCGTTCGAGCCTGTCGCTAAGCACGTACTCGGCCTCCTTGTCATAGGACTTCACCATTGTTGTTGGTGCCCTATGACTCTCTCCACAGCTTGGGTTTTCCTTGTCGTCATAATGAGGCTTTAGTAAACTGACATGGAAGACCGGGTGAATCTTCAACTTTGGCAAGCAACTCCAACCGATAGGATGCTTTCCCAACTTTTGCCACGATGGGAAAGGGTCCTTCGTACTTTCGAATCAGCCCTTTGTGTACTTTCCTGAAGGACTTAAACTGTTGCGGAAGCAGCTTTAACATCACCATGTCCCCAAGGTTGTACTCTTTCGGCCGCCGCCTCTTGTCCGCCCACTTCTTCATCTTGCGCCTGGCCTTGTCAAGGTAAGAGCGCGCCACGTCTGCTTGCTCGTTCCATGACCTTGCCACTTGCACCGCCAATGGGCTTCTCCCTTTGTAGTCACCCGCCAATGTAAGGGGAGTGAGCGGTTGTTGCCCTATGGCAATCTCAAAAGGACTTTGGTTTGTGGCCTCGCTCTCATCAAATTGTACGAAAACTGAGCCACGTCCAAAAGTCTCGCCCAATCTGTCTGGTTGGCACTAACAAAGTGCCGCAAGTAACACTCAAGTAGAGGATTCACCCGTTCCGTCTATCCATCAGTTTGAGGGTGAAAGCTCGTTGAAAAGTGCAACTCCGAGCCAAGGATTTTGAACAACTCCGTCCAAAACTTACCCGTAAATCTTGGGTCTCGGTCGCTTACTATAACCTTCGGTAGCCCCCAATACTTCACCACGTTCTTCAAAAATAACCGAGCTGCTTCTTCCACTGTGCAGTCGGCTGGGGATGCTACAAATGTTGCGTACTTGGAAAACTGGTCCACCACCACCATAATCGAGCCACATCCCTCCGATTTTGGCAAGCATGTAATGAAGTCCATGCTTACACCCTCCCACGGATGTGCGGGGATAGGCAAAGGCTCGAGTAATCCCGCTGGCAATTGGTTTTCCACCTTGTCTTGTTGGCACACAAGACAAGTTTTCACGTACGCCTCCACTTCGTCCTTCATTTGGGGCCAATAGTATGACGCCTCCACCAAGGCGTATGTTCGTCGTTGCCCCGGATGACCTGCCCATGGAGTGTCGTGATACTCTCGAATGATCTTCCTCCTCAAGTTGTTCCACTTGGGAACATACACCCGTTGGCCCTTCGTGTAGAGAAGGCCGTCTTCCAACCAAAATCGTTGGGTTTGCCCATTCTCCGCAAGCTTGAGAAGTTGTCTGGCTAAGGGATCATGCTCCATTCCCTCCTTGATTTCCTCCAGGATGTTTCTGTAATACCCCGAACCTAAGTTTACCCGGTTATCATTACCTTAGCGATAGTTTTTTTTTTAGGAGTGATGTTCTTTCGAATTTTTAACGACGTTTTGCTTGGGAAATATTACCAGTAACAAATTTAAAATACCACTAGCTGCATAAAAGAATGGGTGCAAGAAAGAAATAAATGAAATGTATCCGGTCACTCTGGAGAGGTTATAATTAATTTGGGTTTATTATATAAATATTTAATCTCTAATCTTCGTTACTTAAATATGGCAGATAGGGTGATTTATGGAGAAAGTGTGGCATTTTAAAATGATCGAGAAAAAAAAAGAAAGAAAGAGAGAGAGAGAGAGATTGGGGACATAAAGGAGAAGACTTTGGCAGCAATTAAAAGAATATAGGTTTATAAATAAGCAATACCAAAAAAAAACAAAACAAAAAAAGAAAACAGAAAGAGAAGACGGGTATAGAAGAGGAGAGATGGCAGCCGGCCCTAGAACGGGCCGCGCCTCTGTCGTGGTAGCCCCACTGTCGGCCGCACCAGCGGTCACCGGTAATCAACTTCGGCCGCCCCCTTCAACTTCGTGACCACCATACCATAGCCGAGGCCCTGCTGCCACCGCCTAGACACCGTGCAATCGCTGTCGCCGGCCACCTATCTTCGGCAAGCACTGGCGGCGCAAATGGCAGCTTGCAATCGGCGGATATTCCAATGACGGGATGCCGATAAGACCAACACACCGATGAGGATGGCGCCGCGCAACCAACAGTTGACCCATCATCATGGGTCTTAAGCCTACCACCGCCGATGCCAATCAACCTCTGTTGTCGGTGCCGCCAGTGATTCCCACACCACCGCCCAACGCCACCGTGCGCCGCCAATGGCATCGGACACTTCAAGTGCAGCCTCCTTTCACCGTAGCTGCCCTTTCGCGTGTATACGGGCAAAAATTCCTGCGACATGATTCCCGATCGATGAAGGTGGCAGAGAAACCAACAGGCAACTCGCAATTTTCCTCTGTCATTACGACGCTCACTGGCCTGCCGACCACCTTTGTGAAATTTTAACCGTCACCGAAGGAGCACTGGCAACACGCCTATTCTGCAAAATTGGTACTGAAGTTTCTTATTGGCAGTATTGTAAAAATTGTGAAATGGGTTATTATGGATGATTGTGTGGTTGTTATCGGATGAATGTGTTTAAAAAGGTGTGTATGCGGGGACACTGTGGTGTGGGTGTTTATCGGTTGCATATGTCTGGATATGTGGATGGGTATCTACATGTGTTTGTGAGTGGACGGGTACGTGGAATGTGGTGGTGTATTATGTACAGCTGTGTGAATATTGTCTTAATGTGTAAGTCAGCAAGTGCTTTGAAGGATGTAGTGATGTATCTAGTAGTAGGTGTCCTAGTCTGCATTTTAGGACTAATGAATGGTGGGTGCATGGCATGTATCTCTGCATGAGGCGGTGTACAAAGTGGTGAGTTGGAGCACGTGAATTAGTGCGCAAAATTGTGTAAGCAGTGAAAGACATTGCCTATCGTTGGTCAAAGAAACGTGTATTGAGTGGTAGGAGTGTGGTCACGTGGTATTGTACGATTTTGATGCCTATCTTGGTTGTGCATTTTGCAGTGTGAAGGGTGAGTATTAGGTGCTTGGAGGATTTCGGAAGTGACGGGTTACTTTGGGAAAATCAATTGGTAAAGTTGGGCTGTACGTCTATGTGGTATGGTAAGTACGTGACGTTGTGTACCATATGCGTACATGGTACAGGTGTACCGTATGCTTGGGAAGGTGTACCCTATGCATGTATGTGTTTTGGACAAGAAAGCGCATAGGTTATGAGGATAAAATGAGAATGACTAGCATGAGCTCTAGAGTTTGACTACGGCAATTAGTTGCGTGAAGACTTGTTCAACGGGGATGTTGTGGCGTGATCGACGATGCCTGGGTTATAGCAAAGCTGGAGACATGGAGATAAAAAGAATGGCCTTGACCATTCTTTTGACCAAATGTAGCAGCGAGACTGTCGCTCCAAAGACTTTGATGTGGGATTTGCGTAGCGTCAGGTAAGTGACCCTTTGATTCAATTAGTGTTTTTATATACAACGTATATGTTTATCTACTGTTAAAAATGTAGTGTTTTTCAGTATTGATCGTTTTAAGTACGTTTAACTGCTCTGGCTTAAATTACCAAAAAAGGTTTTAGTGTTTTATTCTCGTCAAAGAAAAACCGGACTAGCATGTAAATGATGTTTTGCCTAGAAACTGAAATGGAACTCGGATTTGAAATGTATTGTATTGACGTTATTGTGAATATTGAACATGTTGAGGATTATTGAAAGGATGTGAGGATGGTTGAGAATCAATTGATGAGTGATTTTGTTCACGATGAACCCAAATGGGGGTTTTTGGTTTACTCGATTGCTGTGCCCTATATCCACGGGGGAAAGTTGAATTTCGGGCCCTGGTCAACGGGGCTTGTACGTTGATGCACAGTACTGTTGCTCGTGGTTCGCCCATGCATCCACAGAATTTTATCCCGGATGGAGGAGGGATTTCGGGCCCTAGTCAGTGGGGCCTGTACGCTGACCCCAGCATATCGTTTGAGCTAATGTTGGAATCGAACTGGTTGTCATGAGTTTTGCGCTAATGATTTTATGCTTCAGTTTTTGGTTAAATGTACTCTATTTGTTTTACCCGATGATTACCAACTTTATGATTTTAGATTTCTTAACGTGGCTATAATATAAAGTGAGTTGTTTTCTGCATGCTATGGTCCACCTAGTTGAATCATTGGTTACTTACTGAGCACGTGGAAGCTCATCCCTTACTTATCATTTTAGGTTAAAAGTAAGGTGACGATGAGGAGCATAAGAAGGACAATTTGGCACTGAGCTCCGGAGACTGTATTGGTTGAGTCACTAAAGATTTAGATTGTTGGTTTAGTTTTAGTTGTTGATAAATTAGAGTTATGAAGAGTTGTAGCATGAGTATTGTATTCAAATAAAAATATGAAAATGTAATTTAAGTTTATAGAAGTTTTAATTTCCGCTGCAGCACATGTTGGTTTTAAGCGAGTAAGGCCTGGCAGAGCCCTCGGTTGGAGTCCATTGGGTCTGCGGCCGGTCACGTGCCTAGCTCGCGGGCCTGCTCGTGGGTTCGGGTCGTGACAGTTTCCCTTTGCCTTTGACATGGCCGCTAATTCTGCCTTCCGACTTAAGGCATCCGCTACCAAGTTGGCCTTGCCCGGCTTGTACTCCATTACATAGTCGAACTCGGCCAAGAAATCTTGCCACCTAGCTTGCTTCGGACTCAACTTCCTTTGAGATTGGAAGTAGCTAGTAGCTATGTTGTCGGTCTTGATCAAGAACCGACTCCCCAACAGGTAGTGCCTCCACGTGCGTAGGCAATGAACCACTGCGGTCATCTCCTTCTCTTGCACCGTGTACCTCCTCTCGGTGTCATTTAACTTGCGGCTCTCGAATGCTATTGGATGCCCCTCTTGCATCAATACTCCTCCAATTGCAAAGTCGGATGCATCCGTTTGTAGCTCGAACACCTTCGTGTGATCGGGAAGAGCTAGAACTGGCTCTTCCGTCACTGCCTCCTTCAACCCCTCGAAGGCAGTTTGGCGCCCCTTGGACCATTCCCATGCTTTTCCTTTCTTGAGTAGGTCCGTCAATGGGGCTGCCTTTGCTGAGTAGCCCCTGATAAACCGCCGATAATAATTGGCTAGGCCAAGAAAAGACCGTAGCTCGGAGACCTTTGTGGGTGCCTCCCACTCCTTGATCGCCTTCACTTTCTCTTTATCCATCTGAAGCGTTCCGCCCTTAATGATGTGACCAAGGAAGTGCACTTCTTCCTTGGCGAACGAGCACTTCTCCCGCTTGACATAAAGCTCGTTCTCTCGCAACACTTCGAACACTGTCTTGAGATGCTCCACGTGCTCCTCCAATGTGTTGCTATACACCACAATGTCATCGAGATAGACCACCACGAACCGATCAAGGTAAGGATGGAATATCTTGTTTATGAGTGTGCAAAACGTGGCTGGGGCGTTGGTCAAGCCGAATGGCATGACCAAGAACTCGAACGCTCTGTATCTCGTCACGCATGTGGTCTTCGGCTCATCTCTTTCGGCTATGCGAACTTGATAATACCCCGACCGAAAATCCAATTTGGTGAAGAACTTAGCCCTTCCAAGTTGGTCGAAAAGATCCGCGATCAATGGAATTGGATACTTATTCTTGACCGTTACCTTGTTAAGAGCCCGATAGTCTATGCACATCCGCAACGATCCATCGTGCTTCTTTTGAAATAGTACCGGTGCTCCATAGGGTGCTTTGGAAGGTTGGATATACCCCGCCTCCCTTAGCTCGGTCAGTTGTCTCCGCAACTCTTCCAACTCTGGCGGTGCCATTCTATAGGGTGCCATTGATGGTGGCTTGGCCCCCGGCTCAAGCTCGATTTGATGATCCACCTCCCTCCTAGGTGGAAGCCGTTTCGGTAGCTCGGGTGGCATCATGTCCTTGTTCCCCGCAAGGACTTCCTCGATCTCCCTCGGTAGTGGTTCGGTTGAGTCCCCCACATGGTCTTCCATCTTTAAGGCTGCCAAGTAGGTTGCCTCTCCTTTCTTGACTCCCTTTACGATTTGTATCGCCGACAGCTGCATGGAGGCTAGAGTCTTGGCACTAGACGTCCTCGCCGACATAGGCACCACACACGACGCTCCTTTCTCCATGATATGCACCGCATTGCTGTAAGGCGACACCAAGGCATTCACTTGCTGCAAGAAATCAAGGCCTATCACGACCTTGAAGTCATCCATCGGGGCCACCGAGAAATCCACTAAGCCCCTCCACAAACCAAGGCACATCTTCACTTGTCGTGCCGCACCTTGTAGAGGCTTTGCGTTGGTGTTGACGGACTTTAGCCATCCTCCGCCGCCAACCACTTTGAGGCCTAACCGCTTGGCCTCTTCCATTGTGACGAAGTTGTGGGTTGCCCCCGTATCAACCATCACTTGCGTGGGCTTCCCGTTCAACTTAGCCTCCACATAGAGCAACCCCTTGCCCGTAGAAGCTTGGCCCTCTCCCGTCGGAGCCTTTGCCACGGCTTTGGCATGAAGAGCATTGAGGATTTGGAGCGAGCCCATGTGCACAGCTCCATTATCGGGTTCCTCGTCCTCATCGACCAAGGCATTTAACTTGCCTTGTCGTGGGCAATCCCTTGCCCAATGCGGCCCTCCGCAGAAGAAGCATCCGTCCTTGGGTTTGCTTTTGGCTCGCCTCTCCTCTAGCTTGCCATGGCCCTCGGACTTGCTAGTGCCGGCTTGGTTATTCCCCTTGTACCACGCCTTGGGTTTGTCTCCCCTACCTTTGGCGTGGTTACCTTTCGAAGCCACTTGTGCATTCTTCGTTTTCGAGGAGTCCCCCACTCTTGCATACTCCATTAACGACTCTGCCACCGCTATGGCCTCGTCAATGTCCTTCATGCCTCGGCGTTGAAGTTCTTGCTTAGCCCAATTTTGGAGGCCGTCAACGAAGTTGAAGAGGAGGTCTTCTTCCGTCATGTTGGGAATGTGGAGCATGAGAGTAGTGAACTCCTTCACGTAGTCATGGATGCTACTCTTATGCTTCAACTCCCTCAATTTCTTCCTTGCTTCGTAGGTAACATTCTCGAGGTAGAACTGCCGCTTGATCTCTTTCTTGAACACGTCCCAAGTGTCTATGGTGAATAGACCCTTCTCGATATCATTGTGTTTTCTATGCCACCATAGAGTAGCCGTGTCAGTGAGATAGAGGGTGGCAGTTCTTACCTTAGCCTTCTCATCCGTAATGCTAGCACCTTCAAAGTAGCGCTCCATATGCCATATGAAGTTGTCTAGCTCTTTCGCATCCCGCTTGCCTCCGAATTCCTTCAGCTTTGGCGCATCCACCCTTGGACTATGAGTGACGACGGCTCCACCCGCAATGGCCCTCTTGCACATGGTCGTTTCTTGCCTCGTCTCCTCCACGCCAACTTTAACCACGTCGAGTTGTTCTTGAAGATTCGCGAACAACTCCATGAATCGAGTGCACAGTTCATCTTGACCCATCACGCCCTTCTTGAGCGACTCGAACTCCTCCAACACATGATCCTCTAAGGTTTGGAGGTTTTACTCGACATAGCCCAAGCGGTCTTTCACATTGCCCATGGTTTCCTCCAAGACACACGTTCGTTCATCCAAGGAAACGATTATGTCTCTTGACTTGCTTTGGCCACGACCACCCTTCTTTCCACCGATGGGTGGTAGTGGATCTCGGCCACGTTCCGCCACAACATTCTCCTCGGCCACTCCAGGTGCTCCAACACTAGTATCCTTGCCTGCCATTGTTGCTCCTTGCTTGGCACGACCCCTCGTAACCAAGCTCTGATACCACCTGTAACGGACCAAACTTTCTCGCTACGTCGAACCGTGTGGCACTTAGCTAGTGAGCCCCTTGCTCGTGCTAAGTCAGCCTTCCACTCGGGCTGGGCGATGCTAGAAGCAAAAGAACCAAGAGAAGAACACAAGAGAGAGTTTGGAGAATGTATGCTTGTATTGCTTGATTACAAGAATACTTGTGTGTTTTGGCCAAGTGAGGCCTTGGCTATTTATACTAGTCCACCTCTCGATGGACGGTAGAGATACATTCGATCCTACGGATCATATTCTGCTTCTAGAATTCTCTAGCTATTTACATGGTTCTCTACCATTCTAGAATATTCTTGATCTATCTCTTATGTACAAGAAGAGTATAGAATATTCTGGAGACCTTGCCCATTCATCGCCTCGTAAGCATCCTCGTAAGCGTCCATTAGGCGCCTGCATGGCGTTTCTTCTAAAGTTAGCCTCCATATTAAAAATTGCGGGACACTAAGCTCTCATACCAACCTTGTGACACCCCCAACCCTAGTGATGTTACCAGAGCCGGGTTTTCGGTCATAACTGCATCACAACTCGAGTGGATAACAGAGCAACTCTAGATACACCCTTAAATATATACATAAAGTTTTGAAAAGCCATCCTCACAAAAATTTTCACCATAAAGCTTAACATAAGCACAACGGTAGTTTTTACACAAAACATCTAATCCCAAAATACATATGTTACCGTCTTACTCTTTACCTCACATATTAGGTCGCCTTCTCTTTCCCTTTCCTTGACATTTCTCCTACCTCGCCCTGACTACCTAAAACATCACATACAAGGAATGAGCGCAAATCGCCCACTAAGATAATACGAGGAGTAACGCGTACAACGAAGTGACGATCTCGGGAGAAATAATAATCAACCCAACAAAATCAAAGGATCGGGAGTTCAATAAATAGTACAACATTAACATACTGGTTAAACGATCTTTCTTTCGTTAGACTAAGCGGCTTTAAGGCCCAACAGAACATTATCATTTCAACTTGAACAGGTAGACGACAGACATTAACTATGCAGGTGTAATGCAAAAGAAAACAATAAAGCAAACGCTAATCATAGGAAATATTTATAATAAAAATCAACAATATCAATTAAAATCAATTGCAAATGCAGACTCGACTTGACTCGACCGACAGACTCTCATGCGCTTTATTCTTTTGTCAGTTACTCCATTTTCACTGGCATGAACTTATGATGCCCCATTATATGAGGTTTTCATCTCAATCTCAAATAAATAAAAGAGACATCAAGCACTAGAAGGGAACTCCCGAAGAGTGTTCGTCCCTGAGCCACGCTATTGCCAAAACACAACTCACAGTAACTGGACGGACTAAGGGAACTGGGTTCACCTTATGTCCTCAGTCTATCAACTACTCAACAAGAAATTCCGGTCATGAACACGTCTGGGGTTCAACATGAAAATTCATACTCACACTAACATTATGCACAAAGTGGACTAGAGAACAAGCTATCTGCAAAGCTCAATAATATTTCAATCTAAGAAAGACATCGGCACAACAACCGTTGACATCTGATATCCACCATACAACATTCACCATACTACACACTATCAATGTTAGGTACACCACGAGGAATAACCCGTAGCATACAGAGAGCCATACTATCCTTATCTGGTTGACTTTTAGCCGACGAGCCCAGTAACTTCAAACCACCACGAGCGGGATCACCTAATCAAATAAGACCTTGCTCATTAGCCACTAACCATTATAAATACACAATTATTCTACTCCCATTTTGTCAATTATTTACATCATTTTAAAGCGGTCGGTTACTTGGACCCGACAGTCGGGTCTTCAACCCAACCTAGTATCGCGGCAGTACTGAAGCTTCTCGTTTAGGGTATTAACCCCATTTCTCGCTTTTTATTACTCAAAACTCTCAATTTAATGTATTCTCCAAAGTTTGGAATTGACTTGGTAAAATTACCAAAACACCCTTCAGGGATGGTAAATTACCAAAATTCCCTCGATGGTCACTACCGCTCCTACTACCCCAAAATCTGCTTCAAAACAGCCATATGGATGTTTTATACCCCTTCCTGTACTAAATAGTCCGTCAAAATTTTTTTCAGAAAAATTTACCAAAATACCCCTTTCGGGTGGTAAATTATTAAAATGTCCCCAGGGAGTTTCCGGCACTCGAAAAATCTCAAAAATATCTTAAAATGTTATTTTAAGCATCTTGAAATTATTTTTAAGCTAAAAAGTATTTTAGAAAATTTTTCAAATCGGTTTCGGCCAAAAATAGTTAATGACTTCGGAATGACTCGAAATCTTAGGAATTGGAACTTCTCATCATTTTAGGGTTCTGATTAAATTTTTGGCATGAAACCGCGATAGTTTAATATTTTAAATTTCACTATAAAGTTCTAAATTCTCATGTCGGTTAACCCTCTTCCCGACCTTAGGTCTCCTAAAACTAGTCAGGGTCTTTTTTTTTTTTTGTGCATTTTGGCTAAATCTAACCCCAATTGTTTTTAAAAATTGATTAGAAATTGTATACTAAATCTTCACTTTTAGCGATGATTACATCTATTGTTCAAATTCGAACACACATTATCACACCTTGAGCACACACACGTCTTCTTCCTTATTCAATCAGCTGCATATTTGGGTATTCTCATCTCACAATCATGCATGGATTTCCTTTAATATCTCATCTTAATCCATTAAACACATTATAGTACATCCAATTTATGCCCTAACCCATTTAATTTATATCATTACACCCAATTGATCACATACAATTCGAATTAATTCACCATAGACGAAGAACACACACTGAAACACACACCCACACACACTGAAACCATGCTAAATATGAAACCCTAATTAGTTTCTCCTTCCTTGTTGTTTTAGATTCTTATATTACACCATCCTAACAAGAATCCACTCGGTTCTTCCCATTCCCGAATACACACACACACACATACATACACACACACAAGCAATATATATGTGTGTGTCTATATATATATATATGTATATATATATATATATATTGCTTGTGTGTGTATGTATGTGTGTGTGTGTGTATATATATACATATATATATACACACACACATATACACACACACACAAGCAATACACACACACACACACACACATATATATATATATATATATACATATATACTCTAAAATTTTTAACCAAGATTCAACCAATTTTCGCAATTTTTTTTCGCAATTATGGTTCAAGATTCATACCCTAATGGGTTTAGGTTCTTCTTATTTTTTTCTTCTTTTCCCTCCTTTTTCTTCCTCCTTTCCCCTTTTTTCCTTCCCGCCGCTTCTCTCTGTTCTTGTTCTTCAGTCGTGTTCTAGACTTTGCCTTATTTCTATTTTGCACCTCAAAAATTTTCTTTTATATTTTCACTTCATGAATCTTATCCACTTTTATTCTATTATTTCTCAATACTGATTCAGCTTCATGTAACCAGGAGATGGCTACTGTGCATGGTCTGATTTTCCCAAATTTTGACACATTTTGCAAACTTTCAAAATCTGCACTTTGGCCCTTTAAGTTTTTAAAATTGCATTTTGATCCCTCTAGTTTAGAAAAATTACGCTTTGACCCCAAAAACATACTAACCCCTCATTTCACTTTCTAACACCTAATTATCATCAAAATGACACTACTTAATAAAATATGCATCCCGTTCACTATTTTTTTCTTAAATTATATTTTTGCCCCATAACTTTTTAAAATTACCTTTTAACCCCCAAGGCCGCGGTAACCCGTATTTAACTCCTTAATACTTAATTATCACCCACATAATGCTACTTAATATAATAACCCCCATTAATTAATTAAACTCATGGTTTGATTAATTTCTAATATTTTCAGGGTATCACAAGGTTAGACATTATCACAAATAAAGCAGAGATAATAACACGATTATCTACTTTTGTGGTTTGGTGGTATCTGTCAATGCCAAATTACACAATGAGATGAGACACCAAAGAGAGATATTCTGCTCATTGATCTGAGGTTCGTTCCTTCAATTATCCCTTACTTTTTACTAAATTGTTAATTTTGTCAATCCTATACACAACTGTAACAACTGCTGAACCAAGTTTGTCTTAAACAAAGGAAAGAAAAAAATATGACTACACTAAGACTTATTCTCTGGGGTAGACTTGCAACTGTAGAAGGGCGGAGCATGCTTGAGAATGTGGCGAAATACATCATGTTGCTTGGCACGAACCTATATGTTAAGGGGGTACAAAGGTATATATGCATGCTTACTTTTAGTCTTAAACTGATTTAGGATTTAGAAATACGAACTATAACATTGAATATGTGCAGGATTAAGTTTATCATCTAGCAGCTTCAACAACTGTACATGTATATCAACATCAAACATGAAGATAACGACTCAATCAACAAGTGGTAGGGAGAAATTTGATTTACATGATAGTTCCTTATAAAATTTAGTGCTTATTTTAGTTACACCTATCAGCGACATAATGAATATGGTGTGCTAATTTTAGTGAAGATCAGCGTGCAAGAAAGTTGGTACACTGGAATATAACACATGACTTATCTGTAGGACGGTCATTGATGATTTTAAACTCAAAAAGAGTTCGTATACGAGATTTGACATCAAGAACAAATGTAATTATGTAGGTCAAACACTTTCGCATAACAACACATATTGAATTTATTGACATGGAAAAACTGTGGCACGATTCATGTGTGGTGGCGTCTGAACAATGTAAAGTACCAGGATGGCAAGGCCATATGCAGTACTTGCACAGTAAAGAAGTTCAAGTTGTGCCCATTTATGTAATAAGCAATCGGTATTGACAGTATGTATCGTAACTGAGTAATTGTTATTAGTGTTCTTAATATAGGTACAAATTGTACATTGCAGTGTCTTATTCAAGTGACAATTAGCAACTGATTCTCTCAAATAAGCAAGCCGAGTATATTTTACCGTGTCCAACATCCCAATCACGAAACTTGAAGCACCAAGTGCATTTAATACTAACACATCTTCCATATTTTAGCTTTATACACGTATATTGTGTTTAATATTGTAGTGGTTGTAGGATTATGGAGATGACACATTACAACAATACGTGGAGTTGCTGAAGGACGAGATGTATTCATTAATAGTCTACACACCGAGAAACGCATATGAAAAGGCATATCCTACATGTTCAGTATAGGTGTTAAGGTTGAATTGGGAGGAAGAATATGTGCATGCATCAAGAAGCGTAAGTAGAACCAAAAATATTACTCCCTTCCTCCCATAAAAATTGATTATGTTTCATTTTTGGAACATTCCATAAAAATTGCTCACTTTTCAAATTAAAAAAGATTTTATAGGTATTTTTTCATATTTACCATTTTTATACTTTTTTATTTTATTTCTCTCTCCACATTTAACTATCCACCAACTCATTTTCTCTCTCCTGGTTCATTTTTTTAAAACCTTTGTCTTCTATTTCTCTCTCCACATTTAACACTCAACTAACCCATTTTTTTTCTCTCCTGATCTATTTTCTTCTCCTTCTTTCTCTAAATGGTAGAATGAGAAACACATAATATATGACTTAAATCCTTAGGATGTGTTTGACAATACTGAAGTTTTTAATTTAATTTTCTAAAAAAATAAAAATAAAAATTAGTTGTGATTTTTGTTTTGAAAAAAAAAGTAAGTAGATGTTTGATAGATTCATTTTGGTTTTTTTTTTCAATTTTTGTTTCTTTTAAGAGGATTTTATTTTTCTTTATGTTACTTCTTCCCCAAAACACCAGTTTCCATTATCACCAACTAACACCATCATGCCATAGTATCACCGCCGCCCATAACCACTAATCATCACCCATTACACCTAACTAACAAAATCACGACGAAGTTACTGCTACTCAAAAATCAGATTTGATGAGATCGACGACAGTGGAGAGATGGCGTCGAGGTGGTGGCGAGATCAACAACGGTGGTTGGGATTGGTAAATTTGATGGCGTCGACGTTGGTCGATGGTGGTTGTACTACTATCCGATTGTGATGTTGTCCGACGTTGATTGATCGTCGACAGTTATGGTGGTGTGCTTGGTGGTTAAGATGGTGGTGGTGATGCTTGGTAGTTAAGATGGTGGTTGCAATGTTGTCTACTTGGTTGATGCGACACAATGGTGAAGTAGATTTGTGCGATGGCGATGGCATTGGGGTGGCGGTGGCGAGGCAGATCTGCCGGTGGCAACGACAGGATTATGGCAGCAATGTAAAAGAAACAAGTATGATAGTGGTACGGTGATGACGGTGGGACAGATTTGTGGTGGCGTGACAGTGGGGTGACGAAAGTGGGGTGGTTGGGGCGACAGGCGGGTGGTAACGGTGGTTGGCTTTGATGGTAGTGGTCGTGAGGGTTTAAAAGGTAAGTAGTGGTAGTAGTGAAAGTGATGAAATAAAATGAGTTTTTTTTTTAAAATGTGGATAGCAAATTGATTCTAATGAAGTTTGATGCTTAGATCTCAAAACTGAAAATCCAAAACTCTAAAATAAAGTTTTCCAAAACAGTCCCGTTTTTTAAATTGGTTTTCAAAACTGAAGGGGGAAAAAACTGCCTGTTAAACGAGTTTTTTCCTCCGGTTCACAAATCTGAAGAAAAAAAATTAAAAACAAAAACTCTTTCAATTATACCTTAATATATGTGCAAAAAAATGTGATCAATTTATGTAGAACGGAGGGAGTATAAAGTCAGTTCATACGTGACTAGCAGTAACCCAAGATATCTACTAATTAGACCTAAAATATTCAGTAGGAATGCCGAGAATAAGATATCTACTACACCTTTTGTACATATTAATTAGCCGAGTGTTGTATATACTTTGCTTAATTGTTTGAGTACTCTTACTATTTCTGTATGAAATTGCTCCACAATATAGTTTGATCAAGGTTAGTAGATGATTATGTTCCGTGCATAGCTCGAATTTTTAGCTAGTCATGTATGTATTTGAATTTGGTTGATATCTTTTATGCCTCCCAAGACTCAAATACTATTTTCTTAAATTGTTATGATTTAAAAAAAGAGTTAAATAGTTGTTGAATTTTGAATGGTCACAGAATAACCTTCAACCCTATGTACCCTAACCATCCAATCCCATGATATCCATTCCCTCATTTCATAATTGACCACATATTTTCTTCTGCATAGCACGAGATTTTAGCTAGTAAATATGAAATTTTAATAGTTATTACTTCCGTGTACAATGCACGAGGTTAATACTAGTATGTTTTTTAAGAAAATTTATGTTGGTTAGATTAGAGAGAGAGAGAGAGAGAAAATTCGTATAGCCACATTTAAATAGACTAGTATTAAGCACGTGCGTTGCACGTGGACTTGATCGGGAGTAATTTTTGAATTGATATCATTATTTTTTTTGGATCAAAATAATATAATTCAATTATATTCATATTTCATTTGTGACTTATTTTAGAGTAAATATATATTTGATATTCGCAATTGTAATCCATTCAATATTTAAAAATCTTCTTTGTAGGCTTCTGAATTGAAAAAATATTTGATGACACTGCATAAAAGAAAAGTAAATAGAGAAATTAAAAGAATGAATCCACGTCTTTATTTTTTGTAATCAGTTAAATTGATTTATAGAATACACTTAAGATGTGTAATTTTTGGACCATGTGTGTAATTGAATAAATTTGCAGTTCAAATTTGCACAATATTTAAGTTTTTTTTCTAATTTTTTATGCAGATTTAACCCTTTTTTATTTTTTCTGATTTCGTTTTTCCAACAGTTTTTTGTTTCTTAACTGATATTTCACGTATTTTAATTTTTTTGCTTTATTTTTATTTTTCAGTTTGTCAATTGGTTAATTGTTTGCTAACCTAAAAATGTAAGAAAAAATAATCACAGCTTTCATTATTCAATATTTATTTCATTTCAACCAAATTAAAAAGGGAGTAATAAAAGAATTTCTTTGTTTTGTTTTTCTTTCTCACGTGACTTTTCATTTCTCAATGTTTATAATTAGATTCATTATTCAATATTCATTTAATTTCAACAAAATTTAATAGGGAGTCATAAATGAAGGGTAAAAGTGTAATTGATATAATTAACAGAGGACATAATCGTTTAGAAAAGATTTACAACATTCGTACTTTTATAGGTAATAGTATAGAGATTGTAATTCGCCCTAAATTCATTGAGAACCTCCCAAGTAAGTACCACTTCTTTGCTCCCCGGCAAACCTCTTTATTTATTAACAATAATATTATTAATTAATTAATTAATATATTAATTACTCAAGAAGTACAAGAAAGTATATGTGGCCATTTATGTGAGCCGAGCCCAGGCAGATCCAACAGGGCCCAGAGCCCCGAAAATCCCATTGGCGGACTTGAAAACTTAACTCAAATCCAACGCCTCCGCCAGTTCCGAAGCCCAATCTTCCCCTGGATTCCCTTCATTAAAAATTAAATCACCTCAGACAAACAAACCATTAATTAATTAATTAATACTAAAAAAATATAGATAATAAGTCTAGTCTAGGAAAAAAAAGTCAATTTATTTAAAAGCAAAAAGATATATTTCTGAATAATAAAAGACCACAAAATAAATAACCACCGATCAATTTCCCAAACCCTAGTGTGTCAGTTGGTGCCCATCTCCCTCCCTCTGTACGTGTATATTCCCGATATTATAGCCGATAAAAGCTCCTCAAAATTCCTCCCGATTAAATTTAAATTCAGAAACTCCTCTTTTTTCCACTCCATCTTCAAGATCCTGTTTGTTCGTAGGAGTCGTTTCTTTTTCGCTTTTCTAGGGTTTCGCGAACCAAAATCTACTGCCTGCGCGCCTGCGCCTAAATTGGTTCCTTCTGTGTGTGAATTAGTGCGTGTTGCGGTTTGTAATGGCGAGATATTGAGTTGCCGGGATTTCTTGGGTTTGTTTGGGAGAGATCTTGGGGGAAATAGAGAGGTTAGAGTGAGAGAGGGAGATGGCGTGTGGGGATAAAGAGCTGGAAAAGCAGCTGAGAGAGGCTGGGGATTTGCTCCTCAAGCATCCGTCCTCCGTCGATGAGCTCCTTCCCCTGCTTGACGTAAGCCCTAATTTTCGGATTTTTTGATTCTGGTTATTTTTTAGTCCAAAATTTTGAACTATTTATTTTAGTGTTGCTTGGATGTTTGGATTTTCACTTATTTGCTGCTGTCATTTGAATTTGTTTGGTTGTCTTATTGGGTGCCAGGATATGATGTGTAAATTAGAAACTTATTCTTTGTTAGATGATAAGCTGTTCTTTGTGAGAGGGTTTTCTTGATATGCATGAGGTTAGGTTGTTCATTTCAACGGACAAGTTGAAGTTTCTTTCCCTCTTTCACCTATTTAATTTTCGTAGTTTTTCGTAGGGCTTGACGTGTGTAGTTGGATCTGCATGGCTTGTTATGTCAAGTGTCAAGCATCGTGCTTTTATGAATTAAAGCATGCTCTTCTGTGCACTTGTGCGTTCATTTTCACCCTAGAGTTCTGATGACGTTTCCCAGTTCACGTCAAGTAGAGTTTGAAATGGGAATCATATCCATTGGTTCCCATGCACGAGATCTTGGAGCGCCTAGCAATGAGGCCCTATCGGTTAGTATCCCACAGAAGAAGTCAATTAAAAAAATACATGTGTTTTGCATGCTTACTCTTGCTCTGAGGTTGCGTTTCGGTTGGTGTTATAGAAGAGTTGAATTAGAAGGAACCTTAAAAGCAATAGTCAAATGTTGGGGAATGTTGAATAACAACAAGAACTTCAGAATGCATGAGACTAGGCAGGATGAGTAGCGTTAACTTCTGCCTCAATGGTTTATGACATTATGAACGCCTAAAAGGGGAAGGTAAATGAAGATGTTCATGCCACGAGGAAGGGAAGATGGTAATCCTCTTAACCTGGCCAAAAAATAATGCAGGAAAGTCTTTTTTGTTAGAGAGGGAAAAAAACATAAGGGAGAAGTCTTCACGATTGTTTGTAGGAAGGTAAAACAGGATACTGGGTTCTCTAAAATCTGAAGGTGAAATAGGAGTAACGACTAACTCATTCTGTTCCCTTCATTTTTTCTCACTTTTGGGAAGAAAACAATATCGGATTTCGTCCCTCTTTCATGTTTATGTTCTAAAGAGGAGAGAAGATCAGAGTTACCTCCTACTTTTCCTCTTTCCTGCCAAAATTTGGTTTTTGTAAGGAGTTCTTGTTACACACACAAGCCACTTTCTTACAAATGAATTGCCTCATCTATTCTCCTGAGGATTGACGAGAGGTTTGGTAGCTTGATGACATTTTGTGACGCATAGCTCTAGGGTTCGTATTGGTGGGTCTCATGGGTAAGAATTCAGTAAGAAGATGATCTCATCAGAATTGGAGCAAAAAAATCTTTGATGGACACCTGAGTTTGTTAAGTCAATATGTATCTTGTAACTTTTATTTTGGAACAATGACACCTATGTGTAGTTTGCATAGAGCTGTTACACGACTTCTTTGCGCTTCTTGTACATTTTGATAGTTCGCTAGGTAATTATTATTTTTCTAAATGCTTCAGTCCTGGAGAGCTTTTTGACATTTTGCATGATTCTTGATTGCCCATTGAATCTTCCAAGTGGCAATATTGGAATCATTGCTCTATCCTGTTAGTTTTTGGTTCAGGGCTTGGATGCCTTTTTATTTTATGGTTGTCCTGATGCATTCAGCCTTGCTAATAACATGCTGTGCAAACTTGAACTTGGTTGACCTCTTCCGCTTTCAGTCCTACCCAAAATTGGGAGAAAAGGGAATGGGTAAAATTTGTTAACATTAACCTGTGGGTTTGGCTGCACAGTTGTGAAACAGAGTGAATCAACATAGTAAACGTGCATAAGACTGTCAGAGTTATGTAACCTGAGTGCCAGATGATTGCGTGGTATAGAGGATCAATGTTTGTGTTAGTTTTTTGTCGAAATGATCGGATTAAAGTGAGTAAACTTGAGAATTGGTACCGTTAAATCATATTTTGGTGATATGGTTTCTTATATGGAAATGTTTTTTCTTGTGCTTACAAGCAAGTTGAGAATTGCCTCTCAAGAGTCGAGCAGTCGCCACGCGATCCAATGCTAAATGCACTTTCTCCATCAAGAAATGCATTGATTGAGGACGAACTTTTAAGGCATTCAGATGTTGATGTGAAAGTTGCAGTTGCATCTTGCATCAGTGAGATCACGAGAATCACTGCACCAGATGCTCCCTATGAAGATGAGAAGATGAAGGTACCTGAAAATCTTATTTTTGAACTTTTAACTATATCCTTTTTGAGTTGCCCTTTCTCAGTTCCTAGTATGGTTATACAGGATATCTTTCAGTTGATTGTTTCATCATTTGAGAACTTATCTGACAAGTCCAGTCGATCGTATAATAAGAGGGCAAGCATTCTCGAAACCGTGGCAAAAGTCAGGTCATGTGTTGTCATGTTAGATTTGGAATGTGATGAGCTGATTGTTGCAATGTTCCAGCACTTTCTGGAAGCTATAAGGTATCAACTGATTTCTCATGTTTCATGTGATCAGTCCATTGTTTCCTATTGCAGGTCTAGTACGCATCATGGTTTCAGATCTGGTCATATCTTCTTATCACATTTTCATGGCATAGTTTTCACTTTGAGCTGACTATTTACGATAGTAATTTCTGTAAGGAAGTTTTTGACTGTTCTATATTTTTACGTCTTGGATTCTTGAACTTTCCGGTGACCACATTTTACTATGTTCCCCATATGCACGTGATTGGCACGTTTACTAAAGTTCTGGAAAATCATTCCCATGAGTGCATCTCGTCTGCTGTCCTCTCCTCACTTTCTTGAAGTGGCTGAGACTGTTTGACTTATGTTTGATGCATCTTAATGTGTTGATTCTGGTTTTGCGTTAGCGTAGTGTAAAGCTAATAAATGCGGGTTCCTGAAATTTTTAGACAGATAAAGTCATTTGGGTTTTCGCCCTGTAACATTTCGGTGAATTAGTCTAATTTTTAGATACTTCTCCACTGTTTCATATTCTGTCTATACTGTGTTCAATGTGTCAATATAAGGTTTCCATCGTAACTTTGGCTTTAGAAATACTCTATTAATGCAACTTATTGGAACTTCTGCATGCGCAAAATAAACAAGTTGTGTTCAATTTTCTAATCTTCATGAGTGGAAATTGTAGTCAAACTATATATACTCAAGGCTCACCAATATGAAGGTTTTGGCGATGAAATTTTGCACGTCACATTTCCATCAATTATTGCTTTTGTGTTACTCAATTTCAGGGATTATCACCCAGAGAATGTCTTTGCTTCAATGGAGACGATTATGACTCTTGTTGTTGAAGAAAGTGAAGAAATATCACTGGCGCTACTCACCCCTTTGCTGGCTACTGTACAAAGGGACAATGAGGTCAATATCAGTTAGTGTAATGCATTGATTCTTCTCCTATTTCTTGGAATTTTGCTGATCAGTACTCTCTTTATTAGGAAAAATTGCCAATTGCTCGGAAACTGGGAGAGAAAGTAATTCAAAATTGTGCAGTTAAGCTTAAACCTTATCTGGCACATGCTATAAAATCCTTGGGCGTTCCTTTGAAAAATTATAGTGAAGTTGTTGCATCTATATGCGAAGAGACAACTAGTTCTATTGAGAACAATGATGACAATGCTATTGGAGAACAGCAGGTATGGTACCTTTTACACCCAAGATATAATCCTTTGACAGTTTTGCTGCTCTAGCATTTGCTTTAGTGTTAAGTTCTTTTTAGTCCATTTGCCTACTTGTCCAACAATTCCGTTGTCTCTTTTCTATTTTCTTCACTTGTCATTAGTGTTATTTAGTGTCTTCAAATTGTTTCGTTTGGTACGTTGGTTTTGGTCCTCAAGATAGCATCCTTTTGAGGATGCATTCTTTGGTCAGCTTGCCTGCATTCCAGCAATGCCACTATCTCTTTTCTAGTCTCTCTACTCGTTATTTTTGTTATTTAATGTCTTCAAACTGGTTCGCCGCTGGTCTGACGGTTTTGGTAGCAGTTACAGATAATCAGATACTTTTTTTGCTGGCATGAATAGTAGCAAGAGTATAATAAGTTACTTGAGTACTCTGTGAGGAATAAAGATAGAAAATCCAATGTTATTTGTATATGTCAACAGTATTGCTAAATTATGTCAATGATAACCAGTTTTTACGTGACTTATATGACTACTCTCTTTATAAGTTTACATGAATATGACGTGTCTCGTTCCCCTCTAGTTGGTAAAGGTTGTTGGTAGGAAGTCAGGAAGGTTAATATTCTATAAGCACAACCTTCCCATGTACAATAAAAGTAGTATTTGGAAGTTTCAAGGACTTTAAGGTTCTCAACATTTCTGTTGTACTGATAAAGCTGAACAAAACCAAATTAACATCCTTGGATGACATATCATCTTTTGGGAAAAAAGGGTTAATATGCTTGCTTGATTAGAATTAACTTCAGCCTGTGCATTCATTTCCATCCTTCTATTGAATCGTCCACCTATTGCTTTCATAAACTCTTCAATCTCAATATTGATAGCGGCTTATTGTAAGTTTGGTAGTTGCCTCTAATCTTCCTATAGTTCTGTGAATTTTTATGACATTGTCACCAGAAATTGAGAATCAGCCCCAATTCTTCCGAGAAACTGATTTTTCTGGGTGTCACATGATCTTCTAGGATTAAGATCTGACTACGTTTACCAAGATTTTTTTTTTCTAATTCTTGGGATATGAATACTTGTGTCTTTGCTTCTAAGTTTTTCCATTTACAATTGACATTGGTGGCTGAATTTGATGCCATAAAATTATCGTGATACTTAGTTAATCGTTTCAATATAAGCAGGTTGATTTTGGGTCTTTTCTGATTATATTGAATCAAATATGTTTCAGGGTGTTGCCGCCAAGGTGACTAAGGTGTCCCCAAATGATGCCGCCCAGGCATGTTGTTAGTTAAATTCTTTCTCTTGTTCCGAATACCTTCTACCATTATCATATATTTATTAGACTTGTTCTTCTTTTGATGCCGTATGTGATCTTCATTTTTTTTCCCTTCTTGTTGCTTCCATATATGGTAATATGACTTCTACTAATAACATCCTTCAGGCTGACGAGAGCAAGCAAAATACAGCTTCTTCAGAGGAGACAGCTCAGGCATGCCTTTTGATTTGTCATCATCTCTAGTTAGGGCATTTTATTTGTATATGTAGTTTTGTTGTGTCCATGGAAAGTTATTACATCTTTCACCTGAATCTTATCATTTGGAACTTATTGTTATCTGATCAGGATGCTAAAGAGATTGTAGCGGAACAGCCTTGTCCTGAAGAGGTTGATCCTGCGGTGGACAAATCTCCTAAGTCAGTTATGAGTAATGGTTTTGCAGAGACTGAGAATGAAGGAACATCGTTAAATCCAGAGTATCCTAAGAAGTTGGATCTTGGTAATGCGGAGTCTCCAAAGAAGTCAGTTCCTGCTAACGCCGAGTCTCCAAAGAAATCAGATCTTGCTAATGAGTCTCTAAATGTTGCTTTGACGAACAAGGCTGATGCTGATGATTCAGATGATGGGAAATTGGTAAAACCAGAGTCTAAGGCCGAACTAACTTCCAAGAGGAGAGGAAAGAAACCAACCTCTTCAATCAGTTCAGCAGAAGCATTGGATTCTTCTCGTACTGAAAGTGAGGAAGTAACTGAGAAAGTACCAGATGAAGATCTGTCTGAGGCAGTTGTGGCTTCAGAGAATGAAAAAGAGCTTGATGTTCAGCTTTCTTCACCAAAAGCAGTAGATAGTGATGCTGTGAATCTTGCTTCCCCATCCCCAAGTGGGAGCCTTCCTGATGAGAGTCAGACAAAGAAGAAAGAGACCTTGATTAAAGAAGATGCACCGTCTTTTGACTTGTCTATAAAGCTATCCTCAGAAGTAAAACGCCAGAAACGCTCGGGAAAGAAGGCACCTGCTGGGGTTAGTAAGGAGCATAAGATCTCACGCACAGGCACTGCTCGAGATGATGCTGGGACTACTAGTGATTCAGAGGTGAAAAAGCTGAGACAGTCTGTTAAGAAGGGAGGTACAAGTGAGACAGAGGTCAAACCGCTGAGGCAATCTGGGAAAAAAGGTGATGGAAGTGATGCAGAGGCAAAAACGCTTAAGCAATCAGGTAAAAAGGGGGAAGCAAGCAATGATAGTGAGGATAAATCTTCGATAAAGATGAAAGAAGATGGAAAAAAGCGTGGACGTGGAAAAGATACTGTGGAGAAGGATGTAAAAAATTCCTCCACTAAAGATGAATCCAAGGTTTCTTTCTGATTTGCTTTCACTTCTCATTGATGTGCATAGGTTGTTAGCTCACCACATTTTTTTCCTGCACTATCTAATGAAGTCCTTGCTCTCAATCGTTAGGAGATTGCTTCTTCACCAAAGTCTACACGAAAATTAGCAAAAGATGAAGGCGGCTTCAAAGAAACCCCTAATACAAGTTCCAAGAGGAAGCGTACTCCAGGCAAAGAAAAAGTAAATGTGCACAACCTCCTTACGATATGGATTCAGCTCTTCAATTTAACGAAATTGTACTGCTGGTTGAGATTGATCTAGCTTGACTTATGGCTGCAGCTCTAGATTCCTTTTTTGTATGTCATACTCAGCCAATATATACCAAATAAATTTTTGTTTCATGACAGGCATCTGAGTTTAAAAAGCACGGTGAGAAACTTGTTGGTCAGAAGATTAAAGTTTGGTGGCCTAAAGATCGTGAGTACGTACTTTCTTTTTGCTGCCTAATTAGTGTTCGCTAAGAGAAAATTATTCTTATTCAGAACTAATAAGTGATGGTTTAATGCTGTCCTTGAATTTTGTTTTGGCTTGTATGATAATATATATCGACCTTCCAGTTATCTTTCGGTTTTGTCAGTCCCATCATAAAGTGATTTGCAAGGTGATCACTGTCAGCATTTTGTAAATTATTTGATGACTTGTGGTTGGCTTGCTAGTGTTGCCCTGTTTGGTTATCAGTTTCTGCAGTTTCAAATTCGTGTTTTTGTGTTTCTCTTGCTTGTTTAGCATTTTTCGAATTCAGTTTTACAAACACCAGTGTCAAACACTATTCACCAACTCTTTGAGAATATATCATTTAATTCATCTCACTCATTTTGGCTTACAACTGTATAAAGTGGTAATGGGAAAACATAGAGGATTTTTTTTTAATTTTTTTGACGTGGTGTTGAATTACATTTCGTAATGTGTAATTCTGAAATTGGTTTCCAAACAGTTAGGACATGTTCTACAGCTTTTTAAGAAGGCATCTATTTTCGTATTTTCAAAAATATGAAAACAAAAACAAAGAAAATGGGAACTAGTTTGTGTTTTTCTCTCTTAGTCCTGTCTTAGTCACACAATCCATGAGGTGAGGCTTAAATTGGTGAATTCAGTGTGAACGATTGACCAATTCATGGAAAATTCTTTGCTACCTATCCGTGGATTGCTATCTTCGATATCCGCGTGCTCTCTATTGTTCATCGTGAATCCATCCATTAAAGTAGTGATACGGTATCTGTGTTGGACATTGGAATTGCTTTTCTTGTTTTTTCTTTTGAGATCAGATGAATGAAGAAATGGCTTGATTTTTGGGTAGTCTTAGGTGCCGAAGCTTATCAAGCCCAAAGATCTTCTACATTCAACTACACCCTCGACTCTTCTTTGTGATTGTGGTCTTAATTCTGAAGCTTCTTATTTGCTCTTTACATTCATATGACTTCATGAAAGTATAATCTGACAATATAGTGCAAACGTTACCCACGGGTAATTGTATTGCTTTGATAGATATGGAGCATTTGATGTTAACTTTTCTATTGCGGTGACCTTTTTACTAATCCAACTCTAATTTCTACTTCGTTACTTGCAGGTTTTATGAAGGGGTTGTTGGTTCCTTTGATCCCGCTAAAAATAAGCACCAGGTCATACTTTAAGTGCCATTTTCTGTTATTCTTGCCCCTGCTAATCTTTTATTTTTTGTGTGCTGTTTTTAACGGTATGTGGGGCTGATATTATCTCACAGTACATTTTGTTCTAATCTTCAAACAGGTACTATATGTTGATGGTGATGAAGAAACATTAGATCTTAAAAAGGAGAGGTGGGAGTTGCTTGAAGACAACTCTGTGTCAGATGGGGTGAGTTATTCGTGTCTTGGATGTCACTTTATCTCACTGCTTCGATTGTCCACATTTTTCTAATACTTTCTTGTGGACAGGAGCAGAATGAAGATCGAAGTCCCTATGGTTCTCCTGGAACGTAGGTTTTCCTTTTGTTATTGTTGATTCTTTCAAGTTTATATTGTCTGAAACCATAATGCTGAAATTATTATTGTGTGGCCGAACAAGACCCAGAATTTAGCTGTACTTTTCATAAAGATGTTCTTTGTGGGTGCTTATCTCGAATTTTCTGATAGAAGTACCTAGATTGAAAGGAAGCCATATGTGCCAGACGGACAACTCAGTTATGGTATTTAAGAAAGGATGGATGAATTTAGTGGCAATGGCTTTCTTTTCCCGGGGTTTATTGGTAGCTTCTCTATGAGGATTAAGCAGTTTGAAACTCTGGGATGCGATCCTCTAGTGCCAAACCTTAAAGGCAGCGTCTATTATTTTCACTACATCTTACTTGGAAATTATTTTCGTAGACAATTTTAGGCAATTTGCTGGCAAGTAGTCAGTGTGCCAAATTTTTCTGCTCAAGTGATTGTAAATTCACGACATACCTATGTCCACGATAAATTGTCTAGGTGGCCATGTCTCGCATATGTAATGAATCAACCCATCCTGTCATCCTAGATCAGTTATCATTATCCTGATGATTCTTTTTTTTTGTTGAAATTATCATACGTATATATTGCAAAGACTAAGATGCTTTTCCTGTCTGTTTTATGTTCATAAACACTGGTATGGATGCCCACGTTACAAATTATCAGACCCTGCTGTTTTCCAAGTGATGAGATCATGTTGATTATTCTTTCCATCTCTAGAAGCAATGACCATTGACAATTTTGGTTATATGCTGAAAAAAGCAATTTCCTATATAGGATCATAGAGAGCTGAATTTACAGTGAACCTTGACGTATCATTCCTGTGGACCCCCACCATAAAAAGAAAGAAAAAAGAAACTCCAACTCAGATATTACCTAAAAAAGGATATGTTGTGCATTTGCCTTATCAGGTAGAGCCATGAATCGAAAGAACCTGTAAACATTTTTTACATGTAGCTAGATTCTGCCTTAAAGTCCAAATTGGTCCTCCATGTTTAGCTCTCTTCTATCTGATTTTGGTGCTTAATTACTTGGTGGATAATTTGTTGAGATGGGTGCTTATGGTTTTGCCAGGCATAAGAAGAAGAAAGCTAAAACAAACTTTGATTCTTTGGTCAAGCATGATAAGAAGGAAGTTTCACTGAAAGGGTTTGTAACTGTAGCTCTCTTTTTTCTGATTCTTTATGATTCTGTAAGGTTTTGTAACCATTTTGGAGTGATTAGTAATCTGTTATCAGTGTTACTTGTGAGAAGTATCATTAATTGAGTTTTGGAATTTGAAATGATTGTTACCAGCAGTGGGGCTGCTGCATCGGGCAAATCGAAAGGCACAGCTAAAAAATCTGGTAGCAAATCCATGGATGAGGGGAAATTTAATAGCAAAGCCAAAGATAACACCCCCAAGTCCAGTGGTAAATCACAGGATCGCTTTAGAAAAGGTGGAGGTGAATCTGCTGAAGATATGCTCAGAGCAGCTGGCAAATCCAAAGACGATGATGCTGCAACACTAAAGGCTTCCGCCAAGTCCAAGCAAGAGACTCCACAAACTGTCAACAAGTCCAAGGGTAAAACTCCGTCAAGTGGCAGCAAAGCTAATGCTAATGGTACGGGGAAGGTGAAATCTGGTTCATCTAAGGTGAAAGAATCAGAGAATTTGAAGGGAAAAACAAAAGCACCAGAAAGTGTGAAGCGGAAGTCACCAGATTCAACAAAGGCACGGGAGAGTGGGCCTAAGACGAGTGGGGCTAAGAGCGGAAAGAAGCGGAGGAGGAGCTAAAAGCTATTTTCCTTTCTGTTCTGTTTTGTTTGATCTGCCGCATGCCTATTTGGAGCCTTCTCTTGCAGCATTTTGGCTGCAGGTTCCAGTAAGCCATGTATTTGGTATTGTCTTCGTCTGACATAATTTAGGTATCGTGGTTGTCATTGTTATGTTAGTTTTAGTTTCTAGTATTGTTAGGGGAGAGCTAGTCATCTGCTTATATTTTTGCTTCCTAGGTGGATCTTTTTGTGAATTTCCAGTCTAGATTAGAAACGTTAGGAGGTTAGCTTTTGTAAGAAGTTCAGATAATGTGATAGATTTGACAAACTTTGTTGTTGGATGGTTACATTTACGGATTGGTGTGTGTCGACAGGTTCTTTCTACTCGTGCTGGGCCGTGTGTTTGTTGTACGCTTAAACCATGTTCGAAACAATCAACCCATATATACCTGATTGCCTCAGCCAGAATTTTGGTTCCCTGGCTCTGGCTTCATAAATAATTATTCCTCGTGTGCCATTCCAGGCCATTGTCCGGGACCTAAACGAGTCTCCAATGTGAAACTCGGCTAGGCGTTTTGAAATAAGCAGCATTTACTAAAGCATGCAGCGTAGGAAGTTGATATGTCTACGTAAGCTCTAATGGCAAACTTTGTATAGTTTCCAAAGGTACTACAGTGTTTCTAAACAAATATTGATTTGGTTTTGGTAACTAGGCTAGCTCATTTATGACATTCATCCTCAGTGGAAATCTCTTTAAAGAAATGCTAAGAATTGTTGTTGAGGATGTTTACATAAATGTCACAAATCATGTTTGGCGAGATTCTTGGTTTTGGTGCTGCGAAAAACCCCTTAGATTTCATTTTTTTTTTTTGGGGTCAATGGACTTTTGTGATGGCTAATGTTTATCAGCTGACGATTTCCGTAAATGAACAATTGAAATACCTAATTTACTCCTAAGCTAACCTGAGATGAGATGACCTAGTTGTAGGACCACCAAAATTTTCGTATTTGAGATGGTGCGGCACATTTTCAGAGCAATGGCGTTTGCTCTTGGATCTAAGGGGGTGGACGTGTGGTGCAAGGAGTATTGCGACGACCATGGAGGATGATTTCTAGAGGGAGGAGACGCGCGGGGGGGGGGGGGGGGGGTTGCGCTTCGGTGATGTTGACGAGGTGGACATGCGTGGGTGATGGAGAAAAGGACATGGGGATGGTAGCAGTGTGGCATGGTGATGACGAGAGAGAGGGGCAGCAGGTTGGTAATGACGCAGGGGAAGGGAGATTTGGTGGTGGTGACGACGGGGAGGGGCGACTGGACTTTGGTGGTTAATTACTGGGTGCCTTTGGTGTGGTGGATGGGCTGGGTTGGTTGTAGATTGTTGGAGGCGGTGTGTTGGCGGCTAGGATTTCTCTTGGTTGGGGTTTAGGCACCGGAGAAGAAAAGAGGACATGGGAGGAAAATTAAAGTAAATGAAGCATATTAAAGTAATTTGCACATGATAATCTAGCCAAAGCGAATCTTTTGTGCATCAATGCACTGTTACTTCAGATGATTTTTTTTTTCAGCAGATGCAACACAATTATCACCTAGGGGTGCCTTCCAAAAAATATGATCAGGGTACGTTTTAACAACTTACCAAATCAAAGGAACTTGCATGCAATTTAGCCCAGTTGTAATGCAGGGAGAGTGTAGTACTTATTACCATATGAATTGATCTGAATCGCAACTTACCTACTGCCTTAATTTGAAAGGTCAAACTGCCTTCTTTATTACTTATGGAGCTTGTAAAAGTTAAGAATTGCTAATTTTTGTACTCTACTGTCTCTAGTGAAGTTTTACATGAATGCGGTTTATATAGTGACGATGCCATCGTTCTGACAGAATAGTATTAGGATTAAGATATCTTAAATCTATTCGCAATATAATTTTTAAAAGGTCTTTTTGAGGTCATGTGAAGCCGATCTGGTAAGATTATAGAGCTTTTTGTAAACTTTGTTGTTGGATAAGTTACAGGTTACAGTGTTTTGATGGCTCTACTTTTCTTAAAATGTACACGCAAGTCCTTTTATAATTCTGTAAGCTGCTATGTTCTAATAGCAGTTTTCTGGAGACTTATGTGCCTTTTGTCAAAATAAATGTTATGTTCTCACATATATTTTGGTTTCAATCATCTTGAGTTGATTGATCAAATGAGCCAAAAATTGTCGAGCTATAAACATCCGTTTAAGCTATGGTTTTTGCGGATGGTAAGGCTATGAAGGTGCTAGGTTGGCACTGATTGCTACTGTTGTCATCACCTAGTTTATGATGATAGGCTAGCTATTAAGCATTACAACTTTAAATTATTTCTTTTGAATAAATGATTCGTTGAAGACTATGAAGCATGAAAGACATAAGTGGCAAATCCCGGTCGAGGCAAAAATTGAGAAAACCCTTCCCCTCCTAATACCTTCTCTCTCCTCTCTCCTCTCTCCGTCTCCGTTTCCGTCATCACCGCTGGAGTTTCGATGGGTGGTGATGTGGCAGGTTCTCTAGCGGTGTAGATTAGGTTTTTCTTTTTCTTTTTTTTTGTCTGGGTTTTTGGTGGATCCTGGACGCTCCTTTGCGGCTTGTGATCCTTTGTGATCCGTTGCAGATCTGGAGCCGGAGAGAGGTTCGGGCTTAGAAGTGATGTTAAGCCGTATGATTCCTTGGGATTCGTCTTGATTGGCTTTTTGTTGATAGTGTATGTAGGGTGATTTCACCGACGGGGTTTGTGGGTCATGATGCCACAGGTTGGAGAAGGAAGGAGAGTTTAGGTCTAGGTTATTTCTTCCACCGCTTCCTACCTAGTTGATCCCCATCCTCCCAAGATCTAGAAAGGTGTGTTGGCCGTGTTTGTAGGTGGTGTGGTTCTTCAGCTTTACTTTTTTTTGTTAATTTTGCTGGATTTTGATCGTTATGGGGAACCTTGGTTTGCCGATTGGTGAAGGTTGACATTTCTGCTGGTTTTAATTGGTGTTTGTGATGTCTCTAGGTGGTTATCGACGGAGAGACGGGTCATTTTATGCTGGTTTCAGTTGATTTTAGTTGGTCGTGGTGGAGCCATGGTGACAATTGGAGTTTTAGTTGGTTTTCATTGAAGTTTCTAATGGCTCACATTGGTTGGCGGCGGTTGTACGGGGGTTACCATAGGTAGTTTTATGCGACACCCTCAACCCAGGTGACATCACCGGGCTGAGTTATCAACCATAATCACATTCAAAATCCTGTGTTGAATACAGAGCAACTAGTTCCTCATACGCATACACCATTAATGGATGCTCCAAAATGCGTCCTTATAAAAAATTTTCTTACAAGCAAACGCCATACTGCAGCGGAAGACTTCAGGTCTTTAAACAACATGAATGGTTACAACCTAATATACGACTATAGTCGTGTGACTCTTACCAACCTATCTCGTAACTCAATCTTTATCTCACCATTTAGCTTATCTTACCTCACACCACCGATCCACTTGCTCAACTTTTCTAGCTTGTTTCCTTTTCCTTTCTCTTTCTAAAGGGTTCTCCTTGATCAACCTTGTAGCCTGCACAATACAATATAAGGAATGAGCGCAAATCGCCCAGTAAAGACAACACGAGGAGTATCGCGAACAAATGATTCAAGAGACTAGGAGGAATAATAATCATCTCAACGATAACAATGAATCAAGAGTTCCAATAATTTTCAACATCAGCATAATTGTCAAATGACGTTTTCTTTCGTCAGACTGAGTGTCTTCAAGGCCCAACAGAACAACATTATTGCCACCTCCTCATAGACAAAACTGACTGACTGACTATGCAAGTGAACACTAAAACAGGAAATTGAAAAGATAAACATCAACGAAATACAAGTCATTAAAATCATTAACATCAAAAGAAAATCAAATGCAATGCAACTTAGACACGACAGAATATACTCGACCAGACTGATAGACTCGACTCGCGCGCCCTACAACCTCTTTGCCAGTGATCATATTTCACAGGCCATCCTCCTCATATTGATGTCCCATTTTATGGGATGTTCATCTCAATCTCAAGTAAATAGAAGAGACACTGTCAACAAGCAGTGAACTCATTTAGAGTGCTTTCCCTAACCACATTATAGCCAAGCAACAAGACTTCATCAACGGGGCGGACTAAGGAAAACTTTATTCCACCTTATGTCCTCAACAACACAGCTCAACAAGGAATATCGAATCAGAAGACCAACCGGTGTTCAGACCTAACAACAAGAGTTCAGCGTAACATCATCAATAGGGCAGGCTTGAGAGAAGATTACCGCAAGCCCTCAATAACGTTCTTATATAAGAGAAATGTCGACTACCAATAAGTGCCGACATTTCACAACAACACGCAACGACCTCACAATATCATCATCAACAATAGGGCGGACTCGGGAAAAGTTTGCCACAAGTCCTCAATGGTGTTCTCAAAGAGAAGAGATATCGGCTATCAATGACTGCCGACATCTCACAACAACCACGTGATAACCCTTACGCAACATCATCATCAACTTTGGGTATGCTAATTGAATCGAATCATAGCATACTAGAACACACATTATCCTCGCTAAATTCCATTAACAGGCGGACCAAGGGAATTTATTTTTACCCTTAGTCCTCAACAACACAATTCAATATATGTATACTGGTCGCAATGACTATCGACATTCAATCATAACAACAAGAATTCAACAACACGTCATCAACATGGCATGCTAATAAAAACAATGAATTGGCATATCAGAATCGCATTGTCCTTACCTGATTGGCTTATAGCCGAAGCAACCCGCAATCTCTAATCACAATGAGCTGCATCACCTAGTCAAATAATACTCTGCTCATTAGACATCATTCAACATATACGTACTCCTTATTCTACCTCTTCCTTTTTAACCACTCATAGCGTTTTACGACAGTTTGTTAATCCGATCTAATAATTGGATCCTTAACTTAGTTTACCAACGCATTAGCAATAACCATTATCTCATTATTTCAACGTATTAACATCATTCCTCACTTTCCACCACCCCAAACACTGGATTACGTGCGTTCGCTAAATCATGGCGTCAACCTGGCAAATTACCAAAATATCCCTTGGCGGCCATCGCCCCAACAAACATCTCAAAACCCCTTCAAAATAACTTTTCGGATGTCTTACACCCCTTCCCAAACCAACAGTCCTTCAAAGCATTTTATAAAAAAAATTTACGAAGATACCCCCTCTGGGCGATAAATTACCGAAATGCCCCCGGGAGTTCACTATCACCACAACGCCTCGAATCAGCTTCAAAACAACCTATTAGGTGTTTTACAATCCTTTCCAGACTAAAAAGTCCTTTGAATAACTTTATCGGGAAAATTACCAAAATACCCCTATTTGGGTGACAAATTACCAAAATGCCCCTGAGGGTTCCTGGCCTCAGAAAAATCTCAAAAGTGCTTTAAAATGCTATTTTAAGCCTCCTGAATTCATTCTTGAGCTGAAAAGTATTTTACAAATTTTTTGCCCAAAAATTCCGAACCGGTATCCGGACCGAGCGCATAAAAGCTTGTTCGGCCAAAAATAGCAAATGATTTCAGAATGACCCAAATTTTTGGAAAATGGAACTTCTCATCATCCTAGGATCCTCGTACAAGTTTCACACAAAACTGCACTAATTTGATATTTAAAATTTTACCGTAAAGTTCCAAAATTCCTGCATCGGTTAACCCCATTCCTGACCTCCAACAAATCTAAAAAATTTCCCCAATGTAGGTATCCTAAAAATAACTAGGGTCTCTTTTTTTCACTTTGACTAAATCAATCCTGAGCTATTTTTTAAAAAATTAATCAAATGACTGAATTAACCCTACCACTTTTAGTGACTATTACAGTCACTGTTCATATATATATATATATATATATATATATATATATATGAATCAAACCCACACAATTCATGCACCTGCACTTCATCTTCTTCCTCACTGCCGAGCTCCTCAACTTTGAGGCCATGGGATTCAGCCTCTTTTCTCTCACCAATTTCTTTGTAAACACGCACACAAACACTACCTACACCCTCCCCACCCCCCACGCTACCTTCCCCCTCTCTTTTTCCTCCATCACCATGCTCCCTGCACCCACGCGATGGCAGCACCAGCTGCTGCCTTCTTCCTTTTCCTCTCCCCTTCCCCCTTTCAAGCACCCACAGGGCATTAGCTGTGCATTCACATACACGGAACGCACGCACAGCAGCCCTGTGCTGCTGTTCTTCGCCCCTCACCCTTGTGCACATACAGCTGTGCACACATACATCACCCACGCACACAGAACATGCTATGAACCTGCTATGGACGCACACCAACATACAGTAAAACATAAAAATCAGTATAGAGAGAAAGAGGTTTACCTTTTCGTTTTTTTTTTCTGATTCTTTTCTTCTTCCTCTTTTCCCTCCTCTTTCTCTCTTTTCTTCTCCCTTTCCTCCCTTTGTTTCTGTTCTCTTTCGAGTGCTCTTCTTCTTCTCCTTCTTTATTTCCTTTTCTGTTTCTAGTCCCACGTAACCCCATACTTTATCTTTTAGTTTAGTGAGTCACCTCCCTATAAGTAGGAGGTGCTCGCTTATCATTCTTTCCACCTCTTCCTCACGACACCTCATGGTGCCGCATATTACTAATTTGCAAATATTGCACTTTAACCCCCACCTTTTCCACATTTTTAACTTGACCCCACACTTTCACAATATTACAGTTTGTCCAAAGACAAATTAGTTCTTCATTTACTTTAATTACTTCATTGGTATTAATTAATTTAACTTATAATTAGATTAAGTTAGGGTATTACATTTTAGCTCTGGTGGCTTGGTGGGTTTGAGGGGCTGCCAGTTGCTTTTGGTGTGGTGTTCCCTTGGGATCGGCGGCAGAGTGTTGGCCGGAGCTGGTGGGTTTTCCAACACGTGGCAGCGGCCGGGACACATTTCTGGAGGTGGGCTTGCAGTTGTCAGCTTGTTGGGGTGTTTTTATTGATTTTTTTTTAGTTATTATTTGGTTCAAGGCAATAGTTATCTTGCTTTTAGTTAAATTTTATCTTGTAATTAGCTGGTTTATTTAACTACTTTTTTCACCTAAAAAAAATAAAAAAAATTATCTGCTAGTTTGTTTTTAGTTGGTTAGGTTTTATGTAGTTTATTTTGTTCTTAGTTAATTTACTGTAATGCCTATCGGATGAGGATGTCATCCGCATGCTATCTTTAATATTAATTGTAGGGTTCTTACCTCTTTTAAAAAAAAAAAGTGGCAAATGTAAGGTTGAAAATTATGTTGAGCATAAAAAGGTTATGTTGACTAATAAGATGCTTATGTTTATAATCAACCAGCATCACAAAGTTACTATCGATCGTGCGTCTGCGACACAACTGATGAACAAAATGGGATCTTTTTGCCTCTCGGGCTTGAGGACTTCGCTAAAAATAAAAATTAACTGAAGATAGAATACTAAACAAATCTACAACTGATACGCCCACTGAAATGATGAAGACAATCTTTATCATACAACGAACACAATTACGGCAACATACACTACTTCCTATTGATACAAGACAGATCATCTAGGAAACTATCTAGGAGAGAAAGTTAAAACATAGCAGACTATCTTCCTAATATCTAATTTCGTTTGTGGATTGACCACCTCTTTTCCTGTTGTTATGTCTTCCTTTTATACTTGCATCATTCGTAACCGTCTCCTTTGTAACTGCCCATCTTTATCTTTATTAGAGATAACTACTTAGGCTCGACTATTGGCTGTTTCAAAGATAACTGCTTAGGCTCCATGATCAGTTGTTTCAAAGATAATTGCTTGGGCTCCATATTTGGCCGTTTCAAAGATAATTGCTTAGGATCCACGATCGCCTGTTTCCGTCTGAAGTCTTCTCAGTAGTGCTGACAATCGTTCATTCTTGAAACCGTCCATCAACCGTTGCTATCGATTTGCCCGTCCTATCTTCACGTTGTCCGGTGTTGCCGATTTAGTTGTACCTTTCAGTAGTTTTCTTCCTTGTACGGGTTGTTCAAATTTTTTGCTTCTCGCGTATTCTCTTTTATTCACTTATCTTTAATTTCACATTAGGTAACTGATGATAAACATGACAGACATGCCTCTTTCCACTTCCTTCATCAAGGTACTTTTTACACTTATCATCATGTCACGTGTCTGTGTATTATTTGTCAGGAAATATTTGTACGAATATTGGCCCCCTTAATTACCTTCTTTGGCTCAACTTCTATCGCTCCAACTTTCAACCATTAAAATGAGATTGAGTTTAAATTGAACTCTATTTACTAGTTTTCAAGCCGTTATATCATCATATCTTCATATTTCCCGATTTCAGCAAAACCCTAGAATCTCTGTTCACTCTTTCCTTACACCCTTCAAGAATCATGGTGAAAAAGAAAGTCATTCCACATGGTGATGAGGTTGAAGGGGTCGATTGTCCTCCCAACCCTTATGGCCCATGTTGACCTCATCGATGCTCGGGTTCCGATTCCTTACAAGAAACACCCGAAACCTATCAGCCCTTATATTTTTGGTCCGTCTTTTAGGGTTAGGCCTCAACTCTTAAAAGGATATCCAATTGATGACTCAGAGAAGTTGCTACTCTGTTCACCCTTTTTGAATTGGAAAGGTTGGCATGAATCTGGTTTGCCGAATAGATCTTGGCTAACCCTATTTGGGCTCAATAGGTTGATCGTTTGTCAAATTCTTTTGCCTATCAATGGAGGAGGCAAGGTATCTATGAATTAATCCACATTTCCAAAGATCCCCCTAAAGTAGATCGATGGCTTTTGTCTTCCTCCTTTTGTTTCTGGTCGATTGCCACCAACGCCTTTATGTTGACGACTAAGATGATGGCCCCTACCATTTTTGACGTATGTGTCCTAACGGGCCTTTTGCTGATTAGCAATCATGCCAATACTTTGACTAAGCAAAACCCTACTGGTTTATCCCTTGATCTCTCTTCTTCAAAGTATTCTAAAACTTTTGAGAGATATTTCAACAAATCGCGATCCAAAAATAATGATACTTTGCCTGATTTCAAAGAGCTAGCTATTTTTATGTGGATGTGGCTTTCCCGCCACATTTTTTGTGTCTCGAGTCTTTCTTTAACCAAATAATACATGAACTTAGCTATTAGCTTAGCTCGAGTAGGGAATATGCACTTGCACCTTTGTTGTTAGGCAGTTTGTACATATGAATGTGTACCATGGTAGGTAAGAAGATTCACTAGAGTATCGGTGGTTCTTTCTGGCTAGTCCAATTGTGGTTGCAAGCTTATTTCCCGGAGTTTGCTCCTTTGATTCGTGTTCAACCCAATACTTCTTTCTTGACCTACGAACATCTTCTTTCTTTGGGTGAAATCAGACTTCACTCCTTCATAACTTTCGTTTCTTTTTTGACTTCGCCTACCTCAAGCGTGCACATCCGTTCCTTTCAAGAGAATTTGGACTTGCTTGGTTTAAAAACCTCCCTACACATATAGATGAAGGGATGTCTATGGAGCTTCAAGATTTTGTTCGAAAGGTATGAGCCAGTTTTCTCTGTGGACACTTTCTTCATGTGGGTGGTCAAATCAAAAGCTCGCCATCGGGGTTTGCAGTTATGAGTGATATACCCCTTCTTAGTTTGGTCAACAATTTGGATTGGTGCAAGGGATCCCAACTCCTTTCTTTATTGAAAATGGTTTTTTGGAGGCCAAGAAAGAATACAGAGAGTCACAAAAAACCATGTGAAGGTGATAGATATAGCTGTGGGCTGATCAATGGACAGTTTCGCCATGTCCAATTATGCTGTTCGTACTGCTAGATCGGTTCACCCATTTGATTTGTGGTACCAAGATTGTATTTCCAAACTGTATGATGGTATTATATATGTTGACTGCCTGATTCGTCTTCCTCCGAACAATCTACGTCGATCAGGTACTTCATCCTATTTTTAATATTATTTTGATTGCTGGTATCAACTCTTTTATGATGTTGCGTTTTTATTGGTGTAGGAGACAATAGTCACCCTACCATTCCTCAAAGGAGAGTCCAAACCCTTTTCGAAGGGCCTTCTCAACGAACATAAAGCAAGAAAAGGGAAATAACCTATTATTGAATTTCTTCAGAAGAAATCGATATTACTGGAGAGTTAGATGATTCTTTCGAAGATGTGTCAACAGAGGAAACAAAAGAGGTTGAAGAAATGGAAGAGGATGACGAGGAAGATGATGTTCCTCTTATTCACAGGAAAAAAAGAAATTCGAGAGAGCAAAAGGTGGTTAGAGCAAATCTCTGATAACTCTCCCCTTACTTTTCAATTAAAGGAGCCCATATCGGTCGCACCTTTGAACATTATTCCTCCTACTCAGACCGCTTCAGCTCTCATTAGTCTTCCGCCATCCTTGGGCTCAGGTAATAGCCTTTTGCTAATTATATATCATGCTGATAACAACCTTTCGAAAAGTTCTGATTATGAGTTTGTTTCATCCAGTTGATGAAAGTGTTAGGCCGACGAAAAGGTTGGCTACTGAAGTAGAAGCCTTTGCTGCTCCAAGTGGATTATTTGAGAGGGACATGGAAACCTTTATTGTGTTGGTTGCTCAGCACGAGGCTTCTTTAACTATTCAGGCTGGCAGAGCTACGACTAAGCCTGGAGCTACTCAGAGAAAAAGTATAGCGCACAAGACTCGTTTTAGTGCAAGGACCATGTCACTGAAGGTAAATTTATTTTTCTATCGATTTTCTATGCTATTCGTCCTATTCCATTTTCTTACCCTCTTATTAGGATTTGGGTGGTATCACCATCGATTTAACTCAAGAAAGTGCTAGTAAAGAGGACAACCCTTCCAACGATAATGTTTTTATTGGCAATCCTGTGGATGAACCAACTGATACAGAGCTTATCAGTGGTGAGGGTCCTCAAATTATCGCCACCCCTCAATCGATGTTTTCACCTCAGCAGGTTTGTCGTTCTTAAATGCCTTTGTTTTGTATTATTATAGACAACTCATACCTGGTTTTGTTTATATAGCAAGGTAGTGGATTGTGGGACATCCAAGGTGAGGACGATTCACCACCACGAAGAAATAGGCATCGGGTCTCTTTTGTCACATTCACCACCAAGGGAATCAGCCCCAGGAACCCACCAAAATCTTACGATCAAAGGTAGAAGCTCACCATAAGAGGCCGCACCAGTAGCGACACCTTCGGTCCCCTTGTGATCTGATCCCCCTGGACCCGTCACCGTCTAGTGGCAGAGGTTCGGGTAGTGGTGGCGGCGGCACAGAGGGCAAACCTAGCAGTGGTGGCGTGGTGGTTCGATGGGTGGTTCTAGGGGGTGGAGGTGGTTTGGCAATCGCTCCTCGGTAGTGGTTTTCCAGTGATCCTGTCTTCTAGCTTCTTAGGGGTTTCAAGAGAAAAATAGTTTGTTATAGCCAAGTGTTCTCCTTATTCAAAGTACATTGTGGTTTTGCAAAGTACTATTAACCTCTTGAAGCTTTAGACTGTGTCGATCACCCTCAGGAGTATGTGTGCTGAGCTACATTTGTAACAGTGAGTTATTGGGGACTGCAGGCAGATGCTAGTTAAAATATTGACGATGTAGATCCTCTCGTGCTTTGTTATGGGTATCTCCTATAGCTTCATCGTGAGGGGAAATATTCTTCCGAAGTCTCTTGCTCGCCCAATTAGTCTACTTAGTTTGGGGCGGTTCGATTGGATCCTTAGCATCCTTTTGGAGGTATTTGTTTGTTTAAGGGGGTGGGATCAGTGGGGGAGGGGGGCATGAAGGGATTTAGGCATTTGGTCCTGCTCTAGTTTTTGCCTATTTATTCTTCTAAGGGGAATCGGTAGGGGGTTGGGGTCAAGGGGAAAGTGGTTCTATGGCCCTCATTGTTTTCAATGTAGGTTCCTTGGTTTCTCATTAGGGTGTTGGGTTAGTTTCTTATAGTTTCCCCTTTGAGAGGAAATGTCTATTTGCATGTTTGAACGTCTTCCATGGAATGGAATGCCTGAGAAAAGGGGTTGGTTTGCAAATGATCATACATACTCTCGTTGTTTCTTAGTTCTAGTTAACTAGTACTGTTGTTTTGTTTCCCCCTTTTGTCTTTCTTGTTAGCAGCAATGGGGCTTATTTTTAGTCATGTTTTTATTTTCGATCTTGTCTACAATACGGGGTCATCAATGTTTAGGTCCTCAAAAGCTTTTTGGCACTCTTCCAAAATTGATTCACCCGAAAAGAAAGCCTTGCATCCATTCGTGGCAGTCTCAATATCAATATTTGTAGAAGTGCTCCAATCTTTGTTTGGAGCTTCCAGATAGCTCTAGTTCTTCTGATATTACGCCTATCTTGCTTTGAAAGCTTAGAATCAGGGGCAGGGCAATGGGTCACTATCTGATAGGTGATGAAATGAGCAAGTTGCTCCATTGAGAACGTGTTTCTGGGGGGGGGGGGGGGGTTGGCATTGGTAGTGGCTATTTAAGGCCTTGTTGTTTTTTTCTTTGTAGTCGATCCTTTAATTGGGTTTTATTAAGGAGTAAGGGTCATGATAATGAAGTTATGCACTATTATTAAGTTATATTTTATTGTATTATTCCCTTATATTATTAAAGTTCTTGAACCTTTACCTTAAAAAAAAAGAGTCTAATGTCAATCTGTGTGCTAAAGTATTAACCCGGTAGAGCTTAAGTACCTAACAATTCAAATAAGCCAAATCAGTACCTAAGTTCTCAAAATTGAACCAAGTCAGTCAAATGGCGAATTGATGCTCACATCGGTTAAAAAATCTAAAGGTAAGACTGTCTTTATGAAAAAAGAAAGTTATACTCTCTCTCTTCATCATCATCATCTTCTTCTTTAATTCACAGACACACATAAAACCCACCCATCCACCCACCACACACACACACAGAGTTTCACTGTTAGAAGACACCCACACAACCCACCCAGATGAACGCGCGCGCATACGCATAACCCACACACCCCCTGTCACAGCTGTAACACACACATACACATACACGCACACCCTAACCCTCGTAACACATAAACACGCACACAACCCCCTACCCTACCTCCACACCCGTAGTGCACACACAGAGAGAGAGAGAGAGAGAGAGAGAGAGAGATAGATCTTTCACTGCCTAACCCCTAACCCACCCACTCAACCACCGACCCACACACGCAGAGTATCACACACACACACACACGCACACACACCCGCGCGCTCACACACACGCACGCGCACGCGCACACGCACATTCACATACACACATACACACACACACACACACACTCTCTCTCTCTCTCTCTCGTAACACACACGTAAAGTTTCACCGCCCCCCACAATCCCCCTTCCCTGAACACATTGTCAGATATGTAACACACACACACACACTGCTAGACGCGCGCGTGCACACAGAGTTTTTCTTCATGTAAGAAAGTGGGTCCCACTACTCTCTCTTAAAATCCCTTCTCTATTACTTTCTCTTTCTAACAGTTTGTGTGTATGTGTGTGTCTAACAGGGGTCTTGTGTGTGGTCTGCATGTGTAACAATGTTTGTGGTGTGCATGAATGTTTGTGGGGGTTAGAGGAGGGAGGGCATGCATGTAACTATGTGATGTGTGCGTGTGCATGTAATTAGGTAATGTGTGTGACTACGTGTGTGTGAAGAAAGAGAAGAGAGATATGGATTGGAGAGAGAAAATGAGAGAAAGGGGTGGGAGAGAGATAAAAGTGGAAAAAGGACAGCTCATGTGGCCAGGTGGACTTGTTTTATGGCAAATTTTTCGTAACTGACAGTCCTACCCTTAAACCTTTTAAAGGCATCCGTGATCCGTTAGCCGTCGGACTAGTTTGGCTCATTTTTTAGAACTTATGTACGTATTGGCACATTTGAAATGTTGGGTACTTAAAATGCACTGAGATGATACTTTAGAGCACATATTTGGCATTAGACCAAAAGAAGTTATCTGCTAGCAAAACCTCCCTCAAGGCACATGGGGGTTTCTTAATAGAGCTTGCCATTTGCCATCTCCATGTGAATAAAATACGACACTCCCAAAACTTTGGCAATTTAAATCGGTACCCATAAATAATTTTGACTGTGACCAAATTTTTTCATAGCTAGAAGCTTCATGTTAATAATCATGTGCTGAATTTAATTCACAAAATTTCATAACTACTTTAAATGGAAATGAGAACAAAATTAGAAACTGTGTTTAATTCCCACTTCCTTCAATATTAAATAGTAAAATGATTGATGGATATGGCAATAATTTGTGGCCAATTTAAAACTTGGATTTGGAATGAGCTCCGTACACTATACATAAATTTCATGAGCACCCCTTTTGCCAACCTACACTAAAAAAAATAAAAATTAAAAATAAAGGCTCTTACTAAACGATGAACTAAAAATAAATTAATTTGACCCCAAGCCCCTATTGGGCCAATACTATGTTTTTTATTTTATTTTTTTTATAAAATACTCAAAAGGTGGATCTTGGAAGTGATGTTGAACGAGGACAAAATTGTGTGTATAGACAGTTGGTTGGTTGTGAACAAAATGATTTAGAGTAGATCTCCTTGGCACGAGGAACAAATATTTAATAAACTTGAAGCATTTTCATTCTCCACATTCATAAAGTGAGAACCAAAAATGTTGTATGCCTTAGTCACTACTATCACATCCAACCTGCATACATTTATATATTCCGTTCTCATAATTTTTTATGTTCAGACATGAAAAGGAAAACAACAGGAGTGTCTTTAATTGCAACTCACTCAAACCAACTCAATTATACGTACGTGGAATATGTATTTATAGTTTCATTAGAGAGCAAAAAATATTGGTAAACTTTGAGTTAATCTATTTTCCGTGATTACTATATTCCAATGTACAAAACAAAAATTACTAATACAATTTCCATTACGAATTGGATAAAAAAACAACTAAATATATAATCTATGTGATAAACACGAAGGGAATGTGACTTTTAACTAGGCTCCAAAGGTATTTAAATTAAAGGCTTTCTCTAGTGGTAGGTTGGTAATACAGGCTAGTTTTGGTGCCAAGTACGCGGGGAGACAATTCCTCCCGGCCATTTAGCAATGACCCCCACAATTTATCATTGAAGATTAGTGGGAACCTTTAAATTCCTGGACAAAAAAAATATATATATATCAATTCAATACGAGAAAAGTTTTGTTCGCCTTTTTTGTTGTAACATCCCAAAGTTTAGGAGCAGATTAAAATAACCATCGATGCTCCAAAAATAGACGGACGTTAATTTAAGTAATGCACGGGTATTAGTAGAGTATTGAAGCTCAAAAGAATTTTGAGACAAAAATATACTTTTGAAAAATTTTGGGGGCATAAATGTAAATTATGATTTTAGTAATGAAAAATAATGAAATGAGTGATATTGTATGTTTTAGCTACATTTTATTTAATTAATAAAGATTAGGAGAGTTTTGGGACCAAAATATAAATTTTATGGTTTTTGGGGCCATTTTGTAAAATTTGAAAACTTGAGGGGCTATTTTGTAAAATTTGAAATTATGCCTTATGTGTCAATTTTTCAAAAAATTTGGGGTAAGAAGATGCCACCTCTTACTTTCTAGTTAATGACTAATGAATTTATATTATAAACAAAAGTAGGGGGATAAGTCTTAAGAAAAAAAAGAGAAAACTTTTGGGGAGGAAAATAGAAATAACAAAACAGTAACGAAGAACACTAAACAAGGAAACTGGGCAGCTGCGGGAAGGAAAAAAAAATAGGAAAAAAAGGAGGGAATTCAAGCCTTTTTTCAGAGGTAATCCCTCAAATCTCTCTTATGTGTGTTCTAGTGTGTGTTTGGTATGCGTTTTTGGGCACTGTTCAGTGGGTGTAAGTGACATTAACATGGCTGTGCAACCATGGTATTGGTGTGTATGCTTGACGGGTGAAAGATTGGGTGTGGATTATGTGTATAAGTGTGTGAACTTTGTAAATTAGTGATGTTAGATTATGTTTTTAAGTATTGGAATGTGTTTAGATGATTGGAGTGTGAGTTTGTGAGTTGTGTGAGTGTGAATGAAGTGGGTCTCGGCTGATTGAAGGAGGAAGATGAGTGTGTACAATTAAGGTGCATTAGTGTGTGTAATAATATGAATAGTAGGTGTAATTATCGCTAAAGGTAGGAATTATCTTAGGCAGTTTTTCCATGAATTTTTGCAAATATCTAGGGTTAAAATTGGAGAAAGTGCAAAACTGTAACCCCCAATATTATTATGAGACCCACGCTTGGGAATGTTTTGAAAATTTTTGGTATCCGCAAATGATGCTAAATTAGGGTATCGATTAAACAAAAATAGCGAATTATTTAACTTAGTAAACAAAGTTATTTTAATCTAAAATTTTGTGCCATTCTGAGGTCGATAGGTATTTTTCGGAAAACTGGCCTTTTAGTGCTAGATCCGGACACTGATTCCGGTTTTTCTGGTGAAATTTTTTTAAAATGCTTCTTAGTCCAAAAATAATATCAGGTTGCTTAAAATAGCATTTTAAGATGTTTTTAGATTTTTTCGGTGCCGGAAACTCCTAGGGTATTTTGGTAATTTGCTACCCTGAGGGGGTATTTTGGTAATTTTATCCATAAAGGGTATTTTTGAATAAATTTGTATACGGTAAGGATATTTTATCATTTTGCTTTCAAAAATTCATTTTGATGATGTAGGTGTAACGGGGGGGGGGGGGGGGTATTTTTCTAATTTTACTTGTAAGAGTTATTTTGAGGTAAATTCACATACAATAAGATTATTTGAGTGATTTTACTTGCAGGAAGACTGTTTTTGTGATTCAAGTGTGAGTAGGGATATTTTGGTAATTTGCCCGATGGGGTATTTTTGTAATTTGACATAAGAAATGTATTGTAGAGTAAAATTACGTACGGTAAGATTATTATAGTGATTCTACTTACGAGAAGACCATTTTGGTAATTTAAGTCTGAGATGAGCATTTTGATAATTTTAAACCCAGGGGCGTTTCTATAATTTTACATACCCGGTGAAGGGGTTCATTTTGGGTGTAGGTGTGAGTCCGTATTAAGTTATAATATTGTAATATAGACTGTATTCTAATTAGTTGGTTGTTCTGTTTAGCTTAAAGTTAAAGACTTCCGGTTAGGATTATTTAGCTGCGGATCCAGGTATAAGATTCCATCTAAACCCTAGGTAAGGACTTTCGTTGAACCATTTTTTTGATAACTCGTACTCGTAATTATTCCTTTGATTTACTTATGACTAACATCGAATTCTGAGGTATAAATTAATATCAGCATGTTCTTCCCAGAAAACACCAATATTGAACTTGAATCGGTTATTTGAAAATCTTGTGATGCTCGCCTGTTATTGCATGCGAAGCAATTTGATAATCGTATGTTATTCTGATTGTCATTGCTATTCGTTTGGAATCTATTATGTTGATACAAGTTGCATTATTGCCTTAAAAACCTTTCATTGAGCCTTAAAACGTTTATGAAAACTCTTATCGATGCTCATTATCTATTACCCATCGAGTATTGAATAACATGTTGTATTATCGAATTGTTGTTATTCTGTACATTGACATGAGATTCTGCATTAGTGTGGGCTAGTACCTTGATGGACTAGTCGGTGTATTGGTGTGGGCTAGTACCCCGATGGACTAGTCGGTGCATTGGTGTGGGCTAGTACCTTGACGGACTAATCGGTGTATTATGATTGTCTGCATAGTATCAAGAATTTTCCTTTGATATCTGATCGAACTAGTTATGATTCTTTTGTGTAACGCCTCGAATTTATTTCCGGAGCGTTAATGCCAGATAAACATAAATCAGATAAAATCCTATAATTATCAGAAGACTCCAAAATGGTAAATCAGAGCATACACTTCTAATTCCCAAAAAATATATCAATATCTAACACAGTGGCCCTAAGCCTTTGTATAATTTAGGTTCTTCGACACGAAGTTTCCCAATAACAAAACCTACATAATACTAGTATGTCTCAGTCACTACACTCAAAATATCAGTACTAACTCTGAAACAAAGGCAGCTAACTCTTGATCACTCAGCTAGCCTTTCGATCCCAAAGTCTCACTTACTGATCACCTGAAAGGAGAAACAATAAAGGAATGAGCCAAATAGATAAGGTCGCTCAAGGACCAATCAAATGGAAGCAAAAATGTCTGAGAAACAAAATTTTGGAAGTATAAAAGTTCAAACGGAACGGACATTAAACTAAATTTCGAATGTCAAAATATATCTGAGTGCGGAGACAGACACTAGAGGGCCATTCAAAAAGTGGTCACATACATCAATACTGACATATAAGGCTGGTTCTAAAATTAAGATCGCGATCACTAGCAAACCCATTTTCATTCGTAGCAAAACTATTTTCATTAGTAGCAGAACCATTTTCCTTCGACCGAATCCTTCAGATTCCAAAACTTTAACATCAAATAGTTTTGATTCGAATGAACCATTTTCATTCGACCAAAAATTTCAGAAACAATCCCAAACCCTTTTATTAATTATAACAAAAAACCACAAATTTATTTATTCAAAAATACTAATTTCACATAGAATTTTTTTTCGGGATATAACATTTTGAAACTCTCAAAAAATTATCATTGAATTGCATCTGTGAATTATTTCGTAATTTCTGTGTATCGGAGGATTTGGTGTGTATTGGTGTGGGCAGAAATGATTAGATTTATGCTTGTGTTAAAATTCCTTGAAAACTTTCGTGGTACTTTGAAAATGATAACTTTGAAAGTGATCTTTTACTAATCGTTTGGAAACCATCGTGAATATTATTGCTTATTTTGGTGTTTATTTCTGATGAATTTTGATCCTTTTGGAAATCATTGAGTTTTTGACTGTTTGAAGTATTTTGAAAAATTTTCGCTCGTTAGATTCCTTGAAATCGTTTGTAATTCTTTTGTTAGTCCTTGTACGACCTTACTGAGCTCTCAAAAGCTCACCATTCGTTTGGTTCCTTTTTGCAGGTTTTGATCAATAATAGATTGCTTGGGAATGGGGTTTCGAGTCTGTATGAGATTTTGGTGAGCTCACCACTACTGTATAATAAGACCTTTGCGTGAGTCAGTACTGTTAATCTATTCTTAGGAATTTGAATTGTGAAGGGACTGAACTGTAATAGTTTAAGCTAAGTAGTTGTAATCTAATATTTTGAGAAATCTGAGTTGACACTGAATTAAATAATTTGAAATATGTGTTATTGAACAGGTCTGATAGGTTTGGTGTGATCTGGTAGGTTAACGTTTTTGGAGTTCGGGGCAATGGAGCTCTAGATTTTAGGGGGCGTTACATTTGTAGCGACAAATCACCCTTCTTCGAAGGATTAATCAGAAAGTAGATTTTTCTGTTTACACTGAATGCCAAGTCAAGGAGCATACAAATAGCTAAATGACTAACGACTTTGTTTTCCAATGGTATTTTTTCTTTGGAATGTTTAGAACTGCAATTCAATATGGCCCGTCGGTATAGAGAATCGAACTCGGACTTTGAGGTCATTTCTCAAGGCCCTTTGCCATTTCCACCACCCCTAAGGGTTGTTTTACAATTGTTAAACCACGAATGCCTTTCACGATTTAAGATCACATGGCACGATGACAAGCGTCAGTTTTCGTTTGCTCCACGTGAACCTAAAATAAAGACATAAATTTTCTCCTAAACATTGTGCTGAGCACATGAGATTTTCAGGGAGGCACACACGGGGGGTGAAACTTATTTCACACACACGCACGCGCATGAAACTTATTTTTCACATTATTTGATGTCGGCCTTACAAGAATTCACATGCGCATTTTAACAATTCTCTCTCCGCTGATCTTCTAAGAGCCGCCGCATTGAGCGGCTCTCATACCATTTTTAGGGAGATAATAGGGGAGCCCAGGCAACCATCATAGGCCCATGTCTACAAGATGAGCCCAACATAATTCAAAAGTTTAAGGCAATATGACTACATTCTATTTATTATGAATATATGCTTAGCTTATTTTTCGCACGTATTCGATGTGGGACTGAACCCTCAGGGATCTCCACTCACGTGTGAGTCCACCGCATCCGAGTGAAGAAGCCCCAGTTATATAGGATGAACACCTCAACAAATATCCTTGAATTTTTAATTGACCTTGAGAAGAAAACTTATTTTTCCTATAAGTGCAAGTGATGGTCAGTAACATTCAAACATTATCTTCTTATTTTTCAGGGGTGCGATTAACGTTTAAGGGTTGTTATTATAAGTGTCAATCAGTTCCAGAGAAGCTATATAATTTCTAATCTTCTTTGGAAAAAAAAAAAACCATCTTTGATTATTATTCATTTTTAATAAAGTCAATAAACAAACATTTTTGTTAGTCCTTTTGGAACCTTCCCTACCCCCACAGAGATATTACATAGAAGGGGATATTTCTTTTGCCATTGTAATTTTAAAAATTAATGTTTAAATGTCCTTGAAAAGTAAGTAAATAGATCCGAAATATATAAAATACGGTTAATCCAGTGGTTGACAAAGCTATTATTGCGAAAATCGGGGAATACAACCAACTCTCATTAATAATTTCATCTTTAGACCAAAAACAAGCAAGGGGTGGATTACCACAAAGGGAAAGTGTACATAATAAAAAAGCAGTTTTGGTAATTGGAACTAGTTTTGTTAAACCCCCCATAAGAACCATTTTAAAATACCAACCTTGCCATAACTAACATTTGGCTAGAAACTATTTCATGACTAGGGATCGCGAAGTCGTTTTTTGCAACAATTAACAATGGACCATTGCCATCTTCTTCGGCTATACTATTATAATCATGATCACTTTTATCTCTGTTTGTTTGTAAAATGCTAGTTCACGCCCGTACCTTTGAGTAAATATGAATATTTTATGGTGTGCTGGTGTGCCTGGTCTTGATAGGACCAAATGCAAAACATAATTCCAAAAGGTCTGGCGTTTGGGGAGTGTGCTTAATGACTTCTCTTAAACGATCCATGAGTATTCAAAACATCCTCATAGTTCTTTTACCTAAGAGTTAAATACTTTTTCAGTTCTATTTGTGTTATCGCTACTCCTGTATAATCTACTCCTACTCCTAATCAAGCCAATCATACTAATACATTGAATGAACAGAGTTTATACCTTTATGGTATTTGTGGTGAACAACTTTTATACAGACAAAGCACTAATACAAAGATTGGATATACTTTGGGAACATATTGAGTGAGTTTAACTGTTGGCTTGTTGGTCCTGAGATAGGCCTATTTAACTAAAGTAAAAAAGGTTGAGCTAACATAAACTAGAAGCTAGTTTGTATTTGGCACTGAAAAGGATTAATCGAGATAACAATTATGGCTTCTATAGCCAAGTTGTAATCATTTAGCCTCATGACGATCCAATCTGGAGCTGCCAAGTATCCTAGCAGATGCAAGTCTTACCCTCTTACTCACGTTAAACTACTTTGACTTATCTGATTTTGGTAGGTGCTAAGGCTGTGTAGGGCCTCATTTACCTTGCTGTCTATGTTCTCATCCAGCCTTTGATATGTTGCACTGTTAGAACTCTACACCCTGTATAAGTGAGCCATGTGTCATTCCTTTACTCAAAACTCGCCATGCGTAGTTCAGCCATTGTTGCTCTTGATTTGACAGTTTGATTGGACAGTCACTAACTTGCTCTAGGATGAATCGGTCCCACGTAAGGTCTTGGCCTTAAGCCAATTCCTGGATTTTGATGACGTGGCATGCTTGATGCCCTCTAGACGAATTAGCTTTGCTCGGCCGATACGTTGCATTTTTACTTGGTGCAAACAATCTCAAAAGTTTCATTTGTTTGAACTAAGGTGAAGCCATCTACATCATCACTGCATGTTTCACCATGAATCTTGGATAAAAGCTTATTAAGTTTGAACTTATTAAAAACTTGGTTTCAAACTTAAAAAGCATGCTTAAGAGGATAAGAAACTCACCAGGCATAAGAACTGATTTCAAGCTTCATGTATAATCGATATGAAACTTGACAAAACTATTAAGATTCTCCATTGCACAATTGGAATGAAGTTCTCCAAAAGTATATTAAGATCAACCATTATTTATAGGGCAAATTACACCTAGAACTCCTAAGGCTTAACGTAATTACACTCAATACCTACTAACTATTATTATTACACTCAGCTCCCTGTGATTTTTTGCTGTATTATATAGCACCCATTCTCGTTAGGGAAATGTCAAAAAAAGTTAGGGCACCATACATTAATATGATATACCCAAAATAGCTTTTAGGTCTTCTCTTCTTTCTTACAGGCCAATACCTAGCCACCGCCTTGTGGTTGTAGCAATTAAACCCCCATCCACCACCACTACATCTATCCTCTCCTCTCCTCTCCTTTTGCTCTCCTTTCGCTCTCCTTTCATCATCGTCTCCACACCATTGATCCCCGCCCACCACCATTACATATATCCACCACGTACCACCATTGGGCCAAGTCACTCCACGCCACTAATCCCCACCGATCGCTAATACATATATCTACCAAGCACCACCGTTGGGTGAAGTTGCCGTCACAGTGCCAATCCCCAATCCATCATACGGTCTACCCAGATCCGAATCCAAAACCACAAGTTTTCTCTCTCCACCATGCATCAACGTTGGGTCAAATTGCTGTTGCACTGTCTCACTGCAACCAATACCATCGTTGATCAAGATTACTACGTCGAGAAAAACCCTACATATCTCACTACAAGAAAAGACACTTTTAGAGACGGAATTTTTCGTCGCTAAAAGTGGGTATTCCGTCGATAAACACTTTTAGCGACGGAGAGTCCGTCGCTAAAAGTCCGTGGGTGATAACCCCGTCACAAAAAGATTAGCGATTTAATTTGGTGGTCCGTCGGCAAAAAATTAATTTTTACAGACGGAATTAATTACTTTTTGCGACGGAATTTTTCGTCGCTAAAGGTATTTTTTTTTATATTTTGTCTAATTTCTGAATTTTTTGAAAACAAAATTAAATAAACTTTTAACGACGGAATTACCGTCGCAAAAGTTATTGTTTTGTAACTAAAAATTTGTCTCTAAAAACGTTTATTAATCTGTATAAGGACTTTTAGCTACAAAATTCCGTCGCTAAAAGTACAAAAAAAGGCTATTTTTTATTTTATGTTATTTAATATAAAAGTGAAACCGGTTTCAAAAAATTATCCCTGATCAACCAATCCAACAAAAATTTTAAACTAGGATTAATCCTTTACAAAATTTCAAGTAATACAAATAAAATTTAAATCATATACACCACCAACTAACACTTAATACAACAAATTACATGTTCACTAAATAAAATACATCACTTTGTACAATTCCCAAAACAAAATTACAAGTCTCATTGAAACTAAAAAAATACAAATTAACATCCTTACTCCGAAACCTGCACAATATTTCTCTGTCCACAGTTGTTACTTGTTTCTCTTTGTCGATCACAACCTGAAAAGAAGCATTGCACAAATTCGTTTATGATGAACAAAATAAATAGAAGAAGACTAATGAGTATTTTTTTGGCACAATGAACAGCCTGAAAAGAAGCATGCACAATCTTTAAATTCCATTCCAAGTTTTGGCATGATGTTTACTAAACGAGCATATGATGGAAGTCCAAATCCTGGCAAGAGCTAGATGTTATAGGATAAATGGATCCCAACTCATATTCAGACGCTATCCCCAAAATATAGAAGTAAAAAAATGTATGACTAGAGAAATGATGAGACAATGGCAAAGGCAGGTTCAAGGCAATAATAAAATCCCAATTAACTAATCACTAATAAAAATGAAACCTTAACTTAAAGTTGACCAGAAGATTACTTAATGCAGCTTATGCCTACGTCAAAAGTACTGATAATTCAGTTAGACAACATAAGCTCATCTGTTGGTGATGCTAAGGAGCATCATACCTTGCCAACAGTAATGGCTAGCTAGGATTGTTTGTTCCCGATCTAGTGGGATTCCATCTGATTATACATATCTCCTGTAAGGATTTTTTTAGCAATAGGCAATCCGAATATGAAGGAGTAAGATACTTGTGTAAAAATAATTATGATTTCAGCAGAGCAAAATCAATAGCACCTTCTCATGACCCACTAAATCATGAACATACGTTTCGTGCTTCCAACAATGTCAAATTACCAAAGTCTTAGTTAATAGGTGTCGACTAAGTCTTTCTGTTTGACCAAATTACACAGTATTCAAGCCAAATCAGGAACTTATAGACAAAATCAATTTCTATGAAATTAATCAAAAGCAGTAAAATGTAAAAGCCAAAACATGAAGGAGAATGAATGAAAGAGAGAACTTATAGTCGAAGGAAATACTTGAGATATGCTAACTGCTAAGGAATGGTTGCCGACTCGCCACCGCCGGCCCGTAGATTTGGACTGGAAAGAGATGCGAGAGTGGTCGCCAGTGGATCTGAATTGCTGAGTGGCTACCGACTCATTGCCGACCGGTGCTGATGGTCGCATTGTCGCAGAGGCTAGAGAGAGATGCAAGAGTGGTGACAACAGCGTGGGGGAGGCAGGGTGGGGTGGAAAGGCATGGGAGGCGGGCGGCGAAGGTAGGCGGCATAAGTCAGTGTGGGTGAGAGAGAGAGAGAGAGAGAGTACCGGTGGAGAGAATGAGAAACTGAAAGAAAGAACTAGGGTTTTTTGGTTTTAATACGTAGATTTTTACCGACTGACACAATCCGTCGGTAAAAATCTATCTCTAAAATCCCATTTAATTTTTTTGAGAAAAAAATATGAAAAATTTGGAAATTTTAGAAAATAACATTTAGCGACGGACTTTCCCGTCGCTAAAAGTCCGTCGGTAAAGGTCTCGTTGCTAAAGATATTTACCGACGGAATGTTCCGTGGGTAAAGATCTTTAGCGACAGACTTTTATCGATGGAAAAATCCGTCGCTAAAGACACTTTTAGCAACGGATTTACATCCGTTGCTAAAAAGGCATTTTCTTGTAGTGTCTATACATGCCTATTTGGTATAAGGTTTTGGTGATAGCTGTGGTTGTGGTGAAGGTCGACTGTAGTTAGTTTGTTTTAAGCAGTGGTGGCGGAGCGGCACTTGTGAGTTTATTTTTTGTGGTGATGGAAGGGCAGTGGAGGTTGTGGTGTGATCTTGCCGGTGTAGAGGTAATGAACTAGTCAGAGCTTGGCTGAGTGTAATTATACTAAACCTTAGGGGTTCTAGGTGTAATTTGCGCTTTACTGTTTTATGAGGGGTAGTATCATCTTCTCATAGATTTTGTTAACTATGTCAATTAAAAAAGAAAAAAAACGTAATTCAGTGTAATAAAAATAGTTGGTGAATGTCGAGTATAATTATTATAAACTTCAAGAGTTCTAAATATATTTTGCCCTTGTTTTTAATAACAATTTTATGGTTCCTGCTGTGCACAAGACCATCTAGTCCTAGAGAAGCTCACATGCTTCGAGCTTAAACAAAAGTTATCTTCAGTGTGAGAGAGTGCCTAGGCCCTAGACGTTCCATTTGATGTCATTTTCCATCCCACTTAAACATGCACTTCAGTATGCCTATAATGCTGTATACTTTTCCTCACGTCCAATTGTGCAAGACTAATTATACAAGCTTCTTAATTTAGTTACAGACCATGTGGGCAGTCCCTTCACTCCCCTTGACCCTCTCAAGCACTATAACTAAAAAACAAACCCTAGTTTTGTTGTTATCGGATGATCCGTTCACATCCCGATGTGCCGTTTTTGGGCTTTCTTGGTCAAAGTTTCACGGCAAAGGTGCAGGATTCACTTTTTCCTTTTGAGCCAAAAGCTTTGGTGCATGCATATATGGTTGGTAGATTTTATGGCATAAATAAAGCTTAACTGGTTTCTAGGACACAGATATTCGCTGCATCCGTTTGCAGATTCTGGTGTGGTTGCCATTCCCCTATGAGACCATTCAGAATTATCTATTCAGCTCTACGCTGGGTTTACCAATGCAATTATTTTTGCACCATCTATATCTTTATAGTGAAACGAAAGAAAATTAGCTTAAAATAGTAAAAACTAGGTATGACGGCAACAATGGCCAAAGTACTCATTCACCAAGCCAATAATTGTACACCAAATATTAATAGTAAAAATAACAAATAAAACTTGTATACCTACTAATAATAATAATAATAATAATAATAATAATAATAATAATAATAATAATAACAATAACGTAAGTGTTATCTCCATCTCTTTTTTTTTTTACCATATTCTACCACTTTTATGCCATTAAAAATAAATCTTGTCTTTACAATTGTTATCCCATCGTCTGGAAATTAGCTTTCTTTTGCGAAAACTATTATCCTCCCTCCTCAAAAGCTACAAAATTATCAAGCTCAACACCACTCATATAGAAAACAATATTGTGCCTTGGATTAGCTACTACAAATTAACCAGAAAAAAATATTAGTTGCTACGTACAAAGTATACAAAACAGAAGTCGTAATGCTACTGCTTTTTTATAAGCAATAAGCATAAGTCGAAAGGTGATTTCTTTCTAATCCAAAGTTAAATATAACCTGGTCAAAACTGTCGGCACTTTGGCTTCACTTATCATCAAGGAAAGTGGGTAGTAGAAAGTTTTCAAAATAACAAGCACATGATACTCGGTGACCTTTTTTTTTTTGAGTGAATAATAGGAATGTATACCAAAATTAATATGGTGGTATTCACAATACATGCTCACATAAGCAAATACATGATATACGGATGACATTCCTATCCAATAGGCATTGTAATAAAATAAGACCTAAAACAACATAAACTAAATTAAGAAGAAGACTATTATTCTTTTTTGAGGTGTACAAAATAGCTAAACCTACAACAACGTTAACATCAATAAAATAAAAAAGACAACACACCAAATTAACTAACAGCAACAACAAAAATATAAAATAGAATAAATAAATAAATAAATAAAACGATAAGAAGCCAACAAATTAAGAGAGAAGACAACCCCATGAAAAGTCAATGCTAATCTGTCTTTCTCCAAACCCACGGCCTAATGCCAACAAAGCACATCTTGCCTCAGTGTCACTGCCAAGGCGATGTGCATTCACCCTCGTGCAGCCATGCTCATCACCGAGCGTCACGCATCGCTTGCAGCACCGGAGCCACTCCATCCCCAGTCCACATGCCGCTACCTAGCACCACCGGACACCATTAACGACCGGATTCTACAACGCAAAACCAACCGTAGCATAACCACAACACCAATCCACATGGATAACCACAAGCTACCTACGGCTGAACAACCCCTAGCATCTAGCGCAACAACTTTATTTCAGCAGCTCCACAGCAACACGACCACCACCAATAACGAATTTGCACTACCTTTCTCGAACAGGGGGGAGGGGGATCAGCTAGTGGGGAGAGCCTACAACCCGGACGAAGACCGTAAACCACCAACAACCCAATTGCCGTGCGACAATGAAACCTACGAAGCTTAACCCATAAACATCGTAAATCCCACGCTCTGACGCCGAGCATAGAGAGAGATACCCACGCTTGCTAGTAACAAATCCAGAACCGCCGCATACCATCCGCCGCACCTCACCACAAACCCCAATTGAAATAACTCTAAAATCCCACACACACAAACAAAGAGGGGATCTACTCTACCACGTCACCACCCATCGGAGAAGACCGACGGTGGTGACGGAGGCCGGATTTGTGGGGAGAGAGAGTTTGTATAGAGAAGGTTTTTTTTTTTCCCGAAAGAGGGAGAAAATTTGATTTTAATTTAATATTTAAGTTTCACAGGAAGATTGCAAGAAAAGGTGGCAGTCTATTTGGAGGCAACTTGCAAGACCATATTGATGGACCGGGCACTAGCTCGTTATTCTCACACCATCGTGAGCATGGCTTAAGCTACTCTGTCAAGCCCGCTTCATGCACTGCCTATAATGGGCAATGCTGTAGGAGTGTCCTCCTAGGTTTCTACACAAGACCCAACTTGGAAGGATTTGGAACGAAGAAGCCAGTCATGGCAGAGCTTGCAAACCCAAGGTTCCACCACCTTAATGCCCTCACTCGAGTCACATGCCCGCGTTGCAGAGCCAGGCCTCAGTGGCCTTCAAAATGACAAGTTGATCTTTACAGATGTGTCTTTTCATGTGATGTGTCGTACAGGTTCAGACTATTGTAGAATTTGTTAGTCTGATTATTATGAGTTGATTTTTTTTTTTATAATTAGGATTGGATTGATATCAAGGACAACTAGTCATAATATGTTACATATCCCAAAAGTTTTCAAAGGAACCAAGCTTAGATAGTATTTACAGCGAGATGTCGATCTAGAAAGTCTAATTGGTTGGGATCAAAAAGTTATAAGATAAAATTGGTGACTAACAATTAAAAGAATTTATGTCACTATTGAATACGTCAAATGCAAAATAGTTGTTCAATTTGACTACTAATTATAGAACTTTACAATTCATGGTGATTTATTTAATTTAATAAGGTTAGTCAACAATAAATTACTGACCTTGCCTGAAAGAAACTTAACTTTTAGAGTGTGTTTGGAACCATGTGATTGATGGGATTTCATTTCAAATACTCAAATTTTGTTGTTTGGAACATTAAAAAAAGGAATTGAAATTGAATTTCATGAGATTGGACTGCTTTTATTTCTAAAGTGTGAAATCCAATGAAAATTGATCGAATTTCATGGAATAAGGATTTACTTAAATTAAAAGTAATTATTTACCTCTTTACCATTTCCTGAATTTCTTCAGCAATGATTTACCCCCACTTCCACCATCTATGCCGCTTCCCTATGTGGTGCCGCCACCACTACCACCATGTGATGGTACTAGCACACTTGAAACCACTTCACATAGTTCAGTTTTCATCGTAAGTCAAGGATATAATTGTCTAAAAATTTATTACCTTTCTATTTCCTTTGTTCTCCAAACATAAAATAAGAATTTTGTGATTTGAATTCCCTTCCATTCCAAACAAAAAAAAGTGAATTGAATTCCAAATCTAATTCAGAATTTGAAATTAAAATCCTAAAAGAATTGGTTCCAAACAGACCGTTATTTGTGTGTATGTGTGTATATTTATTAACGTGATTGTTAATTGTATGAAGACAATAGTGACGTAATGGTAGACATATTATACTAATTTTAACTAAAAAAAAACTACCCTTGATGTATGCGTGTTTTCTTTATAATCTGGAGATTTGATATTAGGAAGAATGAAGATGGACAAGGGAATGAGAAAGATAAAGACTATGACGCCCAGTGGCTAAAAAAGTTAAAAAAATAAAAATAAAACTCTAATACAATAATGTTACAATATAATGACATTTTAGTAAATATTTTAAACTTGATTACTCATTATTTAGTATATTAATTTTTTTTTCCAAAACTTAGGGGGTGCCGTGGCCCCCTCCCCCTGGTCATACATTAGTTCCACCCCTGTTTATAGTAAACTGAAGTAGCTTCAATCGCGGCCATGTTCTGTCACTATAATTTGAAGACACGAGTGCATAGTTTCTGTGCGTTGTAGCTATCCACCGTAAGCCTCCAATCTTCCACCACAAGGTAAAGCTAGACTTGATAATATGCAGCTAGATAAAGAGAGGTGATGTCCATTACAAAATATGGTGCAGGTATTTCCATATATCAGTCACCTTGTTGTGTTTGTTTTCCATGCATACTCAGGGTCATTGGCCAACTGTGCGAGTGTCTTGGCCATTAAGAACATGTCATGGGCAGCACATGTGATATCACATAAAATGGAAATACGCACCAATAGCACACATATTATAGTAGAATGGGCATCATCCTAGGCCATAGCTCATCTACGTTCTCCATCTGTGATAGTATAAATTTGGAGTCAGTGTGGAGGTTCATGCGGAGATAATGGTGCTGTTGGGCCAAATACATGCGTGTAGAACTGATAATGCCTGTGCTTTATGGAATGAGAGTGCTAAGAATTGTTGAAAAATCCTATTCGTATGCCTGCTGCTGTGAGTGCTATAAGCCCAGTGCCAGCTATTTGGTGGGTTAGGTGGTAATTAGTACTAACTTATATTTGGAGTCTTGATGACTGTGGACATTGGCATGAGAGTTGGCTACGGTGTAAAGGGACGTGTTGTTTGAGTTGGAGAGAAACAACAATGGGCTGTGATGTATGGTTTTTGCGGGTGTAAGATGTGGAGGACAGCGGGGGACTGTACCATAGTTTGATAAGCGGGGTGGCTAGATAGTTCACTTTGCGAAGTATTTGGAAAGGGCTGAAATCTTGTTGCAAACAATTACACTTATTCTGGTGGATCCAAATGGTCCATAAGGTTGTAAAGAAAATAATTTTAGTTATTAGTTTGGGTTGGGATTGGATGGTGGTGACCCTGATCCAAGTAATGAGCCATTCTTTGAAGGACTGTAGTGGAGTGGTAGGAAGGATAGCTAAGTTAGTTCCAAAGCATACAATACGGATAGCGGGGTGCGAGTAAAAGAGGTGAGGGAGGTGGGTGGTGCTGGTGGATATTGATGATGGGGTGGGTAGTGCTTTGAGTGTGTTTTTGAATCTGTGTGCAACTATGATATTAGGGTGGGATTTTGGGACAAAATGACTAGGTTATGTAGTGGTTTTGGTTGGTGATGCTGGTGGTCCAGTGATTGTGAGAGCGGATAGAGGAAATGGGAAGAAGAAGAGGGTAGTATTGCCATTTTTAAAATACGGTGCTACCACATAAGCAAAAATCGTTAGTTACGTTCATAGAACCCTAACGGTGGGCATATCTGATACAAAATTTTTAAATTTTGGATACGATTGCAAAATTTTGAAACATACGTCTTTGACTGTAATTTACCCATAAACTGAGGGATATAAGTGATATTATCCCTTTTATAAATGGTATTGAAAAGGCTAATTAGATGGAAGTCACCAGGGTGGGACGACTGTTTATTTTTTAGGATGAGAGTTATAAAAGTTCTGTTGACTTGGGTGAACAGGTGGCCTGAATGTAGAAAAGAGAGAACTTGTAATATCCCGAACCTAGGGTTAGCCGGTTAATATTACTTTAGCGACAAATTCTATGAGTGATATTCTTTTGAGTCCTTAGGGATGATTAGCTTGAACAGTATTATTAGTGACAAATGAAAATACCACTAGCTACGGATAAAAAGCGGTGCAAGAAAGAAATAAATGAAACTAGGTCGGTGATGCTTGAGAAGCTATAATTAAATTAGGGTTGATTTCATAAATATTTGATCTCCCAGTTCAGTTATTTTAATATTGTAGGGGGAAGCCTAGAGGAAAAAAGAGAAAAGAAAACCAGGAGAGAAAGTAAAAAAAAAAAGGAAAAGAAAACAAAAAAAAAAAGAAAAGAACAAAGAGGGAAGTCGGGGAGAGAAAGAAACAAATGAAGAGAAAGGGAAAAGAATAAAAGGGCAGAGAGAAGAAGAAGGGGCAGCAGGCCCTAGTCGGGTAGCGCCCTCCCATCTCCGGTGTCCCCATTGCCGGCCATGCTCCATCACAGGCGATGAACTCCGGCCGCACCTACACCGTACATCACCACACAACACCTCCGTGACCACCGTGCCGTAGCCGAGGTGCCACGACCACCGTGCCGTAGCCGAGGCACCGCTGCCACCGCCTAGTCGCCGTGCAATCGCTGTCGCCGTCCAACCATTCAGTCTCCGGCGAGCAACTCCGGCCGGTGCCTCCACCAAACAGCACTGACCGTCACCGCCCCTCGCTGCCGTTGCCCTATTCTTGAATCCACTAATGCCAACCACCTGGAATCACCTTCACTGTGGCGCACCCTGATGGAACATCACGGTAACCATCACCGGCCAACCATAACTCCGATCGTCATCAAAGACGACCACCGGTCGATTGCCATCGCCTAACGACCACAACTCCTGGCAACCAGCGGTTACAAGCCACCACTTCACTCTGCCATTTTTACAGGTGTATTCGTGTGCGTGTGTGTTTGGCCAGAAATTTCGGCGACGAGACGCCCCGATCAGTGAAGGTGGCCGGAGCAACCAGCATGCAATTTGCAATTTTGGGTCCTCGACCCATTTGCCTAGCTGCCAAGCACTATTTTTGGCACTGTATATTATGAAATGGGTTTTTGTGGTTGCTTGTGTTGTTGGTGAATGGGTGCAGTGGTGGTCATTTGGCGGTAGTGTTGGCGGTGGATGGTGGTCTTTGTGTACAGCTGTGGGTGTACGGTGTCAGTGCTTGTCAGGTGTGTGGGTGTTATTGTTGTCGAACAATCGTCTATAATAGGGTGTGTATGTGGGGCACTGTGGTGGGGTGTATATGGCGGCGGGTGATAAAACTTAAGCCCTTGTTGATAGATGAGGGAACCTTTTGGTCACAATAGTTGATGGGTGTGGCAACTATACTGGGATGGAGTAGTTGTGGGTGGAGTGGGTATGACTGTGTGATTGTGGTATCTGGATAATTGTGCGTGTGCACTGGTGGGTGTACGTTGCGTGTGTTTGAGCAGATGTGTATATTGTGTAGGTGTGGGGTAATTTCTGCAGTTGCGTGAGGTGAATGAGCACGTTGTTGTGTAGGCAACACGGTAGTGTGTAAAGCCTTTTTATGTGTGAGTAGCAGTATGATGGTTGTACGTGTACTGTGTGGTGAGAGTGTGGTCGTGTGGTAGTGTACGGTTACGTGCCTGTCTTGGTTGTGTGTTTTCCAGTGTGAAGGGTGAGTATTAGGTGCTTGGACGGTTTTGGAAGTGACGGGTTACTTGGGTGAAAATCAATTGGTAAAGTTCAGTTGTACGGCTATGTGGTATGGTAAGTACGTGTGTGTGGTGTACCATATGTGTACATGGTGTAGGTGCGTCATATGCTTGCGAAGGCGTACCCTATGCATGTATGTGTGTTGGTTGAGAAAGCGCATAGGCTATGAGAATATATAAAAGGGAATTGTTAGCATGAGCTCTAGCGATTAACTGGGTACTATTTAGCGCAAGGTTGCTTGCTTGGTTATTAGAAACGGGTGACTGAAGGAAATTCGGCAACGGTGATGAAATGCCTGAGAATGACATGGTGAACTGGGCACGATTTTAGACGGGTTGTGTAACAGGCGGTCGGATACGGCGTCTGAGTTGTTTGAGAAAATATTCAACAGGAATTCTGCGTTTTTTTCCTCAATGATGCCCTTCGGGTTATAGTGAAGTCGGGGCTATGGAGATGAAAGGAATGGCCTTAACGGTGCTATTGGTCAAACGTAACAACTGATCATCGCGCTACATTTTGGATCGAGGAAATATGTCAGCAACAAGTAAGTACCCCTGTCATGTTCCTCCGTATACTTATTTGCAAAAGCTATAATATGTATTTATGTTTTGATCAATTGAAGTTCAAAGATTTATTCTGCATATGTTTTATTTCTAAAATATTTGATGAGAAATGTAATTTGAAAGACTGCCATGGAATGTCGTGTGAGTCATAAAATTTTACTGAGTACATGTTAATGAGCAATGAGACTTGTCTTGGTTGTTGTGCCCCATATCCAACGAGGGAATGTTAGATTTCGGGCCCTGGTCAACGGGGCTCATACGTTGATGCATAGTACTATGGCTGGTGGTACGCCCCTGCGTCCACATGATTATTTTATCCCGGGTGTAGGAGGGATTTTGGGCCCTAGTCAGGGGGGCTCGTACGCTGACCGCAGCATACCTACGAAAAGAAATATATGTGTCTGATGTGAATGGAATGAACGATAATTGTACTCAGAATTGAACATCTTCTCTTTTGAAATTTCATGTATATGTGTATATGTATATGAAGGATGTTTTTATGAATGACAATAATCGATTGTGTGATTTGTTAAAAGAAATGACAATAATCGATTGTGTGATTTGTTAAAAGAAAACCCATGGCATGTTTTAGAAATTTCAAACTTATTTTAGGAACATGGCTGGTGTATTTGCTGGGCTTTCGCTCATTCCTTATTTTTCAGGTGACTACCCAAGGGAAGCGGAGCCGTATGAGCCACACGGGGGAGTTATGCCCGAAGAGAATTTTTAGAATAATGAGTGCCTACTATTCGAACATTTTAGTCTATGTTAATTTACGTTATGCTTGAACTGATGTAAGGAGCTTAGGTCTCCTAGAGTTTTCTTTATAAGTTTTAAAGACATGTAATGAGAGTTTTATTTGAATGTTTTGGAGGTCCATAAATTAGAATTAATTTGGAGTCACAGGATTGTAGTAAGGCCTAGCAGAGCCCTGACAGGTGTTTGAATGGGCCTGCGGCCGGTCACGTGCCTAGCTCGCGGGCCTGCCTGTGGGTTCGGGTTGTAGTAAGGGATTGCCCTTGAAGCCTCTACAACATCGATAAAGTATAGGTAAGATACCATCAGGGCCTGGAGATTTGCGTGGATCTAGTTGAAAGACTGCATTTTTGACTTCAACAGTTGAAAATCTTTAATTGACTAAAATTGCTGATCCGTAGTCAAGAGAGCGGAGATTGCTTTGACGGAATAGAAGGTATGAGAGGTTTGTAAGAGGGGTTCACCAGGGTGTGGGCTGAGAATGATAGAGGAATGCAACAAAAAACAAATTTTTCGGAAAGATAAATGTTCATGTGTATGTCCTTGAAATTGTGAAAAGATTGGTTGGCCATGAGGATAAGGTCGATGTGTGAAAAACATTTGGTGTTTCGATTGCCAAGGGTTAACCATTTTTCTTTTGAACCTTAAGCCCATAAAATTTCTTCACAGTGTAATAACCAATTTAGGTGATCCCGTAGTAAATGATCTTGGAGACTGACAGAGGGATGGAAGGTTGGCTTGATATAGTGAGAGCTGATTCCTGACGGATTTGATTTGAGTATCCAACTTGCCAAAAGGCTGTTAGTACCATTCTGCAAGATGGCATAGAATCAGTTTGTCCCAAGTTACAATACAGAAAAGGGGTGAGCCGGATGTTTTGTTTTTCAGAACTTATGTATAATGTCGTGTCTTTCCTTATATTTTAAGAAAAAGGCTTCAAATCTATGACCTTGCCCAAGATGATGAAGTGCTAGCATCCCTGTGTGAATTCACCTAAAACCTTAGAGAACTATAAGCTTTTAAAGAAGGCATAAGGATAGAAAATGGCAGATTAAGATTATATGAAATTGGACTGATAGTCGGAATAAAACCTAAAAGAAGAGGTGCATGATCAGAACCTTGGATGCCTAAGTTTTTGATGAACGATGCAGGGTAAGAGATTAGCCACTCAGAGTTAGAATAACTACAGTCTAGTTTTTCATAGGTAGTATCTTGGTTATGACGACCATTTTGCCAAGTAAAGATTGGACCCATCCAATCGACTTTAATAAGGCCTAGTTGATGTATGAAGTCAATCAGAGACACGTGGCCATGGAAATTTTAGCGCTGTCGACCTGTCTTTCCGCCCACTAGTAAGACCTAATTAAAATCCCCTAAAAGTAATAAAGGTCCTTGTACAGGGATCAAGATGTTTAACATAGCATCTAAGTACGCTTCTTTTTCTTAAGATGGGGTTGCCTATAGATAAAAGCCAAATTCAAAGATAAGTATCTATCTACAAAGGGGATAAGAATCAGATGTTTATATATGGATAAAACTGTTTTATCTACATGAGGTGGCCATCCAACCCAAATTGCTCCTTTGTTAGCTTTGGACTTAAGGTCGACTGAACAAGTAAAAGCCCAAAAAGAAAAAAGTATGAGACACCAATATAACAGGTTGGAAGGTTTCCACTAAACATGTCACTAGAGGTCTATGGCTTTTAATCAAGTGTTTGGCTGTCCGAATTATTCAAGGTTGACCAAAGCCTTGACAATTCCAGCATAGGACTTTCATTGATGGGTGATGAGTTGTGTAGGGACAACTCCCATAACCCTTGAAGGTAAGAAGATGGTCTTGATCATCAGAAGGTGACAACAATGAATACACAAAGGCGAGCGTAGGAGAGGGAGAACATGATAGGTCTTGAGAACTTTTTGGCATTTATAAATATGCTCCTGCCAGGCTGGTGTATCCGGGCATCACCTCCGAGACGGACACAAGGTACGTTTATAGAATGATTAGTAGGGTAGGGTTGTAGAGAGGAAGTTTGGGATGGAATTATAAGCACATGCCGTGTGTGTATGAGGGGTTTGTGTTTTCCTTTTTTGATTTTGTAGGGATGGTAGTCATTGCAAAATAAGAGCTAGCTCGTTTCCTTTTAGTGTGTAGAGGCAAGGGTGTTAGAAGCGGATAAGAAATGAGAGGAGGTGGTAAGAGACATGCATTCAAGATAGAGATACACATAAAAAGAAATAGCAAATAGAGAAAAAAAGGTGAATAGGTAAATACTGGATATGCATAATATAGTGTAAAGAGAGGATAAAACCTGGTAGCATGGGGAGTTCTGTGCTTGGTGGATAGGTCCAATAATTCTAAGCTTTTTGATCTTCATGTCTGGGCGATCTCGGCGAGACTGCGACGCTTGTATAAGGAATTGGTTGATACCAACGAACGGATCAGAGAATAGGGTGGTTGTAATGTTGTCGGTGTTTAGTGAAGCGGCTGGAGGTGGTCGGATAATTTTAGTACCCATGAAAACTATCTCAGGGTCTAGCTGGCCTTGTACTTTCGGGCAGTAATATATGGAAGCGTCTTTAGGGTGAGGGGAGTTGGTAGGGGATATATCCATGTCTTATTTAATTTTAGTGGATTGCAATTGTGGAGGCCCATCGAAAATAGGATTATCCTGAATGTTGATATCCATAGGGTCTGTATAGTTGGGAAAAGCTTCATCAAAAGTGAGGCATAGAATCTGGTTCCACCGTGAGATGAGCTAGGGACAGAGTTGGGTGTTTGATGGATTTCTTGTAGCAGAGTGGTGATGAAATTAATGAGGGTAGGTTTGGATTTTAGTGCTTCCAGACCATAGCTTAGGAAAGGGTCTAGCGTTCGGATCAGCAGGTTTTAAAGGTGGTTGGGAGTTGTTCCAGATGCTCTATGACTATTAATGGTCGCTTGCATGAGTTTTGCGAAGTGAGGTGGGGTGTGTGGAAGTGACTGGGATGTGTTCATGGGTTTTATTTCCATTTGGCAAGAGGGGGTTTATATAGGGGGCCGGGGGCTGAAAGAGGGAGGTATGTTTACTGGAGATTGAGGAAGGGATAGTGTAGAGATTACAACTGAACAGTGAGTGGTTTGGTAGGATTTAGCACGTGGATGGGTACGGGGATCAACATGACAGATGATGGGGTTGACGGCTGAGGTTGTATGTCCCAAGGGGTTTGGATCAAAGGTGTGTGGACCTGTTGGAAATTTGAGGCTAGTATTTGGTGCATTGGTTGGGGTTGTGAGGGTAAATTAGGTAGTGGGGAGAAGCCCATCAATTGAAACAATTGGTTAAGTGCCAGGTGATAAGTTTTGGCCCAATTAGTTTTAAACCTGGTAGCAAGTTTAAGAAACACAAGTCAAAAGGTACCACCTGGGCAATTTGGTGACCAACTACGGGAGGTGTATGGGGGAAGTTTGAGTTCCATGTGGCAGAAGAATGGGGGGAGGACGTGTCCCAATTGGGTACCATTTGATTGGGACTGTAGGTGTCAGAAGGTGAGTTGACTCCTTTCTCTATTAGCTAAGGTGAGTTTTGAGTCGACTCAAGTTAAAACTCATCGATTCCAAATTCTTATTCGGGATTGGATGCAATATAAGCATGTCGATATTAGGATATGCCATCACCATAGCATTGTCATCATCGACCGGGAAGTCCACATCATCCTGTAGGTCAACTACTCCGATGCCATTTTCATCACTCCTCGCATTCCGAGAAAGTGAACTGGTCAGAGCCGTCGAAGGAGGCTGGGGATGCTTGAGGAGAAGAGGTAAATGCATAATGCAGTTCAGTGCCTATAGGTGTATCCACCGTACGAATGGGCAAGGTTCGATTAAAACTGGGATTAAGGAGTGCACGAATAGACTCCGTGTAGAAAGGCTGTCCGAGTTAAAACGCCCGGGAGGGAGGGGGGAATGGTGTATGTCCTGTAGATGGGTAAGTTGGTGGTAAGAGGCAGCTTGAATGTCACATCCATCTTTTCTATAGTCTTATAAGTGTGATCCACACATCCACATCAGCAGCAAACGAGAAAAAGCTTTTTAAAACTGAAAGGTAACCAGGTGGTATGGCCATTGAGGAAGTGGAGATAATCTTCAGATAAGAGGGGATCATCTACATTGAGTCGAACGAGGATCCACAAATAGTATATGTTTTTAATCCTCATGGTTAACCAGTCCAAGCGAATAACACAGCTAATAATGCCTTCAATCTGCTCAGTAAGAGTCATTGATATCAATCACTAGGGATGAGGTTAACCCTTACCCATAAATCAACCCGTTGGGAAAGTGAGTTCGGCATAAATTATGTGTGTTGTCCAGGCCTATAATAGCAAAAGTGCATATCTAGGATTGTATAATACTAGTTGGGCTTCCATTTCCAGGTCAAAATGGAAGAGAAAGAGGTTGGGACTTTTTCAATAGAGACTCCTCCCCGGAGATTCTAATGTCTATTGATGATTCATTAGAGGCGTGAAGCACTAAAGGTTTTAATATCCCGAAAACGGCCAAGAAGGACCTTGTGTTTGTTTAACGGTTAATCAGTAGGTGCATTGCTTAAAAAAATTTCAAAACTGGCTGGTTTATACCCTGGTCCACCTCACTGACCAACCGGCTGGTTTACCCTCATGGTGACTAGACTGTTAGTTAGGAATGACAATGAGGCAGTTCGAATGTAGATCATATAAGATCCGTACCTGCCCCGATATCATTGAAACCCCACTCCACCCCGCCCTTCCCTTTAGCCATCCAAAACCGCCCTGCCCTAACCCGCCCCGTTTCATTTTTGCTTTGGTAGAACTCTTTTTATCCCTTTGAATTTTGACCATGTGTCTATCAAAAGAAATAAAATTGATAGATATCAAATTAATGTCCAAAATCCTAAAGGAAAGATTAAAAGATGACACTACTGTTTGGATTAACGTTTAGAAAGATTACACGACATTAAGGAAACAGTTTAACTTCAATACAAAAGCTGCAAAGTCCGTTAGAAGTAGCAAATACGAATACAAATGCAACAAGTAGCACAATGATTTCTAAAGTAAGCTAGTCCAGGTGGACCTCACTCCAAATGCTAACTCAGTCACTGTTCACTGTAAAAAGTTAAAAGGAAAAAAATGACATTAAAATAAATATATATAAAAGAAGGTAAAGAGTCAAATTCAAATGAAATATGCAATTACTAGATATTTCACTGAGAAATAACTGAAATTACACACATTTGTTCCCTCGTATACCACATAAGAATTCAACCGGGGGGCAATATATGATTACTTTTCACACACACACACACACACACACACACACACACAAACATGGGTTTAAAGAGCAAGCTATTTGTATGCGCAACATTAGAATGTGAGAGCAAGGAAGAAATGTTGGCTTCCATGTTAGCACATTTTGGTTGTCACACTGCCAAACTAACTATAGGGGGTTTGAGTAATAATTGACTGAACCAAAAAATAGCACAATACTCACCCTAGTAATTAGCCAAAGTTTTATCTTGCAACTGACAAGGCAAAACAAATCCAAATCAAGATGGGCAATCAAATTGAAAATCCGAACAATTTCAGATAAAAAGATTTGCAAACTGATATCAAACCCTAATTTTTGGTTCATGCAAAAAAAGCACAGAGAACATTCATTGTTGAGAAATTCCCAACAGTAAACTTGCCTGCATGCAATTAGAACTCTAATAAAAATGATTACATTAAAGTCTAATGCAGCAATCCATGATCTAAACTCCTTAACAATAAGACTTTTTCTTAAAGTTTGTTCTCAAATTAAGTTAACCCCTAAAGATCTTCATACTGGTCGTCGATCAATATGATAATCCTACTAAAACATGTCTCCTAAATCAACTAAGACCAACTCCAACCCAAAAAGGCCATTACCAAATAACATGACTTAGAACCAGAATCACCCATAATTGAAGCACACCCCAAAACATAAGTTATAGAACTTTTTTCCATCTAATCATAACCTCGAGATGAGAAACTGCAATCAAATGAAAAATACACCAAACCCATCACACAAAGAAAAGAAAAATACATAAAGAAAGGCTTATATAACTTTGTTTACAGAGGGATTGAAGGGATGTAGAGAAAAAGAGTGAAAGAGATGGGAAATGGGTATTAGTCAATTGATCTAAATATTTTCCAAGACTGAATCTCATTAAACAAATAAAATAGAAAGAGCTAATGTCATTTGAGTGCCAAAGACACGAATCCTTCTCATCATGTGTCAGAGACTTTTTTGTTCTTCAGTTATCATCATTTTCTTCTGTATCTATCGGCTTGTCGCAGTATTTCTCATGATGTGAACTCAATTTACAAAGAAAACAGAAGAAATAGGACGAAAATTAGAAGAGCATATATACTAATTAACCTGGATGTAGTGCAGATGGTGGTGACAGTGGATGGTGGACAGTAGTCCGTACCTGCCGATCAACTCTACACTCCAGTCTTCATGGACATGGTGGTTATGTGGTGTGGTGATGACGGCGGAGGTGGACAGACCGTGGAGGACTGGAGGTGATGGTTACGGTCTTCGGCTGAGGTAATTGCCATCTTTATGGGTTAGTTAAAACCTGTCCCCTCGAGGAAATTTCCCAGAATAAGCCTTAACCCCACTGATCATCTGGCTGCATGTGACTGGACGGTTAGTGAAAACTTGCCCCCACCCCCACCCCGAAAAATAAAAACACAGATACAAACCTTAATTGTATTGAACAATTGGCTGGTTTATCCCTCAAGATGACTGGACGATTAGTCAGAACCTTATCCTCTAGGAAAAATTCAGCCTAATCCCACGGACCAACTGGCCGTTTTTTCTTCTTGGATAACCTGACGGTTAGTTAGTCCTACCCTACAATTCTAAAAAAATTGAAAAAAGACCCCCAAAAATAAAAAAATTCCTTTCACCTTCATTAGGGTATGAGGCAACCAGCTCGATTTATGTGTTACGTGTATTTTTGATAAATTTCTATATATAGTTAAGGTTAAGCATGGTTGGTGTCAGAACTTATCTGGAATGCTTTCCCGAATTGCAATTGCTAATGAATTCCCGCGGATTTTAGATTTGGTCCGTATTATCAGTGAACTACAAAAGGATTTTTAGAATATTTTGGCAACTTTGACAGATTAACAATCTCGAACAACCGAGGAATTAGACAACCTCAAGAGGAGAGGTAGAAAAAGAACCGGATAACGGAGAAAAGAAAGACGACAAAAAGAGAGGTCTAGAATTTGATTGGTAGTATGAGTCCAAGGACAAGGAAATAAAATCCCCTACTGTACAGGAATAGAAAGACAAATTGACGGCACTTGAATCTCAAATCGCTAGGATGAAGAGAGTCGATGACCCCTAAGACCTCAGTGCCCTGACCATGGACCCCAAGAATAGATTGTCCTATAAGTTTAAGATGCCAAAAATAGATAAGTTTGGCAGGACCACAGATCCCAAGATCCATCTCAAGATATACATGCCTGTGTTAACTCTTTACAAAGTGAATCAGAATCAGTTGACATAGTTGTTCCACCGTACCCTTACGGGAACTGCCTTTTGTTGATTCTTCACTTTGGATGATGCCCGAGTTCGGGCTTAGGAAGATGTTGTGAAAGAGTTTGTGAGGTAGTACCAGTACATTGCCTACCTAGATATTACCTAGAGAGATTTGGAAACCATGAAGCAACAGCTGAGGGAGTCAATGTCTTCCTTCATTATGAGGTAAAGAAGTAAGGTCGCTCAGTTAGTGAACTGCTCGACAGAGGAAGAGAATTAGGAATAATCTGCTTCCTGTATACCATGACTATATCTTTGGCTACTACCCCATTTTGTTCAAAGCACTTATGGAATCCCTCATATGGATAGAAGATTTTATTAATAAGGGAACATCTCTCGTGAGTTGAAGCTAGGCATATACCGAGTCGGTCCGAGGAATTCTAATCTAAAGCCTAAACTAGTTATAACAAAAAATGCCAACAATGTGCAAACACCCCAGATAGTGTCATAGGAAGCCGCTGGAGAGCCTAGGAGGAAGATTACACCGTAGAATGCACCATTGCCTAAAGTCTTCGAGCAGTTGTCAAGAAGGGATATGATATCTAAGTTGCCGCCCACCGCTACATCAACAGTAATACCAGGAGGATATGATGTGCAGGTTTTTTGTAATTATCATCAAGACCTTATTAACAAGGGCGAAGCCTCCTCCCCCCACAAAGCAGAATGTCCGGAAAGAACCATTGCCCTTTCAGAGGGTTAACTGTATTGATGATAGCCGACCGGATATAAATCTGATCTTTATTGTTCTAACCAACCAGCCAATTTGGAAGTTAGTTTTAGCGTATGGTTCTCTATCACAGTTTTGTGATGTGATTACATGTGAGTGCTGATGCAAGGAGAGGCCTTCCCTGCCGAAGAAGAATATGATGAAGAAACCGGTTTTATGTTCTGACCCAATATCGAGGTATCCCACCTTATCAGGCCAAGTGTACCAAGCCACACCCCAGCCAACCACATCTAACCCACTGTTTTCTTGAGACCATCTTGATGATGAAGTCCTAAGACAATTGAAAAAAAGCCAAGCAAACATTTCCATATGGCGATTGTTGTCCACTGTATACTCCACCGTGAAGCCCTCATCAAACAACTCAGTAAGGCACAGATTCCAATCCAAACTCAGCCCGAAGACCTGTCCCAAGTGCTAGGGGATATACATTACAAAAATGTTCTCACCTTTTCAGAGTCAGATTTGCTTAAATCAGGACCAAAGCATAATGACCCGCTTCATATCACCATGAGTGCAGTTGATAAGAGGATTCCTTTAATTGTCATAGACAATGGTTTTGCCTTGAATGTTTGCCACCTTTGCATTGTTCAAGCCTTCGACATTAACCTATCACAGTTCAACTCTTTCAAAAAAGCAGTCCGTGCTTATGACAATACTCAAAGAGAAGTGATTAGTATGATCAAGCTCCCAATGACTGTGGGAATCGCCAATTTTGAAGTCAAATTTTATGTTTTGGACATACTTGTGGCGTTTAACCTCCTTTTTGGAAGGCCATGGATAAACTCGATCGATGTAATCCCCTCTACATTGCACCAAAAGGTTAAATTTGTCTTAGATAAGGCCGTCTTCACCACAATGCGAGATTCACAGTTACCTTAGTCAGGTAGGTAGAGAAAGACAAGGTTCAGGTCTGGCATGACTCGTTGGATGTTTTGCTTAGTGGATTCAGAATGGATAACCAAGTTCAGTGTCTCAAATACGAGGAAGTTTGTAAGGGTGAAAACTTCCTCACCTTTGTCCCTTTCAGTAGCATGACCATGCTCCTTATCTTGAGGAAGCATCGTTACCTGCCCAAAAACAATTTGGGCTGGAATTGTCAAGGAATTCCCAGTTTTTCAGATGTTGACAATAAGAAGGATCAGTTTGGTTTGGGGTATAAACTGACCAAAAAAGAGAAAAAGGAAGCCATCCAGAGGATTGCACAGGGCAAGAAAGATGAGGAAGGTGGGCAGCACAAGAATGTCAAAGGCATGACCGAAGTCCCCACCATGTAGGGTGATTAGTCAAAGAAGGAGAAAGTAGACCTTTCCATTAAGGAAGCAGATAAGGGATCGAATTGAATCATATGTAGTGGTCATTGTAATATCATATATCCAATGATTCTCCATGTGAATTCTGGTTTAATGGCAAGAAGGCGAAGAAATAGATTCATCATTTCACTCTAATCGATTCAAGAGCATGAACTAATTGATCAAATTTTTACAACTTTTTGTATAACTTTCTGACTTCTTATTTGTCTGAATTACTGGATCTACCATATATCTCCCGCTCTCTATTTGTTGGTCTCAGCAAGATATGACTTATTTGAAATTCATACTTGAAATGCACAATTAAAAAATTAAAAAAGAAGGATTTTCAAGTACTCAAGAATTTCAAATTTCATTTATGCTATTATTGAATGAAGAATTCAGAAAATCTAAATAAAAGGAAGACGAAATCAATGAAATCTTGTTTGGTCTTCACTGGGAACTTAAGTAGGAGTAGATCTTTCATTTGGGAGTTTTCTAAAGTCGTTTCCCATGGAGTGGAGATTTTAGCAACGGAATTGTCCGTCTAAAAGTCATTTTGCTTGTAGTGAATGTATAGTCAAACATGCACATATGATGTTGACGAAAAAGATTAGTGACAGAAATTTGTCCTCCATAGAAAAAAGTCTAACTTTTACCGATGGACTTAGTTACCTTTAGCGATGGGTCTATTCGTTGCTAAAAGTAGTTTATGTATTTTCCTTAATTTCTTTATTTTTATAAAATATTTTTACGGCGGAAATTTCATTGCTGATTGCATCGGACTTTTAGCGACGAGAACTCCGCCGCAGTAATAACTTTGGGACATTTAGCGATAAACAGTCCGTCGTTAAAAGTACGTCAGTAATAACATTCCGTTGCTAAAATTTAGTCGCAGTTCCTTCCTTTTGTACTTTTAGTGACGGTAAATCAATCGCTATAAATAATTACTTTTAAGTTTATTTAGTACCCAAACCTGCTTCCCGTAATATTCATCCGCAAGGCAACTCAATCCACAATTATCTAATAATTGCTGATTCATCAACAATTATTTAACCTTAAAGTTGTAATGCAATCATATACACAATAGTCAAATTTTATTCTAATTTAATAAATATATATAATGTAAAAAATATAAAGCAAATATCAACATACACCGAATTGCGTGGACGAATACATAGACATATATAACATAATCAAAATCCTCCAATGCTAGGGGGCTGAAAAATCCAAGAAGGGAGGGGACTTAAATATGCAGGAGGCGAGGGGAGACATGTCTTGTTCAGTTGTTGTCAATAATGGCATCCAGTTCTTGCTCGTCATCGTCCATGGGAGTTCTATCTGGATCCGGCTGGGATTGGAAAGCGTTTGCTTAAATCAAAAGAACATATACTTTTTAGTAATTGTATGTAACACCTAACCAAATGATTGATTGACTTCATTAATGTTCACATATTTGTACCTGATCGACAGACATAATTTTGGCCACTTCTTGAGCAACGCTATGTCAGGTCTAACTCCTGCTCCGCGGTTGCTCTCTGTGTCTGTGTCTGCACAGTATGGGGTGGAGATGCTCCCATCATGGCACATGTAGTCAAGCTGGTGTCGCGTATACGCCCTTTCTTCCTATTGACAACTCCTGGTGTATGTAGGCACGTCTGCCATCCTTCTAAACCCGTACCCGTGGAGGCTAATGATTGACCTGATCCTTGCCTAGACAACAAACTTTGTCCAAATGCGGCCTAAAAAAAAATCAAAACATAACATAACCCTCTCAATGCTTGATCAACTAATAAGTTATGAGGACCTTAGTTTAACCTAGTTGTAAATTTCATTTGATGCTTGTTATTATGCATGTAGCGTGATATTGTTCTTGTTGAAAGACCTTATGCCTTATATGAGTGGTATTCATGACCTTCTTATGTAGAAGAAATTGTATGCTTGTGTTGGTATAGAAGCACCTCAAGTTGGTGGATTAGCTTGGTCTTAATCCTGATTAGTTGGTCTTAAGCATTATTGGTTACCCCTAAGCATGATTAGTTGACCCCTAGTTGTGATTATATTAATGTTGACGAATTAAGGTTAATCGTGATTAGTTAGTCACTAAGCTTGATTAATTTATCCTAATCTTGATTAAGCTAATTGTGATTACTTAGTTACTAAACTAGGTTAGCTAGTACTAATGAAGTTTATTAAGTCTAGAAATTGATTTGGCTTGTCAAGGCTAAGTAAGACTTTGAAGGGGTTTAATACCATCGAAACACTTGTTTCTCTAGGGTGAAAACTCAGAAAATTTCTTTAAAGTTTGGTGACTTATGTCTTACGAAAAGAGAAGAGAGAGGGGAGCTACATAGTTTTAGAAAAAAAAAACTATAGAGGAGGTTTGAGAGCTTGAAGAAGGAAGAAAAAAGGCGGATTTGATGTGCGACACCCTCAACCCAGGTGACATCACCGGGCTGAGTTATCGATCATAATCGCATTCAAAACCCTATGCTGAATACAGAGCAACTACGCCCTCATACTCATATATCATTAATAGACGCTCCAAAATGCATCCTTACAAAATTTTTTCTTACAAACATACATCATACTGCAGCGGAAGACTTTCAGGTCTTTAAACAACATGAATGCTTACAACCTAATATACGACTGTAGTCATAGGACTCTTAACAATCTATCTCACAACTCAATCCTTATCCTACCATTCCTAGCTGGTCTTACCTCACACAATTGAACCCTTTGCTCAACTTTTTTAGCTTATTTCTTTTTCTTTTCTAGAAGGTTCTCCTTGATCAACTTTATACCCTGCACAATACAATAAGGAATGAGCGCAAATCGCCCAGTAAAGACAACACGAGGAGTATCATGTACAAATGATTCAAGAGACTCGGAGGAATAATAATCAACATCAGCATAATTGTCAAACAATAATTTTTCTTTCGTTAGACTGAGCAGCTGTTAGGCCCAACAGAACAACATTACTGTCACCTCCTCATGGACTGGACTGACCGACCGACTATGCAAGTGAACCCAAAATCCAAGGTCGTAAAGATAAACATCATTGAAATACAAATCATTAAAATCATCAACATTAAAAGAAAATCAGATGCAATGCACATGGACACGACGGACAGGACTTGACCAGACACGACAGACTCTACTCAAGCCTTATTCATCCTCTTTGGCCAGTGATCATAATTCATAGGCCATCCTCCTCATATTGATGTCCCATTTTATGGGATGTTCATCTCAGTCTCAAGTAAATAGAAGAGACCCTGTCAACAAGTAGGGAACTCATTTAGAGTGTTTTTCCTAACCACATTATAGCCAAATAACAAGACTTCATCAACGGGGCGGACTAAGGGAAAATTTATTCCACCTTATGTCCTCAACAACATAGCTCAACAAGGAATACCGGATCATAAGATCAACAGGTGTTCAGACCTAACAACAAGAGTTCAACGTAACATCATCAACCAGGAGGACTTGGGAAAAGTTTGCTGCAAGCCCTCAACAGCGTTCTTACATAAGAGAAATGTCGGTTATTAATAAGTGCCGACATTTCACAACAACAACGCAATGACCTCAACAACATCATCATCAACGACAGGGTGAACTCGGGAGAAGTTGCCACAAGTCCTCAATGGTGTTCTCAAAGAAAAGAGATATCGGCTATCAATAATTGCCGGCATCTCACAACCACCACACAACAACCCCTACACAATATCATCATCAACTTCAGGTATGCTGATTGAATCAAATTATAGCATACTAGGACACGCATCATCCTCATTAAATTCTATCAATAGGACGGACTAAGGGAATTATTCTACCCTAAGTCCTCAACAGCAGTTTCAAACATACGTATACTATAACAGCAAGAGTCCAACATAAACATCATCAACATAGTATGCTAATCGAAATAATGAATTAGCATAATAGAACCGCATTGTCCTTACCTGATTGGCTTATAGCCGAAGCAACTCGCAATCTCTGATCGCAACGAGCAGCATCACCTAGTCAAATAATACTCTGCTCATTAGACATCATTCAACATATACGCACAACTTATTCTACCCCTTCCTCTTTTACAGCTCGTAGCATTTTATGACATCTAGTTAACCCGATCCAATAAATAACTAGATCCTTAACCTACCTTTATCGACGCATTAGTGATAACAAACTCCCCTCATTTTAGACGTATTTACACCATTCCTCACCTTCCACCATTCTGGATATTTAATAACGCGCGTTCCAAAATTTTTGGCTTAAACGAGACAAATTACCAAAATACCCCCTGATGGTCACTACACCACCAACACCCCAAAACTGCTTTACAACTATTTTTTTAGATGTACAACATCATTTACAGAACAAATAGTCCTTCAAAAATTTTAAAGGGAAACAATTACCAAAACACCCCAGCTTATGTGAAATTACCAAAATACCCCTTGGATGCCATCGCCCCAACAAACATCTCAAAAATCTTTCAAAATAACTTTTTGGATGTCTTACACCCCTTCCCAAACCAACATACCTTCAAAGCATTTTATAGAGAAAATTATCGAAATACCCCTTTTGGGCGACAAATTACCGAAATGCCCCCGGGGGCTCACTATCACCGCAACGCCCCGAATTAGCTTCAAAACAACCTTTTAGGTGGTTTACAACCCTTTTCGGACTAAAAAGTCCTTTGAAAAACTTTATCTAAAAAATTACCAAAATACCCCTCTCCGGGTAATAAATTACCAAAATGCCCCTGAAGTTCCCGGCCTCAGAAAAATCTCAAAGTGCTTTAAAATGCTATTTTAAGCCTAATGAATTCATTCTTGAGCTAACAAGTATTTTACAAAATTTTTGCCCAAAAATCTCGAACCGGTGTCTGGACCGAGCGCTTAAAAGCCAGTTCGGCCAATAATAGCTAACGATTTCAGAATAACCCAAAATCTTGGAAAATGGAATTTATCAGTATCCCAGAGTCCTCATAAACGTTTTGTACAAAACCGCGTTCGTTTGATATTTTAAATTTCACCATAAAGTTTCAAACTTCTCGCATCCGTTCACCCCTTCCCTATCTCAGAAAAATCTAAAATTTTTCCACGATACAGGTCTCCTAAAAATAACCGGAGTCTTTTTTTTTGCACTTAGGCTAAATCTGATCCTAACTATTTTTTAAAATTCTAATTAGAACCTATTTATTTAATTTCCACCTTTAGTGACAAAAATAGTCACTATTTACATCAACACACACACACACACACACACACACACTAGTTCACTTTCACGCACACACACTCATCTTCGTCCTTCAATCAGCCGTATACCTGGTACATTCCTCTCGCAATCACGCACGAATCTCCTCAATAACTCATCTTGAATCAATTAAACTTATAATAATACAATCGTTGATGCCCTAACCCATTTAATTTACATCATTACACACGATTGCACACATACAATTCGAATCAATTCTCAAACCCGAAGAACACTCTCAAACACACACTAAACTCACACCTAATGCAAAACCCCAATTATTTTCTCTTCTTTCTCCATTTTTAGGTTCTTCTACACCCAATTTCCAACAAGAATCAATTTAAATTTCCCTTCCCTGATTATACATACACAACCAAAACATATATATGCACATGTGTATGTCACATATTCTTCAACCAAGTTCATTCAAATTTCCACATTTTCGCAAATTGGGTTTAGGATCAAAGGATTACCGTGATGAATTTAAGGTTCTTTCTTCCTTTATTTTTTTTCCTTTTCTTCTCCTTCTTCCTCTTTTTCTTTCTTTTTTTCTTCTCTTTTTTCCTTCCCGCTGCTCTTCTATGTTCTTGCTATTCAGCCGAGTTCTAAGCTTTGCTTTATTTCTATTTTACACCTCAAAAATTTTCTTTTATATTTTACTCCAAGAATCTTATCCACTTTTATTTTATTATTTCGAACCTTGAACCAGGTTAATGAAACAGGAGGTGGCCACCATGCGGGGTCTAATTTCTCCAACTTGTGACACATTTTGCAAACTTTCAAAATTTACACTTTAGCCCCTCAAATTTCCAAAATTGCATTTTGGCCCCTCAACTTTGAGAAATTACCACTTGACCCCAAAATCACCCTAACCCCTCATTTCACTTCCTAACTCCCACTCATCATTAAAATAATGCTAATTAATAGCATATGCATCCCGTTCACCATATTTTTTTTAAATTATATTTTTGCCCCCCCTAACTTTTTAAAATTGCATTTTAACCTCCAAGGCCACACTTACCCCTTATTTAACTCCCTAACACTTAGTTATCACCCACATAATGCTACTTAATAAAAATAGCCCTTTTTAATTAATCTAATTCATGGCTAGATTAATTTTTGATATTTTCAGGGTATCACATGATGTTACATATTTCATATTAGTTTGTTCTTTTCTTGAAAAAAATTAATTTCTTGATGAGTCCTACACCCTAATCTTGATAAAGGTAGGGTTTTACATATGAGCAACGTTGAGCATGGTTTTAATCATGGTTGATGTATATATATATGATGTGTTATGTGCTCATGGAGTTGTAGAATCTGATTAGAGAAACCTGGATAGATTCTGTGTTAATATTTGAACAATCATATCTCATTCAATACTTGTCGGATTTGAGTGTTCTATAACTTTCTGGAAAGTTGAAAAGATGCTCTGTCATTTTCTTTCCTGAATTGCTTAAATATGGAACTTGTCGAAGCTAATTAAATTGGGCAAATTCTGTGTTGATATTTAAATAAGCATATCTCATTCAATACTTATCGATTTTCAGTGTTCTCTAAATTTATAAAAAGCTTAAGATACATACATTGAAATTCTCTTTTATATCACTCTCATGTTCGAAATGTATATTACCCTAAATCGCTTGGATATGGAACTGGCTTGCTTTCACAAAAACTGTTTTGAGTTAAGAAATGCATATTAATGTTTTATATGATACTTGATGTGTTTAACATTTTTTTATGCATGATAGCATGCTCTATTTGATGTGAGTCTTTGGAAGCATGTTTTTTTTTCTTTGGGGGGGGGGGGGGGGGTTCTTCGCCAGCAAATCAGGTTATACAAAAATGGCATATATGTTGAGCTTGCTCACCAGGTTAACCTCCCAGGGGCATTACGTTGCACCATGTATGCTGTCAATATGTGCGACGTCTTGCATAAGATCTAAATTTGTCATTCATAACTGAATTTGATTGGTTCAACTTTTGAGTGATCAATTTAATGTCTTACTACGAAAGGATTGTAGTTGAACGAGCATCATGCTTATGTTTTGGGCTCTTTAGAGTCATTATGATATGTGATATTGAGGCATATGGTCTCTTGCATAGAGAATCAACAAAATAGCAATCTTAACCACCAAGGGTTTAACCATGATCTAGAAGGGTAAGGTAAATTTGAAAAAGAATTTCATGAATATGCATCCACCAGAGTTTGTTGGAGAGGGTGATTCGGACACAGCTGAAGGAATATGGAAAGAATCTTAAAACCATGGGACTGAATGATGGGATAAAATTATTACTCGCAACTTTTAGATTTGAAAATGATGCTGCAGCAAATGGACAACGGCTCAAACGGTTCGCACTTGGGAATTCTTCAAAACTGAATTAAAAAAAAACTACATTCCTCGAAGTGTTAACCTGAAAAGGGAGGCTAACTTTCTCATTTATGAATAGAATATTCTAACGGTGCAACAATGTGCAACCAAGTCCACATCATTGGCTAGGCATGCTTCGTACTTGGTAGAAGGAGAAGATAAGAGGGCTAGAAGGTTTTAAGATGGTTTCAAGCCTGAAATCCTCAAACGGATCTCAATTCTTAATATGATGACTATTACGAAATGGTAAACAGAGCCTTGCTCATTGGGGAGAGTGATGGAGACATACAAAGGAAGATGGCATGGTTGATTATAATTAGACCAAATATTTCGACTTGGCAATTCGAAAGGAATTTGAACACTGGTGGTAATAAAATGCAAAAAGGATGGGCATATAATGATCAAAGAATCAGCGGCAACCTAGAGGCAAGCTTACAACTCAGCAAATTCAACAAGTACAAGGCTTCAAATTGACTTGTTCTTATTGTGGTAAAGTTGGGCATAATTCCGATTCTTGCTGGAGGGGAAAATGTTATGGTTGTGGATCCTTGGATTGCCATGTGAATCATTGTCCTAATCCAAGGCCAAAACCGGTTTAACAAAGTGGCAAGCAAGGAATGAGTACAGGCCGAGGGACGAGAAAAACCAAGATTCTAGGGAAGGGCTTTTGCTTTAGGACAAGAGGAGGCAAGAAATTCAGCCAAAGTACACTTTCTATTTTTCAGAACCTAGCACGAGTTCTGATTAACCCAGGTTCATCACCTTCTTATTTAGCTCCACATTTTGCACATCATTTGGGTAAGAAACGTGAGAGTTTACCATATGAACTTGTGGTGAGTTTACCTATAAGGGACTCTTTACTTCGTGACGTTATATAAATCATGCTCAGTAATAGTGTGTGGTAAGGGACTTAATGCCAATTTGATACTTTTAGCCCTTCAGAATTTGGATGTCATTCTTGGTATGGACTGGTTATGTCAATATCATGCTAATGTTAATTGTCATGCTAAGAGTGTTACTTTTGATACGTCGGGACAAGGTAAACTGAAATTTGTTGGGGATAAAGAGTTCCCTTCAAAACCTATTATTTCAGCTATTCATGCTCGTAAGTTGCTTTTTAAGGTTTGTCTAGGGTACATTTGCTATGCAATTGATCAAGTAAGAAAGAACAGAAGATTGAAGATATTTTTGTTGTTTATGAGTTTAGTAATGTGTTCCCTGATGATATAAAAGCTCTATCCCCCGATCGAGAATTTGAATTTGTTATTGAGTTACTAGTTTCGAAAGCTCCATATATAATGAATCCAACATAATTGAAAGAGTTGAAACTTCACTTGCATAAGTTCTAAATAAAGGCCTTATTCAACCAAGTATATCACCTGGGGGTGCTTCTGTATTGTTCGTTAAAAAGAAGGATATTTCGTTGAGATTGTGAATTGATTTTAGGCAATTGAACCATATGATTGTGAGGAACTTCTAAACATTGATGACTTGTTTAATCAGTTACAGGTGCAACAATATTTTCTAAGCTTGAATTAAGATTGGGATATGTTCAATTGAAAGTCCAGACAAAAGATGTACCGAAGACAACTTTTAGAAAATGTTATGGTCATTATGAGTTTCTTGTTATGCCGCTTGTTGTAACTAATGCTCCAGCAGCCTTCATGACATGATGAATCGTGTTTTCAATTCATACTTGAATTCTTTTGTTGTAGTCTTTATTGATGATATTCTTGTCTACTCTAAGGACTGTGAATAACATGGGTACTATCTCCGGATAGTATTACAAGTTTTATGTGAAAAGATATTGTACGCAAAGTTTAGCAAGTGTGAATTTGGCTCTAGAAAGTTTCATTTTTTAGACATATTGTCTCTAGTGCAGGTGTATCAATAGATCCAGAAAAGATTGAAGCAGTTATAAATTGACAAATTCTAGCTATTGTGAAAGAAGTTCATAGCTTTTTGGGACTGGTAGGGTATTTCCACAGATTTGTGAAAAATTTCTCAATGAATACAAGTCCATTAACAAAGTTTACTCAAAAATCAGCGAAGCTTGTTTGGGATGCCAAAGTGTGATGTTAGTTTTCAAGAATTAAAGCAACAATTTATTTCAGCCCCTATTTTAACTCTACCAGGAGATAATGATAACCTTATAATTGACAGTGATGCTTCGCATGTTGGTTTGTGATGTGTTCGAATGCAACGGGAAAAGTTAATAGCCTACGCTTCAAGGAAGTTAAAATCTTATGAGAAAAACTATCTGATACATGATTTGGAGTTGGCATCATATTTGCCTTGCACAAATGGCGACAGTACTTGTACGGGGCAGCGTTTGAGGTGTACCAATACAAGAAAAAGGGTCTTTAGCGACCGCCAGGCGCGGTCGCTGAAGACCCTTACGCGGTCGCTAAAGGGTTTTAGCGACCGCGTAAGGGCGGTCGCTAACTCGGTCGCTATAGCCCAGGTCGCTAAATTTTAGCGACCGCATTTTAAGTTCGGTCGCTAACTTTAGCGACCGCGTTGACTATATTTAGCGACCACTCTTAGCGGTTGCTAAATATTTATTAATTTAACAATTATGTTTTTTAATTATTTTTTATTAAATTATATTTATATTTAGCGACCGAATTAGCGACTGCGACCGGCGGTCGCTAAATAATTTAATTTTTTTAATTGTTTATTATTATTTTTTTTAAAATAATAAAAACTTTAGCGACCGCGTTGTTTAATTTAGCGACCGTATATTGCGGTCACAAAACCTGGATTTGCAAAAAAAAAAAATTCAGGTCAGATAACCTGTCCAAAACCTGTCGCAAAACTAATATCAATTCGCATCCAATCCAATCCAATCGATCCAAAAACCGATTTAACTTCTGTTGAAACGCTTTTGAATGAATGCGTTGAAAGCTTTCAACGCATTCATTCAAAACCGTTTTACCCCCTGTCCCGCATTCATTCAAACAGCTGCTCACATTCATCAAAGTATAGATAAACGTTAACATATGCATTAAAATAATAGAATTCATACAGTTAAGTACCGATGATCAATTCAAAACAAGAAAATAACATTCATGGTAGATGAACCTAACCAAACCCCTATCTAAATCACTCGTCGGTAGAACAACCAGCCCCGTCATCATCTTCTTCATTCCTCGATGATGAAGGCACGTTTGATCCAACAACATCTTCATCGCCCCGGGGGTCACCGGCACTAAGATCATCGGTATTGCCCTGCACAAAGCCATACAAATGATTCAACATCATATATCTAATCAAGATCACATATAGAGCACAAAATACAGCAGGATATTGAGAAAATTTGTATTCATGTAGTTTGGGGTCCTTTATAATTACATAACTGTCACCGAGCATCATCCGCATGCGCGCATCAAACATTGTATTGAAGCACTCTGCCAACGTCGCAGCCATATCCATCGCGTCTGCCCGAGGACCGGTACAACTCGTCTCGCCTGACGATGCTGGTCTGTCTGCTAACAACGCTCGAGCGGACTGACGAGGGTGGCCGAGTATACGGTCCTTCCTAGGACCCCCAGTCGCGTCTGACCACAACGAGATATCGTCCACCGTCTGGCTGGGAGTTGGCCTGAACTCTCTCTCTAAATAAACTCTGTATAAGAAAACAACAAAAATGTTAGAGAAATTCTATTGGCCACAATCGCAAAAAATGCAATAGGAATACAAAAGTATTGCTTAGTTACGTGCTCACCGCAAACTGCTCGGCGCTCTCAGACACCCACTTCCCATCACTATTCTGGTGTGTGCGCTCAAAATGGCGAAGCCTCGTAGGGGGCCTCCTGTCAGGGTCCTCCTCTGTCAACCTCAGCTCGTGCACGGCAAATGGACCGGAACCAGCACTGTGCTTCATCTTCTTCTCGCTTTGAGTCATCTCCGTGCCTCGCTCACTCAGCTTCGCCCAGTCTGGAGTACTCCAATGCGACACCAGGTGCCCCCACATGGTTCTGGAGAAGTACTCGGGTTTGTGGTCTCTGGTCATAGATATATCTGTCGTACCCGCCGGAGCTAGCGCCCACCTCCTCGCATTTAGCATCCATTTCTTGTAGTTCTCGGCACAATGCCACTCCCACGCCTGCCTCCCGAGTTCTCGCTCTCCGTCCAACTCAAATTTGAAATAGTCCTGAACATAATTCAACACAATTGAAAAACACAGTTAGCAAGAAAAATTCAGCGATAAAGTACTTCTAAAACCGCAAAAGTAAAGCACATAAAAAATACTACGCTCCTTACCAAAAACTTCCCCCAAACAAGCTCTTTGTCTGATTCCGTCCACGACCCCCACGTCGCATAAGGCTGTGGGAGGTGAGCCTTGATAATAGGACCGATCTTGGTCCTAACACAATCCTCAACAAAACTAATTACAAGAAATCACAAAGATACATCAATCCCAATATAAGTGCATATTACAATAGAATTGAGCTTTGTAAATTAAAAACATACTAATTGTTTCAGACATGAGCAGTAACCCTCTGCTCCGGGGTGGCTGGAAGAGGTATTCCGCGGGTAATACCTCGCGATACAGATGAACTAGACGCTGCAGATGATGAAAAAGGAAATTATTATATTTATATATATTGCAAGTAATTACTTTCAATCCGACACAAAACTAATATCGTCTCACCATGTTCTAAAGCAACTGATGACGATGACGGCTGCTCAGTAGTAGTCGCATCACCAATCCTAGGGAGGGGGGCTGACTGTGCCGAAGCAGCTCCGCGACGACCACCTCCACGACCTCGGGGTGCACTGGATCTCGGCATATCTACAATGTAGTTTGCCCGAATAATAAACAACTTAAGTGCAGAACTATGTATGCTAACAATGTGGCACTGCCGACTATAAAAGACAACCCAAATTAAATAGTCAACCGCCATCAATTAATAACTAATTCAATTTAAATAATAAACAGGCATGTCTAAAAGTACATTGACAATAATTTTTTTTACTCCAAACAGTCAATCACTATCACTAATAGACAACGGAACGTCTTCCTCCTCGTCGTCATCGTCGTCCCCTTCATCTTCATCGTCTTCTTCTTCGTCGTCAATGTCTTCCTCAGTATCGTCGTCATCGTCATCACCATCATCATCACGGAGGGCTTCGGCATCGACCTCTTCTTCAGCATGGCCTAAATGGCAAAAAGGCTCATCAACAACATCGTTATTCTCTTGAAGCGGTATCACTGTGGGAGCATCATCCTCTTGGTACATCTCAACGAACACATCATCATCAACAAAGCCTCTTTTGGTCTTGATAACAATATGCCAATTTGGATCCTTCCTTGTCACACCCTTTGCATAGAAGACCTGCGTTGCCTGAGCTACAAATACAAATGGTTCGTTGGATCCGAGCCTTGACCTCATATTAACGTCTACAATCCCACGTCGACTAACTCGAATACCAGCTGTAATGTCAAACCATTTGCACCTGAACATTACCAGTCGATTACCGTTGCCATAATAGTCTAGTTCAACAACCTCCTCCAACTGTCCATAAAAATCACGTTCGCTATCATTATAACAGTCACCTTTGATCAAACTCCACTGTTTTGGGTTTGTTTAGTAAGGTCAACTTCCATCGTGTTAAACCTAAACCCGTTGACAATGTACCCTTTATGACACGATACTAGTCGGCCAGCAGCAAGCAACTTGAGACGGACATCAACTCCATCATAGACGGTCTACAACAACAAACAATTTGCACAGAGTATTAACTTATCACATGCGGTCTATATTAGAAATGAACTGTAGGTTTTAAAACTTACGCGCTGTCGGAACCACTCATGGAACGCGTTGTTTCGCATTTTTTCAAGTTGTCCATCTGATATCACAGGGTTTGCTAATAACACTTCCTCATCGTATTCACTGCATGTTATATGGCATTGTCGTTATATTATGTGAGTAAATACTATGAGAATGAAGGTATGTACGCAACTACTTACACTATGAATGGTGCAACTTCAGTGCAATTCATGAGAGCGTACAATGTTGCGGCAATATACTCCTCCTCGGATAGATATCGACTGCTACTTGCTCCAAGTGCTCGACCAAGATGCTTGAATATGGAAAGACGCTCATCGAATTTTGTGTCGACACTATTGTCATTGCGACCAAGTCGATTCATCTTTGTATCAACATCAGTCTCAAAGTAAAGGGAACAGAAGTTGGTAAGCTCCTCAAGGATGTAAGCCTCTGCAATTGAACCTTCAACCCGGGCTTTGTTTCACACCTTTTTCTTAAGGTCAAACATATACCTATGTAAGAAATAAGGATTGATTTCAGTAATCAACGCATGTGTGCAAGAATGAAATACAATTTAAAGATGGATGGGCGACATCACCTCTCAAATGGATACATCCATCGATACTGCACAGGTCCGCCCACTCTAGCCTCATATGCTAAGTGAATGGTCAAATGCTCCATCGAGTCAAAGAAGGACGGGGAAAAGATTTTCTCTAACTTGCACACTGTCTCAACAATGTTTTTCTCAAGAATCTTAACATCACTCTCTCGGAGCACCTTTGAGCACAAATCCCTGAAGAAATGACTAAGTTCAGTCAATGCTTCATTTACTGGTTTCGGCAAGAGGTCACGAAAGACAATTGGTATAAATCTTTCCATGAATACATGACAATCGTTATTCTTTAGACCATAAAACCGACAATCTGCAAGGTTGCAACAGCGTGATATATTAGATGCATAGCCATCTGGCAGCTTCAACAGTTTTACCCACTCGCACACCTGTTGTATCTGCTTTTTATCCAATGTATATACTGCTTTGGGCAAAACCAGCTTACCATTAACCATTCGTGGATGCAATTCACGCCGTATACCCATCACCTGCATATCTCTACGTGCTTTTAAGTGATCCTTTGATTTGCCCTTGACATTCATGACTGTATTAAACACATTTTCGAAAACATTTTTATCAATGTGCATAACATCGAGATTGTTGTGCAGAAGGAGGGTCGGCCAATAAGGTAGCTCCCAAAAGATGCACATTTTCTTCCAGTTGTGTTTTTTTCCAAAGCCAGGAAGTTTTAGACTAGCACCACACTTTCCAAATGGTACCGCATCCATGTCAAGGTCCTTTACGCACATATACACTTCCTCGCCAGACAATCTGTCACGTGTTTCAAGGCGATGCTCCACAGTTTTATCAAACTTATCTTTTTGCCTTCGAAATGGGTGATTAGGTGGTAAGAATTGTCTGTGACATCCCCAAAAGGAAGCCTTCCCCCCGTGCTTTAAGGTGAAAGCCTTACTCATTTCCATACAATAAGGACATGCTAACCTACCGTGTGTACTCCACCCACACAACATACCGTATGCAGGGAAGTCATTGATAGTCCACATGACTGCTGCCCTCAAGTTGAAGTTCTATTTAAGAGATGCATCAAATGCTGGGGCTCCAACTTCCCACAGATTTTTTAATTCATTGATCAACGGCCGCAAGTACACGTCTATATTTCTACCCGGGCTCGTAGGTCCATGAATGAGTAATGATAAAAACATGAATTGTTTCTTCATACACATGTCCGGAGGAAGGTTATACGGGACAATGATCATAGGCCACGTAGAGTAGGGTGTGCTAGAGTGCCCAAAAGGATTAAACCCATCGGTAGCGAGCCCAAGTCGCACATTTCGAACTTCTTCAGCAAAAGATGGGTGTCGATAATCAAAATCCTTCCATGCCTCTCCATCGGCAGGGTGTCTTAATAAATCGGGAACTTTGCTGCGGACGTGGCTATGCCATCTCATGTGCTCTGCCGTTTTAGAAGAGTAGTACAACCTTTGAAGCCTTGGTGTCAGTGGGAAGTACCGCAATATCTTCCATGCTATCTTTCTTTTATTCCCACTGGTTTGTTTATATCTTGCGTGGCCACAAACCGGACACTCGCTCAAGTCATTGTTCTCCTTCCAAAATAAGACACAATCATTATTGCAAGCATCTATCTTCTGGTACCCCAAACCAAGTTTCATCATCATTTTCTTAGCACTATAGTACGTGTCAGGCAACTTCTCATCCTTTGGTAACATTTCTTTATTAAGCTTCAAAAAAGCATCAAAACCCCTATCACTTAGACCATGCTCAGACTTTAAGTGTAGCATCCTTGTCATAGCAGATAACTTGGTGTGCTTTGTACTTCCATTCCATATTGGCTCCTCAGAGTCTTGTAACAATTTATAAAATTTTTGTGCGCTCGGGTTTGGCTCTTCTTCCACATTAGGGTTACCATCGTTAAAATAGTTATCCCAATTAATCCCACTAGGCCCAGCTTCCATTACCATATGTTGATACTGGGAAAATCCCGGATCTCTAGGACTGTACTGTCTGAACTCAGCGGTGACCTCAGTGGGCACCCTCAGAATTGGTTCCCCGTGCAGAGTTCAATTCGTATAGTTACTCATAAAACCTTTACGGAACAGATCAAAACTTACATCGTCGGGGGATTTCTAACTTAACTGTTGACAATCATTGCACGGACATTTAATCGTGCCGTTATCCACAAACTCCCGTTGATTCAAAGCAAATTGAATAAACCCGTTCACTCCATGTCTAAACTCTTCTGATACCCTAATCACACTTGGAGCAATCCTCCTTCGCATCCAACTTCTATCCACTGACATGATATATATCTCTCACTGCCTGGTAAACCTATACAAGTCGAGTTCAAAATTAACCTTCAATTTGAAAAATATATATTGAGTAGTCACTTGCAAGCGAGTGTTAATCAGGGTTAAGTAGGGATGATTAGGGCTAAGTAGGGCATATTAGAGCTAAGTAGTGTTGATTAGTGCTAATCTAGGTAGCACAGACACGGACACTGTGTCCGACACTGACATCGATCGGGACATTGCAAAGAGGTGTCAGACACGTGTCCGAAGGTGCTGGTGAGGTGTCGGGATGTCGATAGTTGTCAGACACCATACCTAGACTCATGTGAAGTGTCGGTGCTTCATCATCAACAAAGCCTAATTAGGGCTAATTAGAGCTGAGTAGTGATGATTAGTGCTAATCTAGGTAGCACGGACACGGACACTGTTGATTAGTGTTAAGTAGGGCTGATTAGTGCTAGTTAGAGTTATTTAGTGTCCATTGGTGTTATTTAGGGGTAATCAGTGCAAATTAGTCCTAATTAGGGCTATTAGTGTTAATTGGAGCTGATTACTGCTAATTAGGGCTATTTAGTGTCTGTTAGTGTTAGTTAGGGCTAATTAGGGCTGATTATTGCTAATCATTTTCAATCATGGTCAATTAGAGATAATTAGGGCTGATTAGCCTAATTAGTGTTGACTAGTGCTAATTAAGAGTAATTAGGGGTAATCAGTGTTAAGTGGGGCTAATTAGCGTAATTATTGTCAATTAGCCCTAATTAGGGATAATTAGGGCTGATTAGCATAATCTGTGCTGATTAGTGCTAATCTTGGTAGCACTGACACGTACACTGTATCCGACACCGACATCGACTGGGACATTGCAGAGAGGTATCGGACACGTGTCCGAAGGTGCTGGTGAGGTGTCGGACACCATACCTAGACTCATATAAAGTGTCGGTGCTGTGTAGGTGCTAATTTCAACCCATCATTCAACTAAATCACATATCTGATCGCCTCAATCCAATTGGGTCCCATCCTCCATCAACGATCTCAAATGCTCAATGCATAATTAACAACCTAAAATTAAAAATCAAATAATCAATGCTCAAAAGGAAAAAATGCTGTTCAAAATGCACGTATCCGATATTTCAATCCAATTGGGTCCCATCCTCCTTCAACAATCTCAATTCTCAAATGAACAAGTATGCTTTTAAAAACTATCAAACGAACAAGTATGCTTTTTAAAATCCTAAGACAGCTAATCCAACATGCATTCCTATCTCAGTTGGATGTATTCAATTTCAATGCATTTAAACATCACCACAACAACATAAGCCTAAATGGGGTTGCAGAAATAGAAAGCATGAAGCATCCAAGCACCAAATTGGTAGTAGAAATTAACTAATCAATATGAACTTGTTCTTACAGACGAGTAATGAAAGAGCACATGCAGCACATACAGACGAGTAATGAAAGAGATTCTGCATACCAGGCCGCTGAAGGGTAGATGTGTAGAGTGAGGAAATGCAGCTTTTAGGGCTCTAAAATAGAGTTAAAAGTGAAGAGGCGGAGCTGGGCCTGCGATCGACGGTGGGGTCTCAGTGGGCCGGTGGTCACTGGGTGGCGCCGGTGAGCCGACGTGCGGCGGCAAGGGCTGAGAGAGAGAGAGAGACAGACTTGAGAAAGAGAGAGACGAGCTGGGCCTGCGATCGACGACCGGGTCTCGGTGGGGCGATGGTCACTAGGTGGCGCCGATGAGCCGACGTACGGCGGCAAGGGCTGAGAGAGAGAGAGACGGACTTGAGAAATAGAGAGACGAGCTGGGCCTGCGATCGACGACCGGGTCTCGGTGGGGCGATGGTCACTAGGTGGCGCCGGTGAGCCGACGTGCGGCGGCAAGGGCTGAGCTAGAGAGAGAGAGACACGGGCTGAGAAAGAGAGAGACGCGATTTAGGGATTTTAGTCAAAATATTTAGCGACCGCATACTCGGTTGCCAAATCAGTCGCTAATTTAGCGACGGTAGTGACAGTCGCCAATTTCGGTCGCTAAATCCAAGTTTTTGTTGACCATGAATATTTAGCGACCGCAAAATAGAGCAGTGGCTAAAGTGGTCGCTAAATATTAGTTTAGCGACCGCATGTCTTTGCGGTCGCAAAATGCGGTCGCTAAATCCCATGTTTCTTGTAGTGTACACATACCATAAAACCTTAAGGTATTTATTTTTCAGAAAAAACTAACTATGAGGCAGATGCATGGAACCTCTTAATGATTATAATTACACCATCCAATATCATCCGCGCAAAGCTAAGTTAGTTGCTGATGCATTGAGTAGAAAATTTACGTCTGCACACTTGATGATAATTAGAATATGCATGCCTTTGGAAGCCTCGACTACTTAAGAGATGTATTGTCATTGCTAATATTAGGATACAACCTATTTGGATAGAAAGAAATAAAGAAGCACAAGCACGAGAACCATAAGTACAAGCTATTCTAGAAAGGTTTGAGTTCCAAATCAGAATTTTCATTGGATAGTGATAGTTTGCTCTGAATTAGTAAGAGAATGTGTGTTCCGAATGATGCTAGTTTGAGACCAGATATAATGGAAGAAGCACATCAGTCTAAGTATTCTATCCACCTCGGAAGTACTAAAATGTATGATTATATGAAATCTAATTGTTGGTGGAGTAACATAAAGAAAGATGTGAATTTGTTCATTACATGTCAACAAGTTAAGTTGAAGCAGCATAAACCAGTTGGGTCATTTCAACCATTATCCGCGCTTGAGTGAAAATGGTAGCATATTACGATGGATTTTGTATCAGGTTTATTCCAAACTCAAAATGGGCATGATGCTATTTGGGTGATTGTTGATAAACTTACTAAATCTGCTCACTTTCTTGGTATAAATGTGACTTACGCCTTAGAGAAGTTGGCACATATTTATATAAAAGAGGTTGTTAGATTCCATGGAGTATCGATAAGCATTATTGCATATCGACATTCTCATTTTACTTTGAGGTCTTATAAGGCTTTTCATGATGCAATGGGAACTAAATTTCCCTTTAGCACATCTTTCCATCCACAGACAGATGGTCAAAGAAAAATAACACTTCAGACCTTGGAGGATATGTTACGAGCATGTACTATGGAATTGAAAGGTAACTGGGATGATCACTTGGCAATTGTGGAGTTTTCTTACAATAACAGCTACCTCTCTAGCATTGAAATGGAAACATTTTAAACTCCTTATGGTAGGAAGTGCAGATCTCCAATTTTTTGGAATGAAGTTGGTGAAAGACAGTTACTTGAACCCGTACTGGTGGAAGAAACCACGAAAATAGTCAAGGTGATAAGTGATCATTTGTTAATGGCTAGAAGTATATAGAAAACTTATGCAGATAAAAGGAGAAGAGATTTGGCATTTGCTATAGGAGATCATGTATTTCTACGTGTTTCACTTAGAAAGGGGTTACCAAAGGACAACTGGCACCGTGCTACATTAGTTCTTTTTAGATTTTAGAACGGGATGGTGCGGTGGCATATCGGGTTGGATTGCCGACATCACTATCTGGTATACGTGATGTTTTCCATGTATCTATATTTAGGAAGTATAAACCTGATCCTTCACATGTATTGCATCATGAACCGATTTGGATTCAGAATGACTTATCTTAAGTTGAGGAACCGATTCAAATTTTGGATCGAAAGGAACAAGCTACATACCACTTGTTAAGGTATAGAACAGGAACATACCACTTGTTAAGGTGTTAGGGGAACACCATGGAACTTAAGAAGCTACATAGGAAAAAGAGGCTAAAATCAGAGAGAAGTGTCCCCATCTTTTTCCTTAGTGAGGTATGAATTTAGGGACTTAATTCTTTTAAGGAGGGATAGATGTGAGAAGCTTAGTTTAACCTAGCTGTGAATTTCATTCATGCTTGTTATTATGCGTGTAGTGTGATATTGTTCTTCTTGAAACATCTAATGCATTATATGAGTAGTAATCATGACCTAATTATGTAGAATAAGTTGTATGCTTATGTTGGCATAAAAGCACCTCGAGTTGGTGGATTGGCTTAGGGTATGTTTGATAATGTAATTAAGTACTTAAAATTTAAAGTTTTCAATGATTTTTAATTAAGTGCGTCTGATAACGCTAAATCTTGTATCACTTAAAAAATTAATTCCTACAAAAAATAGACAAAAAATTTAAGTCAGGGTGGACTTACTTAATGCTGATCACTTAATTCTAAGTGAGATGGTTAAAAGTTATTTAACATATTTTTACATAAAAAAATAACTACCACCACGATGCCGCCTCAATTAATTTGTTGGTAACACCGCCTCCACCACCACAACCATTATTTCCTTTTACTACCACCACCACAATAACCAGGACCTAGCCACTATCACCACCGCCAACGACACCACCACAAGGACACCGCTACCTCCACCATATTGTCGCTGTTGTTATTTTCGTCAAAATCATCCCAAGATCCACCACACTACAATTACTGTCATGACCGCCATGTCACCGCCTATCGCTATCATCATAATTACCAACACCACGTCTTCACGTACTATTACTGCTACCATTGACACCTTTTTGCCTCTGCCATCGCCGCTACTACTGCTTCATCGTCACTGCCACCATCACCACCACCACCACCAACATGATTTTCGCCCCCAAAAAAGTTACAAAGTACATAAACAAATGCATAATTTTGATAAAATGGATAAATTTGTAAATAAACAATTTTCAGACATATGTTTTTCATTTACCAAACAGGTTAACTTAGTTTTCAGTAAAAATTCAGTCACTTAATGTTTCAGTTTTACGAATTCAGTACTGAAATTTGAATTTTATCAAACATTAAGTGACTGAATTTTTACTGAAAACTAAGTTAACAGTACTGAAATTTGAATTTTATCAAACAACCCCTTAGTCTTAATCCTGATTAATTGGTGTTAAGCATGATTAGTTATCCCTAAGCATGATTAGTTGAGCCCTAATCGTGATTATGCTAATATGGATTAATTAAGGTTAATCATGATTAGTTAGTCACTAAGCTTGATTAGTTTAACCTAATCTTGATTTAGTTAATTGTGATTACTTAGTTACTAAACTAGGTGAACTAGTACTAATGAAGCTTATTAAGTCTATATATTGATTTGGCTTGTCATGGCCTTATTGGTAAGATTTGGAAGGGGTCTAATACCCTTGAAACACTTGTTTCTCTAGGGTGAAAACTCAGCAAATTTCTTTAAAGTTTGGTGACTCATGTCTTCTATGGTTGGAAGTAAAAACAAGAAGAGAAGAAAGAGGGGAGCTGCCTAGTTTTAGAAAAAACTATAGAGGAGGTTTGAGAGCTTGAAAAAGGAAGAAGAAAAAGGAAGATTTGTTGTTACATATTTCAGATTAGTTTGTTCTTTTCTTGGTAAAAGATGAATTCCTTGATGAGTTCTACACCAGAATCTTGTCAAAGGTAGGTTTTACATATAAGCAACCTTAAGCATGGTTTTAATCATGGTTGTTATGTATATATGGTGTGTTATATGCTCATGGAGTTGTAGAATCTGATTAGACTAATCTGGGCAGATTATGTGTTGATATTCGAATAACCATATCTCATACTCCCTCCGTCCTTTAAGGACCGATCTATTTGACTTTGCACGTATATTGAGAATTTATGTTATATATTGTGTGTCTTTCTCATTTTACCCTTTAAAGAGAGGGAGGAAGAGAGTGCGCCATGAGAGAAAAAATTGGTTGGTAAAGTGTTAAATGTGGAGAGAGAAATAGAATAAAAAAGTGTAAAGTGGTGGGCCATGAGAGAGAAAATGAGTTGGTAGAGAATTAAATGTGGTGAGAGAAATAAAATAAAAAAAGTATAAAAAGGGTAAATATGTAAAAATACCTACATAATCTTTCCTAATTTGGAAGTGATCAATTTTTGTAGGATGGCCCAAAAAGGAAGTATGATCAGTTTTGTAGGGACGAAGGGAGTACAATACATGTCAGATTTGTGTTTTCTCTAACTTTCTGGAAATCTAAAGAGGTTCTCTTTAACATTGTTTCTTTTATCATTCTCTAATTTGAAGTGTATACCGCCTTAAATTGCTTAAATATGAAACTGGTCGAAGCTGATTAAACTGAACAGATTCTGTGTTGATATTTAAACAAGCATATCTCATTCAATACTTGTCGGATTTGAGTGCTCTCTAACTTTCTGGAAAGCTTAAGATGATTACTTTAAAATTCTCTCTTATGTAACTCTCAAAAATCAAAGTGTATGATACCCTAAATTGCTTGCATATGGAACTAGTCTGCTTTCACTGAAAATGTTTTGAGCTAAGAAATGCATATTAATAATTTATATGATACTTGATGTGTTTAACATTTTCTATGCATGATAGCATGCTCTATTTCATGTGAGTCTTTGGAAGTAGTGGCCAGGGGTCGAAATCTGGCAAATCGGGTTATATGGAAATGACATATATGTTGAGCTTGCTTAGGAAATTAACCTCACTGAGGCATTACGTTGTGCCACGTATGTTGTCAATATGTGGAAAGTCTTGTGTAAGGTCTAAATTTATCACTCATAAACTGAATTTGATCTGCTCAACTTTTTAGTGATCAAATTAATGTCTTACCAAGAAAGGATGGTAGGTGAACGAGCATCCGGTTTACATTTTGGGCTCCTTAGAGTCATTATGAGAAGTGTTATGCTTGAGTATTTCTTGCTTATTCACTGCAATCTATCGCATGTCATGCATGAATTGATAATAAGCACGTTTTATTTGGGTTATGCATGCTTGTTATGATTAAGATAGTGTTTAAGTTGGTCAGATGTCTACTCTACTTAGCTGTGGCTAACCCCTTTCCCATCCTTACTTTTTAGATACTAGAAAGGATCAAGAAGTGGTAGGCGAGGGCATTGGAGAGGAAGATTTTAAGTACCCTTTTGTGCCCGAGAATCAAGGATAATAAGTCCTTGTGCACTTGTAAATAGAAAGTGAGGTGTGCTACGTACATACGTTTGATTTGTTATGAACTGTGTGAAGGTGTGGTGCGTATGTGTCTATAAGTTTGGATTTGCAAGGATGGACGAACGTAATATATGTCTTAAAGACTTTATTAGTGGTTTTTCCATTTCAAATGAAAATTAGTGCACTCTGATTAACGTCGAAAGAGGTTAGCGTGTTGGAATATCTGTTGTCATTTCTTGGGGCGTGACATAAGTAATGGAGACAACAAGGGGGAAACTGTTTCCACTCTTCCATTGGTGTACCCCTCGGTAGCATACTCTTTGCTCGTTCCTGTGCATCGTGTAGCCTATGTAGCCAAAAAAGCGCTTTCTCTATTGCTAGTTGCTAAGGCAATGCAAACTCAAACCCCTCTTACAAATGGATCAAATAACACAATGTGGATTAGTCCATTGAACAAATATAAACAGACTCATAATCATACCAGAAACTCCACCATCGGCCCCTTTCTCCTCCCGGCATCCTAGTCACTCCGGTAAAATAGTGGCTCAAAACTTCGGCCCTTCACAAGAACGGTGATTTTTTTAGTCGCCGCACGCTCCACAATGTTGATAAAAAAAACAACATTAATGAGGCAAAATATGTGAACAAAAATAATCATCGGAATCATTGGAGTGTCAAGTGCAAGAATAAACATTACTTACGGGCCCTCCTCATTAACAGTAACTCTCTATTTCGTTTGGAGATAGATGAGCACCCCACATGTGGATCCACAGTTTCGACGAGATCCTACAAAATATTAACACTACATTGGTTGAAATATAAATTAAACATAGGTAGACAGTGCTGAAATGCTAGTATCAATTATATTTGATGTCGTAGAACCTACTAATGAAGGAGAAGCATGGGGCGGTTGGGAGGGCGGCTGGATGCTTTTACTTTGTGTGTCGTTAGGCACAGACAAAGATGTAGCTTGGTGTCCACCGCAATCGCGAATGCCAAATAACATTTTCGTAGCTAATAGAAAAAACTTACGGTGAATATGTATTATGTTTATATATTGATTCTTTACTATGAAACGGATGAACGAGTAAGGTAACATATTACTAAGGAGTAATCAAGTATAAGATGATAGGGAAGATAACTGTGCACTATCATAAAATTAAGTGAAAAATTCAAGTTATTTATTACTAGTTATACGAGCCAATATTACAAGTCAATCATCTTCATTTTGATAATCATCGTCATCTTCATCTTGAGACTCATTGTCCTTTTTTTTAAATTCTTGGAAGTCATCTTCTTCATTACTAGAGTCATCCTCGTCATCTTCCTCTGCATTGCTTACAACTTCATCTCCTACATGACCAATTGGTTGAAAAGGAAGATCATCCTCGTTATTCACTTGAACAGGTAAAAAGACAGGTGCTTGGTCAGCTTGATAAGTGTCTACCTCATTGTCATATGCAATTGGTAATTTTGTATACTTGATAACAGTAAACCAACGAAATTTAAGATTTACGACATCTTCTGCATATAACACTCGTGAAGCTTGACTAGCAAAGACAAACGGTATATCTGATGAAGGTCTTCACTTAATATTGACATCTACAATCCCTTGTGAGCTAATACACATTCTTATACTGCATGTAACATCAAACCATGTACATTTGAACATTACCAAATGGTTTTGGCTACCGAGATATGTTAGGCAGAGGAAATGTGTTATTTGAGCTCTAAGTTTCGACCTAAGAAACTCCTCAAGGACATTACTGAAGTTCAAAAGAGAGATCTGACACTTCAATTACAAAGTAAAATATTTTCATCTTTGTGTACATGGCTACAAATCAAATTTAAGAGGGACTGTTGTCTAGCTTCTCAACCAAGATTTGTTTAAAAATAGCTATAGATATTTACTTTTTTGGTTAAATACAAACAATTATCTATTAATTAATATCGAGAGATTGAACAATTATGGATAGTAATTTTGGTCACCTCATTTTGAGTCCCTTGCTTCTATTGTATTAAGTGTGAAAAATAAAAAAAATGAGATTGCTTTATTACTATTGCAAAACTAGAGTATTTTAATTAATTTGATCAAGAGCCAGTTATGAGTCGGTATTGTATTTAACGTACTTTTTGAACAACATGCAAAATCATAGAAGAAATTCTAAATGAGACACGTGGGGATCCACTTCACCTCGCACCTTTATCTTTGGGGTGATTTGCACCCCACACCTTGATGTCTAAACCTTAGCATCCCGCACCTCGAACTTTTTAAGTTATGGTGTCCGACACCAGTTTACTGTCAAATTAATCTTTGACCATAAGTCTGTTAGATTTTTTAGGGCAAAACGATCACTATGCCTATTTAACTGAAATGGTGTCCATGTCAGCTCCAAATGGATTTTTAAGGGAAAAATGATCATTTTCTCACCCTTTCTCTCCACTAACTAATAATCTTCTCACCCTTTCTCTCTCCACCAACTAATGATATTCTCACCCCTACAATCCACCCCGTCCCCAGCCCAACCATAGCCGTTGGTATCACCAAACCCTAAGCCCCACACGCGCCTCCACTAACAAACTATGCCTCCATAACTCTATCGTGGTGTCCCACACCGCACCTCACCCCTACCCTTACCCATCCTTCATTGCTACTACCACACACCTCAGGTCCCACTCTTGTACAACTATTAATAAGCTACCGCCCCTGCCGACAAACTTGCCACACGACTCTACAGCGGTGCCCCATACACCACACTCCACCTCACCCTTACCCCCTACCCTAGACTTGCTGCTGCTACCAGCACACACCATAGTGAAACATATTATTAATGAAAAACACATTATTGGGTTGTGTGTTTATGCATTTATTATAAATTGGATCTATTCTTTTTGGCAAATTGGTGGTGGTTTTGGGCATGTTGTGCTTGGTGGTGGCTGATCGCCTGTACTCGGGTGGTTTGATTATGATGGTGGGTCATGGGGTTTGATACTTGGTGGTGGTTTATCAGCTGGGGGGGGGGGGGGGGGTGGGGGGGTTTGTTGCGATGGTCATTGTCATTGATCGTGAGTTTTGGTGCATAGTGGTTGTTTATCGACAATAATGAAAAGTTCGTCGGTTGTGATTAATTTGATATTTGGTGTGTGGTGGGGGTTTTATCAGTGGACGGGTAAGGAGGATGACAGACGATGTGGCTAGAGGTGGTGGTGACGCGGTGGCTAATTTGATGGGCGATGATTTTCTGGGTTTTACAGATATGGTTGGTTTGTAAGGATAATGCGGGGTGGGAACTTTTGTGCTGATGGCTTGTTTAGTAGGGCCAATGGTGGTGGTTGGTTTATAGGCTGCATTATGGGTTTTATGGTGGTCGTGGCAGGTTGCTGGTTTGTTGGGGCTAGTGGTGGTGGGTGGGTGGGTGGGTTTTACCATGGTGGTGGTAGACTGGACGAGGGACTTTAGAAGAATGAGAGGGTTGCCGAGATAATAGGACAACGAAGAATTAGTTGGTGTCGGAGGAGGTGGCTGACATGGATGCCACATGTACTGTGTGGACATAAGTGAAGAAGTGACTATCTTGCTTCTCAAAAACTAACTGACATACGATGCTAGTCACCACAGTATAAAATGCTCAGCATGAGGCATGCCAAGGTTAAAATATCGAGGTACACAGTGTAAAATATCACCAAGTTGGCGGTGGTGGTAAAATTGATCTAACATAGGAAGTAGAAGGAATAAGATTGATGGTTAATTTTAGTTTAAAAATGCTATTTTCACTGGTTAATATGCTATTTCACCTCATTTTTGTCTTTAGAATTGCATTTCATCGACAATTATTTAACTTTTTGGTGGCAATGAAGGGGTTAAGGTATCGTAAAAAGTAGAAGTTATGCATATATACCAACAACAAAAAAGGGCAACCTATGATTTCTCAACTCTAATTGCTACTTTTTAACGGCTATTTTGAATTAATTCTAGAATGGTGAAACATGATTAAATTCAGGTTAAATTAGGCATTGAAGGGTTTGGCAAAAAAGTACACCGATGAAATTTGCTTCATAATGCTCAAAGCTGATGGAATCTTGAATTCTCATTTTCTTAGGTTCTTGATAAAGTCAGTTTTCGTGAATAAGGTTTGACTATAAAAATTACTAGAGTATCATCCCATATAAAAATACATCAAATATGCTCTCTAAATCTTAATGAAACAACTTGCTATTTTGTCAAATTACGCCTACTATCATACTTTTTTTTTATCTAAATATATTCTACAAATATTTATTATTCTACCCAAAATTAACTAAAGCTGATTTTAAAAAATTTGAGACTCAAATATTTACTTTTTGAGAATCAAGTCGAAACTTCGTCTTCCAAAAAAAGTAAACATCAATTTATATCAAACACCTGTGCAGCAGCTCAATTTCAGGTTCTGGTGGGTGGACCTTAAGCACATGGAAAATGGGTGCAAGCCTGCAAAGTGACTCCAAGTCACATTGTTTAGAGTTATTCTATTGGTTTAATGAATGTACACCAAATGTGTAGCCATTGTTTTGGTACAATAATTGTCCTTTTTGTTGCTTTACGAAAAATGGAAAGAGAGGCTCCCACTTTCCAGCTGAGTTGAAATGGCACCTTGATAACAAACTCCAACTGTCCCACCGCGCAGTGCACGTCACAACCAGACACTTATTGTCACATGTGGTTGTATATAAACCCACTTGTCAAGATTTAAAGACAAAGGTTCCCTGCGTTATGGAAGCCTACATGTTATCTTATGTCAGTGGCAATGAGCAGCTTTGTGTGCAAGGTGCACGACAGCATCAATATCAAGTGAGAGATTCAATACTAGAGAAATAATATGCATTTGGTCCTCTATTTATGGAGTTTGTGCTTTAAAGGTCCTCTATTTACTAAATGTTCCAATGTAGTCCACTATTATCACTTTCACCCATAATCGAATTTGATTCGTTAATTTTGATATTCACGTCGTCAAAGCGAGGGACCAAAAAGGGCAATTCGTTCACCATTTGCGCATTCTTTGTTATTGTAAAACAAAGTCTATAGATTCAGATTACGGAAGCATACCTGTTGAAATTTATCGCACAATGAGTCTAGAATTAAACTTATTGCCTCACGTGAATTTCACTACTCATGATAGAATCGGCTATGTGCTCGAGCCAATCCGTGTTATACCGTACAAAAGTCTTTTCCTTCGCCAACTAGCGCAAAAGCATGTGCGTGTTTCTCTCTATTTTTTTCTGCTAAAAATAACTCTAACCCTTTCTCTTTAATTTTTTATTTTTTTATCATTAAGGTCCATCGATTTAACTGCCTTTACGAAAGACCGAATGTGTTGTTTCTACTTTAGAAGTTACAACCCATGGACTTTCCATATAGGGGTTAGGGAAGACCACATGGTCTCGGGTCAGGTTCACTACGGGCGTAGCGGTTCCGACCCGATTTACCAACATCACCGACTTGCACATGGTGGGGATGGCGATACTATATATACATGCTCTCTGCCTGCTTGGACTATTGGGATTACTCATACAGACTAATGGACGGTGCGACCACTGAGCATATCTATGATTTGGGATCTCTATACTAGAAACCTGACAAGGTCAGCATAGAGACATCAACCCAGAAATGACATGAGTCGTAATGTCCCAGACTCATTTGATCACACAAGGTTAAATTCGCTCTAATTCCTCAAAGAGCCAAATCTAAGATCTATGGCGTCGTACAATATACTCATGATTATATTCATCGCTGAAGCACAAATATAACCAGTAGAAAATGAGTTATTTTACGTGGATGTGATCCAACTAGTCTTCCCTTTACCCTTGTATCATTTAGTGCTAGCTTAGCAGCCAACCAAACAGTGTGCCTTTAGTAACGAATCATTCATGGTCATGGTGATATGTCAAAGTATAATTAACACCAATCCTTCACGCGATGATGCAATAGAAGGTCAATTATGGAATATATAATGTTGGATAGCTTGTATGTCCAGTAAGGCTCACACGGTGAGGAAGCATGGACCCACTCACTCACCTCTAAAAAAATGGTCGCCTAGCACATACGGTATGAAACACATACTACGACAGAAATACTTACCCTTAATGAGCGTATGTCACCTACATATTAATCTGTTGTACGAATCATGGTCTAGCCACTCCTTGAGTGCCTAACCTGAGCCTCAGATATGCTCGTTGGACAAACGCCAAATCTAGGTCTCACATCTAGCTTCTATACTGGCTACTATGGATGATGGGACATCCATAGACATTCTACTCATAAGACCTCATCTTGGCTCCAGCAAAGGCGACGGAAAAAATTATCATCTTTTACTCGTTGTCTAAAAAGAGCGCTAAAAGGTGATTACTTGTGTGAGTAAGTCAATCAGCCTGTTGCCATACCTTTTGCATAGTATAAACACGTGCTAATTAAACATAGCATTTACTCCATAATGAAATGAAACACGTAACAAGTGTATAAATAAAACAGATATTCACAGTACAATGGTTTGTAGACAAAGAGCTAAATTCTACAAAGTCAAGGTGTCCTAACATAAGAAATAAACGAATCCCAAGGGATATATTTAGGGATCTACAACTATCCGACTTGTAGAAATGTTCTCTACTACCATTTCCTACTGCGCCATAACCTCTTGAATGAAGTTATACTTGATATCAATGCGTTTGGTCCAACCGTGATACTTAGGGTCTTTTGTATAGTCAAGGGCTCCCATACTATCATAATGGATTGCCACCGGGTCTAATGCACTCGTGACAACTCCAAGGTGTTGTAAGAACCTTCATAACCACATTGCCTCTTGACTCGCTATTGAACATGCTACAGACTCTACTTCCATATTGGATAGTGCTACACATGTTTGTTTCTTGCTACTCCAAGATATGGTGCCATTATTTAGCAAGAACACATACTCTGATGTCAATTTACGCTCATCAGGTCACCGTCCTAATCAGCATCACTGAAACCTTTAAGGCATAAATCCGGACTTTGATAGCATAGCACATAATCCAAGGTCCCACTAAAGTAGCACAATATCCTTTTCACTTCCTGCCAATGGATAATACCAGGATTCAACTTATATCGGCTAACTAACCAACAACATGGCAAATATCATGTCGAGTACACATCAATAGCGTACACATGGCTATCAACGGCACTGCCTTAGGTACATGTGTCATCTTCTCCTTTTCTTTAGGATTCTTAGGGAGTCCTTTAGGCTCAAGTAACCTTTAGCAATAGGGGTGTCCATAGGTTCGGATTTGTGCATCTGGAATCATTCAAGTACCTTCTCTAGTTAGCCCTTTTAGGACAAACTAAGAAGCCTCTTTGAGCAATCCCTAAAGATCTTAATTCGGAGCACGTAATCAGCTTTACCCATATATTTCATCTTGAAACTTGATGATAACCACCTTTTAGATGCAGCTATCAATTCCTTATCATTTTTGGCTAACAAAATATCGTCAAGATACAATGAAAGGATAACAAAACTTTCCTTGAAGTATTTAACATACATGCAATGATCTTTTTTGACCATCGTGTACAATTAGCTCCATTTCCTCTCGTTATCTCGGTAGTTACACCACCCACATAATTTAAAGAAGGCCCTCATTAGGGAGAGGCAAAGGTTTCACACCTATCCCTCTTTTTCCTTAAGAGTACTGCAAAGGTGATTTCAAGAGTGCACACCTGGCTCAATGAAATCTAAGATACCACTTATTGGATGATTGCTTTAAGCCATGGATAGATCTTATAAGCTTCCAAACTTGCAGTCTTGACCTTTTATGACAAAGCCAACAGGACTATCCATATAGATCTCCTCATTCAGCTCTCTATTGAGAAAAGCCGTCTTAACATCCATTTGATATAGCTCTAAACCCAAGTGTGCAACAATGTCCAGAAGGAGATGAATCGAGGCAAACCTTACCATAGGTGAGAAAGCTTCCTTGTAATCTATACCCTTTTGTTGGGTATACTCCTTTGCTACAAGATGTGCCTTGTACCTTTCAACAAAACCATCCTCCTTCTGTTTAACCTTTATAACCCATTTTTTCAATAGTCTTACCGCATGGGGAAAGTCATCCAAGTCCTAGATGTGATTGGTCTTCATAGACTCCACTTCTTCTATCATTGCATTCATCCACTCTTTACTAACAGATGATAAGAATGCTTGATAATAAGTTTTTGACTCATCATCATCATTCACGGCAACCATGTAAGCTTCCCCACCTTCAATCACAAAATGACGTTGGGGAATCTTGCCACATTGCTTATGTGTGGTTAAGTATCCTATGAACTTTCTACAGGAGGTGATTTACTGTGTAAGTCACACCCACTATCCTCAGGAGGTTGAGGACTGAGGTCATCAATATCAACTAGGCAAACTGAAATCCCTGCATCGGGATCCTCCAATTCATAAAGCTCAACCTCTTTGCTCACCTAACCCCTATTAGGAAAATCCTCCTAAAGAAAATCCACGTTACTTGACTCAATTTCAGTTATGCTCCCATATGATTGCTTGCCAATGAACACATATCCCTTAGAATGCTTAGGGTACCTTATGAAGATACTCTACTTTCCTTTAAGGCCTAGCCTCCCATGTTAGTGGGAAGTATTGTATGCATAAGCTGTCGATCCCCAATGTCTTAGAAGACTAAGATCATACTTTTTGCCAGTCCATAATTCACAAGGAGTAGAGGGTACTCACTTTGAGGGTACACGATTAAAGATGTAAGCTGCAGTCAATAATGCATCTCCTCATAAGGAAATAGGCAAATAAGCTTGACCCTTCATCAACCTAACCATGAAAAGCAATGTTCAATCCTTCTATCTGCTACTCTATTTTGTTACGGAATTCTAGAAATCTTTAACTGTCTGTTAATTCCTTTATCTTCACCTAGATCCTTGAATTGATCTCATAGAAATTTGCATCCTCGATCGATCCTTAAGGCCTTTATCCTCTTGTCTACTTGATTCTTAACCTCATTCATATATCGTTTAAAGCAATCTAATACTTCAGACTTATGGGAGATTAAGTAGACATGACCGAAAACCGTGTAATCATTTATGAAAGTGATTGACTTTAGCGAGTGGGCCCAAAAGGCCTTCTCTAGCTAACCTAGCCATCTTATCCGGTCCATTGTGGTCTAATCTAGCATGCCACTTAATAAAATCATTGTGCGCATTATTAACAGAAGCTAGCAAAGAAAATGAACTAACAAGGATTGTTAATGATGTCCAAAATCGTATATGGATAATTAGAACCATAAAAAATAGTCTTGTACGTGGAATATGTACATCTTATTACCCTCAAACTGAAAAGAGAAACCTAACTTAAGCAGAGAAAGGACTAAAAGATTTTACCAAATCCCCCGAGCAAAAAGTATATTGTGGAGATATAATTCATGACCTCCTCGCATTTTCAGTTTGTAGGTGCCAAGGCACAAAACCTCTACATTGGACTAGTTTCCATGTATACGCTTTTGCTCTTAGTAGGAACGCGACGATACTCCATGAACCACCCAATTTGATTCTTTACGATGTGGTCTGTTGCTTCACAGTCTACAATCGCAATAAGGAGAGATTCATCAACAAGTATGCACGACGTAACAAAGAAATCAAAAAGGGATGTAGGAGTACCTTCTTCGCTCACTACAAGAAACAGTGCCTTTAGCGACCTCCAGACGGTGTCGCTAAAGGTGTCAACGCGGTCGCTAAAGGGTTTTAGCGACTACGTTAGAGCGGTCGCTATAGGCCAGGTCGCTAAATTTTAGCGACTGCTTATAAAATCCGGTCGCTAAATTTCGCGACCGCGTTGACTACATTTAGCAACCGCATAACGCGGTCGCTAAATATTTTTAAATTTAAAAATTTTCTTTCCTAAATATTTTTTATTAAATTTAACGACTTCATTTGTTTAATTTAGTGACCGCTATGTGCGGTCGCTAACTAATTTTAAATATTATTTTATTTTTTTAATATTAAAATTAGCTACCGCTTGATTTTATTTAGCGACCGCACATCGTGGTCGCAAAACCTGGCTTTGCAAAAAAAAAATAAAAAAATTTGCAAGTCAAATAATTTGTCCAAAACCTGTCGCAAAACTAATATCAATTCATAAGCAATTCACATCCAATCCAATCGATCCAAAAATCGATTTAACCTCGGTTGAAACGATTTTGAATGAATGCGGTGAAAGCTTTCAACACATTCATTTTAAAGCCGTTTTAACCCCCTGTCCCGCATTCATTCAAACAGCTTGTCGCATTCATCAAAGTATAGATAAACATTAACATATGCATTAAAATAATAGAATTTATACAGTTAAGTACCAATGATCAATTTAAAACAATAAAATAACATTCATTGCATAAATCTAACCAAACCCCTATCTAAATCACTCGTCGGCAGAACAACAAGCCCCGTCATCATCTTCTTCATTCCTCGATGAAGAATGCACGTTCGATCCAACAACATCTTCAACGCCCTGGGGGTCACTGGCACTAGGATCATCGGTGTTGCCCTGCACGAAGCCATACAAATGATTCAACATCATATATCAAATCAAGATCACATATAGAGCACAAAATACATAAGTACTTTAGAAAATTTGTATTACATGTAGTTTGGGCCCCTTTATAATTACATAACCGTCATCGAGCATCATCCACATCAGCGCATCAAACATTGCGTTGAAGCGCTCTTCCTCCGTTGTAGCCATCGCATTTGCCCGAGGATCGGTATAACTGGTCTCGCCTGACGATTGAGGTCTATCGGCTAACAACGCTCGTGCGGACTGACGAGGGTGGCCGAGTATACGGTCCTTCTTAGGACCCCCCCGTAGTGTCTGACCACAACGAGAACTCGTCCACTGTCTGGCTACCGTCTAGTTGGGAGTTGGCCTGAGGTCTCTCGCTAAATAAACTCTGTATAAGAAAACAACAAAAATGTTAGAGAAATTCTATTGGCCGCAATCGCAGAACTAATACAGTAGGAATACAAAAGTAATACATGAGTTACATGCTCACCGCAAACTGCTCGGTGCTCTCAGACACCCACTTCCCATCACTATTCTGGTGTGTGCGCTCAAAATGGCAGAGCCTCGTAGGGGGCTCCCGTCAGGGTCCTCCTCTATCAACCTCAGCTCGTGCACGGTAAATGGATGGGAACCAGCACTGTGCTTCATCTTCTTCTCGCTGTGAGTCATCTCCGTGCCTCGCTCACTCAGCTTCGCCCAGTCTGGGGTACTCCAATGCAACACCAGCTGCCCCCACATGGTTCTGGAAAAGAACTCGGGTTTGTGGTCCCTCATATATATATATATATATATATATATATATATATATATATATATATATATATATATATATATATATATATATATATATATATATATATATATATATATATATATATATATATATATCGTACCCGCCCGAGCTAGCGCCCAACTCCTCCCATTCAGCATCCATTTCTTGTAGTTCTAGGCACAATGCCACTCCCATGCCTGTCTCCCGAGTTCTCGCTCTCCGTCCGACTCAAATTTGAAATAGTCCTGAACATAATTCAACACAATTGAAAAACACGGTTAGCAATAAAAATTCAGCAATAATGTACTTCTAAAACCGCGAAATAAAGCACATAAAAAATACTGCCCTCCTTACCAAAAACTTCCCCCAGACAAGCTCTTTGTCTGATTCCGTCCACGACCCCCACGTCGCATAAAGCTGTGGGAGGTGAGCCTTGATAATAGGAACGATCTTGGTCCTAACACAATCCTCAACAGAACTAATTACAAGAAATCACAGAGAGATACATCAATCCCAATATAAGTGCATATTACAATAGAATTGAGTTTTGAAAATTAAAACCATACTAATTATTTCAGACATGAGTAGTAATCCTCTGCTCCGGGGTGGCTGGAAGAGGTATTCCGCGGTTGATACCTCGCGGTACAGATGAACTAGACACTACAAAATGATGAAAAAAGAAATCATTATATTTATATTTATATATATTGTAAGTAATTGCTTTTAATCTGACACAAAACTAATATTGTCTCACCATGGTCTGAAGCAACTGATGACGATGACAGCTGCTCAATAGTAGTCGCATACCAATCTTAGGGATGGGGGTTGACTGTGCCGAAGCAGCTCTGCGACGGCCACCTCCACGACCTCGAGGTGCACTAGATCTCGGCATATCTACAATGTAGTTCGCCCGAATAATAAACAGTTTAAGTGCAAAAGAAAATTAATAACAATGTGGTTCGCCCGAATAATAAACAACTTAAGTGGAAAACTTAGTATGCTAACAATGTGGCACTGCCGACTATAAAAGACAACCCAAATTAAATAGTCAACCACCATAAATTAATAACTAATTCAATGTAAATAATAAACATGCATGTCTAGAAGTACATTGACAAGAATTGTTTTACTCTACAAAGTCAATCACTATCACTAATAGACAACAAAACGTCTTCCTCCTCCTCCTCGTCATCTTCGTCCCCTTCATCTTCATTGTCTTCTTCTTTGTCACCAACGTCTTCCTCAGTATCGTCGTCATCGTCATCACCATCATCATCCCGGAGGGCTTCAGTATCGATCTCTTCTCCAACATGGCCTAAATTGCAAAGAGGCTCATCAACAACATCATTATTCTCCTGAAGCGGTATCACTGTGGGAGCATCATCCTCTTGGTACATCTCAACGAACACATCATCATCAACAAAGCCTCTTTCGGTCTTGATAACAGTATGCCAATTTGGATCCTTCCTTGTCACACCCTTTGCATAGAAGACCTGTGTTGCCTGAGCTGCAAATACAAATGGATCGTAGGATCCGAGCCTTGACCTCATATTAATGTCTACAATCCTATGTTGACTAGCTCGAATACCAGCTGTAATGTCAAACCATTTGCACCTGAACATTATCATTCAATTACCGCTTCCATAATAGTCTAGTTCAACAACCTCCTTCAACTACCCAAAAAAATCACGCTCGCTATCATTATAACAATCACCTTTGATCAAAACTCCACTGTTTTGGGTTTGTTTGGTAAGGTCAACTTCCATTGTGTTAAATCTAAACCCGTTGACATGATACTAGTCTACTCGGGCCAGCAACAAGCAACTTAAGATGGACATCAACTCCATCATAGACGGTCTACAACAACAAACAATTTGCACAGAGTATTAGCTTATTACATGCGGGCTATATTAGAAATGAAAAATAGGTTTTAGAACTTACGCGCTATCGAAACCACTCAGGGAACGCGTTGTTTCACATTTTTTCAAGTTGTCTATCTAATATCCCAGGGTTTGCTAATAACACTTCCTCATCGTAGTCACTGCATGTTATATGCATCGTCATTATATTATGTTAGTAAATACTATGAGAAGGAAGATATGTACGCAACTACTTACACTATGAATGCTGCAACTTCATTGCAATTCATGAGAGCGTACAATGTTGTGGCAATGCACTCCTACTCGGATAGATATCGACCGCTACTTGCTCTAAGTGCACGACCAAGATGCTTGAATATGAAAAGACGCTCATCGAATTTTGTGTCGACACTATTATCATTGCGACCAAGTCGATTCATCTTTGTATCAACATCAGTCTCAAAGTAAAGGGAACAGAAGTTGGTAAGCTCCTCAATGATGTAAGCCTCTGCAATTGAACCTTCAACCCGGGCTTTGTTTCGCACCTTTTTCTTAAGGTCAAACATATACCTATGTAAGAAATAAGGATTGATTTCAGTAATCAACGCATGTGTGCAAGTATGAAATACAATTTGAAGATGGATGGGCGACATCACCTCTCAAATGGATACATCCACCGATACTGCACAAGTCCGCCCACTCTAGCCTCATATGCTAAGTGAATGGTCAAATGCTCCATCGAGTCAAAGAAGGACGGGGGAAAGATTTTCTCTAACTTGCACACTGTCTCAACAATATTTTTCTCAAGAATCTTAACATCACTCTCTCGGAGCACCTTTGAGCACAAATCCAGAAAGAAATGACTAAGTTCAGTCAATGCTTCATTTACTGATTTTGGCAAGAGGTCACGAAAGACAATTGATATAAATCTTTCCATGAATACATGACAATCGTGACTCTTTAAACTATGAAACCTACAATCTGCAAGGTTGCAACAGCGTGATATATTAGATGCATAACCATCTGGCAGCTTCAACAGTTTAACCCACTCACCTGTTGTATTTGCTTTTTATCCAATGTATATACTGCTTTGGACAAAACTAACTTACCATTAACCATTCGTGGATGCAATTCACGTCGTATACCCATCACCTGCAAATCTCTGCGTGCTTTTAAGTGATCCTTTGATTTGCCCTTGACATTCATGACTGTATTAAACACATTTTCAAAAAATATTTTTCTCAATGGGCATAACATCGAGATTGTTGTGCAGAAGGAGGGTCGGCCAATAAGGCAGCTCCCAAAAGATGCATATTTTTGTCCAGTTGTGTTTTTTTTTCCAAAGCCAGGAAGTTTTAGACTAGCACCACACTTTCCAAATGGTACCGCATCGATGTCAAGGTCCTTTACGCACATATACACTTCCTCGCCAGACAATCTGTCACGTGATTCAAGGCGATGCTCCAGAGTTTTATCAAACTTTTCTTTTTGCCTTTGAAATGGATGATTAGGCGGTAAGAATTGTCTGTGACACCCCCAAAAGGAAGCCTTGCCCCCGTGCTTTAAGGTGAAAGCCTTACTCACTTCCATACAATAAGGACATGCCAACCTATTGTGTTAAAATAGTTATCCCAATTAATGCCACTAGGCCCAGTTTCCATTACCATATGTTGATACTGGAAAAATCTCGAATCTCTAGTACTGTACTATCTGAACTCAGCGGTGACCTCAGTGGGCACCCTCAGAATTGGTTCCCCATGCTGAGTCCAATTCGTATAGTTACTCATAAAACCTTTACAGAACAGATCAAAAGTTACATTGTCAGTTCCAACTTAATAGCTGACAATCATTGCACAGACATTAAAATCATGCCGTCATCCACAAACTCCCGTTGATTCAAAGCAAATAGAATAAACCCGTTCACTCCCTGTCTAAACTCTTTTGATACCCCAATCCCACTTGGAGCAATCCTCCTTCGCATCCAACTTATATCCACTGACAAGATATATATCTCTCACTGCCTGTTAAACCTATACAAGTCGAGTTCAAAATTAACCTTCAATTTGAAAAAATATATTGTGTAGTCACTTACAAGTGAGTCTTAATCAGGGTTAAGTAGGGATAATTAGGGATGATTAGTGCTAATTAGGGCTAACAAAGCTCTGTGTCAGACATGTGTCGGGAGGTGCCTGTGAGGTATCGGGGTGTCAGACACCATACCTTTACACACATATACTATCGGTGCTAATCAGTGTTAATTAGCCCTAATTAAGAGTAATCGGGATTAATTAGGGATAATTACAGCTAATTAGTGCTATTAGGGCTATTTAGTGTTAATTAGCCCTTATTAGTGGTAATTAGGGCATATTAGAGCTAACTAGTGTTGATTAGTGCTAATCTAGGTAGCACGGACATGGACACTGTTGATTAGTGTTAAGTAGGGCTGATTAGTGCTAATTAGGGTTATTTAGTGTCTATTAGTGTTATTTAGGGCTAATCAGTGCAAATTAGTCCTAATTAGGGCTATTAGTGTTAATTAGAACTGATTACTGCTAATTAGGGCTATTTAGTGTCCGTCAGTGTTAGTTAGGGCTAATTAGGGCTGTTTAGTGTCCGTCAGTATTAGTTAGGGCTGATTATTGCTAATCATTTTTAATCAGGGTCAATTAGAGATAATTAGGGCTGATTCGCCTAATTAGTGTTGACTAGTGTTAATTAGGGGTAATTTGGGGTAATCAGTGTTAAGTGGGGCTGATTAGCATAATTATTGTCAATTAGCCCTAATCAGGGATAATTACCGCTACTTAGGGCAGATTAGCATAATCAGTGTTGATTAGTGCTAATCTTGGTAGCACTGACACGTACACTGTGTCCGACACCGACATCGATCGGGACATCGCAGAAAGGTGTCGGACACGTGTCCGAAGGTGCTGGTGAGGTGTTGGGTGTCGGTAGTAATCGGACACCATACCTCGACTCATATAAAGTGTCGGTGCTAATTAGGGATAATCAATGCTGATCAGTGCAAATTAGGGCTATTTAGTGCTAATTAGGGCTGAGTAGTGCAAATTAGGGCTTTTTAATGTCCATAAGTGTTAATTAGTGTTAAGTAGGGCTGATTAGTGCTAATTAGGTTTATTTATTGTCCATTAGTGTTATTTAGGGCTAATCAGTGCAAATTAGTCCTAATTAGGGCTATTAGTGTTAATTAGAGCTGATTACTGCTAATTAGGGCTATTTAGTGTCCGTCAGTGTTAGTTAGGGCTAATTAGGGTTGATTATTGCTAATCATTTTTAATCAGGGTCAATTAGAGATAATTAGGGCTGATTAGTCTAATTAGTGTTGACTAGTGCTAATTAGGGGTAATTAGAGGTAATCAGTGTTAAGTGGGGTTGATTAGCGTAATTATTGTCAATTAGCCCTAATTAAAGATAATTAGGGCTAATTAGGGCAGATTAGCATAATCAGTGTTGATTAGTGCTAATCTTGGTAGTACTGACACGTGCACTGTGTCTGACATTGACATCGACCGGGACATCGCAGAGAGGTGTCGGACACGAGTCCGAAGGTGCTTGTGAGGTGTCAGGGTGTCGGTAGTTGTCGGACACCATACCTCGACTCATATAAAGTGTCGGTGCTACGTTGGTGCTAATTAGGGATAATCAGCACTGATTGGTGCAAATTAGGGCTATTTAGTGCTAATTATGGCTGAGTAATGCTAATTATGCCTAATTAGGGCTTTTTAATGTCCATTAGTGTTAATTAGTGTTAAGTAGGGCTGATACCGACACCGACCGGGACACCGCAGAGAGGTGTCGGACACGTGTCCGGAGTGTTACTCAATGTTAATCAGGGTTAATTAGTGATAATGAGGGTCGATTAGCCTAATAAGTCTTGACCAGTGCTAATCAGTGTTGATTAGCACTAATCAGGATTAATCAGTGTTGATTAGGGCTAATCGGTGGCGGAACCAGAATTTCACCCTATGGAAGATGATTCTTATTAACCTAATTATCCTATGGAAGATGAACCTAATTAACCTAATTTCAATCCACCATGTCATGTTTCATAAGCGCGTTAACCTAATTTCAACCCACCATTCAACTAAATAACATATCTGATCGCCTCAATCCAATTGGGTCCCATCCTCCATCAACGATCTCAATTCTCAAATGCTCAATGCGTAATTAACAACCTAAAATTAAAAATCAAATAATCAATGCTCAAATGGGAAAAAAAAAGTTGTTCAAAATGCACGTATCCGATATTTCAATCCAATTGGGTCCCATCCTCCTTCAACAATCTCAATTCTCAAATGAACAAGTATGCTTTTAAAAACTATCCAATGAACAACTCTCTTGCATTAAAAGTTTATTCATATTATTTTGTAGAAGAGTAATATGTGCATGGAAATAGATTTGGCAACATGTGGCAACTTTCACTTGTCACAATTACCATAAAGGGAAAAAATCATGGTTATCACTGCATCAATATAAGTTCAATAATGTGTATAATGACAATAGAAAAAAATCAAAATGGCGACAAGAAAAAGCTCCTATACCAATCCCTTCAACCATACTGCCTCTTTAGTTACCTCTGTCAATGCCATGTACTCTGCGTCCATAGTTGACAATGCTATAGTAGATTGTAACACTGATTTCCAACTTATAGGCCCTCCATAGAATGAAAAATATATCCAGTCGTGGACCTCCTGGAATCCAAGTCCCCAGCATAATCAGAATCCACAAAGCCAGAGACCTCACCTCTTGCCCCATTATGATCAAACATGATGCCAAAGTTGGTTGAACCTGCTAGGTAACAAAAGATCCACTTCACTGCATCCCAATGCTTCTTTACTGGATTTCCCATATACCTGCTGACCATACTAACTGCATGTGATAAATCAGGTCGGGTACACACCATGGCATACATAAGACAACCAACCGCATTTACGTACGGTACTTGAGACATATACTTAACATCTTCCTCTGTAATGGGACATGGTTGTGAGGATAACTGAAAATGAGCTCCCAATGGTGTATTATTTGGTTTAGCATTGATCATACTAAACCTCTCCAGTACTTGGAGTTACCCACAACTTTCCTGTATTTCAATCTCTATGAATCTCCATACCAAGGATCTTCTTGGCAGAACCAAGATCCATCATATCAAACTTCCTGCTCAACAATTTCTTTAACTACAGAGTATGAGACTTACTCTTTGTAGCAATCAACATATCATCCACATATAATGTAAGCAACAAGAGTGAACCATCATCAATGACTCGATAATACACACAATAATCGTACTCACAGCGAGAGTAACCATGAGTTACCATGAATGTGTCGAATCGCTTGTACCACTGTCGAGGAGACTACTTCAAACCTTATAAGGAATTTTTCAGCTTCCACACATAGTCCTTCTTCCCAGGCTCAATAAATCCCTCGGGTTACTACATGTAGATCCTCTCCTCCAAATCACCATGGAGGAAAGCGATCTTCACATCAAGCTGCTCCAACTCCATATTCTGTGCTGCTATAATTGTTAGTATCAATCTGATAGAAGTGTGCTTCACCACTGGCAAAGAGATCTCATTATAATCAATTCCCTCCTTTTGAAAATACTATTTTGCCACCAGTCTTGCCTTGTACTTCTGATCTTCCTTTTTCCTATAAACCCACCTGCATTCAATAGCCTTCACACCCTTTGGAAGTTAACTAATTCCTAAGTCTGATTCTTCTGTAGAGATTCCATCTCCTCATCCATTGCTATCAACCATGAGTTACCATCATCTACCTTGACAGCCTCGTTGTAACTGGTAGGATTTCCACTTCCCATGATTAGTGCAAACGAGACCAAGTCCTCAAAACCATCATTTGAGTTGGTTTCTTGGTACGTGGCTCTTTATCTCTGACTAGATTCCAAGAATCACTAGGATGCTCATCTGGATCCTCTAAAGACTGTTCATGTGTAGATCCATCTGTAGACTCATCAGTTGATTTTGTCCTCTACTCATGCAACGTTATCTCCACTATGTGACCCTGCCTCTCGCTAGAAGTTGCATCTGTGTTCAACATATATGCTTCATTGAATATCACATCTCTACTGATCACCTTTTTCTTGGCCACTGGATCCCATAACCTGTATCCTTTAACTCTTTTCTTATATCAAAGGAATGTACATTCTTTTGACTTAAGATCAAGTTTGGATCATTCTTCATTCTGAAGGTGAACAAATGCAGGACAACCAAATTTTCATCTTATAAAAATTAACATGTGTACCATACCATACCTCATTGGGAACTCGGTGATTAATGGAAGATGATGGAGAATGATTGATCAAGTAACAAGCTCTATTAAAAGCTTCAGCCTAGAAACTCTTATGCAAATCTGCATTCAACATCATGCATCTAGCTCACTCTAGTGAGGTTCTGTTCATCCTTTCGATAACCCCATTCTGCTTTGGAGTCCTCTTCACGGAAAAGTGTCTGATACCCTTATCCTTACAGAACTGCAGAAACTCCTCATCCTTATATTCCATGCCATTACCTGATCTAAAGTACTTAAGCTTCTTGCCCGTCTGATTTTCAACTCTAGCCTTCCACTACTTAAACATGTTGAAAACTTCAGACTTATGCTTCATAAAGTACACGCATACTTTTCTTGAGAAATCATCTATAAATGTAACGAAATAACGAGCTCCCCCATTTGACACATGCTTGATTGGTCCCCAAACATCTAAATGCACATAGTCCAAAACCTCTTTACTAGTATGAGAGCAGCTTTGAAACTAACTCGTTTATGCCTCCCAAACACACAAAATTTGCAGAAGTCCAGCTTGCATTATTTCACTCCCTGCAGTAACTTACGCTTGTGAAGTTCCAGCATACCGGCCTCACTCAAGCGTCCAAGCCGTTTATGCCATAACTCAGAGTTATCATTGCTAGAACCTACATGAGTTGATACTGAAGCTCCACCTATGTGTTCCCATGCCACCTTTGCTAACTTTCATGACTCTACCTTTTATAAATATGTTGCAATCTATAGAATCGAGTGTGCCCAAGGAAATCAAATTCTTTTATTAAGTTAGGTATGTACCTTACATCACCTAGAGTTCTCACAATCCCATCAAACATTTTAATTTTGATGGTACTTATCCTCATGACTTTACAAACAACGTCATTACCCATTAATACAATACCACCGTTACATGGAGTAAGACAATCAAGCCATTCCTTATGTGGGCACACATGAAACGAACTTGCAGAGTCAAGAAACCATTCTGTAAAAAAATTGTTAGCTTTAATTGATAAGAGATTACCTTCTTGCTGCTCAATTGAGGAAATCAAGTAGAGATCACCATCATTACTTTTGTGATCTTCTTCAGCAACATTAGCATTGTTCATATGTTTCTTTCTTTCTTCTTATCCTTCCTTTTTGAACACTTTCTTGCAATGTGACCAATATCTTTACAATACCGGCATTCAATACTAGGCATTCAATACTAGGCTTGTCCTGCTTTACATGAGACTTAGACCTGTCTTTTCCATGTCCTAGATTTTTGCTTCTAAATTGACCTCTGCCTCTTCTATGACCATTCTTATATTCAGACCTTACCACCAGACCTTTGCCTTGACTGCTTGAACTTGTCCCACTAACTCTGCTCGAGTCCATAAGAGCCGACATAACATCATCAACAAGCGATGTCATAAGCAACGCAGTCTTCAAGGTCTCATATGATTTTGAAAGCGAAGATAACAACAAAATTACCTGATCTTCCTCCTTGAGTTTAACATCTATACTCGACAATTGGGACATCAATCGGTTAAATTCTGATAAATGATCACTTAGATTTGAACCTTCATCCATCCGTAACTGGTACAGATCTTTCTTCAATATAACCGATTTGACAAAGATTTTGACATACATACATATATATATATATATACATACATACATATATACATACATATATATATATATATATGTATGTATCTTCTCCACTTTCTGCCATAGAGCTGTCGGAGAAGTCTCTGTCAAAACCTGGTATTTAACCTTAGGCGTTAGATTCAACTGTATCGTAGATACAGCCTTAGCCTGTAACTCCACCCAATCGTCCTAATCCATCGACTCAGGCTTATTCCTCCGCAAAGGCTTGAGCAATCCTTGCTGCACAAGGATATCCTTCGCCGTGCTCTGCCACATAACAAAATTCGTCTTCCCATTGAATTGTTCACGGGCATACTTCATGGTCGTGCTCGGCATATTTATCCTCTGAAATCGATTTTAATTTTGCCTAAAAATAAATAAGGAACGCTATGATACCACTTGTTGCTAAATCGCTCTAGATAAATATATATAGAACACGATAATCAAACAAAATAACATAAGAAATATGAGAGAACTCAAATCTACTTTGCACAAGTTAGATTTACAACACTTTCTCACGTTTATCTCTCAATTGTTTGCCTTCCCAAAGAATGGATCTTTTCTCTTGACCTTAAACACAATACAAGACAACTTACATATACTTATCTCCCTTTCCTCCCATGCCGAGCCCCTATTCGTGATGAGCTTCTTAAAAAATAGTTAGACTTTTGGGTGGCTACTCATCGATTAACTCTTACCCAGATTCTATTTGGTCTGTCTCTTTTTGAGAGAAGATTTTCTACCATGCGTGATTATGAAGAGCTTCGAACCATGTGCCCATCACTCCAGTAATGGCATAGAAAATGAAATATTGGGCAATGCCTTTCTTTTCTAGAATAGGCTATCTGGCGGGGGTAGAGAAGACTATTTCCTTGACATAAGTAGTGATCATCTTTATTCAACCAATGTGGGACAAGATGTCTTATATACTTAAGGTCAAGTTGCAATCTCTGTTGAGTAACCGATGTTGGCATAAATACAAGACATATATCAACATAGCCATTAATGACAACTTTCATTGTCACTAGTGACCAATTTTCTTTGAGTGCAACCACCTTATGACGACCGACTCCTCTCTCAATAAATTCTGTCTCACCACGTCCTTGCATCCATTGCCGAACTCCAAGCTCATTTGCGCCAATCCTTTATCGAACATCACCACGTGAAACCTCAAGTCTTTCCTGTAATGTCCCAAAAAGAAAAAAAAAAGAACCAGATAAATAATAACAAATGTTTTAGGATTCATACAGCGGTGGGAAATTGAGAAAATAACCGATTTTTTACTTAAGGTGAAAATGTAATTTGCACAAGGTCATTTTAAATAAGTTTTGAAACTTTGGAGTGTTATGGTAGAAGAGTTTAACATTTTCCTCCTTCCATCATTCTAAATCACTATTCTTCTCCATGCTAATCCTAAGAGGCCACAAATTAGAGATAGGAGTGATTGTGGAAAATTATTGAGGATTTGGACAATGATTGTGGGATCTTTAGTAAGTTTTATCACATCAATCTAATGATTTCAGTTTCTAGGGTTTCATGGGTTATTTAGTATTAAAACCCTAGACTGGTACTATAATGAATTTTGGTTATATAATATAGGTTTTGAATTTGTAATTGTGATTGAACTTTGTTATATGTTGATTTCAGGTAAGGATTATATACGTATCTCTTTGTTGTTATAGAAAAATTATCGTCTAGTGACCAATTAATTCTTTTTTTCTTGAGGCTATAAAATAGATTGTTCACCCTTTTGCGTATTTTTACATTCTTGATATTAACCTTCACTCATGGCCTCAATTTCACACTACAAGAAAAAAGCACCTTTGGCAACAGTTTTTCCCTCGCTAAAAGTGAGAATCCCATCAGTAGAAGTCTGTGAGTAAGGAAATTTCGATGCTTCTCTTTATGGACAATTGTTCAGTATTTCATTCGGGTTCAACCTTGATTTCTAGGTCCATTAAATTGCTAACCTTGTACACTTCAACCTCTTTTCTCATTATATTAATTGCTTCTTTAGTCTAATTTCATGGCTTCACGCTCAATAATTTGGTAGTTGTCAAAACTTAGAATTTCAGGTCTTGAGCATTTTATTTCAGGTCTTCACGCTCAATAATTTCATGGCTTCACGCTCAAAAATTTGCTTCTTTGTTTCACATGTTGACAAGCTACCATATTTCTTTGGCTACAATAATAATTTAGGTAATATGGCTTTGTCGTCACATTACATAGTTTTGAAATATATATATTAAACTATATTTTTAGCATGATTATATTGTATTGTTAATGACCCTCCAGAGGATGCCTACTACTACTAGTACAAATTCGCTTCGCCACGTGGGTTGATGAAACGTGATACATACATACATACATACATACATACATATATTGTATAGTATTGTCTCATTATTGCAATCACTGATGAAATTTTTTTTACTCTATCCAATTGTAATGTGCATGGATAACCAATCTCCCATACATACTGATTGTTTTGTGGTTCGGTTCCAAATACTTGTTATTGATATCATTCCATTGTACTCTGGATGTGTGCGTATGAAACTCGTGCTGGGCTTTTCTCACCTTTTATTTCTTACGCATAATCCCAAAACTGTACCCTCAAGTTTATACCTAGTACAGCTTTAGTACCCAAGTTTGAAGGTGTGCCAAAGTAGTATATAAATTTTAAAAAGCGTACCAAATCAGTACCTAAGCTGACGGAGCACAGATGCCATTAAAAGTCAGAGGGGTAGGACTGTCATTATTAAAAAAAAGTTTTTTTCCTTAATTAATCATTAAACTCTCTCTCTCTCTCTCTTTGAATTTAGGCACAGATTTCCTTAGTCGAATCAGTGATTTCAAAGCATTTTCAGGGTCAAAATCAGAAACCCGAGCACATTCCACTAGAGCCTTCAATAGCAGCCTTGTTGACAGTATATCTGGTGAGCGAGAGTTATCCACGGCCGGTTTCACTTCCTTCACGATCGTTTCCAGTGGTGTGGACTGTGATGATGGGGCCTAAGCAAGGGAGTTTGGGTTTTTGGTGGTTTCTGAAAACATGATTCGGTTAAGACCGGACGGCAGTGAGGACGCTATGCTAAGTCAACTCGGGTAGGAGGAAAATGGATCGGCGGCATACAGGATGAAATCGGAGGCTGAGTGCCACGCGTCGTAGCCTGGTTGGAGACTGGAACTACAGGTTGAATCTCCACCGCCGATTAACGTCTCCATTCACTCGTCCAAGTCAACCTCACCACCAAAACCACCAAAGTCAGAAAATCTAAACCCAGTGGTGGAATGGTGGTGCGCCAAGCTGGGAAACAACACATATCATCTTCTGCTTGGGTAAAGTAGGTCAACCACCTCGCCAAGTGGTCCTCCGGAAACACGGCATCAAGATGACTTGTGTGGGCCAGATAGCCAAGATGCTCTGCGCGTGGACCAAGCTGAGGTTGCCCAGGTAGTCGAGACATTGAACCATTCTGCCTCACCGAACTTGAAGCTGTTGCCGGCCAGAAGACTGGGGAAGACACACCTGAGAGCTCCGAGCATTGCCCACCCAAAGTGGATCACCTCAAGCTAACTGTGTCCCAGCTGTAGTCACCGGGTAATTCACCGGTGAGATAGGATGGAGCCTCACCGGAGAATGGTCCCAAGTACTTTGCACCACATTTCTAGCAAAAGATGGGGAAGATGTGATGTAGAAGATGTGAAGTTGTGAAGTTTAGAGGGAGAGGGAGGGGGAGAAAGAGAGAGAGTTTTTAATGACTAATTAAGGAAGATAAAATAATCAAACGGTTAAGATTGTGCCATATCGAATGGTTGTGAAAAGAAAAAGTAGTAAAAGTAAAATGCACCAAAAGAGTACCTATGAAAAGTAAACTGTACCAAATCAGTACCTGAACTTTTTAAGTAAAAACACTTTTTTTTAATAATAACATTCCTACATCTCTGACTTTTTAACGGCATCCGCGCTCCGTCAGCTTAGGTAATGATTTGGTACGCTTTTTAAAAGTTCGGTACTTCTTTAGCACACCTTCAAACTTGGATACTAAAGCTATACTTGGGGTAAAGTTGAGGGTTCAGTTTTGGGATTAGGCCTATTTTTTGGGTGAAAGTTGATTAGAGTTTGCACAGCTTGGACGAATTACTGGTATTTTGAGCAAGGTTTGGAACTTCTGCGATTAGTTTTAGTTAGTGTAAATAATTTTAGTTGTAATAAGGCTACTTGGTCTCCAAAGGATGGTCAAGACCTTTACTCTCTCATTTATCAGCATTTTTGGGTATTGTAGGGATTTACTTTTGTTCGGCTGCGAGTTAAAGTTGTGAAATTATGTTTTGGTGAACATTAATGGTATTAGTGTTCGTGATTACTTTCTTAAGGTACTAGCATTTTGCCTAGTCGATAGATTCTTAAACATGGAATGTTGATTGTATTGGATTGAAAATTGCGCCTCTGGTTTTGGGCCGTGACAATTTGGTATGAGAGGATAGGACAAGGGTCCCGGAGACTCCTACAGGAATTTGGTTATAAATGATACTAGGATAAAGATTTTAACTTTGCACAAGAGTTGTCATTTCTTTTAAGCATATATACCGTGTTCATCATATTTTAAGACTTAAATTCTTCCTTGCCATAATACGATGTGTGGTTTCAGTGGAACTCGTATTGTCGTACTGGGAGAGGCAACAATACTACAACTCAGGCGAATATGGCAATAATGAGGGGAATATGAATTAGGGCATACCTCCCAAAAGTCGATGTATCCCATAAAGCTGGAGGCCCGGAGATGCGTCATGGAGCCCATCGAGTGATATAGATATGCGAGAGCCGATGTCCCCTAGTTATCCAAATGAATCTGCCCGACATCTTCAAGCCTCAGAAGCAACACAACTCGACGGATTCATCCCCATTGCTAAAAATGTCTCCCTAAGCATGTAGAATATGAACCTCTTGTCATACTGATCCACATATGTCCCCTTGGTTCCTCCGAGGCTCATGTCCTCATAGTGCTCCCAGAGGGACGAAAGTAGATCGAGCCACCCTTTTTGAATGCTGGAAAATATTCGAGCATCCTCTATACAAGACTGTAATCCCAATCCAGGTCATAGGCCTACGGTAATGGCCAAGTATCACCATTGTTTGGGTTATCTTGACAAAATATAAAGAGTGAGAGTTGCGACACCCTCAACCCTGATGACATCACTGGGCTGAGTTACCGATCATAATCGCATTCAAAACCCTGTGTTAAATACAAAGCAACTACATCCTCGTACTCATACATCATTAATGGATGCTCTAAAATGCGTCCTTACAAAAGAATTTCTTATAGACATACATCGTATTGCAGCGGAAAACCTTAAGGTCTCTAAACAACATGAAATTTTTACAACCTAATATACGACTGTAGCCGTGTGACTCTTATCAACTCATCTCACAGCTCAATCTTTATCTCATCATTTCTAGCTTGTCTTACCTTACTCAACTGATCCCCTTGCTCAACTTTTCTAGCTTGTTTCTTTTCTCTTTATAGAGGGTTCTCCTTGATCAACCTTATAACCTGCACAACACAACATATGGAATGAACGCAAATCCTCCAGTAAAGACAACACGATGAGTATCTTGTACAAATGATTCGAGAGACTCAGAGGAATAATAATCATCTCAACGATAGCAATGAATCAAGAGTATATAATAAATTCAGCATCAACATAATTTGTCAAACGATAATTTTTCTTTCGTTAGACTGAGCGGCTTCAAGGCCCAATAGAACAACATTATTGCCACCTCCTCATGGACAGGATTGACTGACTATGCAAGTGAACCCGAAATCTAAAGTCGTAAAAGTAAACATCATTGCAATACAAATCATTAAAATCATCAATGCCAAAATAAAATCAAATACAATGCAATTTGGACATGACGGACTCGACTCGACCAGCCACGACAGACTTGGTTCAAGCACCATACATCTTTTTTGGCCAGTGATCGTAATTCATAGGCCATCCTCCTTATATCGATGTCCCATTTTACGGGATGTTCATCTCAGTCTCAAGTAAATAGAAGAGAGATTGTCAACAAGCAGGGAACTCATCTAGAGTGCTTGTCCCTAACCGCATTACAGCAAGCAAAGCAACAGAGCTTCATCAACTAGACGAACAAAGGGAAAATTATTCCGTCTTATGTCTCAACAACATAACTCCATAAGAAATACCATAAAACCTAACAACAAGAGTTCAACGTTACATAACATCCCACAACATTCTTACTTAAGACAAATGTTGGTTACCAATGGATACAGACATTTCACAATAACAACGACACAATCTTTACAGCATCATTATCAACGACAGGGTGGACTCTGGAGAATTTTTCCATAAGCCCTCAACAACATTATTACACAAGAGAAATGTTGGCTACCAATAAGTGCCGACATTTTACAACAACAACGCCATAATCTTTACAACATCATTATCAACGACAGGGCACACTCGGGAGAAGTTTAACCATAAGTCCTTAATGGTGTTCTCAAACAGGAGAAATATTGGCTATCGATAATTGCCGATATCTCACAACAACTCTTACGCAATATCAATCACAACATCAGGTATGCTAATCAAATCGAATCATCGCGTACTAGGACACGCATTATCCTCACTAAATTTCATCAACAAGACGGACTAAGGGAATTTATTCTACCTTAAGTCTTCAATGGCATAATCCAAATAAATATATACCGGTCACAATGACTACTGGTGTTCAATCATAACAACAAGAGTTCAACATAAACTTGATCAACATGCCATGCTAATCAAAACAATTAATTAGAACATCAGAACCGCATTGTCCTTACCTCATTGGCCTTAGCCGAAGTAACTCGTAACCTCTGATCGCAACGAGCTGCATCACCTAGTCAAATAATGTCCTACTCATTAGCATCGTTCAAACATATACGCACTCTCTATTCTACCCCTTCATATTTAACCGTTCATAGCGTCTTACAATAGTTAGTTAATCCGATCGGATAACTGGATCCTTAACCTAGCCTTGTTGACGCATTAGCGATAACAACCCTCTCATTTTCAAGGTATTAACACCATTGCTCACTTCTGGCACTCCGGATACGCGTGCCCAAAATTTAATGCCAACATGGTAAATTACCAAAATATCCCTGATGGCCGCTACCCCACCAATGCCTCCAAAACCTCTTTAAAACTACTTTTTAGATGTACTACACCATTTATGGGCCAAATTGTTCCTCATAAAATTTTAAAAGGAAACTTACCAAAATACCCCTTCTAGACAGTAAATTACCAAACCCCCCCTTTGAGGGCTCACTACCACCCCCAACACCCCATATCTGCTTCAAAATAACCTTTCAAGGAATAAAAAGTTCTTCAAAAAATTTTATAGAAAAAATTACCAAAACACCCCCTTAGGGTGGCAAATTATAAAAATGCCCTTTGAGGAGTCCCCGCACCAGAAAAATCCCAAAATTCTTTAAAATGTTATTTTAAGTATCTTGAAGTTATTTTTTAGCTAAAAAATATTCTGAAAAATTTTCACCCGAAAATCCCTAACTGGTGTCCGGATCGAACGATTAAATGACGGTTTGGACAAAAATAGCTATCGAATTCGAAATGATTGAAAATTTGGAGAATGGAACATCCCTACATCCTAGGGTATTCATAAAATTTTTGCATGAAATCGCGTTAGTTTGATATTTTAAATTTTACTGTAAATTTTCAAAATCACTGCATCGGTCAACCCTTTTCTTGACCTCAACAATATCCAAACCTTTTCCATAGTATAGGTCTCCTAAAAATAACTGGGTTCTCTTTTTTGTACTTTATCTAAATCTGACCCTAACTATTTTTAAAATTTTAAATTTTAAACTAATTAATTCATTTCCACTTATAGTGACAAAAACAGTCATTATTCACATCAAACTCACACACTAGTTCACTTTTTTTCTTCATGCAGTCATCTTCTTCCTCATATCTCCCAAAGACTGCACACACACACACACACACCCACACCCACTCACAATTACACCCAAATACACATTTCTACACCTACAACATACATCCCAACCCTTAATACCCACATACACACACACACACACACACACACACACACACACACTTACCATAGCTGAATTTTTTTCCCAATTCAATAAAAGAATTACATTAAAGGAAGAGGGAATTACCCTTTAGAAAAATTTCCTGAGCTTTCTCTCCTTCTCCCTCTCTCTTTCCCTTGTTCTTTTTCCCCCGTGTGCCCCTGTTTCTTCTTTTTCCCAATCGCATTTTCATCCCCCTAAATTTCCCTCTCTTTTTTTATTCAACTTTATCCTTTTATTACTTTACAATTTATATTACTTAGTTAGCATAAATTAACAAGGAGGTGGCGACCTTGGATCAACTTCTTCAAGGTTTTTGACAACTATTACCAACTTTTCAAAAATTGCACTTTGGCCCTCAAAGTTTCCAAACTTACACTTTGGCCCCACAACTTTTAGAAAATTTCATTTTGGTCACAAAGCCGAACTAACCCCTCCTTTAGCTTCCTGATACTTAATTATCACTGAAACAAAGCTACCAATTAAAATAAACTCCTCCTTAATTAATCTAATTCACTGTTAGATTAATTTAAGGTGTTTTCAGAGTATCACAAGAGTTGCATCCTTGAATGATAGCTGAAAGGTGTTTGCATAGTCAACCAATGCTCAATCAAGTTTTAGAGGGGCAAATTGTTCTGGGTGAACAGATTGTAACCTCTGAAAACAGGGAAGCCCCGTGCCTCTACCTTGACCTGCACCATGTCGTGGACCTTTTTCCACCAATCCTTAACTAGGTTGAGTGACCCCCTAAGTCTAATGTTCTTTCGGACTGGACGGAAACAAGCAAAAAGAGAATTTAGTTTCAAATCGGGCATGCTATCAAACACATTATGGGTGTTATGTCTAGACGCATTATCCTTTTCAAATTTCCTTGGCAAAATTGAGGTATGCCAATATCAATTTAGCATGTTTGTAGAACATACATCAAATTGACACCAAATTGAAGCTTTTGTCGGTCCTAATTACTGTGACCCAAGAATTCATTGAATGGTGCATGAGCAAGCTTGAATTGAAGAGAATGGTATGGAATCGTTACCTTGTTGGTGAAGAAGAGGTTTGAGAGGTGTGTCACTTGATCCAGCGCTAAGATACTCTAATCATCCACCGATATGGTGGAAAAATACTGTGCCAATCATCTTGTGGGGATCTTCATGGCCTCTTCTCATCCTTTGAAACTCCATCACGATTAAAGATTGATTTAGGTCTCAATTGGAGGAAATATTTGGGTTGAGTTAGTCATGTGGCTTGAGTTAGTCGAATGTTGGGTGAATTGAAGGACTTTAGGTTTTTATGCTCGAAGAGGAAGAGAAGAAATAGGAAAAAAAATGCTTAAATGCACCCTCGTTCGAATTAGTTTGGGGATAATTCTTGGGTAAGAGAACCAGTCGATTCTTTTATGTCAAATTCAGATACCTGATCAACCAGCCAATAGGTGCATTTTAATTCACTTGCTAGGTGTTCCAGTGGGATAAGATCGGCTGGTAAATCCGTAAAAAAGACGAATAAAAAATAAATAAACAGCTTTTCAATTTTAGAGGAAAACTTTTGAAATAAAAGCAAGTGGGGTTGTTGATTCAAAAGTCCTACTGTTCGACTCTAGAAGAGAGTCTGTTTCTCTCGATCCCATTGCTCGACAGTCAACCACTTCCTGCATTCTTGACTTGTTCTTGAGTGATTCCTCCCACTATCAGTTCGAGTACAACTAGATGACTAATCATCACTACTCTTGGCTCCGGCTTCCAAATTGTTCTTTGCTCGTTTTGACTAAGCAACCAATCGTCATACAGTTGGCTCCGCTTTTGTTGGCTCCACTTCATATAGAGTTCATTCTCATATTAATTCTGAGGCTGCTCGACGATCTAACATTGCAACGTCTTGTTCACTCTAGCTCCGTGTAATGTCTTTAAATGCTTAGCAGTAGTTGACTATGTCTTACGTTGGTCCGATGCATTTTTAAGGAATATGCGTAAGCCTTATCAAGATTTGACCCTTCTTTTCTAAGCGTTTGAGTCAGTCGTCTCTCCAGTGGTCTCTTAGGATTCTTTCACACGGATTTTTTTTATTTTCAGTGATGTTCGCTCACATGTGAGCTGCTTCACCTAGGGGCTATGAAGAGACTCCACTATGACGACGTTCGTATACTGGGTTTGTCAAGTAACCATATTATTTTTAGGGTTAATTAAACCACATAATTAACAAGGAAAAACAGGAAAACCCTATATTCGACTATGGTGAAGTTTTTTTAATCTTACAAAAATTGAGAGGGAGAGCTCGCAAGAGAGTGAACAATGGACTGCGTAACAACAAAGCTTAGGATGAGGTGTCTACCAGAATAAAGCCAAACAATAAATAGAATAAGGATAACAATGGGGTGTCGACCAGAATAAAGCCAAACAATATATAGAATAAGGCTAACAATAGGGAGTCTAGAGGGCCCCTCGGTGAGGGAGCTTGCTTGAGAGTGAACATCATTGAAAGCAACACATTTTTGTAAAAAAAATGGGGCAAAGATTAAAGGTCTTATGACTGACGTGAGGATTAAAAAATAAAGAGGTTGAACCTTTGTAAGGCTTCATACGTATTCCTTGGGAAAGGAATCAGACCAACGTAATTTAGATATTTGGATAGTAGGTACTTAACTACCACCAAGCACCTAAAGGGATTACTCGAACCTCGGGCCAACTATGTGTGAAAGTAGTTGGTCATTAAGTAGCATTGAAAAGGAAGCTGAGATAGAGATTGAACTTCATCTGGAGCTAAACCCAACAATGCATGAAACTGGCTGTTATTTAAAAACATCGAGAACTCATATATAAGTGCGGAGCTAAAAATGAGTGAGAGCGACTGACCACTTAGATATATGGAAAGAAGCATATCTACAGCTAGTCACTTTGTTATTGAAGTCTTCCTTTTCTTACTTGAAGACTGATTCATTGGTGATGAAACTTTAAGAGCAATTCACTTGTCCTTCTTCTGTGGATCTATTTGCCGGAATTATTCGAGCTGCATTTCATAGGTTATCAATGACCAAATAAATTCATCTAATGGGAAGATACTGAGATCTTTTGATTCTTAAAGTGTGGCGATTTTTGCATCCTATTCTCTAGTTAATGACCTAATTACCTTTCTCACAAATCACTATTAGTGAAATCTTTTCCTCACTATTCCAAAGTATTAACAATTTTGGTGAAACAAAATTTTATTTTAGTATTAGTTCATTGAAAAGCATTTAAAAAAATTTATAATCTCTATGTCATAAATTCATCTTCGAAGCTCTTAGAAGAGAAATTCCTTTACGAGTGACTTGAAATGTATTCCACATATTCTTAGTCGAATCACTCATAATAACTCGATTGAGTTCATTTGTGTTTAGAGTACAAATAAGGCAACTCTTAGCTCTAGAATTCATTCAAAGATATATATATATATATATATATATATATATATATATATATATATATCATAGTCGTTAAATTTGGGGCTGATGCCAAAGTTGTCCTCTAAAGCATCACCTTAGTACAGCACAAGTACTCAATGTTTCAAATGTGCCAAAGAAGTACCTAAATTTTAAAAAATGAGCCAAATTAGTTGGACGTCTAACAGATCACAAATGCCATTAAAAAGTTCGAAGGTAGGACTATCAATAACCGAATTTTTTTTTGAAAAACACCTGGGCACTATCACAGTCGTTTTGTTTTTTTCTTCTTAAAAAAACCTCTCTCCCTGACCTTTAGATCTTCCACTACAAGAAAAAAAGCGTTTAGCTACAGGTAAATCCGTCGCTAAAAGTCCCTTGTATAAAAGGCCGTTACTAAAAGTTTGGCGACGGAATTTTCAAATCCGTTGTCTAATATTGCACTTTTTGGGACAGAGTTATTTTTTAATTAGCGACGAAATATCCGTCGCTAATTATATTTTACGTATTTTAATTTATTTTCTATTTTGTAAAATTAGCAACTAAATAAAAGTTTCAGCGCTAAATAAGTTTTTGGCGACGGAACATTCTGTCGCTAAAAAGCTGATAGTAGGAACACTTTTAGCAACCGAATTAATCCGTCACTAAAAGTCAATTTTTTAAAATATTTTTTTTCTAATTTTCTATTACCCAAACCTGTAATAAAATTTTCAATTCTCAACAATAACGCATAATAATCAATACACAAAGAAATATATATAATCAATCATAAAAAATGTTTATTACAAAAAAAAACTCATGATGTACAAGCGGGAACCGGATACAGCCGGTTAGGTGAGGGGAGAAGAGTACAAGCCGGGCGGGGGGGGGGGGGAGGATAAGCTGGGACTGGGCACGAGAAGGGGCTCATCAGGGGTTGCCGAGTCCCGGATCTGGATCCTGCTGATCCGGGGCCGGCTCGGCATGTCCAGCAGCGCTACCCTGCTGATCCTGCTCCCTGATCATCCTCAACACCACAGTAGCAATGCGCTGGATCTCCTCCTCGTCCAACGAACGCGAGGAGCCGGTGTCTGTGGAGGGGCAATGGGGGGTGGGACGCTCCTATCACGGCACGAGCAGTCGTGCTAGGCAGGCCGCGTATGCGGCCTTTCGGCCGATTGACGACCTCCGGTACATCCAGCCATCGCTTCAACGCCCCAGTACTCGCACCCGTACTAGTGGACGCTGATGGCTGTCCGGACTGCTGCTCGGACCCCTAAGCTGTTCATACGAGGCCTGCAAAAACAGTGAGTTAAAGATATGTTAGGGCATTAATTAACGCAACAGACATTGAGGATAGAAAGACAAAAAATTAACAACTTAAAACAAATTGACTCACATCGATCCACCGGGCAATATCTGAAACATAGTCGCCCGCCCGGTGCGCCTCGTCCTTGTCCTTCTTCCGCACGTGCGTCTGATTATACGTCAGAGCTATGACCTCATCATCCTCCAGATCCGGGTGCTGGACCGCATTCATGTGTCGGACGATGTCGTGTGGCACCGACCCCCCCGTGTGCGTCGGATCTCTGTTCTGTCTGTTCTCGGCCCCGCTCTTACTCTTGGCGTCCCAGCCTGGATCCGCAGCCCACCGATCTATCATCTCTCCCCATACAGTCAGAGATATCCAATGTGGGGGATATGTCTTCATCTCCGTCATCGGGGCACCCTCGGGCAGCATCTTCTTTGCCCGGTCCCGTGCGTCGTGGAGCCATCGGCGGTAATTCTTGCCGATGTAAAAAGAAGGCTGCCGCCCCAGTGCCTGCTGCTCAGGCGAGTCAAACGTGAACCCCTCCTGTAAGGCATTCAATAACACAAATTAACTACAGAAAACAAACTCTAATTAAACAAATACTATCGCAGAAAAAAATACTTCACCGTACCAGCCACTCCTCCCATAGGGACTCCCTCGCAGCGGCATCCCAGTCCTTCCAGTACAGGCGTGGCTCGAAGAATCGGCCCTTCACAAGAACGCCGATCTTCGTCCTCGCCTGATTCTCCAGGATCCTGCCAAAGAAGTAAATAAATAAATTAATACAGTTCAAATATAAATTAACACCCCAAAATTTTAAACATAAGGCATGATGTGATTTTTTTTTACTTACAGGCCCTCCTGGGTGAGCGTAACTCTCTGTTTACGCTGGGGGTCGATGCGTACCCCGCGTGTCGGCCACGGCCTCGTCGAGATCCTACAAAACACAGACATTAATACAGTTCAAATTTACTTTAAATATAAGGCTAGCGAAAATGTACTAAACACCGTTATCAACTATACCTGAGGTAGAACCCACGGAAGAAGGAGAATCAACGCGCGTGTGGGATGAATTCTGCATCGGGCTGGGGCTGGAGCTAGGGCCCCATTTGCTGTACGCGAGCACTCTGTGCCTCGTCATCAGTGGGCAATGACGAGGTGGGACCCACCGGGGAGGAAGTAGCTCGGCGTCCACCCCGGCCACGAATAGCCCGTATCCTATCCATATCTGACTTCGTATAGATAAATTACAAAGACATTAACACATTAAAAATAATAATTTGGCAGAAATCATCATCGGCACTATATATATATATATATATATATATATATATATATATATATATATATATATATATATATATATATATATATATGAACGGAGGTGCAAAAACACATCAATATGAACCAAGTTCTAAAATGTTACTACATTTTTTCGTGATGTTACAACATTACAAGTCAATCATTTTCAGTTTGAGAATCATCATCATCTTCATCACTTTCCTCGTCCTCCTCTTCTTCGTGGGACTCGTCGTCCTCTTCATCTTCTAATTCATCCTCTTCATCAGTAGACTCAGTCACATCATCTCCAACACTTTCCACGTCTTCCGCGTCATCATCTACGACTTCTTCTCCTACATGAAGTGTTGTTGGAAGAGGAAGATCGTCCTCCTCGTTGTTGACCTCAACAGGGAACAAGACAGGTGGTTGGTCGGCTTGAAAGGAGTCTAGCTCACTGTCATATGTCACGGGCAATTTCTTGGACTTGATAATTGTATACCAATGAGATTTGGGATTGGCGACGTCCTCCGCGTAAAAGACTTGTACAGCTTGACTAGCAAACACAAAGGGCTCGTCTGATGCAAGTCTTGACTTGACATTGACATCTACAATCCCTTGAGAGCTAACACGGATTCCTCTACTGCATGTGACATCGAACCACGTACACTTGAACATTACCAGGCAGTTTTGGAAACAGATATGTTAGCTCAACAATCTCATCTAGCTCTCCGTAAAAGTCCATGCAATTCTCGGCATAACAGTCGCCGTTGACCAAGACTCCACTGTTTTGGGTTTGTTTTGTTCGGTCATCATCTTTTACGTTAAACCTAAACCCGTTGATGATATAGCCTCCATGACAGGATGTTTGTTTGTTAGGGCCTTCAGCTAGTAATTTCAAGCAGGAGGCCACTGGTCTATCCATTGACTGAACCTATTGTAGATGACGGTAAAAATTAAGGATAAATCAGTATACTAATTGGCCACAGAACTGTATATAACACATAATATAATTTTGTTAAACAATCTTACACGCCTTTTGAACCACTGTACAAATTGTGATTTCCGATGAGATTCAAGTCCAGCGGGATCAGTGATTAAAGATTCCGCATCGAACTCACTGCAAACCAATATAGTTGACTCGCTTATCACACACTTTCAATTATGTACAGCAATGTAAGTAAATTAAGACTTTAACTTACTCAACGAATGTCGAAACTTCATCGCAATTTAGAAGGGCATATATTGTTGCAGCACTGTACTCTTCATCCGTTAGCCATCGAGTATACGTTCGGCCGAACGGACTACTTGACTGCTTGAATATTGACAATTGCCCTTCCAAATTTGTGCTTGATCCAGGGTCATTTCGGCCTAGTTGATTTAACCTTGTATCAACATCAGGCCCGAAATATTGACTACAAAAGTTTACAAGTTCTTCCATTACGTAAGCCTCCGCAATTGAGCCCTCAACCCGAGCCTTATTGCGGACTTTTTTCTTTAAATGGAACATGAACCTAGAAGTTTAGCGAATCGAGTTAGGTGGAATATCAATGATAACAGGTGTCGCATTAAGTGTAAACGAACAACTGTAACAATTTAAAGATTACCTCTCGAAGGGATACATCCACCGATATTGCACGGGTCCACCCATCTTAGCTTCATATGCCAAGTGAACAGGCAGATGCTCCATTGAATCAAAGAACGAAGGTGGGAAGATTTTCTCCAGCTTGCAAATCGTCACCACAATGTTCTTCTCAAGCACTTCCATGTTACTCACCCGGATCGTAGAAGAACATATATCTCGAAAGAAATGAGATAATTCAGTCAAAGTCTCGCAAACAACCCGTGGCAACAGTCCCTGAAAGGCAATAGGAATGAATCTCTCCATGAATACGTGGCAGTCGTGACTCTTCATCCCTTGGAACTTGCATTCCGATACATTGCAACAACGAGATATGTTGGACGCAAACCCATCCAGAAGCTTCAAATTCTTAACCCACTGACAGACCTTCTCCACTTGTTTCTTGTCTAGACAGTAAGGTGCTTTCGGAAGTATCGTCCTCCCACTGACTGTCCGAGGATGCAATTCACAGCGTACACCCAACTGTTGTAGATCCCTTCTCGCTTTAAGGTGATCTTTCGATTTGCCCTTGACATTCATCACTGTGTTGAACACATTATCAAAAACGTTCTTCTCAATATGCATCACATCCATGTTGTTTTGGATAACGAGCGTCCTCCAGTAGGCTAACTCCCAGAAGATACAAAATTTTCTCCAGTTGTGCTCTTTCCCGTACCCTGGAATCTTCTGATTCGGCACACCCTTGCCGTGTGGTATGTCAGTATCAAGTGCCTCCAGGTGTGAGAGCACTTCTTCACCAGATGGGTAGTCCAGTGTGACAACCTCACGCTCGATTGTCCCGTCAAATTTATCCTTCTGCCTACGAAACTGATGGCCCGGTGGCAAAAGCTTACGGTGACATCCGAACCACGAGGACTTTCCGCCGTGCTTTAACGTATGACCGGGGTTCACGCCCATACAAGCAGGGCATGCTAGCTTCCCATGTGTGCTCCAGCCACACGTCATTCCCAATGCGAGGAAATCATGTATAGTCCACATCAAAGCAGCCCTCATCTGAAAATTCTGTTTAAGGGATGCATCATATGTTTCGACTCCATGATTCCATAACTGTTTTAACTCATCAATCAACGGCCTTAAATACACATCTATGTCCTTGCCGGGACTCTTCGGCCCTAGAATAAGCAACGACAAGAACATGTACGGCTTCTTCATGCACATGCCTGGTGGAAGGTTGTACGGGACAATAATAACAGGCCAACAGGAGTAAGGCGTGGTAGACTGACCGAAAGGGTTGAACCCATCGGTTGCCAGACCAAGTCTAACATTCCGAACTTCCTGAGCAAAGACTGGATGCCTGCGGTCAAACTCCTTCCACGCCTCTCCATCAGCTGGGTGTGTCAGCACATCGGCATCGTTGCTACGAGTCTCACGGTGAGCCCTCATATGTTCAGCTGTATTGGAGGAGTAGTACATTCTCTGAAGCCGTGGTGTGATCGGGAAATATCGCAATATCTTCCATGCAATGTTTTTCTTCTTCCCTTTGTCCGGTTTGTACCTCGAATGATCACATACTGGACACCGTGACAAATCCTTATTCTCTTTCCAGAATAATACACAATCGTTATTGCACGCATCTATCCGCTCATAGCTCAACCCAAGTTTCCTCATCATCTTCTTCGCGTCATAGTACGACGGCGGTAGCTTTTCACTTTCGGGCAGAATTTCTTTGATTAAGGTAACAAACTCGTTAAAACCTTTCTCACTCAGCCCGTGGTCTGATTTCAACTGTAATAACCTACTAACCGCAGACAGCCGTGTGTGTTTCGGAGCTCCATCCCACAGCGGCTCTTCCGCAGCTCTCAACAACTCATAAAACTGATGAGCCCCCTCGTTCGACGGATGGGCACTGTCCTCGCCACCGTCGTTACCCCAGTCAACATTAGCATGCCCAGCATCCATAATCATATCTCGGTAATCATACTGTGCCTCCTCCCTAACTTCAGTTTGACTAGCCGGGTTGGATGACAATACTATCGTTTTTCCGTGCTGCGTCCACCTTGTGTATCCACCCATAAAACCGTACCGACGAAGATGCCATTTTACTTCAATTCTTTTTCTCCAATGCAACAACTCACATCTACCGCACGGACACCTTATCTTATCAAAGTCAACATGTGCAGGATGCGCATAAGCGAAGTCGAGAAATTCGTCAACGCGATCCTCAAAATCGTCAGCATTCTTCCTTTTCATCCAACTTCGATCGACCGACATGACGACTGAATTATCGTACTGTATACCACCTTCAATTATGACCAATCATTAGGCAGGGTCGATGTAAATATAAATGCATGAATGTGACAACATGTCTCTATATTTTCCCTCCATTCTCTAATAGGTAGTGGTCCTATCCCATTCAGAAAAGCACATGTTTATAAAACAGTGAAGAACTCATGCTTAGTCCTATGTCTACGAAAAATTCGGCAGCACCTCCCCGCATTTCTCCAAGTACACGACATCGATTAGGTGTTCTAACATTCATCTAACCTTGCCTTGCAAGGTTTGACGGATGTTAGAACACCAGATCTGTATGCACCCGGAGAAACACGTGAGAACGTGTACCAAATATCCACGACATAGAACAAAGAGCATGAGTTGAAACACTATTTTATAAACACGTAACTTTTCCAAATTGTCCAAACTGGACATCCAAAGGCTCATTACAGAGCATTACTTTGTAATGAGTACCTTTGAACGGGAACTAAGGGTTTTTATGCATGCATGCGTTCAGAAATTGATAATATATGCAAGAATCTTTCCGAAATATCAAAACTACAGAAAGATCGTTGCATATGTTACCAATTCCACTTTAAATAGAATTCGTTGGCAACGAGTTGAACCATCTCGTTGCCAATGGACTTTCAAAACAACAACGAATATAAAGAATGCAAGGTTTATAAGCAACGAGTAATTGAACCATCTCTGGGCTAATTAGTGTTAATGAGGATTACCTTGGGCTAATTATAGCTAATTAGGGTTGATTAGGAGTAATTAGAGTTATTTTGAGCTAATAGTCGGGTTTTATTGTGCGGAATCGTGTTGATTAGTCCTAATTAGGGCTAATTGGGTTATGTTAGGGCTAATTAGTGTTATTACCTTGGACTAATTATAGCTAATTAGGGTTGATTAGGACTAATTAGGGTTATTTTGAGCTAATTAGGGTTTAATTGTGCGGAGTAGTGTTGATTAGTCCTAATTAGGTTTAATTGGGTTATTAGGCTTAATTACGACTAATTAGGCGCGTAATCAGAGTTTAGTTAGGTTTTATGGTTTAATTAATCTAATCACGGATCTACAAGATATGAGTAATTAGGGCTAATTAGGGTTTAATTTGGACTGATTGGTGTTAATTAGGGTCAATTTGGGGTAATTACAGCTAATTTAATTTTCATTGGGTTCTTAGGGTTAATTAAAACTAATTACTTTTGTTAGAGCTAATTAGGGTTAATTGGGTTCATTAGGGTTAATCGGGACTAATTAGGGCTAATTATATCAAGTGCTGAAGCCACAATGAGATTCTAAGGGGTGCTAAAAATGTCACATTAACCTAATTAACCTAAATTCAACAACCAACCATTCAACTAATTCACAGATATCTCAATCCAATTGGGTCTCATCCTCCATCAACAATCTCAATTCTCAAATTCTCAATGCACAGTCAACAATCTCAATTTCCAATACCTCATATAGGATGTCGGTATGGTGTCCGACACCTCCGAACACGTCCAAAGACATTGATTTATTTTTTAAATGCCGGACGTCGTGTTCATCACCCTTGAAGAGGTGTCAAACACCCCTTGAAGAGGTGTCCACAAGTATAAAGCCAAAATGTGACATTTCGGTGTTGGTGTCGATCGGACGCTGTGTCCATGACCAACCGACACCTCGACACCTCATTGACACATCCAGAAACGTGTCGGACACCTCCGAAAACGTGTCGGATACCTCCGGACACGTGTCCGACACCTCCGAACACATTCATTGATTTATTTTTTAAATGCCGGACACCGTGTCCATCACCCCTTGAAGAGGTGTTCGTCACCCCTTGAAGAGGCATCGGACATCCCTTGAAGAGGTGTCCACAAGTATAAAGCCAAAATGTGATATTTTTCGGTGTTGGTGTCGATCGGACGGGGTGTCCATGACCTACCGACACCTCGACACCTCATCGACACATCCTCAGCGGTATTCGAAGACATTGATTTATTTTTTAATTACCGGATACCGTGTCGGACACCCATTGAAGAGGTGCCGGACACGCATTGAAGAGCTGTCCATAAGTATAAAGCTAAAATATGTTGTTTCAGTGTCGGCAACGATCGAACACGGTGTCTGTGTCTGTGCTACCTAACGGGGATTTCAATCCAATTGAGTCTCATCCTTCGTCAACAATCTCAATTCTCAAATGCTCAATGCAATAAAAATTAATAAAAATCACACATTCAATCCAATTGGGTCCCATCCTCCGTCAACAATCTTAATATCTCAATTGCTCAATGCCCAGTTAACAATCTAAAATCATCAATTAACAACATAAAATCATCAATTAATAATCTCAATTGCTTCAAATGCACAGTTAATCAATTAACAACCTAAAATCATCGATCAATAATCACAATTCTCAAATGTAGAATTAACAACCTAAAATTATCAAACAAATGATCAATGTTCAAATGGGAAAAAAAATGTTCAAAATGCACATATCTGATGCGCTTGAATTATTTCAATTTGGGGTTCAATTCGATCAGGGCAATTAATGTAGGGTTCAGTTACTTCAATTTAGGGTTATATTAGTTCAATTTAGGATTCGGTTGAATTGGGGCATTCAATTTAGGGTTCAATTAGGGGGTTCAATTAGTTCAATTTAGGATTCGATTGGATTAAGGCATTCAATTTATGGTTCAATTAGGGGTTCAATTCATTTAATATAGGATTTGATTCGATTAGGGCATTCAATTTAGGGTTTATTTAGGATTTAGGGTTCAATTACTTCAATTTAGGGTTCAATTAGGGGTTCTATTAGTTCAATTTAGTGGTTGGTTGAATTTAGAGGTGTCAAATAGGCCAGGCGGCCCGCGGGCTGGCCCGACCAGGCCCCCTTTATGGCCCGGACTGGCCCGGCCCGTTCATGAATGTGCTGGCCCGGCCTTTTAGGGCCTGGGCCAGGCTTGCATTTCCCAAAAAAAAGTCCAGGCCCGGGTTTGGCCCGGTTCTGCCTGAGAAACCTTTTGTCCATCCAACGGTGAAGGCTCCTGCTCATGCCCCAGTGAAGGCTCCTGCTCCAGTAAAGGCTCCAGCCCATGCACTAGAGAAACCTTTTGTCCATCCACCAGTGAAGGCTCCTGTTAAATGATGTATGCACATTTTGTGCTGAGTCTTTTTCCCTTATTCATTTTTATTATTCTAAACTTATCCACATAATATCTTTTTGTAGGTTACATCCATTGTAGAGGAAACTGACCCAGAGGTAACTTGAGCATTAACTTTTCATTTAAGGAAGAATTATCCCTTTGATCTAGTATCTTATGTATGCTTCTACCCTAAATATACATTTGTCCATGATGATATTGTGTTCGACTTTTATATGCATGGAGGTTTACAAAGTTATCATGTGATTGCACGACTGCATTGAACAATGTGTCACCTATACGCGAGTCCTACCAGGAAAATATGAGTTTGCACTATACATCTAACACTACTATAGACCTAGTAATGACAGAAGTCTTGTGCACTGGGCCAGTTAGCACTATACATCTAACACTACCATAGACCTAGTAATGACAGAAGTCTTGTGCACTGGGCCAGTTAGCACTATACATCTAACACTCCCATAGACCTAGCAATGATAGAAGTCTTGTGTACTGGGCCGTCATTTTCTTTTTTGGGCAGGAGTTAGCAACTAAATTGATTGATTGCCGAACATCGTTTCTTTGTTCTTCTTGTAGCACACCAAATCCTCACTCAAGGCTCCTGTACATGCCCCTTCGAAGGCTCCTACTCATCCACCAGAGAGTTCTCATGTCCATGCCCCAGCAAAGGTTCCTTGCCATGCACTAGAAAAGTCTCATGTCTACCCCCCCCCAAGAAGGCTCCTGTCCATGCACCAGAACATTCTCATGTTTGTCCACCATCGAAGGCACCTGCACATTTTAAAAACCCTTACCTTGAATAATTAAAACCCTTACCTTGAATAACAAGAAAATGCCAAAAAAAAAAATTGGGCCCGGGCCCGGCCCTAAATGTTGGGCCTAGGGCCTGGGCTTGGACCGGGCCTAGATATCCCCAAAATCAGGCCCGGCCCGACCCGTTTGCAGCCTCTTTGGCCCGGGCCCTGCCCGATTTGCTGGAGGCCTGATGGGCTGGGCCGGCCCATTTGACACTTCTAGTTGAATTGAGGCAAGCAATTAGGGGGTTCAATAAGTTTAATTTAGGGTTCGGTTGGATTAGGGCATTCAATTTAGGGTTCAATTCGGGGTTCAATTTGTTTAATTTAGGGTTCGTTCGATTAGGGCATTTAATTTAGGGTTCAATTAGGGGGTTGAATAAGTTCAATTTAGGGTTCGGTTAGATTAGGGCATTCAATTTAGGGTTTAAATAGTTTAAATTAGGGTTCGATTCGATTAAGGCATTCAATTTAGGATTTAATTAGGGTTCAATTACTTCAATTAGGGGGTTTTATTACTTCAATTTAGGGTTCGGTTGAATTGGGGCATTCAATTTAGGGTTCAATTAGTTCAATTTAGGGTTCAATTGGATTAGGGTATTCAATTTAGGTTTCAATTAGGGGTTCAATTAGTTTAATTTAGGGTTCGATTCGATTAGGGCATTCAATTTAGGGTTTAATTAGGGTTCAATTACTTCAATTTACAGATTGTCTCATCATAGGGATGGTTACTACTAACAGTCGACTGATTTCTTCATAAATTGTCTCATTATCGTAGGTTATGATTTACAGTGATAAGTCCACTAACGTTTTTGGAAATAATTAGACTAAACGGATACCCAGCAAAATCCCAGCAAAAAAAAAAATTAGACTAAACAGATTAATTTGAAAGAATTATACAGATTCAATGCAAAATCAAGCATGAGCAAAAAATTATCAAACAAATATATAGTGTAGAGAAAATAATTAGGGTGTTGGGAACTTACCTTCTAATGAAGAAGGCACAAAAGCCAGCGGCAGTGGAGGGCGACGGCGTTGGTGGCGTGACGACGGTGGCAGGCTTTTTATGCGGGGGCAGTGCAGTGGAGGGCTTTTAACTTACGGTGGTGGACGGGTCACCGTGGAGGTTGATTGCCAGAGCTCAGAATGGCGGTGGGTGATTTTGAGAGAGAGAAACGGGGAAAGAGAAAGAAGCAGATCTCGGTGTTTTAATCGAGGACTTTTAGCGACGGGAACACCCGTCACTAAAAGTCCATCGGTAAATTTTACGGACGGAAGTTTTAGCGATGGCACAATTCAGTCGCTAAAACAATTTTATAAAACAAGCAAAAAAAACTAATTATGTAAAAAAAGTTTTAGCGACGGTAATTCCGCCGCTAAAAGACCGCCGTAAATACACCGTCGGCCAAAAACTTTTGCCGACGGTTTACTTCGTCGATAATAAGTTTTTAACGACGGACTTTTACCAACGGTGCTATCCGTCGGTTAAAGTCATTTTACCAATGGATTGCCTTCCGTCGGTAAACTCCGTCGCAAAAAATACATTTTCTTGTAGTGTCCCTCCCTCACAATGAGCGGTTTCTTTCACCGCCACTATCCTTCTCGCCTTTGGAACAACCACCGTGTCTCTCTCCATCTCCCTTCCATTGCCACCATCATCTCCCTGTCGGAGGATCCAAACAACAGCCATTAACCTTCCCCACGTGGTAGCATCACACTATATAAGTACACCAAGCCAAAGATTTTTTTATGTGTGAATATGACAATGGTGAGGTCAGCTCAAGGTAGAAGAGAGAGAAGGGACTGTGCAAACAACAACATGCTTTACAAGGATGTAAGGATGAAGAATTAGGGCAAATGGGTGGCAGAGGTGCACCGGGCCAATAGCCACGACAAGATATGGATTGGGTAATATGAGACTTCAGAGGAGGTTGCGAGTGAAGGCTTACAACGGGGCCGTGTTCTACCTCTGTGGCCCGTCGTCAATGCTCAACTTTGTGGCAAACCTGTCTCACATCGCAATGGCGAGGGAGTTCGTGCAGCCGCAGATTCAGATGACTAATTCCAGACACGCTAGTAGGTGCCGGTGGCAATAGAGGAGGTGGATTCACGATAGAGTTTGTGGAGGATCTTTTTTTTGGGGGGGGGGGATTACGACGAGTGTTTTGGGGGGGGGGATGGTTACGGCGAGTGTTATGTGTCAACGAATGGGGGAAGAGTTGGTGGCAATGGCATACCTAATGATGGGGCATTCTATGAGACACCAAGTGTTTGGTCTTTTTAGCGACCTTTTTTTATTTTGTTATACATTGTCATTGTGTTACGGATTATGCATGTGTTTCTCTGCTCCTTTTCCTTTTTGTGTGTGCGCATGTGTGTAACTCTGTGTATAACTGTGTGTGTGTGTGTGTGTGTGTGTGTGTGTGACTTTGTGTGTATGCCTGTTTGGTGTGTGTGTGCAGTAATGTGTGTGGTGTGTGTAGTGTAACTGTGTGCTTGGGGTAGGGGCTACAATTGGGTAATGTGGGTATGTGTGATGGGGGGGAGTGAGAAAGGGGTTGGAGAGAGACAACGAGAGAGCGACTTCTACATGAATTGCTTTATAATATTTTTTTTCACAATGACGATCTTGCCCCTGGGTTTTTTTAACAGCATCTAGCTTCCGTTAATGATAGGACTGATTTGGCTCATTTTGTGAAACTTAGGTACTTAATTGGTATATTTGAATTGTTTGGTACTTAAGTTGTACTGAGGTGATAATTTAGGGAACGGTTTTGGCATTAGCCTTTAACTTTGGATTTCTCTTTCTACACAAGCTTATTTCTAATCAACTTGGTGGTAACGTAAGGGCCATCTTTATCGATCTCTCACATTTTGAAATATAGAGATTCTAAAATACTTTTATTTATTTCTTTGTATAATATACGAAGACCCATCAAAAAGGGGAGATTTAGTAATATTTTGCCCTCAAGACTAGGAAACTCCATGATCTTTTAACTCTGTAGGCCGGTGTTAAGGATAAAATTAATGTTCGAGGCTCTAATACCACTTGAAGCCAATAAAATAACACGGGGGGGGGGGGGGGAAGGGAAGGGGGAATATGGCTTTGGAATTATAATGGGTTATTCAAATTAAACACAATTATATATATATATATATATATATGTATATATATATCAAGATGCTAATTACAAACTCAAACAATTTGAGTTAGTGATACTTGACAAGAAGATTTAAATGTTTCAGCTTGAACTATCATCAAGTCTAAATCCACTTTGTCAAGGAAGTTTCTTGTAAGAATACTAGAATTCACTAGCAACAATTTTTTTTTTGTCAATTTCAAAACACTAACAAATACTTGGTGATATGCCCATACCAAGTACAAGCATTAAATCCACAAGCTGAGTAAAGACTTGACAAACCCAAGTCTTTATCACAAACTTATTACAAATATAATTGTTTGCAAATATACACTCTTAAAAGAAAATAAGTGCAAATGAAGCTCTAGTGCAGTAGATAAATGAGAGAATTGATGATTTAAAGAATTCTTACTATCAAACAATGGATTGCTCACTAAGATGTTTATGTAATGAATGGAGGCTTAGAATATGGTTTCCATGCTACATATGCAGCCCCAAAATATTTATATAGAGATAACATAGCCACGATAGGCATTGAACGTCCCAAAACAGCTAATGTGGTCGATTGTTTTTGCCAATGCGATCACCTGTATACTTCCAAACTAACCTTTGGAGTTCATTCCTCGAAACTAGCCGATGGAATTGAAATTCCAGCAATGCAATCAATTGTATTACCTCACTGCCACAAAATACAGTTGACTGTATTGGTCGGCTGCCTTAAGAAATTACATTTCTTATTTTAGGCATAACTTTCGCTAGAAAATTCGGATTGAGGAGTCGTTTTTATGTTGGAAAGATAGCGAAAAGAATCATAAAAACATGAAAAGATTAGTTGCAAAAAGTTTTTGAAAAAAATCTAAATAAGCACAAACGTTCATCCATTTATCAGGAAATACACTTGTTTGAAAGATTATAAACTCACATGCAATGAACAAGATATCTTAAGATCATTTTAGGCCATAGTCATCAATCTAAACATCAAACCATAAGTTACATAATAACCAAGATTAATCACAATTGAAAGTAACTTAACTTATGTATTTTTTGTTGCTCTTTGACATGAGACTTGATGACGCTTCATAGCATCTCCACCATAGCTTTACGCTTCTTTGGTTTTAATCTATAGGGTTAATTATATCAGCGTCCCTAAGATTTGAGAGTAATTACAATCGAAGACATTAAATTTTGAAAAGTAATAGATCGTCACCACAAACGTTAAAAAGGTAACACTTCTGTCCATTCGTCAAGTATTCGTCCAAACAGGGTACTTTTTTGTGATGTCACCAATACATATTCTGAAAATGACAATAATACCCTTATATTTTGTATACATGATATATTACTATCGAAAATCTAAAACCTTGATTTTTCAATTAGTGTTAAGAACTTAATTTTTAAACAAATGGGTTTCTCTCTCTAAATATTTTTAGAAACCATAACTTTTCTCTTTCCAATTCTGAAATTTCAGCCACCCCTCCCTCGCTGTACCGGCAGCCCCCTCCCTCACCTTACCTCAACACTGACAACCCCTTCCCTCAGCCCATCCCGACAGCAACCACTCCTTCACCCCACCCTGTCGCTAGCCCCCGCTCACCCCACCTTGCCAGCAACCCCTCCCCTATCCCACCTCACCGGTAGTCATCTCCCTCACTCCACCCTGGCGGCTGGCCCTCCCTCACCCCACCGTGCAGGTAGCCCCCTCCCTCGCCTCGGCCACCACTGTATGGGTTGTGGCATTTCTAGCACCTTCAAAATAAAAATGAAAATGTGATTGCATTGTCAGCAATTGCCAATTGGGTTCTCGGTGAGGCAGGAAAGCTGGGCTTTTAATTGGACAATTGTGTTGGCCACAGTGATGGCCACCATTTGTCTACTTTTGCAGCAAAATAGAGTGAAATGTAAAATAGTTTGATGGAAATGAAACAAATGGTAAAATGGTTTGATTATAAAACCAATATTGGGTTTTTCATTCTGCATAGTTGGTTTCTTATGGCCTGCATTTTTGGCGGCAATGGCCTCGATGGCGGAGGCGGCTAGTTGGGGAGATAAAAGGGGTGGCATTTCAAGAAATTATATTTTAAGTCATGGGCATTATGGTCATTTTGACCATTCCATTTTGTATTTGGGTATTCCGTTAGGTCAAGGACATAAGTGCCTATTTTTCAAACTTATAGACACGGGTGCAGTTTCACCATAATTTCAGGGACATAGGTGTAATTAATTCTAATCTATATATCCAATTTCTCAAATGTGTCTTCATGAGTGTGTGTGTGTATATATACTTAATAAGAATCCACTCAAAGCACACATTTGAATATAATCAATTTGTAGTTATCATCAAAATAAGATGTAAGCGCTTGCTATCCAACCATATGCCTAACAATTACTACTAGACCAGAGTTCCGGCAGCCTAGCCCAAGATCAAAACTAATTAAGAAGATTTTGGTTTAATTAGTTCGGTCGGGTACGTAGGCTACTCAGCTTCTGGATGCCGAGTCCAAACAAATAGCACATGAGATTCTTCCTTTTTCAATAAAAATCATCAAAATGAACAAAACTAGTAAAGACTTATTTGGGGTATGATGAGGTTCTTAATGCCCTCTCATCTTATAAGTAAGTCCGCAAATCTGAATCCTATGTTACATGAATACTTCAAAATGCGTGAAGTACCCGTGTCGGACACTCGACACTTGGACATGGGTATGAGATACGTGTCCGATACATCCAGTAGGATATGCCACTAGGAACATATGTTATGGTGTTTCTTGTAGTTTGTTATTACTTTGAGTTGATACCAGCTTTAAATTAAAACGATATGTGTGTCATAAAACACTATATAAACTAAGGAATAAGTAAGAAACAAGAATTGGTAAGAATATTTTGCCGTGTCCCCGTGTCTTGAGTTTCAAAAAATAGACGAATCCAATACTTGGGACACGTGTCTTATTTGGACACTCGTATCGAGTCTATGTAACATAGTCTGAATCTCTGATGAGGTCCTTAATGCCGGCTCAACATATAACTACATTGCGACTAAGAGACTATTCATTCTGTGAATGCAGATCGTCATACCTGCATATTACACAACCCAGCCAATCTGCACCTGGTTGATGACTGTAAAATTAAGAGTGCAGGATAAAGGCCATTCTCTGATATCACTCAAGGGAGAGTTATCAACGGCATAACGAGCAAAAAATGAAAATAAAAATGGCCGAGATGGACGAATGGATAATGAGCAGAGTTGGACAAGCATGGATTGCAGTGGCCGATTTTTGTTTTTGATTAGGTGGAATACAGGAACTAATGGTAAAGAGTTTCATGCTTCTGACTTATAAGATATCACCACGTCGTATCATGATGTGTGTCAAATACCTTTGATAATGCCTAGCACTAATCAGTTCTAAGCAAAATTCGAACCAGCGATCCTCTTGAGCTAAACCGAAAATTGAAATATAATACTCTACATAGGAACTAACTAAAAGATAAGAAAATGGAAAGACGAAGGACATGTTTGAAACCCTTCTGAGTTTTCAATTTTTTCTTTTAGTAAAACTGAAACCAAAAGTACTTTCATTTTTTTATAAAACTAGTGGATTGTTTGATTGCACTTTTGTCTACTTTGATATTTGCTTTTGCTCGTTTAACTTATTTTATTTTAATTTTCTTCTGCTCAGCAGTCATCACTGCCAGCCACCAATAACAAACCACCACTAACGTAATCTCTCTGCCACCGTCCAACCACTACTATTATTTTCTTCCATGTTCAATTACCTTATCAGCTTGCTAGAATTTTCTCATTAATTAAAAATCGTATGTTGAGTTTTAATTGGTGAAGTCGAATATTGTAGGGTAAAAACACAATAATGATGGCAAAGAAGTTGTCGATGTGAAGACAAAATATGCTTATAGGTGAATGGGTTTGATTGACTTGGAAATGGCTCGCACATATCCATGAGGTTAGAATTATAGATCGATGGGAAGAATTTGGTGGTTGTGTTTGTTGCAAGGATAGTGGTGGTCAGTATAATGGCATAATTATGGGGACAATATGATGACGAATCAAGAAAGGAGGGTGGGGTGGGGGGTACGAATGCCAACATTGTTTATGGTGGTGGCGTCTGTGGGTATTGTTGGTGGTAGTGGCAGTGACTGTGACTATGATGGTCGGGTCGTTATTGTGGCTTTGTGTGCTTATGACATTGGTGGTGGATACCAAATGAGTGGCGGTCGTGACCGATAGTATTGATGAAGATGAAACGAAGGAAAGTGACTCCAGATATTTGGTTGGTGGCTGTGGCAGTAAATGAATGTCTATGGTGGTTGGCGGTATTGGTGCACGGATTTGGCATTTGGTGGTGGTAAGTTTTGTTGATAGAAATAAGAGGAAATAGAAACTTAAAATGTCTTAGGATGCATCGAATAAAAGTTGAAAGATAAATATATTAAATGTAAAATTAAAATTGCTAATTTTGTAAAAATTTCTAATATTGAAACCAATTGATAATACCAAAAAAAAAAAAAAAAAACCAACGCCACTTAGCTTAATAAGTTACAAAAATCTCGCCTAACCAAGATTAATTCTTGAGAGAAATTTGCAATAAAAGCCAGATTTGCACAGAGCCAACCTTTGTCTCCCTAACTGACGCAGTCCCGTCCAGCACCATTTCCAATAGACGACCAGACCACCTTCCCCTTTTCACACCGGGGGGAAGAAGGGGGTGAGGCGAGGTGGTAGATGGACCCCACGGCCTCAAGAATCTGACGGCAGAAAAGAGGTTAAACAGTGAGTCAGATCAACGGCGACGAATGAATTGTGGAACTCACACGTAGGCTTTATCATCCAGTCATTTGTCGAAACGTACGTTTCCGTTTTCTGGACAAGTCGCCGTGCACTCGTTTGTCTTCCCACACTTGGACACTACTACAAAAAGGCAAGTCATGATAAGGGGGACGAAAGAGACCCGGAGCCCTCCCCTTCATCAGCTCACCCCCATTCCCCTCTCTATCTCCAAGGGTTTCTCTCTCTAGATTTCTTGATTGATTCATTCATTCACTCTGTGGTGTCCGTCGCCACTGCTCGATCTGTTCACATAAAGTCACTCCACTCACTCTGTGTCACCGACACCTGTTTAGCCTGCATGTAAGAGAGAAAAAAGCTGAGACCGTAAAAGGGTGAGGGGGGGAGAGCGTGTGTTGTTCTTATCATCATTTTTGGATTTCTTAGTTGCCATTGCAAACCCTAGATTTAAAGTTTTGGGCATCTTTCCCTAAATGGGTTTCCCCAGATCTGACTCATTTAGCCCTTTATAGGTTTACCACATACTACCAGTACTCTTTTTTTTCCCCCTTCTTTCCTTGCCTTGCCATTTTTGGCTTGAAAGCTGACAGAAGAGAGTGAGCACACAAGATGCAAATTGTATAAACCCTGTATACCGTTGCTTTTGCGTGCTCACTGCTCTATCTGTCAGCTTCGTCCTGCCGGCCGGAATTCTCATCTTTCCCTCCGGCCACATTTTCTCATTCTAAAAATAATAACCTACATCGATCTGTATGATTATTTTTGTTTGCTTTTCTTATCTTTTTGGGTTTGGGTGTGATGGTGGTTGGAAAATCACTTGAGATTGTAAGTGCTCGGCACTAGTGTTTATTTGCTTATGCTTGAATTTTTTTATTGATTATAATATTGTTTAGTAGGGTTGTTAGTAATAAAATAGGTTGAAAGCGTGACTTTTCATGGTAAAGGTAGCCCTAATTACTGTGCTAATTTAACGGAAAACTGCATTATTATTGGACTGCTACTCCATAACACGTTATCTGTGGGATATAGGATGGTCCTCCACCTCCACAAGAAAACCCTTCTCTTTCTCTTTTGACCTGCTTTTGATTCTTGCGCATGCGCTGTGTGCCCAGAGTATTTGGGTTTCTGGTTGGAATTTGTTCTTTTCCGCATGAATCTAGGCATGATTTTGTACTTTGCTGTATCTTTTGTTTTGGTTTCACCTGAATTTATAGTTTCAATCTTGTTGCCTTTCGTCCCACTCTAAATGCGTAGGGAGTTTTTTTCCATACTCTTCCTTCTCTCCTGCATCGGTATCTTGTTGCTTGTGAGCTTTAATTAGTGGGGTTTTGTGTATTTTTTCATATGAATATGCTTTGGCCGGTTAGGATAAGACATTAGTAAAATTTCGTGGCTGTAGCAGATTTTCCTTTCGTTGTTGTTGCTTTTTGATCTGATATACTTGCCTGGTTTTCATGTGATAAAAGAGCCGTACTAGCATGATTACTTAGTGTTTGTATCCTGGTGCTAGAAATTATTTTTCGCTTTTGTTCTCTCTCTCTCTCTCTCTTGCCTCTCAGCATTTGCAGATCGGAAAGAATTCAGTGGTCATGGAGATAACACTGTTTGAATGTATGTGCGACAAGGTTCTCTTCAGTTATGAAAGCACATGATTTAACAGAATTTTTTCACTCTCTTTGTTTGATTTTGCATGTTAACACTTGGTTTTATCTTATACTTCTCTTTTCCATTGTGAACATTTTCTATTTTCTTTTACCTTTCCTTCCTCTCTTTTCAAAAGTGTGAAGACATTTACATCTTCTCATATTTACTTCAACTTGTAGCGAAAAAGCCAAGCGTTTCTTTCTGAACTTCATCTCGGTTACATATACTTGGCTCTTACTGGAGTTAAAGGGCAAATGAGGAGGCAAAAAGAGGTATTTGAAGTTTTACCGCTGATCAGCTTTATCGAAATATGAGTATCTTTTTTCTTCGTTTAAGTAATCCTCTTTTCCTCTTTATGTTGGGTTTTCATCCGTCACTTATGTATTTAGCACTAACTAATTAGCTCAATTATAAGTAACACGTTGCTTTGCATTCAGACATCTCTGATTCATCTTGTTGGCAAGTTGAATTTTAGGCTAGGAGTTTTATACTGTAGCGGTCAGACTAATTATAGTCAATTTCGAAGGTTGAATTCAGATTGAGTGCACGCTGCGGATTCGTGGACGAAATTGCTTGCAACCCTTCAGCTATTTTCTATTTTTTTATTTGTTCTAATCTAGACATTTATAATGTGCATTTTGGCTCATTGATTGTGGATTTCATGTTGAACTTATAGTAGAGGGCCTCAGGCACGTGATGCATTCCTAGCTGTTATGAAATCTCTTGACTGCAAACTAACACGATCTGGTTTTGGGAAGTCTTTATTCTACGCATAGCTGAAATTGTCCAATTTTCTTCTTCAATAATAATAAGAAGCATGCAAATTGATAAAAACACTTCCAGCCTTGTATTGACTAGCTATGTGTTGGTGGACGAGGTCTCTTGGATGACTTTATATTTTGGGAGATTTTGAGTTAATGTTATTTTAGAAGCTCTGAATTAATGATTTGACATGTGTTGTGATGTAGCAGGTTAATGATCCGGGAGTTCGGAGCGATTACCTTCTTCAAAAAGCTCTAATGGGTAAGCTACATAAGCAAGATGTGGTAGCATCGCCCTTTGTAACGATCGAGGCTGGTAAGTCCATCGGTCCACACCATTGTTCATTTACCATAGAAGATTCAGCAGCTACAACGGCCCCTACTTGCCTTTAACTGGTATTCTTAAAACTTCTAACATATATCTCATAAGGTCGTAAAAGAAGAAAACAATCATTTGCCACTTCTGCGAGTTAGAATTTTTTTTTGTAATAGAAAAGGCATGACATGCTTCTTGTTTGAGGTTGATGAGAAACAATTTTTGGCATGCAAGATATTGTTTCAGGCATCCAAGTTTAAGTTTGTTGATGCCGTTAACAGCTGTTGGCCATATTTAAGCATTGCTGTGCATTAATTAGACACCATCATGTGGTCTTTGCTAATTTCTGTCATGTTTAGCAAGATTTGAATCCACCTTTGCTCTGAAACTATGAATCTTCTGGGTGTGGCCAATATTTTTTGATTATACGTCTACTGCTAGAAGAATATGCATCCATCAGGTTTGTTGTTGGGGTCAATACCACAGTTGATTGAGGAACTCTCTCTTTCTCTCTCTCTCTCTCTCTCTCTCTCTCTCTCTCTATATATATATATATATATATATATATAACCCCCCCCCCCCCCCCCCCCGCGGCGTGCGCGGTGTGTGGAACGTTTAATTTTCTTCTAGTTTCACAGTTATATATAGTCTGCCTTGAAAAGTTCTATTCTCTTCTACCTTTCAATTTTATATCTTTAAAATTAGATATATTAGCTTGGCAGTGGATCACTTTTCAACTTGGTGCTAGTTGCTTTCCTTACTGGGGCTTATAATCGTCAACGCTGGATGCTACTGTACTGTCTAAGGCAATGTTCCCTCATCTTTTGCTCGTTGGTGCCACCTCCACCTTTGTTCTAAATATTCGGTTCCTTACTCTATTCTTCCTTGTGTTGGCTGCACTTTCACCCAAATCAGTCGCGTTTTAAAAGCCTAAGCTACTCTTTTGAAGTTGTATCCATAGCCTGCCCAGATAGAAAATTCAAGCAGCAGCACATCATCCAATGTTGTATGCATGCTTGACTATATTGGAGTGGTTAGATTAAATGGTGAGTATTGTAGTGTCAAGTGGGTATGTCTGTAAACTGCATTTCTGTCTATTCTGACAGTTTCTTTTAGCATATACTGAATTTCGCCTCTCTGATTTCCGTAACTCAAGTTCACAGGAACATTCTATGGTACTCCTTGCTTCATTTTTAAAGAATAGCAAGTGCCTGCGTTTTGTTTCATTGGAACATATAAACTTCTGCTGACCAATTTTTACTAAACCTTTTATCTTCTTTATATTTGTACCTTAACTATGATCAACTTTTAAGAGTAAAAATAAATCCTTGGACTGGTCAAAGAGTTAGAGAGGTAGAAGCAATTATTATGTTGTGATAAGTCACGATTTTTTGTTTGTTTGTTTGTTTTCTGATAAAAAAATATGCTGTAGTTATTCTGTTTCAGAAATAAGGCTTGAAGAGGAAGTGAAATTGTTTGGCAGATGTGTTACCATATCAGGCGTTCAGAAAAGGGTTATTATGTAAAGCAGCCTAAGGTATGCGTTTCATTCACTCTTTTAAGACTTCTCTGACTTAACTAGTTATTTGGTACCATAAGCATATATATTTGCTTAACATTCTGACTGCACTTGGAGAATTTATCATACTTCATAGTCCTGGTGAAAACTTCTCACCGAAATACATTTTCCCTTTTGTTTGCTAAAACATGTAAAGAAAAGGAAAGAATAAAAAAAAATTGGTTCTTTCTTTTGGGTTCAATATGCCAAACGAATGTAGGGCATAGTTCATTGCCTTTATACAAGGACTAAGATGGGTTCCTCTTTATCTGCGTCGATGATCAAATGATTAGAGGAATGCACCTAAACTTGAGAGTTGTATGTATGTTATCCTCTTCGCAGCTCCATCTAGAGTATCACAACTAAGCAAGATCTTGATTAGGAATCTCATGACTGCAAATTAACAAGATCTGTTTTCGAATGTCTTTATTCTATGCCTAACTCTAGTTATTCAATTTTCTTCTCCACAATAATACGAAGCATGCAAATCAATAAAAACACTTACCAAGCCTTGGATTGGTTAGTGGACGAGGACTGTTGGATCGTAAAACTTCTAACATATATCTCATAAGGTCGTACAAATAGAAAACAATTTTTTGCCACTTCTGCTACCTAATATTGCTTTTGAAGAGAAAAAGCATGACATGGCTTCTTGTTTGGGGTTGATGAGAAACAATTTTTGGCATGCAAGATCATGTTTCAGGCATCCAAGTTTGAATTTGTTGATGCCCTTACCAGCTGCCATATTTAGCAATTTCTGGGTTTTAATTACACACCATCGAGTGATCTTGTTAACTACTGTCATGCTTATTATTTAGAAAGATTTGAATCCACCTTTGGTCTGAAACTATGAACCTTCTCGGTGTAGCCAATATTGTTTCGATTATACCTCTACTACTAGAAGAATATGCATCCATCAGCTTTGTGGTTGTGGTCAATAGCACAGTTAATTGAGGAACTCTCTCTCCCTCCCTCCCTCCCTTCTCCCTCTCTCCCTCCACTACAAGAAACATGAGCTTTGGCGACCGCTTTAAAGGCAGAAATACGGTCGCCAACTTGTTTTAGCAACAGCAAAAGGCGGTCACGGTCGCTAAAGACCAGGTCGCTAACTTTAGCGCGGTCAATAAAATGGTAGCTAGAGGTCAGGTTGCTAAACTTTAGCGACCGTATTTAATTATCGATCGGTAAATTTAGCGACCGCGCTGACCAAATTTAGTGACTACCTACACGGTCGATAAATGTTTTTAAATTTTAAAATGTTTTTGTATTTATCTACTGCGGTGTTCAATTTTAGCGACCGATCTTGCGGTCGATAAATACTTTTTTAATTTAAATTATTTTAGCGACCATGTTTTCCAATTTAGCGACTGATCATGCGGTCGCTAAATATTTTTTTAATTTAAATTTTTTCATTTGGCGACCGCCATATCTAGTTTAGCGACTACAATATATGGTCGGTAAACCTAAGTTATGCTTTGAAAGGTCTGTTTTGACCTCCTGTCTAAAACATGTCCAAACCTTGTTCGCACATTCAACAACCTATTCAAAACCAATTTGCACATTCAACTAACTTTTCCAAAAACAAATCGCACATTCAACTTGTTGTACACATCCAAAAAAAAGTCCCTCATTTATTTCAATACGTCAATCCCAAACCATGCACGTAAACAAAGCTTTACATCATCAAACTATAAACATAGGCCACAAAAATCACGTCAAAGTGACAAAGAAAAATGTCAACTCTCAGATACATGCATAGTCTTCAACCAAAATTAGAAAAATGAGTCATGTATATGTTCATGAGCTACACAACTATAATGGACCACAAAAACTTACTAGTCGGCTAACCCATAAACCTCGTCATCATCATATTCTTCATCCCTTATTGAAGGCACGTTCGATCCAACAATATCCTCTCTGCCTTGAGAATTGCTGGCACTAGGCACAATATCGCTCTGCATGAAGCCATACAAATAATTCAACACAATTATATTAATACCTTATCCACACTGATATAATCAAATCAATATCACAGACTAAATGACCACGTTACATAACTACTTTTTTTTTAAAGAAAATTATGAGAAATATATACCAATAAGTTAATTAAAGAGGCCAACATCCCTAGCCTCTGGGATTAAAAAGCAAAATAAGTCTAATAAGCTATACAAACATGGATGACAACCTCATCCTATAAGTACAACAGAGTAAAAAGTAAAAAGATAACAAAATAAAAAAAATATACCAAAAATACAGAACCAAAAACAGAGTTCTAAACAAATTAACCTATCTAACACTAAAAAAGACAAGATAGAGCCACAAACAACAATCAATCCAAAAATAATAACAATCTACTAGCCATAATCCCAGAGCCAGACACCTATCACCGCCACTGCCACGTCACCTATACTGGAATCGCCACGCCGACGTCGGAATCTTGAGCATCTCTATCCACCATCACATAGTTGCCGAGCTCCAAAGAGCACCAATTACGTACCACCAGACTTCACCTCATAAACATCTGAGCTAGAACACCCCTACCCAAGACGCTAACAGACCACCAACATCCGCCAACAGCAGTCGCCTCAGCAGCAAGATCAACCCTCCTCAGCCACCAACTAAACCGAAGAACAAATTACGGGTGCAGACACCACTAACACCAAGAACAACCGTTTAACACCTTTTAAAACAAGGGGAAGGGGAAATTAACTAGGGGAAGGGGAGAAACCCTAAAAGAACCCTTGAAACTAGATTCACCCACACATTACCAGACCACGGTAGTACCCACAAAACACCCAAAAGGAAGCTAAGAACGGATCCAGGCAGCCAAAATTGAAACGGCACAAAGAGAGCCAAACTGTAATCACCAAATTCAAACCAGTTGAAGCACACAAGGAGATCCCTCTACCTGCACACGATCAATTGAAACCTAGTCTTGAAAATAGGATAGAACAACTGACCCAACGGCACCCTCCTCACACACAAGTCCAACAACCCAAAACTCAAATCACCCACTAGATCCCTAACAACATCACTCCGAATCATTCCCTAAACAGCCTCTGCCGATCAACGAATCAGCCAAACAAAGGTAAGTTAAAATGACTATCGGCCGTCTTCCAAGCCACAACCACCCAGATCCAAATAACCAACCCGAAAAAAACACACATAAAAACCTACGCTACCACGTCACCAACCCCGACAGAGGCTAAGTTTGAGGGAGTAAGAGGTGGACACGGGGAAGGGTTTGACTTGATTTTTTTTATCGCCTCTCACAGAGAGAGAGAGAAAGAGTCTGTTCGTAAAGGATGTACAATACATAACTACTTAAGAGAATTTGTATTACCTGATGTCTGGCCCCCGGCATAATAAAACCTTGTTGGATCATCATCACAATTATTTCTTCAACAAGTATGTCTGAGCATTCTTTCTTCGTCTCCTCTGTCTAAGCCGTCTTTTTTTGTCTCTTCAAACTTATAACCACTACAACTGGTCGCATCTGATGACTATTGTCTACCTAGCAATGAACATACGACTTGACGAGGGCGGCCGAAGATACAGTCCTTCTTAGGACCTCTTGTAGCTTCTGTCCACAAAGAGATCTTGTCCACTGCTTGGTTACCATCTACCTAGGAGTTGGTCTAAACTTTTTCCTTATATGCATTATTTCTAAGAAAGTAATAAATGTAATAGGAATGCAACTGGTCGCAACTAATAAGGATACAATAAGAATGCAAAAGTGAAGAATAGTTGATTGCTCACCTCAAACTGCTCTGCGCTCTCAGAAATCCACTTCCCATCTTTATTATTGTGTGTGACCTCAAAGCCTTGGAGCATTGTAGGGGGCTTTTTGTCAGGGTACTTCTCCTCTCAGATTCAAATTGTGCACAACATATGGACATGATCCAACACTATGCTTCATCTTCTTCTCACTACTTGCCATATCCTTGCCTCGCTCACAGAGCTTGGCTTGTTCAGCTGTACACCAATGATCCACCAGTTGTCCCCACATATTTGAGAAGTACTTGGGATTGAAGTCCCTGACCATAGAAATATAATCTTGTTAGCCCGAGCAAGAGCATGCTACCTTGCATTGAGCATCTATGTCTTGTAATTTTCTGTACAATGCCACTCCTTGCCCTGCCTCCCAAGTTCTTGGTCTCCATCGGACTCAAATTTGAAGTGGTCCTGAATATAATTCAACACAATTTCAAACAAAATTAGCAAGAAAAATTCAGTAACAATTTACTTCTAAAAACCAAATAAAGCAATAAGAAATAGACGATCTTTACCAAGAACTTCCTCCAGACAAGTTCCTTGTCAAGTTCGGTCCACGCCTTCCATGTAGGATAAGGCCTTGGGAGGTAGACCTTGATAATAGGACCAATTTTGGTCCTAACGCAATCTTCAACAAAGCTAATTAAGTTGTATTACAAGAGATACGTCAATCCCAAAAAAACAAAGCATAGCTAGATAGGTTAGCTAAAATATAGTAGGAATTGAGCTTTGAAAATTAAAAACATACTAATTGTTGAGGACATAAGCAGTAATTCTCTGATTCGGGATGGCTGGAAGAGGTATCCCAAATTTGAGGCCTCTATGTACACGTGTAGTAGAAGCTACAAATGATGAAAAGAAAGACATTATATATTTTGCATTAACTATGTTATAACAACAAAATATTACTGTCTCTCCCTGCACTGAAGCTACTAAAGACATCGGCTGCTCATCAGTAGCGTCGTCATCAATCCTAAGGAGGGGGCTGACTAGGCCGAAGCAAGTCCGCAGTGGCCTCCTCCAAGATCTTGGGGTGCACTACATCTCGACATATTTACAAAAAAGCACTTGGGAGTAACATAAGAAAACATCAACGATAGATATCATAACTAAAAGCAATTGATATGTTTGCAGTTTCAAATATAGTTCACTTGAATAATAAAAGACTTAAGTACAAAATTCAATTGATAACAATGTTAATTTAACTTTATATAGTCAACCACATTCAGTAATAGACAACTCAATTTAAATAATAAATACCATAAGTGCAAAAGTAGATTGATAAAAATATTTTTGCTTTCCACAGCCAATCACTATCAGTAATAGATAATGGAATGTCTTACTCCTCCTTGTCATCTTCGTTCCCTTCATATTCATCTTCATCTTCTTTTTCATTCCCAGGATTTGTTAATACCACTTCCTCATCGTATTCACTGTATGTTATATAGTATCGTCATTATATTATGTTCTTGAACTATGAGAAGGAAGATATATACACAACTACTTACACTATAAATGGTGCAACTTCATTGCAATTCATGAGAGCGTACAATATTGCGGCCATATGCTCTTCGTCAGATAGATATCGGCCACTCCTTGCTCCAAGTGCATGACCAAGATGCATGAATATAGAAAGACACTCTTCTAATTCTATTTAACACTATTATCATTGCGACTAAGCCGATTCATCTTTGTATCAGCATCAAGCTCAAAGTAAAGGGAGCAGAAGTTTGTAAGCTCCTAGAGCATGTAAGCCTCTACGATTGAACCTTCAACACGCGCTTTGTTACGCACCTTTTTCTTAAGGTCAAACATATACCTATATAAGAAATAAGTCATTTTCATTGAACAACGCATGTGTGCAAGTGTGAAATACAGTTTAAAGATGGATGAGTGACATCACCTTTCAAATGGATACATCCATCGATGCTGTACAGGTCCACCCACTCTAGCGTCATATGATAAGTGAATAGTCAAATGCTCCGTCAAATCAAAGAATGGCGGGAAAAAGATTTTCTCTAGCTTGCACATTGGCTCAATAATGTTTTTCTCAAGAATTTTAGCATCACTCTCTCAGAGCACCTTTGAGTACAAATCGCGAAAAAAATGGTTAAGTTCGGTCAATGCTTCATTACTGGCTTCGACAAGAGGTCACGAAAGACAATTGGTATAAATCTTTCCATGAATATATGACAATTGTGACTATTTAAACCATAAAACTTACAATCAACAAGGTTGCAATAACGTGATATATTCAATGCATAGCGATCTGGTAGCTTCAAGTGTTTAACTCACTCACACACTGTTGTATCTACTTTTTATCCATTGTATATATTGCCTTAGGTAACACCATCTTATCATTAACCATTTGTGGATGTAATTCACCGTATACCCATCATCTACATATCTCTTCATACTTTTAGGTGATCTTTTGATTTGCCATGGACATTCATGACTGTGTTAAATACATTTTCAAAAATATTTTTCTCTATGTGCATAACATCAAGTTTGTTGCGGAGGAGGAAGGTCGGCCAATAAAGAATTCCAGAAATATGCACATTTTCTTCTGCCTGTGCGTTTTTCCAAAGTCAGGAAGTTTTAGACTAGCAGCACATTTTCTAAAATGTACCGCATCCATTCAAGGTCCTTTACGCAGATATACACTTCATCCCAAGACAATCTATCACATGTTTTAACATGACGCTCCACAGTTTTATCAAACTTATCTTTTTTTTTCTTGAAATGGATTATTAGGCAGTAAGAATTGTCTGTGACACCCCCAAAAGAAGCCTTTCCCCTGTGCTTTAAGGTGAAAGCCTTTCTCACTTCTATACAATAAGGACATGCCAACCAACCATGTGTACTGCACCCTCACAACATACCGTATGTAGAGAAGTCATTGATAGTCCACATGATTACTACCCTCAGGTGAAGTTCTATTTAAGAGATGTATCAAATGCTGGGGTTCTAACTTCCCAGAGAATTCTTAACTCATCAATCAAAGGCCGTAAGTATACGTCTATATTTCTATCAGAGCTCGTAGGTCCAGGAATGAGTAATGAAAAAAATATGAACTGCTCATTCATGCACATATCTGGAGGAAGGTTATGCACGACAATGATCACAGGGCATGTAGAGTAAGGTGTTCTAGATTTCCCAAAAGGATTAAAATCATCAGTAGCGAGGCCAAATCGTACATTGTGAACCTCTGCAGCAAAAGATGGGTGTCTGCGATTAAATTCTTTCCATGCCTCTCTATCGGCAGGGTGTCTCAATAAATCAGGAACTTTGTTGCGGACATTGATATGCCATCTCATGTATTCTGCTATTTTGCAAGAATAATATAACCTTTGAAGCCTTAGTGTCAGTGAAAAGTGTCGCAATATCTTCCATGATATCTTCCTTTTTTCCCACTGGTTGGTTTATACCTTGCGTGGCCACAAACCGGACACTCATTCAAGTTATTGTTATTCTTCCAGAATAAGATACAATCATTATTATATGCATCTATCTTCTCGTACCCCCAGAGTTTCATCATCATTTTCTTAGCACTATAGTACGTGTCAAGCAACTTTTTATCCTCTGACAACATTTCTTTATTAAGCTTCAAAAAAGCATCAAAACCTCTATTACATAGACCATACTTAGACTTTAAGTGTAGCATCTTACTTACAAGAGATAACTTGGTGTGCTTCGTACTTCCTTTCCATATTAGCTCTTCAGAGTCTTTTAACAATTTATAAAACTTCTCAGCACTAGGGTTTGGCTCTTCTTCCGCATTAGGATTATGATCATTAAAAAGGTTATCCCAGTTAATTCCACTAGGCCCAGCTTCCATTATCATATGTTGATGTTGAGAAAATTTTGGAGATCTCTAGGACTATCTTGTCTGACCTCAGTGGGCACCTCAACTGACACCCTCAGAATTGGTTCCCTATGTTGAGTCTAATTCGTATAATTATTCATAAAACATCTATGGAACATATCATAAGTTTCATCGTCAGGTGTTTTCCAACTTAACAGCTAGCAATCATTGCACGGACATTTAATCGTACCGTCATCCACAAAGTCTCGTCGATTCAAAGTGAAGAGAATAAACATATTCACTGCTTGTCTAAACTCTTCCGATACCTCAATCCCACTTGGAGCAATCCTGCACTGCATCCAACTTCTATCCACTGACATGATATATATCTCTTACTACTGAGCGAACCTATACAAGTCGAGTTCCAATTTAACCTTCAATTTGGAAAAAAAATATATTGAGTAGTAACTTACAAATAAACATAAAAAGCTAAAGATTAACTAAAATGAGAATAATGTACACCACATACTTAATGGACTAAAATCTACAAGTTCGTAATTAATTAGGACTTCAATGCTCACTCACGTTTTGTTTCTTGAAAAAGTTAGAATATTGTTAGAACTAGTCTTTTGATGATGGTTATTTAGCGGTCGGTATTGGTTATTTAGCGGTACCCATTCTAGTACAAAGCATAAGGCTATTGAGTGTAGAGCTGCTTTGAAGGCAAAAGAATGAAGATCAATAATTAGCCGACTTCAATGCAGAACCAACATCTTTTGCCCTTATGGTTACTCCCTATGTTTCATAATCTTTATCCCCTTACGGCTTTTGAGCTTGAACAAGTAAAAATTGAACTAAACTTGATTACTAACTAGTAATCAGAAAAGTACTTGTTTGGAAGTCAAACTGCGCAAGAAAAACTAGGAAATGGAGGGAGTATTATATCCTTTTGGGTAAGTGGAAGTAGATCATAATTCACATTGGCGTACTCGTCCAGTACCGTACACCGCATTTATTCATGGTCACACACAAACACAAACTACATTATATCCAAACAAGCTAAACGCAAATTAAATAAACCCTAACTTCAATTGTAGGCTAATGCAAGTACGGATAAATATGAAATTACAGGTTAAGCAACCCTTACCAACAATGATGGAGCTAAATGAAAGGTAAAACGGGGTAAATAAACAACTAACCTCTCTCTATTTCTATGCATGTGCGTGTGATTGTTAAGTAATTTAAGAAATCAGAGATCAAATTACAAAACAAACCTAGCCACGGATGTTTGATTGGGCTTTGACAGCATTGTTTTATTGTGGTGTGCAATGGTCATTAAACGGCCAATAATTGTTGCAACCGTGGGCGATAGCAACGTGGTGAAATCGAGGGCGAGTGATGAGATGGCAATTGGCGGCAATTAGGGCAGAACGGGGGAAGATAATAAGGTGGAGGTTGCGGTGGCGGGTTCGCGGTGAGGTGAGCTTGCCGGTGTGGGTGGGTTCGGGGAGAGGCGGCCTTCCTTCGCCGACGGCTGTAGGGTGGTTGGGAGAGGGGAGGCGGCTCTTGGGTAGGCAGAAGAAAGAGAGATTAGGGCAGACCGTAAATTAGGTTTTATACCTTCTATTTAGCGACCGCGCACTACGGTTGCTAAAAGCAGTCACTAAATTTAGCGACAGCTTTTCGCGACTGTAACGATAGTCGCTAAAATTCACAAGTGCCGTAACGGTCGCTGAAAGTGGCCATTAAAAATACGCGCCAAAATTTTTTTTGACCCTACCAGATTTCGATTATACTTACTAACTGTTGCTAAAGTGTAGTTTAGCAACCGCCAAAAAAGTGGTTGCCAAATGTGGTTGCTAAAGGGTCAGTTTCTTGTAGTGTGCTCTCTCTCTCTCTATTTATACGCAAACACACATCGAATTCCTTCGATTTCTCTGTGGAACATTTAGTTTTCTTATAGTTTTACAGTTATAATCTGCTTGGGAAAAGTTCAATTTTCTTCTAGCTTTCAATTTTGGGTATGACTCAATGGGTCTCTTTTCTGTTGGATACTGTGTTGAAGCTTCAAGAGTGGTCTATGCGCCATTGCATATCCTTACCAAGTGTGAAACAATCAAAATTAGTTGTATGAGCTTGGCACTAATCACTTTCTTGAACTTGACACTGATCGCTTTCCTGACTGGGGCTTCAAAACATCGATGTTGAATGTGACCTTATAATTTGAAGAAATGTTCCTTCATCTTTTGCTTGATGTTGCCACCTCAACGTTTACTCTATTCCTTTTTTTGTGTGGCTGCTCACACACACAAAGCAGTCGCACGTTAAAAGTCTAAGCTACTCGTATGAAGTTGTATCCATAGCCTGCCCAGATAGAAAATATAAGCAGCAGTACACCATCCAATGTATTCTTGACTATATTGGAGTGGTTAGATTAAAACGGTGAGTATTGTAGCATCAAGTGATCGTGACTGTATGGATATGTCTTTAAATTGCATTCCTGCCTATTCGGACAGTTTCTTTTAACAAATGACTAATTTTGCCTTTCTGATTTACGTACTGCACCCCACTCAAGTTCACACGAAAATTAATTGGTAGCATTTGCGCCATTTTTATAGAATGACGTGTTTCTGTTTTGTTTTATTGGAACATATAAACTTATGGTTGACCGAATTTTACTAAGCCTTTTATCTGCCGTGGATACATTAACTATCGTAGATTTTTAATATAAATTCATAAACTGGTCAAAGAGTTAGAAAGGTAGAAGCATTACCTGTGTCTTTGTTCCGTTTCATAAATTCATCTGATGAGCTACACTTTTTTTTGATATAAGACATGCCCTCTTTGTTCCGTTTCAGAAATAAGGCTCAAAGATGAAGCGAAGTTTCTTAGCGGATGTGTCTCCATTTAATGCATTTGGAAAAGGGTGGTTATACAAAGCGACCTAGGTATGAGTTTCAGTCACTCTTTTAAGATTTCTCTGAATTAACTAGTTATTTGGTACCGTAAGTGTTTTTGTTTGCTTGACATTCAGATTGCATTTGGTCAAAACTTTCTAACCAGAAATACCGTTTCCCTTTTGTTTACTAAAACATGTAAAGAACAGGAATGACTAACAAATTTTGGTTCTTTCTTTTTGGGTTCAATATGCCAAGAAATTGATGTTGCCAGTCAATCCGATTAATATAGGCACAGTCCATTGCCACTACCAAGGACTAAACCGGGTGCCTCTTTATCTACAATAATGATCAAATGATTAGAGGAGGATTAATGCACCTAACTTGATAGTTGTACGTACATTATCCTCTTCAAAGCTCCATCTCGAGTATCACAACTAAGCAAGATCTTGATTTGGAATTGTACCTTGTTTTGCAAGATCTGAGCTTGTATCATTTGATTTGGATGTACGAAATGAGGGGTTCGACTTAGAGATGTCATTTATATTCAAATGCTGGTCTTTTGTCTGAGCGAGAGCAGGAGTTAGGTTTTGCGGCAGGGACTGCACTACTGCAGTGTGGGGGTGGGAGCTTGCAAGGTCAACTGGGGGGAGAATCAATAAAATTGGTGAGTTTGCAAGTGGCCACCAACAGAAGATCTTCTTAGAGATCAAACAATTCCACATCATCTGCGTTTCACATTTATTTTGCTGTAAAACCAGTAATCAATGGTAATGTTGCTCCGACAACTATTAATTGGTGTCAGGCAGCGAGAATTTGGATGATGATCTTCGAGGTACTCTATCCCGAAAACCAATCGTATAAATAAAAATATTGGTCAATGAAATGCGGATTGAAAAAATCTCCCCCCCCCCCCCCCCCCCCCGAAAAAATATATATATATGCTTGGTTCCGTATGAAGATTCTCTTTTATCGCGTTTCATAAAGCTTTTGTGGTTAATCCCGCCATTTCATAAGTTTAGTGACAAAATATAGTTGCTCTATGACTTGTTATAATTGCTTGGGAAGTTGCCTCAACCAACATCTACCTGCATGTATAGAAAAACTGATTGAAACACCGCTAAACTCGTCAAGCTATTATTTAAATATCACTTTGTTTTCTGTCAATCATATGTCCCACAAGGTAATGGAAGTTTAGAGGTCAAATTCAACATTTGATCATTGTCTATCAGCTCAGGATGATGAAAATGAGATTTGCTTGATACATAACAGTTGACGCCTAACTGATTTTGGCATAAAAATTAACTTTTTCTTTTTGCCGTTTATTCCATTCTCCCCCCCCCCCCCCTCCCCCCCCCCTATAGTTTAGTAACGTCAGTGTAGATGCTTGTCAATGGTGCATAAATAGGTGGAAGATTTGATGCGTGATGCGTCGTATGTGCTACACTTGAATGCATATAAATGAACTGCATTTAGCGTGTGTTCCAATTGAACCTTGAGAAGTGTAATCTTTTGCTGTGTTCTCAGGGTAGGAAAATAATGAAACATTGAACAGACCAAATGCGCGGCTTCATAGTTAATGTACTTTTTTCTCCAAGCCTGTGTGATTTTGCAGGAATGAAGTTACTACTTTTAAGATATTGTCAGCGATAAATCTAGAAAGCAGTATATATAACTGCTTCCTTTTCTTCCATAGGAAACTCGGTCCACAACGGAAAGAAAGGTAGAAGACGGATGAGGCGTACCCAACCCTCATCCAGAGTGAATAATTAACTCTGAAAGGAAGAAGAGAGAAATTGAAACATAAAAAGTTAATTACAACTACTTCCGTTGAGTTGTTTGTCTACCGCTAAAAACTTATGTCCAGCTTGTACCTGGACACTGAGGTTGGTTATTGCATATCCGCTGAGTATATCAAATCAGCATGTATTAGAAGACAATTTTTGCTAGCTTAGATCTTCAGAATTCTAGTTGTCATATGGGGTGAGCATGGTACGGTTTGGTTTGGTTAGTTTTGAAGGTCAAACCACAAATCGTACTGTTACCTTTCGGTTAAAATTTTTTTGAACCGAACTGAACCGTACCGTTGGTTTGGACGGTTCGGTTTAGTGGATTTAAACCGTTCGGTTTGTTTGGTTTAGATCTCTTTGGATCGGTTGTGCTCATTTAAAATAGTTGTACTCTTGCATATCAACTAGTGGATCTAATTATTATTCAAAATTAAAGCTTATATTTTTTTTAAATTACATATAATCTTATTACATCCAAAAATATGAGTGCTCGTGATAGCATAAGATATATTTATTATTTCAAGTATGTATTACAATGAAGGCTCAATTATGCATTGACATTGATATACGAGAAAGAACGAATAAAAGCATACAAGAGATATTGTTCACCAGGTTTTTGCGTTACCACTTTCATTATTTTCTTCTCTTGCTATTTCAAGATGATTTTGATTTGGATTTTGTTAAAACCATGTACACGAAAATTATGTATAATATTAGTGAAAATACATTAATAAATTAGGTCGGTACGGTTTGATGTGTGATCGGTTTCAAAAAAATGAACCGTGAACCAATTACTAATTCAAGCCATGGTTGGTCTGAGAAATGTGAAAAGCGAACCATTATTTTCTTTTTTCTCTTTTTGGGCGGTTCGGTTTGATCTGTTTGGTTGGTTTGGATCGATTTGAAAGATTTGGTGCTTATTCCCTGTAAGGTACCATTCGATGTGATTATTTTCTTCTTTTTCTTTCCTACACGGGGTCTAGTCCTAGGTTTGTTTCGACTCTGTTATGACTTGTCCTATATGAGTTGTATATTTTTTAGCATTGTATTATTAGCTCACGATTCTTGTCTAGATACTAAAATATATGTATACTAATGAATAATATTTGACTTTATTGACTAGTCAAATATTCGACATCACAAAAAAGTCCAAGTATATAGTTTTGCTACTATAAAGTTGAATAAGTTAATTTTGACTTAAAGAAAGTGTTCTTATTTTAATGCGCAAATAAGAATCCATTTAGTCAAGAAATTTAGATTGAATTAAGAGGCAAAATCTTATTAATTGCAAATACAAAGCACAATTATGGATCTGCCAAAATGAAGCCCACCTCCTTTCCTATAGATATAAAGGGCTTGGAGTAGAAAAGGACATACAAGATCTCTTCAAACAAAGTCAGTGATCTGTCGAAACTTTTACACAAGCTCGTCACATTCCATGAATGGTGCGTCATTTGAAGAACAACGCGTACTAATTGATGTTATTCTTCAGTTAAGCACTTTCAAGACGCGAGGATTAATAGTTTGTTTGCGAGTTTTTTTTTTTTAGGAGAGAAAGGGAAGGAAAAGAAAGGAAAGTGACTCATTTCCTTCCTTTTATCTTGTTTATGAGTTTTTTTAAGGAGAGAAAAGAAGAGAAAGGGAAGGAAAGTTTAGGTTTCTTTTGTTTCTGAATTTTTTCTCCCAAAATTAAGAAGAAACGGAGAGAAAAGAAACTCTCATAAGTAATATTTTTATAATGCTCATACTATTGAGACAATGAAGACTAAATTCTTAATGACTTTAGTTTTAGGGTTTCTTATAGAAGTTTACCACTTTATTTACAATCAAATGATTCTCGCAATAATCTCAACAACAGGAAGGAGTCTCTGGCAGTCACCACAGCTCTCTTGGAAATCTCCTCAAAGGACAAGCACATGGAGCACAAACTTCAGATCAGCCAGTCTCGAGAAAGAGAAAGGCAACGGCTTACACTCAAGGAGGTGAAAGGAAAAGTCTATCCCTTTCCAGATTCTGACGTTCCAGGGAAACTTGACTTCCAATTGAGAAAGAACTCGTTGAATTCCTGAGTCAAGATGCCCAGAGGAGTCAGGATGATTCAATGAGGCAAGGTACTATAAGCATCACCGTATGCTCGCCCTCGCGTAAGATATTTTGTACTCAAGGGTTCGCCAAGAAAGGAAAGATTGAACCAAACACTAATGAAGTAAAAGAATTAAACCATGCCTTAGTCATCTCAGGAAGCACTCAAAGGACCCGAACATGGCAAATACATCAACAAAAGGGACATGTATGATTATCATCTTGTTTGGGAAATCGATCCCCGTAAAACTTCAACTCTCTAGGAGTGACAGGCTCGCAACGATAGATAACTGGCACGGCAAGAAAATAGGTCACTAGTGACAACAAATGTTGTCACAATAAAGTACAAAGTTATCACTAAATACTATAGTGACAAGTTTTTGTTGTCAAAAGAGTCGTCACTGTAGGCCGCCACTAAAGACTTTAAGTGACAACCTTGTGTAAGTTGACCCCAAATCTGGAATTTGTTGTGACAACATCCAAGTTGCCACTTTTGCATGAGCTATTGTGACAACTTCGTTGTCACCTAATATTCTCAAATGTGATTATCATAACCCTCTGTTGTCAAATTAGAATCCTTACATTAGACTTGGGGGTTGAGATTTGATGACAAAACGACTCATCACACTATGTCATTAGTGACGACTTAAATGTTCACAATTTTAATGCAGTGACCTCAATTTCGTCCCAATTGTCATTTCTGACAAAATGGATGTTGTCAAAATTCTCATTTATGCCAATTCTATGTGTCACTAGAACATTCAAGTCACTATTTTGATTTTTTCGTGTTGTCACTATGCATATTAGTGACAAAGTTATATACATGTAGCGACAACATAGCTCTCTCTTTTTGGATAGCATTGACGATAGTAACTTGTCACATCTTCTTATTGTCTTATGCCCCGTACATATTGCGCTTCTTCAAAAAAAAAAGGATAAACTGTTAATTTAACGATATTGAATTAAAAAATAATCCATTACAATGACATCATCTATTACAAAAGTCTACTTAATCTTAGCGTAAACTAAAAGCGTCCATTTACGAAATTATTAAATACAATAACTCTAGGGGTAAAGGTGTTGCTGCCTTTTCGTCTTCAATACTCGAGCCCACCAACTGTTTCCTATTTCAGAGAAAATAACATGATCATCATATCAAACCAAGAAACAAGATAACTATTATCATACTCGAAGATTAAGGCCCCGTTTGACAAAAAAATTTTCCCTCTTTTTTTTTTCAGTTTTAAAAACTGAAAAAAAAAGAGCGTTTGGTAACCATTTTTTTTTCAATTTAAAAAACCAGTTTTTAAACTGCAGAGTAAAAAAAAAACTCCAAAAACTGGTTTTTTTTTTCACTTTTGGTTTTTTTTTTTCGACCACCACCACCACCCTCCCACCGCCGGCAGCCACCTCAGGCGACCACCGCCGGAGACTGCCGGCCGCCGGCAGCCACCTCCGGCCGCCGGCGACCACCGCCGGAGACTGCCGACAACCACCTCCGGCCGCCGGCGACCACCGGCAGCCACCGCCGGAGACTGTCGGCAGCCATCTCCGGCCGCCGGCGACCACCGCCGGAGACTGCCGGCAGCCACCTCCGGCCGCCGGCGACCACCGCCGGAGACTGCCGGCAGCCACCTCCGGCCGCCGGCGACCACCGCCGGAGACTGCCGGCAGCCACCTCCGGCCGCCGGCCACCACCGCCGGAGACTGCCGGCAGCTACCTCCGGCCGCCGGCCACCACCGCCGGTGACTGCCGGCAGCCACCTCCGGCCGTCGGCCACCACCACCACCACCGTCGACCACCGCTACGCCCCACCACCGCCACCGCAAACCACCAAAAAAAAAAAGTCAAAATAAAAAGGGTTACCAAACACCAAAAAAAAAAACCTCAAAAAAAAAGGGGTTATCAAACACCCACTTGTTTTTATAAAAAAAAAAAATTAAGCTGCTCTTTAAAAAACTGCTCTTTAAAAACTGAAAACCAAAAAAAAAATTTTGTCAAACGAAGCCTAAGTGTGGACCATCTCATTAATTCATATTTGCGAGGATAGAGCAAGATAAGGGCCTTCTTTCTTTCTAAAGCATGTCAAAGGTAAAGATCGTAAACGCTGATTAAGAGCTCTCTATTCTTGCTCTAAGTTAAAGTTCATTTCTTTATACTTTGAAAACTACCCTCTCAAAGAAAGGAAAATTCGTCGTACAGACATAAGCAAGAGTAAGCAACCATTTGTCAAGTTTTTTTCTTATAAAATAAAGGTGTAAAGCACCATAATGGTAGAAAGTCTAAGTTGTATTAAAAGAAATGATCTTCACTACGTGAATTCTCTCAGCTCCAAGCCGTAGTCATATATCTACCCAGAACATATTTTTCCTATGGAGAACTAAGTCAACTAACGTATACTAGAATTAGAAATCTACCCCGTGAAGTGGGACTTCACAAAAGAAGAAATATTCAGCTTACAAAGTACAAGTCCTTCGTTTTCCTATCACCCTCAAACTTGTACACTTCCCTACTGGTCATACTATGCCAATCACTCACACAGAATCACTTTCACCTTCTCCACACATTCCTCTTCGGGGTGTTTTGTGCCTTTCATTTCGATTTCGCCTAGTTATCGTTATATATATGATATTGTCTAACTAAGAAATATTTTTTGGTAGGGAAAATTTTCCCGATTGGCTGCGTTTGACAGAGCTTTTTTTTTCATTTTTTTTTCAGTTTTGGAAATTAGAAAAAAAAAAAAAGAACTTTTGGTAACTATTTCTTTTTTTTTTTCCCCTTCGATTTAAAAAATCAGTTTTTAAATCAAAAATATTTTTAAAAACTCTAAAAATGAGTTTTTTTTTCAGTGTTGGTTTTTTTTTTTTTGAGACCACCACCCGCCCACCGCCGGCAGCCACCTCCGGCGACCACCGCCAACGACTGCCGGCGGCAACCTCCAGCGATTACCAGCGGCCACCTCCGGCGACCATCGTCAGCATTACCGGCGACCACCGGCGACCACCACCATCGTCGGCCACCGCCACGCCCCACCACCGCCACTGCAAACCATCACAAAAAAAAAACTGGGTTATCTAACACCCAAAAAAAAAACTGGGTTATCAAACACCCACTTGTTTTTGTAAAAAAAGAAAAAAATTTGAACTACTCTTTAATTTTTATTTTTTTAAAAATTAAAAATAAAAAATAAAGTTTTGTCAAACAAAGCCTTAACCAGCTGGATGGCCTTTTTCTTAGCAAGGGAAAAGGGCTCGCTAGAGAAGCAAGAGAAATCAATGCAGCCGTCAGTAAGAACCTTCACTTCAAGGGCCAGCTAGCCGTCAATCTCCTAAATCCAAGAAGAATAACAAACTTCGCATGGCTAACTTCACTCTAAATCAATCTGGCTCCAGTGCTCAATTCACCACCCTAACATTTACCCCTGCTCATTAGCCGTCTTTCTAACTATAGTCAATCACCTTATCGACAGACCCAATTAGAGACAAGATCTATCAATTTTTTAGCCCAGAATTCAATGTTTCTTGTTTAATGGAAGGTAAAAAGAAATGAGTTAAAACATATAATTCTACGTAGAATATGGCGATCCTCAAATCATAAACCCTAACTTCTGAGAAATTGTCACATGCGTTTACATGTTACTCTAAGCAAATTATGTTCTTGAGTGTGTGTGTGTGTGTGTGAGAGAGAGAGAGAGAGAGAGAGAGAGAGAGAGAGAGGATTCTGGAGGCAACTCTACCCAGAGATGTAGATGGGAGATGGATGCAAGCGTAAGAGAAATCGAACACCAGAGTTTGAACATGAGAAAGGATTATGTTCAGAGATTGGTCACGTCGCATTGTCACAGGTTTCTATCGGCAGGCGGTGACCATGTAGCATTGCCACAACCAGCCGGCGGCGACCATGCAGCACTGCCACAACCAATAGCAAGGTCGCAACCTCGCCATCCATGACCCCGCCGCGTCACTACAGTACTACGCGCCGCCGTCACAAAGCTGCCGAAGCAGCCACACATCGAAAAAAAATTCACAAAAGATGGAGAAGACGATGCCCCTATTGCAGCAGTGCCGCCAAAGACTATCATCAACAAAGCCCATGGTCAGAGGTTGTTGCCGTCGCAATACTCCGTGTATCACTGATGGCAGAACCAATCAGCCCCATCTCCGACACTGCGTCGTCCAAGACTGCAATCATGACACTGCCTTGACTGCCGCCAGCAGCCAACGGACGGCACCTCGTCAAAATGTCTAGCAAAAATAGGATGCAACATCAGTGCCACCAACAGCACTGCCACCGTCTCCAGCGGCACTATCACAAAAAAAAAACAAAAAACACAGAGAAAAGATCCAGCTACCGAAGTCGGACAACCATCACCAACGTTAACAGAGTCGCGGGCAACACAAACCGTCGACCATCACTGCGAAGCTGCCGGAGCAGCAAACAAAGAAAACATAGAGGAAAAACCAGTAGCGGCGCCTCTGCATAGATTTAAAACCCTAACAGATCACCGCCACTGCAAAAAGTGTGTCCCCTTTCCATTAACATCTACGGCACCACGACGGGCAGCGTTGCCAGGGCCACCCTGTTAGCGCCACTCTGTCGCCGCCATCCAAGGAAGCTAGCTCCACCACAGCCGCCAACAAGGGCTGGCACCAAACAACCACGGCAACACGCCGCTTTGCTCGAATCTACTCCATCAGCCTCCACTACGGTACAGACAGAAGGCCCGCCACCGGCAGCCATCATCAGTTGTTACCAACAACCGGCGGTGATTCACCAAGTAATGTCACAGGGCTACCACGGCCACCACAATCGACCGCACAACTATCAAAAAACTGTCGGAGCAGCACTACCAATATCCAAAGAAATTTAAAAAAAAAAGAACAAGAAGAAGCTGATCGCGCCATCTGCTCGACTACTCCGGCAAGGCGCCGGCGTCGCACCATCGTGGCCTCACCCGACGCTGCGCCGTCCACCACGGTCAGCAGCAACAACTTGTTACCGGTCAACCGTCAAGCGATGGCCACTCTAATCACCATAGCAACTAGCGGCAGTGCCATTAGGCCCCGTCACTCAATCGCCACCATGGCCGTGCCATTGATGCGTTACTGAAGACCCCCTGCCGCCATGAATTAGTTGGCATCGTCAACTGACAGGGATCGTTGCAGTCAAACTTTATCCTTGGTAATCGCTCTCCATTACAGCAGATGGCAAGTGGCCGACGCCACCTCTGTCAAACTCTCGGCCATCACTGGGCACACAGCACTGTCGCCCAGTGGCGGAACCAGGATTTCATCCCGGGGG